>OU026156.1:107396184-108021184 GCA_907269105.1 Volucella inanis
GACCGGTTAGACCACATCCAGCACGTAGTGAAAAGACTATAGCAGCTGTAGCTGAGAGTGTACGTGAAGACTGTAACGAATCGATCCCTCGTTGTTCTCTGCAGCTTGGCTTGGCGTATTCGACAAGTTGGTGTATTGTATATGAGGAACTTGTTCAAGAATTGAAGCCCGGCGATTTGAATTTGCGTCATATTTTCAGTGAAAGGCTCTGAAAAAACTCAATGAAAATTTGGTGTTTTATCTTGATATTTTGGTCAGTGATGAAGCCCATTTCTGGCTCAATGGATACGTTAATAAACAAAATTGCCGTATTTGGGCTGATGAGCAACCCGAAGTGTACCAAGAGCTACCACTACATCCATTAAAAACAACGCTATGGTGTGGTTTATGGGCTGGTGAAATCATTGGTCCATATTTCTTCAAAAATGAGGCAAATCAGAATGTTACCGTCAATTGTAACCGTTATCGCGCCATGTTAACGGACTATGTGCTTCCTGAAATTCAAGCACGTGATCTCGGTGAGCTCTAGTTTCAACAAGATACACCGCGTGAAATATTAATTTCACGTTTTGCTACGGTAAATTGGCCGCCTAGATCGTGCGATATCACACATTTGGACTATTTTCTCTGGGGACATGTAAAGTCTCAGGTCTTCAGGAGCCAGCTACGATTGACGCTTTGGAAGCCAACATTACTCGTGTTATCCGCGAGATACCAGTCGCTATGGACCGAATGGACCACCTTAGACGTAGTCGTGGCCAACATTGAAAATGATATCATTTTCAAAAAGTAAATGCCATGAATTGTTCTTTTAACTGATACTAAAAATTTTAAGTTCATTTTCAAATTTATGTGTGAATCACGGTGAATCACCCTATATAACTCCGGGGATAGCTTTTGGTAAATGATACTAGATTCATACGACCAGTTAAAAGGAACCCTGACAATTATCCATCGAATTGTATCACATCAACACTGCTTTTAGTGAACTTAAAAAAAAAACTGTCGTTTCTCAAAAAATTATAAAGGAAACATGAAATAGGAATGAAGGTACGAAAATCTTACCAAATTGTAAAAAGAATATGGCTCTGCTCGAACATGAGTCAAAACAATTGCTTTAAGGCAAAACCGCAGTGCGAACCTGGTATATGGGAGAGAATAACTACTGCGGTCACGAAAAAACTACGCCGCTAAGTAGAGTAAAACGTCTCCAGATCTCCTATCGCTTAAATTTAACTGCTTAAGGCAAACGGACAGTTAAAAAGATCGTATACACGACAATTATTAACATCATTTTAATAATAAAAAAAAAGATTTCTTGGTGGGCTGGATGGGCTTAAACGGCTTGACCATATCGGACCAATGAAAGTCACCCCTGGTTTACATTCTGTGAGACACAAATCAAAACAACTAAAGAAAGAAAAATTAAATTTGACTTAATGTACTCATTTTAATTTTATCACTTACCGTCTCATTTAAATCATCTGTTTACAGACAAACTTCGAATCCAATATCCATTATCCAACAACCTTTCTGTATAGAGGTGCTGATAAAAAATTCCTATGCTTTTTGGTAGATCTACCCTTTTACGATTTCTCAACAAACGATGGCGACAAGCAAATTGACGTATGACAAAACAGAGATGACAGTCAAAAATTCTGTCCCCTTAACGATATAAAAGTCAAGTTAGTTAGCAGATGCTGGCAGACTAGCTCTGCAATGGCAGAAGAAATTGATTGACGAATTCTTATACCATTCCACCCCATTTCACTTCATTTTATTTGGATATGCGAATATGTATATTGCCTATGAGACAACTATTGCTAATTAATACAATTCTCGAAAATGTTGAACCCAAAGGACAAATATTGGAATGCTCTTACACATAAGTACACATACACAAGATACAGAATCAACATAGAAATCTCACCTTTCTTAGCATATCCTCCAAGGACTCCATGTCTAATCCTGTGTAGTTATTATTAAACTGACTGGAACAATTGGATGAAGTGCTTGTGTAACGTTTCCTTCTACCCAATGCCGGTGAATTAACCAACGAGCTAGGTCCACTAAAGGGTGAATAAATTCCACTGCCGCAACCGTGACCGTTTAAAAAATTTACTGCCGCCGTTGTTGTCGTTTGCGTTATCGGTGGGGTGGTTGTTCCACCGACACTGTGATGGTGATGATTATGAACTGTATTCACTGTAACACTAGCAGCGCAAGCCTTCAAATTGACAACCGTCGGATGCTGATGGATGCTGTTAGCAATTTTCGATGGAGATTGAGTTGCAGATGATGGTGCAACAGCCGCAGCCGACGTTACCGAACAAATGGTGTTGTTCGGGGAGATTTTCAAATGGTTTTGCTGTTGCTGCTGATGCTGGTGCTGATGCTGATGTTGCAGTTGATGATGATTATGATGATGTACATCAAGTACAACAGCGGATGAATCTATCATAATTGCTGCATCCATATTGACGGTTTTGTCGTTTTTGCTGCTGTTGTTTTAGAGTTTGTCTTTGATTTTGGATTGTCGTCACTGGTCCAGGGATTAAGTACAATATATTCATAAGGACACGAGTATATACATATTTTATTCGAAATTATTTTTTTCTTTGCTCTTTTTTTTTATGAATAAATTTATCTCTCACTAATCGGCTTAGAAAAAAATGTTCGATGTGTTCACTCTGTAAAGGATTTAAGGACCAAAAATCTTAATTCTGTAGACTTTCGAGGCTTTGGATTTTTCATTTAAACCACGAGCGATTGCAAAAAAAAAAAGAAGCAAAAAACACAAATTTAAGAAGAGAAAATTAATATCATAAATAAAAAAAATTTAATAATTTGATTAACCGACTGCACTGGGAAGATACATTCGCCCATTTCATAAAAAAGCAGAGGAAACAAAAAAAAAAAAATCCAGAGTTTCATAATCGAATCGGTTTCAATTAATACAGAAGCGTTGTGTGCTCTTCTGTTTATTTTGTTCCGGAGGCCACTTGGGAGTCTGCGTTCTGCAGACGAAAAATTATGTTAAGTAGATATATAATTGATAAATTGATTCTGATAAAAAGGTTCTCTATCTGTATTGTTTGTTTTTCTGCTTTTACTTTGGCTCTGGGCATGAATGTGTGGAGCATTTAAAGAATGTTTTCAATCAAAATATTTGAAATTTTCTAATAAAATTTCGATAGCAGCGTAGTTAATGAAAATATTTTTATATTTCGTACAAAGCCATAAGGAGGTCAATGTATTGTAGTATATTAAAGAGAAATTGGACATTTTTTTTATTAAGAATTTAACAATAAAATGTAGAACATTACGATGTGATTGATTGTCCAAAGACTGAATTACGGCACAGGTAAGGGTTCCTGGTTTCTTTTTCAACAAACAGAACGAGCTTCATTGCCAGCCGTCTAAGAAAAGTATATCTTTTTCGTGAAAATGAATTGAACATGAGTACAGGTATAAACCATAACGACCTTTCCGAATGTGCAGCAGAAGAACTATTAGGAGTGCTTCCAGTATTACATACACTTTTTAAGCAAACTTTTCGCAAAGATCTAAGAATTTGGGTTGTACCAATGACCATTATATGAATGTACTACCGACCTTTAAAGTGTGGATAGAAACTTTAAATTCTCCCAAAGATACTTACGGCCATGACTCTGAAATACGTAAACACCTTCTTGTTCTATAAAGTAACATGAACTACAAACTGTTAATGGCACTTAACGAATACCCCAAGGAAACTATAGACTATCAGACTATAACTGAAGTCGAATCGGGAAACATGTTGCGCTTAAAGTTCAAATTTTACTAACATTAACGGTAGAGACGTCTGAACTTAAGGCCTAGCACCAAGTGAAAAAGGAGAAAGTACAGGCTGCAAAGGCTAAGAATGCAGTGGTACAACAGTTGGACCGTTTATGCTATTACCAATTAGCTCACCTAAGGACACTGTTCGAGACAATATCGCGTGAAAAGCCAAGACAGTTTATTGCTGATATCGGATGAGAATCAGCTCAGGAAATAAAAACCCCACTGAGCGATGGTGGTGAACCATCTGAACGGCAGCGTGACAGCCCCGAATATGAATAGGCATTTCGAAAACAGTAAAATTGCAAAAATGGACTGGACTTTTAGCAATTCAAAAATTGTAACCGCATTTAAAACCTTTAAAAAGAACAAGAACGAAGGTATTGATGGCAATAACGCAGAATTTGTCTGAGCTTTGTCAAGAATCATAGGCCTGCAATAATAAGTGGTGTATGGCAATGTATTTCAAGAAGAGAACTGGTGAACGATGCGGTTATAGACAAATTGCCGAAGGATCCTTATGGATTGCAGACAGTGATGACAATATGCATATGCATACAACAAGAGGTATCATTTTAAATCAATAGAAAAACCCACAGTTTTTATGAGAGTAGTGATATTTTTATTTTAATTTACAGTACAAACTCTGAGGTCAGGATTGGAGTACAATATCTACCAAATATACGTCTCTGTTCTGCCTATAAATAGTCGTTCTTTTTCGCATAATTGCGGCTGTATTCCGCAAATAACAGCTCTGACATTTTCTTTTAATGCACGAATCATTGGTGGAGCATTCGCTTAGACATTCTCTTTAATATAACCCTAAGGAAAAGAGTCTTATGGTGTTAAATTACATGATATCGACGGCCAATTGAAATCTCCTTTTGGAAAAATCACAACGTGCAGGAAATTTGTCACGCAATAGAGCCATTGTTTCACCAGCTGTGTACCATGTGGCGCCGCGCCGTCCTGCTAAAATTAAACGTCGTTCATGTCCATCGCATCAATTTCAGGCAAACAAAATCAGTTAACATCGGTCGGTAATGCAATCCATTCACTGAAACGCTCTAACTAAAATAATCTTCGGATAAAATATGGCTCAATGACACCGTCAGCAAAAAATTACACCAAACTGTTACTTGTTCCAATAACATAAATCTCTTGGGGCTTCGGAGCAACAATTTTGTTAGCTTACGTACAAAATAATCATCGAAAATACGGCGTTATGCGTGGTCTTGTATCAACTAGACCTTATAAGCATGTATTCCAAGATCTTTATGCAAAATGCGGTGCAAAGGGATTGAAAATAGGCTCAATTCCTGTGATCGTCTCGAAATGGACACACCTAGGTTTTCAGTCAGAAACTTAGCTACGGCGGTAATATTTTCAGCTGACCTAATCGGACAAACAAGAGTTGGAGATTTCACATCACTAATCTATTCGAGATGTTCAAATTTGTTGATTAAGCTGACCATAGCTGTGCGAGAAGGCACCTGATGATAACCGAAAACAATAAGAACTTTACTAAGCGTTTCCGAGATATTTTCACCGTTTCTGTAGTGAGTTTTCACTATTTGTGTGAGGGTGTTTCGATTCTTATTTAATAACCTCCTAATATTTTCTGATAGTTACATGTTAACAGTTCGACAATGGCCCTCTTCCCAAAATAGTACAGAAGAAAGGAGTAAAACCTGGGTTAAATCAAAGAAGATCAAGACTTAACAATCAATGTCAAATAGGCAGCCTTTCGCTCTGGACCTTCATGTACCTACATTATAAACACATTTCAGGTTATTATACAGGGTGTTTCGGATAATTAGGGGTTGATTGCTTAACATATTTTGCGGAAAAAATCTTATGGGTGAGGTGGTCGGTAATGCATCCCGCCGAGACATAGAGCTTTTAAACAACGTTTAACGCTGTCCTGTTTTGACTCCTATTGAAATTTATGCGTGTATGGTAACAAATGGAGTATCGATGACATCGTAATTATGAGTAATTTAATTGTTTCAAAGTAAATGTTGCCATATATATCTATATACAAGTTGCGCAACCAAGTTATCACTGTTTGTCAATAGATGGCTCCAGCAGTAAGTGCTGATCGATTATGACATATCCAGAACATCATGAACCAAGCCAACAAACTGCTTGACACATTAGTGTCATATACGTTTGGTTGTGTGAAAATATCTGATTTTGTGCCAAGTAATCATTATTTGCGGGAAGTGTTTATTTTCTTCTTTTATTCGAAGAAAACGGCAGCTGAAGCGCATCGAGAGCTCCAAAAAGTTTACGGAGATGCTGCTCTAAGTGAAACAACGTGTGTCGTGATTGGTTTCGTCACTTCAAAGTCGCGACGGATTCGTGCCAAACACAAGAGAAGCTTGCTTCAGCATTAGGAGTTTCCCGCCAAACCATTTGCACGCGATTGCATGGGTTGGGAATGATTCAAAAACAAGAAACTTGAGTTCTATATGACCTAAAGCCAAGGGACGGTGAGCGTCGTTTTTTTGCATGTGAACAACTGCTCCAGGAGCAAAAAAGGAAGAGTTTTCTTCACCGCAACGTGACGGGTGATGAAAAATGAATTCAATATATCAACTGGAAAGAGAAAATAGTTATCAGGACTACCCGGTCATGAACTGTTGAACGGTATCGACTTCAATTGCATCAATTGAGCCGAGCAATGCGCAAAAAACGGCCACTATACGAGCAGAGACACGAATAATGATTTTACATTTTACATACGTTGCCAAGCCTGTTAAAATCTACCTGGAAACGCTCAAATGGGTAGTCCTACAAACCCGCAATATTCATCAGATATTGCGAAGACCGATTATTACTTGTTCCGTTGGATGGTACATGGTCTGAGTGATCAGCAGTCATATAAAGACATCAAAAATGGCTTGATTCGTAGCCTCAAAAGATAAACACTTTTACCGTAACGACATTCGAACTTTGCAAGAAAGATGGGAAAAATTTGTAGCTAGCGATGGGAAATACTTTGAAGGATTCATTTGCAACCATTTTTTCACAATAAAGTTGCATTTTCATAAAAAAAACAGCGATATTCCACAAGTCAGTGTGGTTATGTTATAAAAGACAAAATCTGACATTTTTAAAAAGACCGCACCATATGATAGATACCAAGATACTACAAAATATCTATTATTTATACATAAATTAATCATTAGAATTAGATGATGATTTAGATAGTTTAGTAAATAATTGCTCAATTCTATTAAAATATTTGCCATCCCAAAATGACAGCCCATACTGTATTTTAGACTCAACTTTGTTGAAGTATTGTTTTCAGTACGCTGTATGGTCAATTTATCAAAGTTTTTTATCCAGTGCTGTACTTAAAATTGTCAACATGGTCATTATTGAACCAGTTATCGGAAAAATTTTTTTTATCGTAAAATGTTTGCATGTCTGCAGTATGTGGATTTACATAACGAAATCAAGAACCAGTGAGTGATATTGGAGTGGCTAATTAAACAAAATAACACGAACTTGCTTTTGTTACTTATTAAAAGTTTATGTAAGGCAAACCACCTACGTAGTAGCTCTAAGTCATGATTTAAGTCAGCATGCAAATTAAAATAATTTTATTTGTGAAGGAAAGAGCTGTATCGTCAGCAAATGCTGTTGTTTTTCCTTTGAGGAATAGCGAGTAATGTAATAAATAGGGAAAAAATTGGGCCCAATAAAGAGTCTTTTGGAACACCAGGAGTAATATAGAATGATTGTCAAAGCGCATACAGTTTTTGAAATTGACCCTTTGTTTTGGTTGCTTAAATATGAGAGAAGCCATGTGTGCACAAATCCCCTGAAACCAGCATTGAACTATTTTACAAGCAACAGTTCATGATCAACCAAGTCGAACCCTTTTGTTATGTCAATAAATAAGGTGGCAGGGATTTCAAAATCATTAAAACTGTTATAAATGTATCCGCATCGTTTTAGTAAGGCTTCTTCAGTAGATGTGCCTTTTCTAAAACCAAATTGAGATTCACTAAAGAAATTGGTGTGACTTAGAAACCCCAAAATCTTTGATTGGATCCCTTTTTCAAATATTTTAGAAAAGTTGGATAAAAGTGAAATGGGCCGGTAATTATTCAAAACTGGTGTGTCACCCTTTTTATGAAGTTGTATGACTATTGCCGTTTCTAGGGCTTCAAGAAATACTTCCGACTGAATGCTCAAATTAAAGATAGAAATGTTCTTCAGCAGATGATGGAAACCATATCAAAGCATAAGGAATTCGAATTTTGGTGCAAAATTATGCTTTTTTAGACTTCCAAAAAAGTAAAGGGCTCAAAGAAAAAGCTTTCGTTTTGTCGTTTTGTGTTTATATCCAAATGAAGAAAAGTTGTTAAATAAAGAAGCAACTTCAAAGGGGTCAGAAAGAAGGAATACCATATTATTGTTACGTAGAATTACTTTTATCAATCTTGAGTTTTTTTTTTATATATAAAATATCGTTAACAACCTCCCACTCTCTTCTTGTATTGCCAGCATTTTCATTTAGTTTAGTTTTGAAATAGGTATCTCTGCAAAGGGGTATCTCTGCAGGTCACTACACCCTGCTTGACTCGAACTGCAACCAACTTCAGACTTCTATAATTTCCAAACCGTTCATGACAGTGAGCTCAAATTTTGACACATGATAGATAATTTTATTATTCACAAGCCTTTAAAACTATTTGCGTCTCAGTTGTGTTAAAAATTTTTATCCGCTATGGAATTCAAACGTGATAGAGTGATTGCTTTATATTTGGCTGGAAAACCACAAGTAGCTATCGTTAGAGCTCTCCAGCATCTCAACGTGAATAAATCATTTGTGTCTCGAATCATAGCTCGTTACCGTGATACTGGCAGCGTTGCAAAACGCCATGGAAGTGGTCATAAAAAAACAGCAACATCGGCAGAAATGGTTCGGAAGGTGAAGGCTCGAATTGAGCGAAATCTACGTCGAAGTGGAAGAAAAATGGCTCGTGAAGTCAACATATCGTTGGAACGGATGCAACACATACTGAAAATTGAGTTTGGGTTCAAGCCATTGAAGTTCCAAAAAGCACTGCAACAGAAAAAAGTTAGAGTCGAAAGAGCGAAGGAGTGGCTACGCTTGCACGAAGGTGGTGACTTGCCGAATTTGGTTTTTTCCGATGAGTCGCCATTTATTATCCAGCAATATGTCAACAAACAGAATGACTGAGTTTACTTGCCAGAGAGGTCCTTCGGAAATTTACACCTTCGGACGGCGTTGGTGGCGTCAAAATTAATGCGATCGTGTATACCGTGAAACTGTCTTAGAGGTAGGAATCGAAGCCTTGGGCAAACAATAATTTCGGTCGTAGACCGTGTACATTTCAACAAAACTCGGCACCGTCTCACAAAGCGCGTGTCAACCAGGATTGGTTAAAAAACAATGTTACACACTTCATTTCTTCAACACAATAGATTGCAAATTCTCCGGAGGCAAGTCCGTTGGATTTCTCTGTCTGTGGTATTTTGAAGGCGAAGGTTAACACTAAAAAATACCAAAGTTTGGACCACCTCAAACAAGCACTTCGCCGGGAATGGGCACTTGCACTTGCGTGCAGCGTGCGATGCTTTATTCGGCCGTACAATTTGAAAATTGATGTATTTTCCAACATTTTTTGCTTTGGCACAATAAAGTTTATCAAAAAATAAAAAATATTATAGCATTTTAAAAAGTTGCAGTTCGAGTCAGACAGGGTGTAGTTCTAAACACATTACAATTAAGTTTTATGGCTGTTAAACAATGATCAGTTAACTTTAGATCGTAATTCGATAACAGCCAAGATTATTCCTTTGAAGTTGTATGAAAACATGGTCAAGACAAGAGGCAAACGTTTCTCCAATACGAGTGGGCTGCGAAAGTAATCAGTCAAAAACATAAGAGGACAAGATTGTAAGGTAAGAATCTACATATTTTGAATCAGACAAAAGGTTTATATTGATGTCACATAAAAGAATAATATTCCTGCAATTAACTCCTCCAAAAAGGCTTGAATTGAACACGCATAAGGATGGCTTACCGAAAATATAAATATTTTAACTAATTAAATCCACACTGTTTTTTTTTTTCTATTCCGCACAATATCCGACTTTTATAAGAAACTGCAATTTCTATCGTAGAATAAAGTTCATTACAGTTTGCATCCAATTTCGAAATTCAGAATTGTAAATTTGACTTCTTAGATTTATAAATGCAAATTCCTGAGAGAAGTATTAGGTCAAGTAAATGTTCAAGTGATGAGAAAGATGAGCATAAAGAATATCCAAATCCTGTCTCATGCTATGAATATTTTGGTGTATAGCTAAAAATTAGAATGAGACTCCAGATTTGAATGTTCAGTACAAAAGCAAGTAGTAATATTGAATTCAGGATTTTGATTAGTGTTAAGGGGATCAGATTTTATAAACATTATTACTAATCATTCTATGTAAAAGAGCTAACATTAAGTTTAAAAAAATTATCGACACAAAGAATGTTAACGGCTCTGTCGCCTTCTTGCTTCCTAATAAATATTAAAGAGTTTCGAATCCAACAATTTTTGCATTTGTTGTCATCTCTCAAATCCTCCCCTCTTCTTAAAATATGTCAATGAATCTCCCCTTAAAGTCTTCGACACATTATCCCGAACGGAACATAGATTATTTTGACCTCGAAAAGAACTCGAAATCTAGGGAGTATTGTGTATGAGGAAGGTTTAATAAATTCAATACCAATTAAGTGTAAGAACAAAAGAGTAAAATATTAATAATGAGAGATGTTATCCCCGCAGCCAATATCTGAGGAGAGCAGATTGATACACAGATCAACATACAATGACACTTAGCCTTTAACACTTGATCTATGTCTTCAGTTACGGACCTTCACCAGGTAATTTTGAACTGAGAATCCGAGGCAAGAAAAGTAGGTCTATAAACAAATGCGTCCAAAAATAAAGTCTTTAGTCGTTTAACCTGCTAACTCAATTTATTAACCGGGAGCTCGAGAAAAATTATAATTGCATCTTGGTTGGTAGACATCAATATTAGGTGAAAGAAGTAACAGTGTGCTGGTCACACGTACATATTTGAGAGGGAATCAAGGACGTTTGTGGTTATGAATGTGATAAGTTGCAAAAAAAAAAAAAACTAATTAAAGAGGTACATAGAGTACTATGTATGTGAAGGGAGGTAGTTTAAAGGGGTACCGGTGAGTCCTCGCTTATATCCCCGATGTTAAGCACACCAACATTTCTCCTATTGTACAAGTTCCAGTGTATGTAGAGTTTTCTTCTAAAGAAAAATTATCTTATATTTAATTTGTCCTATAGTCTGACAGGAAAAAATCGTAATGATCACAGGGTCTTCGAGTCCTAGTCTAGTATTTTAGAAGTCATTAAGGTCATAATATTATTAACAGGCAATGACTTTTGTCAAATGAAAAATTCATATTTAGGTCGACAAAGAAAATAAGAAAATGTCACCTACCAAGATGTACCTTTTAAAAAAAAGAAGTCGAGTTTGGCAACAGCAGGGAAGTGCCGGAAAAGACGAGGTAGCATCTTATTATCTCTTTAAGCTTAAAGATTAATTATAAAGTGAAACCACTTCTTAAAATGCACACTAATCGCTAGATTTCACAACACAACGTTCATTAATTGGCATGCCCGCCACAGATAATTCCGATAAGTTCCAACGGAATAAAGTGAAAGATCGATGTCACAATTGTAACCAGCCATAATACAATGTAATAGGTCTTTCCAGCTCTGAATCCCCGTCTAACCATAAGATAGACAGTCCTCGCCGCTACACCACTTGTTGGAAGTAAAATAAATTCAGAAACAGTTTAACATACGATATACACACGAGTATCCCCTGAAGCGCGAATCTGATCATTAAATAATACTCAAGGAATGTAAATGGCTTCGGTACCGAAGTCTATCTTGATGTGATGCCCTTTAGAAAGCTAGCACTTCGTTTAAGTCTCCACAAAAATCAGCAACTGGTCTGAAGATCTAGGTGAAAAAGAGCCTAACAGAAGGGAAGTAAGACACGCACATATTTCTTTATCCACATAGAGATAGTAATAACGCCGAATCACAAGCCGACAAGCTCCGACAGTTACTCGTAGGTATGATTTTCAAATACTTGAATAGATCTCGAACAAAATTTAAGGAAAAAGGTAAACAAACAACTACTTAACGGCATCTTAAACATAGAATGGACTACATGAGTAAGATCGAGGTATTCTGCCCATCTCACAACCTCTACACAACTAGAAAGCGGGATAAAATGCTATACAACTGGCTAGGTAAAGACGGCATGTCGAGAACACTACTCCTGACAGAAATGTCAACAAAGAAATGGTGCATCAGAATTCAAAGGCAAACGCATCACTTAAGAAACTACCTCAAAAAATAGGACGGTTCAGCAATAACAAAGCAAACGTCTTCAACAATGCTGACACCGAGCTTCTTAATTATAAATCCATGAATGCTTAAATATTGTTCCCAGCTCTGGTAACGGCATGAAATATTTGCCTGCCTCAAAC
Source organism: Volucella inanis (assembly GCA_907269105.1). Classification (NCBI taxonomy): domain Eukaryota; kingdom Metazoa; phylum Arthropoda; class Insecta; order Diptera; family Syrphidae; genus Volucella; species Volucella inanis. Next base: position 107,408,582 of record OU026156.1, read on the forward strand.
GTTGGACTCATGCTCCCCAACACCAACACAGAAACCACACGCAATCATTATTCTGAAGCGACTTTTGCAAACGCAAGTACTGTAAAGCAAGTACAAATTATTTCGAGAGTACCACAAATCCTTGCACTACATCTCGATTCTTAGGAGAACATTAGAGCAAGGAAACGAGTTCAACTACCTCCTATAAATACTCCCTATAGATTTAGAGCACTTTTTCGACATCATAAATTCAATAGGCACTCATAAGCCCATAATCAGTATAATACGATGAAATGATGTAATCCATGCAGAAAATAAGGTATTATACTTGTATAAATGTAAAACATCAACATTTTTTAAAGCGACTGCATCAACACTATTGTTCTTATTGGATGCGGTTATGACAACAAGAATGCCACGAATGGCAAGCAATAAACCCCTTGTGTAGCTAAATACTCTATATCATGACAATGAATTCTGGCCTAGAGGCTCACAAACGAGATGACATTCAAGCTAAACACTCTTTAAGTCGATTGAAAAATCAAAACGTTATCAAAATCAAGTTAATGAAAACCAACAATACGAGTATAAGCAAGCTTACATTTTGAACAACGAAAAACATAACCAACTGCATACTGAAGAACATCTTTAAGTTGAAAAACTGAAATAAAAATCAATCCTACACTGCAGACGCCAGACAAAGTGGTGATTAAGAAACTACAAATCACAACATACGACAAATTATATTTCAACGCATCTAAAACATTTTGCAGAAAATACGGTTGAATCGGTCAAACCATAAGGTAATTTACGAAATCCACCGACAACTCAGAAAGCCTTGGGGAGCTACAATTTCCAGCGAACTGACAAATGCCGAACAGTTCCTAGACTAGCTCCAGCTACGGCTTAGACAAAGGGATATATGCAGAAAGTATTAGAAAGGAATGCTCATTAAATAGCAAATAAATAGATTTAGTTATAAAAAGGGTTGTTTTCGCCGGATGCACAGAGAAAGCAAGAACAATGAAAACAATTTGTTAAGATTTCACAAAGCCCAAAAATCGAATGCAATCCAGTCAAAAACAATTTCGAAAACAGCTTAAAATCAAACCTCGAGCAAAAAAAAAAAAATAAAAAATTAATTGACAAATACAAAAACAAAAAAACAAAAAAAAAATCACAAAAAAATAAATAAATATACCAGTGGAGGAAAAATCCAAAGATTTGCATCTTTTCAAAGTTTCCCAAGAAATAAATCTCCAAAACTTTCAAAGTGTTTCCACATTTATCATTTACCCCCTAAAACAGCAAACAAATTCAAAGGAAAAATTTCACTGACACCTGCACTTTAATTTTTCACTTTCTTATAATTTTTTTTTTCTTTTTCCTTGTACAACTTTTTTTTTATTTTTCTTTTTTCTCAACTTGACAATTTCCACGAATGTTTTCGTTTTCCCAGTAAATGGGAAGAAGGAAATCAATTTATCACAACCACGAGGACGTCGTTTTTCAACCGTTTCTTTATTTCAAAATTAAAAAAAAGAAAAAAAAAAAACAAAACTTTCGATTTTCTTTAGAAGGATGTTATAGGGATAGATAGGAGCACAGGTTTCTTGGCTCCTTTATTAGGGAGACATTTTTATGAAACCGAGAACATCTTTGACCATTGATTTGGAATTTTTCGATCTATCTTTTTTTTTTAAATTTAATAGAAATTTGTTAATAATACTTTTATTTATTTATTTATTATTTTTTTTTGAATAAAAAAAAAGTACGAGGAATAAAATTATTTATTCGTAGCTCATGCACTTGTAGCAAAAAGCGCGTAACACGATTCAAAGCTCAAGTGCAACTAAACTGGCGCCCTTCAAGCACTTCCTTGTTATATTTCTCCCTGTGCTTGTCGTTGTGGTCGATTATAGAGCGGGAGAAAATATCCTTTCCAGAAAAGTAACCAGGAAGCGCGCATCACATTGAAATCGGATTACTGAGAGAAGGACACTTGCAAATGGGAAATAAAAAGTAAAAACCGTACAAAAAATACGAATACAACTCCCGGGAAGATTCCAAATTTGGACCAAAAAGAAAAAAAAAAAAAACAGAAAATATCAGGTGTTTGGCGCGCTTATATTGTACGAATACGACCACCGACTACGTCCGAGGACAAGTGCTCGATACTATGACACAGACGAATAAGGAATACCTACGTTGGAAACTATAATATTTTATGCCCGGATTCCGGTTGTGATCGACATCTCGAGGAAAGCCGTGAATTTCCTCTCTTGTTAACCACCACCAACATCATGTTATAGTACTCTGGCCATACTGGGAAATTTCAACAAATTCTGAAAATCGTGAAAATCGTGAAAATTGTGAAAATTGTGAAAATTCCTTTACTCTGGAAGATTGTTACGGGCTCCAATTTCAAGTTCAACGGTGTGGGGTAGAAAATAGTGGGAATTTTCCAAATATCCTTTAGGACACATGCGTACTTAATATCCAACTTAACTGGAAAATCAAATTGGGGAAATGTGAATGGATTTTTGCAACTTTCCCTGTTTTCGCATTTTCCAGTTAAGAAAGCAAAAAGAAAAATAATTAACCAGAAAAAAAACACTATTTCTTCCCATAACACGATTGAGATGGCAACAAAAAGAAGAAAAAAACAAAAAAAACCCAGAGAGAAGCAGCTGACGGCTATTCTACTGCTGTTAACCAAAGGAATGAGGATAGCATAAGATTCCAATAGTTCAAAAGAAAGAAGGGACCTTGATATTTTTAAATTTATGAACTTGCAAAAATGCCTTTGGTTGTTTATTTAATTTTATTTTCTTATTATGTTCATGCAACGGGAATTGAGTCTTTTTTTTTTTCTTTTAAATTTGTTTCTTCTCTTGTTTGGTTGGGAGAAAAAAAAAGGACATTCGGTTGAATTGGTTTGGGCGACAGTATGCAATGTTGATGTGTTCGTTGTCATGTACATATCAATGACAGAAGTTCACATCTGGTTATCGATTTTCAGATAGAATGTGGATTTTGTGTATTTAACAGGATGATAAAGGACTTTAAAATCGTTCGATAAGGGTGGCTTGCTTGGGTTTTATGCCATTCGAGTGTAGAAACATTGTTGGGTTGCACGGATACGAGTATACCTATTCAATGTGCGCCATGTGCTAGATTTGTACTTATGTACGATTACATCGCGTGCAAATATAATAGAAAGCTGGTTAAGGTAATGGTAAGCTAAGCGAACTATGTTTATAACATTTACATACTTAAAAAATGCTCATTCTTTTCTTTTAAGCTTAATGTAAAAATTTCATGTTGGCTTGTTTATGATACAGAAACAAAAGACGAATTCTGGTGAAAATAGAGTGAAGCTTGGCAAAAATACAGTTTTGGCACTTTGTGAAACAACTTCGTATGGTAAAAATTCGAGATTCGTATTCATAAGCATACTACCCACTACGGCTTTATCTATAGATCCCCCAAACCGGCCAGCAACTCGACCTTTAACAAGTTTGATGCGTTTTCTTACTCCGTACAAATAATTGGATCCCTGCATGTAAATCGTTATTACGGGTCAATGATCAAGAAGGGAGCAGCAGCGTACTTATGTTAAGTTAATCCAATACAGTGTAATTCGACGCTTCAACAATGCAGTTCTGTCTGCTGCGATTATCAATGAACGACACTGATGGAAAAACTTTGCATTCTCGGTATGTACGTCAATGACAAAAAATTTACACATGTTCGATGTCTTCAAAAATGCTATGAATGTTAACCAGTTAACCGCCAAGGCCACTTTCGGACGTACTCTGAAATATCGTACAACCAGCTCATGAAATGACCTGCCAAGTTCTTTTTTTCTTCAAAACATTCAAAAACCAACGTACACCAGTATCCCTGTAATTTTCCCTCGAACACGGTATGTAGAAACTGAGAGACCAAGACGGCTACAAGAAAATGTCTTAGGGGCTAGATATTTGGCGGAAGAAGACCTGGCCCATTCTGCAATACCACACGGTTTACTGACTTAATACTTCTCCGACCACTTAGTGGTCGTCATCATCTTTGTCTGCCCAGTCATGTACCCACCATAATGGTATCCTCCAATCGAAAATGACAGCAAGATGGTGTACGGTAGATAAAATCACGCGATTGAAACAACGATGGCGTCAAAACACAGCACGCCAGGTGCTTTATATTAATATTATAAGGGCATATGTCATAGACACAAACAGCTACTTTGTTACCATACAATAAAAAACCTCGTACAAGGATGGATTTCCTGCTTGCGACTCATTCAATGAACTTATGCACGTGAAATGTTAGGTCTCTTAATAGGGAGCGCAAAGCTCAGTAATAAACAAAGGCCTTAATTGCTTTTAAGTAGATAGATAGATCACATCCAAAAAAATGTGAAGAGAATAGCAGAGCAAAAAGACGATTCGTACCAACAACAAAAGCAGCGTTTATTAAAATGCACGCTTGCCATTGGAGGCAGACTTAAGTACGAAAACTTCAGTTTTCTACATTTGAATGAACCCCTCATAAAACATCTTATCTGTGAGTGCTTTCTCACAAGCGTGAAAGCTCGTAAGACGTTTCTTATGAGTTCCTGGACAAAACTTACGAAAACTAGCGTTCTCGCCCACTGGCACACTATTTTGGGCGATTTTAGAGTAAAGCTGCGAAGAGAGTACGACTACACTTTTTACTTTGAACTAAAACTAATCGAATTTGTTCGATGTGAAACATTGTCGGACTTTTTTTTAATGTCGGAACAGAGCACTCAGACAAAAAACTAGTTCATTCTACTCCTTTTTATTAAAATCTTTCAGTCTTACGGAGAAATATGAGTAAGCTCTTCAGTAATAAGGTGCCGACAGTGCCAGCACCCATCACGTCAAAACCAAGTACCTACAGCCTGGTGCGAGCGTAAGCCGGACTTTCATAAAGATAGTGCTCCGCGGTGTCATCATCACTTTCGCAGCAAGTATCGCAGGATGTTGCATCAGTTATATCCAGTGCATTTAAGTGCTTTGCAAAAGTCCCTTCACGACGTCAGTAAACAACCTCCAGTCTTTCCTGCCGAGAGACAGTAGAAAGGCCGCTGACTTCCTAGAGATGTCGGAAAGTATTCGTTTGGTCTGCCTACATCCTGGAGATGTGCCATCTGCATGTCACCCAACTATCAATGGAAGAATTAACAGATGACGTAGGCAATGAAAAACTCTCCTCTGAAATGTGTCTGGCAAGTTCGTCGGTGATTTCATTTCCCGTGATCCCATTTTGACCTGGGACCCAGACAAGGGTCACTTGTAAGTCGTAAGAGGGTTCACCAAGGCTCTTCGCGCAGCTTGCCTGTCGCTGCAGATGCAAATGCTTCGCCCGCTCCACCGTTTCTCTGCAATATAGTTCGCTGCCACCAGGATTGCATAAACTTCTGTTTGGAAAACAGACAGAACAGAACAGAGTGAAATTTAACGTTGTCGTCCTCCAGAAAAACACCATCGCCACATCCTATATTGGTTTTGTAGCCGTCCTTGAAGACTCAATTGCATTCCTTTCCTGGCTCAGATTCTGGCCGAAGCCAGTCCTGGTTACAAGGAAAGTCGATTTCGTAGTTTTTCCGCAACAGTAGTCCTGATGTCATTGCATCGGAGGGCACGTCCATACGACCGGAGTCATAATATAGCCGGCGCGCAAGGTCATCGAAGCTCTAGTGCGTGTTGTACCAAAGACCATTTCTTTTTAATCGGAAGATGGCTATTATGAATATCAAGGGGAGGGAGATTCATCAATGCGACTAGAGCGGAGCTAGGAATGCTAGGGAAAGCCCCTATGCATCCGAGACAAACCATTCTTTGGAATCTGGTGAAAGCAGCAATTACGAATTTTCGCGAGAGCTTATTCTACCAGACAACCGACCCACAGGATATAATTGGCTTTATCATAGTCGTATAGATCCAAAGACCATATTTTTGGACTACTGTCTTGTTTCCCTATCTTAATATTCACAAGATGATTCGGAGGTCGATCAATGCAAGCTACTCCTCCTACTACTACTTACTACAAAATACTAAAATTTACTCTGATTCATTTCTTTTTTGCAGGCGGGGTATGCTTGTGGATATCCCGATTATCCAAAGACAAAATATTGTGAGCAAATTTGTCGTTAGACGGCTGCAATCGCATAATAACAGTAGACTAGTTGCAAGAAAGCGATCGGATATGCCACCCCTGGGCGAAAACCAAGGAAAACAAGAAGATCGAATTTATTTAAGTAATAACATCGCCCGCTGTAGCTCCTATGTATCATCACTTTTTAGGACAGATGAGGTCATAGACTACTTCCGATGGCTTCTAGTTACCTGTTGCTGATTGTTAAATATAACTACTCACCCATCACCAATGTCTACTAGTGCAAGATGAGCTATCTTGTTACACTGTATAAAGGCGGAGGCGGAACAAGAAATTACAAAGCTTTCGACAAAGTTCCTAGAGATCATATTGGGACTGATTTGTGATATGTAGGATGACGGGAAAGCGAAAGTTAAATGCACAGCGGGAATAACCGCAGAATTTGAAGCTTAAGTTGAACTACAGCAAGGCAGTGTATTAAGCCCAATAACGAGATCGGAATGACTACTCTTCTTTTTGGCGATGGTAGCGCTAGCTAGCTAATGAGGCAGTACAGATAAGGTCGCTAAAATATTATGGATAAGTCGCACCAAGACCGAACATGTATGTTATATTGTTTTTATGAACCCTCAAACCCAACTTCTGAAATCTATTTGGTAGGATTCATCTTAATTCAGCTTAAGCTTTGCCTAACCACAAAGGAAATTACGATGACGATGTCGCATATAACACATGGGCTGAAAAGTCAGCGCCGTTTAATATTAAAACACAAAATTTTTGCAAAATTCAACTTTATTTATCAATATAGTTGGAAATAGTCGCTGGTGGCCAAATCTGGAGAATACGGTGGGTGGGGAAGCGATTCGTAGCCGAATTCATTCAATTTTGCCATCGTTTTCATCGACTTGTTACACGGTGCATTGTATTGATGAAACAGCACTTTCTTTTTCTTCAAATTTGGCCGTTTTTCGGCGATTTCGTCCTTCAAACGCTCCAACAACGGAATGTAATAGTCGCTGTTGATAGTCTGCCCCTTTTGGAGATAGTCGATGAAAATTTTTTCATGTGTATCCCAAAATACGGATGCCATAAACTTGTCAGCCGACTGTTGAGTTTTTGGTTGTTTTGGAAGAGGTTCGTCACCTGCTCGCCACTCAGTTGACTGCCGACTTGACTCTGGTGTGAACTGATGGAGCCAAGTTTCATCCATTGTCACATATCGACGAAAAAATTCGGCTTTATTACGGTTGAACAGCTTTAAACATTCCTCTGAATCATCAACACGTTGTTGCTGCGTGCAAACGCAGCACCCACTTTGAACAGAGATTTTGCGGTCATTTGTAATCATTTTGTGGACTTTTTTGATGTTTTCATCTGAAACAGCCTCTTTTGGACGTCCACTGCGTGCATCATCTTCGGTGCTTGTATGACCACTTTTAAATTTTTCAATCCACTTGCGAATGGTACGTTTGGCTGGTGTCTGGGTAACACTTATCAAGCCATTTCTTTGCATCGGCTGCATTTTTTCCCATCAAATCAACACACGAAATTGCTTTGAATCCATTTTTTTTTTTCACAATAACAAAAGTGGCTTCACTCACAACGCTATATCTCGAGAACAAGTCGTCCGACAGCTGTACAATTTATACACCTATCTTTTGATATCATCAAAGATCAGTTGGTTGGTACTAACTGAAAATTGTATGGATTTAATTCAAGTGGTACCGTCTCTTAGAAAACGACTTTTCAGCCTATGTATTATAATTGGTTTGTTTCTTATCTTAAAGACAGGACACAAAAAGTAAGAGCGACCCAAGAGTAATTTTATTGGGTGTACCGCAAGGGTCTGTCCTTGGCCCCATATTATTTTTGATCTACATCAACTCTTTGTTTGATCAACCATTTGTAGGAAAAGTCACTGCTTTTGCAGATGTTCTTGGAATTGCCTATGTAGATTTGCTACAAATCTGGTTTGTGAAGCATAGATTAATTGTCAGTAACAAGACCAAAATCATGTATTTCAGCCTTAGTATGACTTCGAAATATATTTCCATGCACTTGGCTGCTGTCGGCAAAACATGATAAATTGTACTTGTACTGCGGACGCCTGTAAAATCATGTATAATGACAGCGTAACATGCAATGTAAACTGTTTTAAATTTAAAGTCGTAACACAGTTTAGGTTAGGGTGAATACATCGCGGTCTTAAAAAAATGTCTGCGTTCGGCTATTCGTAGTCTTTTTCGACTCAAAATGTCCGATGAATATGTACTGCTCACCGCTTATCCCATTCTATGGTGCTATTTAGTTCCTTAAAAATCCTGCCTGTTAGGCATTTATACTATGTATTTAAAAGTTTCAAAGATCTTTTTTTATATATGAGCCAATGTTTACTGCCCGGAAGCTTTAAACGTTCAGAATACTAGAAGCATAGCTCACGTCGATCATATTGTGATTAATTTGATTAAGCTCATACATCCTTAATCGAGTTCGTAGAAACATTCTTTGGAGGTATTGTCCTTGTTTTCTATAGGGGAATGGTGTATTAGGCTGACGTTAGCTAATTTGGCCTTGATAAGAATTGTCATAGGACCTTCGCTAGCCTGTCGGAAGCTCAATTCTCCATATGACAAACCTGCTTCCAAATAAGCGCTAATTATTTTGTCTATAGCAAACACAATAGTAAATATCAAAGCATTTCACGGAAGAGGTGATATTTGCGTGATAGCAGTTAAGGGCGTGCATGTAGCATATTAAGAGCCCGAATATTCCACGTGCAGATCCCAAGGTCGTGAATCTCATTTTGGCCAAGCATGCCGTTGTCATTTGAGACTGCATGAGTAAGGGCTTACTAGTGCAGTTGCAGCGAACCACCGGATAAGGTAAGTTTTACATCTAGTTACTTAAGTTATTGGATATTCAGCAGTTTCCCAATCAATCGGGTCTCTCTGCTGTAAAGCTTACTTTTAAACAGGCATAAAAATTTGATTTCAATTTAGGAGGTTAACATAAATTCAAGGTAGTCAGGGACTACCTGGTCAGTGACCTGGTCAGAAAATTGCACATAAGTCGCCAACCATGGCTGAGACATGTAGAGCGGATTAACACTAACATTCCAAAAGTCTTCGATGCCAAGCCGGAGGAACATCACAGTTGAGGAAGACCTCGCCTTAGGTGGCGGGCATAAGTGAAAGGGACCTCAACCAACTTGGAATGGGCAACTGGAGGCCATTATTCAGAGACTGAGTTAACTGGATAGGCCTGCTGGTTGAGGCCCAAATCCACCCCAAAGTGGAACGACATCTAAGTAAATTAATCTACCGACATTCAGCAGTTTGTGATGAATGCAAAGTGATGTTCGTAAGAGTTTCTTATAGGCGTGGTGTTAATTTTGAAGAGTCGAAGCCAGACTGCATGTTTTGAAATACTTTTCTTAAATAGACCATATTCGCTGATAATACGAGTACATACGTTCAAGTCTTAATTATAGCTTTACAAGAAGCTGGACCACATATGCATATGAATTGCTTCTTTGAAATCCAATAGCGCTTTATACATAAACAAAAGCTTCTCTTCAAAATGAATTCGAACTTTCATTACTCACATTTTCTAAAACAAAATCATGTTCCAGAAGAAGGGGTTCACAGTTTTAACATGGAGAAAATTTACAAATTATTTTGAATAATACATCAAGTTCTAATCTCTGGCTTTTTTAAACGCCCTGTTCACTGCGTTGTGAATGGAAAACTCCGAACCTTTCCATCCGGCTACCAGTATGACATTAGAAAACTTAAGCAGACACATATTTGCATTGTTTTCCCAGTTCGTACAAGTACGAGTGCAGTACAACGAAGAAAGAACTACTCCTGTTCAAGTACTCCTACAACGTCAATTTTCAGGTTTCAATCGTCAACACAATTTTAAAGGAGTATCCTGTACCTAAGGGTAGTAGAGCAAACCTACAGGAACAGCCCTCTCGGGAAAAATCTCAAGGAGTTCTGCTACGGATACTTGTACCAGGCATTTCTGAGGTTCTCGCATCGATGAGTAATGAATTAATGGAGAGCAAAGTTAGAGAGTCAATGAAGAAAGTGAGTTTATTTACACAATTGTGTCTTACTGTATCGAATATAGTTACACAGGAGCAGAGTATTCAAAGTGTCCTGTTTTGTTAAGTTTTTGTGCTATTTCTCCAGAATTTCCATTCAAAGATCATTGGGTTAAAATGCAAACACATTTTCTTAGAAATTAGAATGTTTCAATGCCTGATGATGACAACGACAGAGGGTGCTAGCGGAGGTAAAGGTTGACATCGTAGAACGACGACAGAAATGAAAATGTTTCCTGTGAAGCACACGAAAAGGGATGACAAAAACATTTTAGTGTTTCAAGTTGTCGGATGATGGAATGAGTGGTGGCTGCGGGTACCAAGATATATACACTTTCGGAAAAGCTACAGGAAATTCAGAAATACTGATAAAACAAATTAAAAGTAAATATTTTCTGAAATGTCTGGGTAGAACGGACGGTGGTATTGGGTGGGATTATCTGACATGAGACAGGGAATGACCGTAAATGCTTTATGTTACGAAAGAGTTTTCATTTGAAGTCAGTACATGCCACAGGCAAGATATTTAAGTTTCTGATGGAATTTAATGGAGAATGAGAATATTTTTGAGAATGATGGAGATTGGAATTCTGTGATTTTGCTTTTGCTAACTGAAGGAAAGTTTGATATTTTGAAGAAGTAAAATTTCTTTGAAAGTTGGTGGATTTAGATATGAATACGAGTAGTTTGTGAACTTAACACTTCAAACTGACAGACAGATTGGAAAGATCGATGCCTCAAGGACATCCTGTACCTTAAGTAGTCTAAGGTCTGTAACATGAAGGTGGAGCAAGTCTTAGTCTCTCCTTTCATACAAATTTTTATCTTGTCATTTTTCGCACATAATGAGGGAATAACGATTTGTTTGCACTTTTCCAAGAGCAACGCAACGAGTGACTTGCTCATAGTCAGAAGTGTTTGAAAGGATTACCATTGAATGAAGAAAGGGTGGTGATGTCAGATTTTTTTTTTCTGTTTTCAGATCTCTAGTATAATAGACGGTGGTGTTCCATGATAAGGATCTTAATAATTGCCACAGATTTTATAACAATTTGTTTGTCCGTCCCATCTGATAATCTGGCTGCACATGGACTTTTACTGGCTTTCCATTCTATACGTGTTCTTTTGCCCATGGCATATTTGCTGAAACTTATATATAGGGTATTCCAATAGGGACTTGACAACTTTGAATTTAATTTGTGAACGCACTCTTTCACTAATCATCAAACTGTCACTGTCAATTTATTCAGTAAACTCAACATTTTTATCATGGTAAAGGACACTAACGAGCAACGTCTGCAAATTATAAAAATTGTCTACAGATATTCGGGGTCGGTGACTGCAACTTTAAGAGCGTTAACTCCAATTTACGGTCGTAATTCTCGCCCTAGTAAACACGCAATAACAAGTTAAGTGCAAACATTTGGGTCTAGATATTCGTTGTGTGATGTTGCCGTGTCAGTGAGACAACGGGTAGTGTCCAAAATATCGCTGCCGTTCAGACGTCCGTAGTAAACGATCGAAATCAGTCAATTCCACGGCGTTCTCAAGATTTGGGCATCTCTCAAGCCACATTATGGGGTATTTTGCGTAAGGATCTTGGTTTCCACCCATACAAGATCAAGCGACGTACGTTCTCCGATTGGGTTCTGGAGAAGATGTGCCAAGATGATGAATTTCATCGCAAAATCATCTTCAGTGACGAAGCTCATTTTTGGCTCAATGGGTTCGTCAATAAGCAAAATATGCGTTATTGGTCGGGTGAATCATCATGAATCATCACTTCATCCACAAAAAATAACTGTTTGGTGCGGTTTGCATACCCGCGGGGTTATTGGGCCATATTTTTTCGTCGACGATTACGATCGTCACGTTACTGTGAATGGTCAGCGTTATCGCGCCATGATCACCGATTATTTTTGGCCCGAATCGGAAGATATGGACTTTGACATTATGCGGTTTCAACAGGATGGTGCCACAGGCCACACAGCACACGCTACAATCGATTTATTGAAGAGTAAATATGGTGAGCGTGTTATCTTAAGACATGGGCCAGTCGATATTCCTGCCTCGTTCGTGCGATTTAACGCAGCTTGACTATTTTTTGTGGGGCTTCGTTAAGTAATTGGTTTATGCCAACACGCCGACGACGTTGGAAGAGCTCAGAGCCAAGATTGAACGCGAAATAGCGGCCGTTTCGGCCGAAATGTGTGGCCGAGTCGTTGAAAATTGGGTCCAAAGAATTGACCGCTGCAAACGTGCCCGCGGTGGCCATATGAACGAAGTCGAGTTCAATTCATAAATGTTTTGATTGTACTTCAAGCCAATAATAAAGTTTTTAAAATATCTCAAATGGTTTGCCTTTTATTTAAAAAAAAAAAGTTGTCAAGTCGTTATTAGAAAACCCTATACTTTAATGCTTACCTTTGGCATTCGGTTACTTTCTAATCAATGACAGTTAAAAATCTTAGATAAAAATATAATATAAGAAGCTGGAAAAATAGGACCCATGCGAGGGCTGTTTGATGAGTTTTAGCCCGGCTGTCAAAATTTGGTGATAATATGACGCTTAGTTTTGTTTTGACACCCATTCCAAAATATCGTGTAAGTGTTTTTTGCGACCATGGAGAAGGAGTAGTATCGCTCCGTGACTCGATTCTTGTTTTTGAGTGGCAAAACCTGCGAGAAAATCAAGCCCATTCTCGATAATGTGTATGGGACCCATTCACCTTCCCGTACAACCGTTTACCATTGGTTCGCAGAGTTTTGCCGTGGCCGCATGTCTGTTTTTGATGAACCTGAAATCCAGAAGAGTCGATGAGACATGGATTCGTTAGTTCACGCCAGAGATGAAAAAACAATTGAAATAATGGGTTTTACTCAGTGAACGTACTCCAAAGAAGCCGAAAAACGTGCCTTCGGTCGGAAAGCGTGGCCATTTTTTGGGACACGCGAGTTGTGATCCACATTGACCATTTGGTGAAGGAAAATCAATCACAGGAGCATACTACGTCGCTTAATTGTGAAGATTCAAAGCCGATTTGAAAAACAAATGACCACATTTGACGAAAAAAAATGTGCTCTGCCGCCACGATAACATACCGACGCACATTTCCGCAGTCGCCACATCCAAATTCGTCAAATTGCACTATGGATTGCTCCCCCATCTCCCGTATTCTCCGCTTCCTTTTTGTTTCCAAACCTTACAAGATCGCTGGCTGGAAAGAAGTACGGGTCGAACGAGGAAGTCATCGCCAACAAAAGTCGTACTATACGTAGGGGTTTAAAAAAAATTACAGCACCGCTGTTAAAAGTGTATCGAGTTGAAAGCAGATTATATCGAAAATAAATAGTCAAAACCTAAAAGTTGACATTTTTAGTCCGGGTATTTATCAAACACCTCTCGTAGGATTGTATATATCATGTTGTAACAAGACTGCCTTCTACAGCCTAAAAAAATTTAAATGACATCGACATTGCAGTATTGTGTAAAACATGACAAAATCATTTGGTCGACCAAAGAGTGTGTACAGTACTCGCTAATTCTGCATTAAAAATATTGGAGAATTGCATGGTCTTTTTACAGATAACTTTAAAGAGCACTTTGTGTGAGGCATGATGCAATGATGAGGCATATTTATCATATATGAAAAGCTGTTGTGATACTTTGGCCGTTTATTATAGTTTCCTCACCTCACACTCACTTCTATATAGAACTATGAAGCCTATTTAGAAGAATCGCATTAGGATTAGAAGAAAATTTAAATTAAAGATTCATTAAATTAAAAATATTGTAGTAGTATCTTTGAATGTTGTCTTTGATGCATATATAAAATGTTTATCCATATAATTGAAGTAACTCGGTCGAAGGTCGCTGTAGGGCTGAGAGTAAACTAAATTTCATGTGATCAGGATGGGTGAATGTTGTAAAAATAGGGTACGCGGCTGCAGATATTAAATACTGGCAGCTGTCCACCAGAACTTGGCAGTCAGACACCTTATTCGCTAATGGTTAAGGAAATCCTTAAGGCCATCTCATCACTTGGTTTTATTAAACGTTGGTCTTAAGAATTTTGCAATCCTTATGCGACAAGGTCACTTTACATTACCTTTACCTCATTCTCGAATATGCTAGCTACGTGTGGTCCCCCTTTCAACCAGATCATATGTATATAACGAATCAAGAACATTCAACATCGTTTTCTTCAATATGCCCTTCGGAGACTACCCTGGGAAGACTCCTTTATCTTACCTCCCTGTCGTGACCGCCTCAAACTTCTTAACCTGAATACCCTCGAAAAACGCAGAGACGTAGCTGACATTCTCTTCACTTATTGACTGATCTTTGGTTCTGTGTAATGCTCTTTTCTTTACAATTCTATTCCTGCAACACTAATTTTCGTAATTAACCCATCGAACCTCATACGTTCCTAATGAACCAATATCCCGCATGCGCCGTAAGCTCAACTCAAAACTCTCCCATTTTGATTTTAACATGAGCACTTCCTGTCTTAAACTTGATCTCCTCCAGTATTCTCCTACTTCCTTACCCTTAACTGTTATTAGTTTTTCAGTCCTAGTGTTTAAGAAATTAATAGTGTAACAACAACAATTAAATTTCATAAAATAATCGTACCTTTTCATTTGCAATAAATGTACTCTTAACTTTCATAATGTTTTTAGTATTATGTTCATTTTTTTTTTTTTTGGTCTATATAGCGGTTTGCTTAGAGATGGCGTAACTTGTGCTATTCCATTGTTATTATTCCATTGGAACATGCGTTGGAAAGTTACTGTCATTGTACGTCATTTCAGTATATGTCATTCATTTGAAGCGTAATCAACAATAATTTTTTTCACTCAAATATGTCGAACTTTGTGCCTGAAAAAGTGTTTTTGCGGGGAGTTCTTCTTCATTACTTTAATATGAAGAAAACTGCTGCCGAAAGTCATCGTATTTTGGTGGAAGTTTATGGTGAACATGCGGTAGCTGAGCGAATGTGCCAAAAGTGGTTTGCACGATTTAAAAGTGGTGATTTTGGCTTGGAAAACGATGAACGTCCTGGGCAGCCAAAAAAGTTTGAAGATGAAGAACTGGAAGCATTACTCTATGAAGATTGTTGCCAAACACAAAATGAGCTCGCAGAATCTTTAAGTTTCACTCAAGCAGCCATTTCAAAACGTTTAAAAGCAGCTAACATATTCAAAAGCAAGCAAATTGGGTTCCACATGAACTCAAGCCGAGAGACGTCGAAAGGCGGTTTTGCATGTCCGAATGCTGCTGGAACGCCACAAAAGGAAGTCATTTTTGCATCGGATTGTTACTGGTGATGAAAAATGGATCCATTACGACAACCCCAAACGCAAAAAATCATATGTGAAACCCGGCCAACCAGCCAAATCAACGGCAAAGCCAAATATCCATGGCGCGAAGGTAATGCTCTGTATTTGGTGGGATCAGATGGCTGTGCTGAATTATGAGCTGCTAAAACCTGGTGAAACCATCAATGGACAACGCTACCGAACACAATTAATCCTTTTGAAGAGAGCAGTAGCCGAAAAACGCCCGGAATTTGCGACCAGACACGAGGCAATAATTTTCCATCATGACAACGCTCGGCCCCACGTTGCTCTTCCGGTTAAGAACTATTTGGAAAACAGTGGATGGGAAGTCTTATCCCACCTGCCTTATAGCCTAGACCTTGCCCCTTCTGCCTACCATTTGTTCCGGTCGATGCAGAACGCCCTTACTGAAATGCGGTTCACATCAGAGCAGAATATCAAAAATTAGCTTGATTCATTCTTGGCTGCCAAGCCGGCGCAGTTCTTTTGGGATGGGATGCACAAATTGCCAAAAAGATATGAAAAAGTCATAGCTTCAGATGGGCAATACTTTGAGTACTACTATTGTACATGTTTTTCTTAAATAAACGTTCAAATTTTGAAAAAAAACCGCACGAATTAAAATATATACCCAATGACTAAATAAAGCTTTTGTAAGATGAAAAGCTCACTTTAATTAGTTTAAAAAGCCGCGCACAAGCAGAGTGACTTCACTTGGAATTGTGATAGCTTTTTGTTTTGTTCCATTAACGGAGGTACACTACCGCCTTTTTGGCTTGACCAACATTTTCATTAATAACATTTCGCATATACTGCGGTAGAGGGTAGAACAATTTTGTTGAATACTTTGATGAGGAGCTCACTTCATTCTCACTGGCCAACTGACATAATAAATAAGCCAAAAAGAACTTCCCTGTTTTTCTCTTCCCTTCTAAGGAATTCGACAAAGTTGGAGAAGAAAATCACCCTACCCGAGACTGTCACCCATCTCAAGGCTGACCGTTATAATGGAAATTAGAAATTAGCCCCCATCAAAAATTAAAATTAAATTAAATTAAAATTATTCAAACTACCTGGACGTATTCAGCATTGCTTTCATTGCCGAAATGACTTACTAGCTCCGGAATATATGGCCCCGAGAAAGGGCCTAAATCGCCTTGTTAGGAACAAGGGCAACAGCGTTGGTATTTATAGATGGATTGTTAGTATATATTAAGGCTGTGTAGGAAGTGCAATTAAATGTACTATGGTAATTGCTTCAGAGAACAGAAGCAGAACCTATTAACATGCGGGGGTTTAATGTTAGTCAAAAGGTTTTAGTATAAGTAAACGCCTTATCCGCTTAATCCTCCAAAGTCGGCGTGCTGTTCGACGTTAAAATCGTTTTCGGTAATATTAATTCCAAATGAGTAAAGTATGATTTCATTGGTATAACAGTGGAGCATGGCATAACCACGCCTAAAAACCGATTAAGGAAAAATTTTCTTGCAATGGGGCACAATGCATATGACTAAAGCTAGCCAGCGGTTACCAAACTTGGTATGAAGAATCAATTAATATTGAGGCGGACTACTTATTAATTGCAACTAACGTCCACGTGTATCTCATACGCCAAAATAGCTGAGAAATACTGTGAACAGATTTCACAATAAATGGTTATCGCAATGCAAATTGCAGCAAATCGTCAGCACCCTGGCAATAGCATATCCCTCAACTTCAAGACAAATCCTATATAATATGCATTATGAGCTGAAGACCAGTGGATTCTGTGGCTAGAAGATATAAGAAATGCAGCCATGGATGTATTGAGTTTTACCTAACAGAGAGTACTTTGATGAAGAGTGCAGCCAAACACATGAAACAAAAGAATTCACTTACGAAGTGGTTCTATATAGAAGGACAACAGCAGCTCGGGAGCTGTATTACTGAAAGAAATCGCAGTAATGGAATAATGTTCGAAAGCTGAGGATATGGACAAACCATAAGCAGTAGCCATTTCATCTCCACCTTGGTGAACACCCTGAATCATCACCAGCACCATATTCAACGATGATTATATAATAGTCACATGATAAGAACTGGTACCCAGTGTCATACCATCAGTATATCCAGTGATGGCTTGAAGCCAATCTTGACCTAAATATGAAGTGAATGCAAAAAAAGCAACAACAGCACCAGAATTCAGCAGCAGGAAAGATTAGTAGAGGAATAACATAACTTTTCAAGCGAAAAGTTCCCAAACACATAAGTCGCACATATGGAAGAGAACCACAACCAACTGGCGCGCAAAAATGAAAGCAGGTTATAAACAATAGGGCTAAAGAGGTATTTTAGTTGATGCCAAGGTCCACGCCGGATGCCAGATCACTGACATACAATAGCAGGTGGAACAAATAACTAACCGACTCAGCACCTGTGCACACGACATGCACTTTCCCAGTGTCAAGTCACCGGGAAATTTAGTGGCCAATTTCTTGGAAATCAAATTGTTAACGCAATGTCTGCGATGGTTTGCTGAACTTAAAGTTAAAATAAAAATAAAAGTGTTATTAATTGTTAATTCGGAGATTTACTTTATTAATAAATGGTTCTCCCCAGAAAAAGTAAATAATTTTTTTTTTCTTTTTTCTTTGCCTCAGCGCAACGAAAAGTCATTTACACAAGTAAGCCTCTCCTACTGATTAAAAAGTAAAAACCAGTCCGCGAGGACGTGATTCATTTGCTGGTCACCTGAGGTAAATTACATGTTTCAGAATTTGTCTTAGGCAAAAATTGTGAATGGTTATGACTTTTACATACAAGTGCCAAAATAGACACTTGGAAACCAATTTTGGTAAGTCACTTAGCTGTATTTGACTGCTTATATTAAACAAAGATCTAAAACTATGGCATGTCGGATTCAAATATTAAACGTTTATTTCCTTATCAACGATAACAACTGCATTAAATTTCCATTACTGAAACTACCCTTTTGAGTCGAAATTGTAAATGTACATTTCACTCCCCTCACAAAATGTTCCATCCCATGTATCTCGTATTTTCTCCCAAAAACGATTTTGTTGTTCAAAATTTCACTTCAGTAACTCAAACCCCTTAGTGAATAAAGGAAAAAAAAAGGTTTTTTTTTTTTTTTTTTTTCAATTTCAAATGAGCAACAGTAACGATTTCTACAGCAATGTTAAGTCTTTCTTTTTAGGTCATATGCATCATTGCCATCGGCTTCGCCCCGTAGTCATGTTCGTATTTTACAGCCCTCGCAGAAACCCTTTAATGATGATATCCACCCTTTTCATGTTGATGATGTTTTGGCTTCACGCATGCAGTATGGTGTACAGACCGCAAAGAGAAAAGAAAATTATTCCATTGCGGTTGACCGGATTCTGTCCAAATTTTAAACTGACATTGAATTTCCCTTGTCAATGAATCTGAAGGCCGGAAATCGATGAACCTTTATAATGGGTGTATATCTAAGCTTAATGGAGTTATGGGGTAAGCAGTATACATATGTATGTTATGTGTAGAACTTCATTTTGGAGATTTGTTTTTCCATGAATTCACATGTCTAATGCTCAAATGCCATCCCATTACAGTTTCTAAACGACGAAAGATAAATTTCCACTGAACCTTCTGTCTAACAAATATAAGCTGACGACATTTCTCAGTATATCCAAAATAGCATATCCTGGATGACTTTCTGTACCTCTTCTAAACTAAATATTACGTATCTATTCTAATATTAGAAATCCGAATGAAACCAAGACTGTCTGTTCCCTTTTCACGACTAAACCACTGAACCAATTTGGTTACTTTCAAAAAAAGTGTCAACAAAAAATTAATTAATATATTTCAATGACAAGACAATGCACGACATTATTGTAAAAAATTTGATCTACGAAGGTTATTACAAAAAAATATTTTACTCATGCACATTTTTGTAAAAAAATTATTTTCTGCATTTAATTGCTGACCGTACATTCTTTTTATTTTCTCAGTATATTTCCATACTTCGGTATGGAAAATGAGTGCCGCTTTTAAAAAGCATTTCGAAAGTGTTTTTTTTTTTTTTTTTTTTTTTTTTAGTAAATCACACAAAAGTTTCACAAATAAGTTTTATAGTAAGTCGACAGCAAAATATTTAAAAAAAAAATCAGAGGCATTTTTGAGAGGTATAAGAAAAGCGGTAATGTCGATGATGAGTCGGGTAGAGCGACCAAAATAAGCATAATCAGGAAGGATAATAAAGTAATTTGTAAGTTGTTTTGGAAAAATCCCATAATTAGTCTGAGGAACGTAAAAGAAAAAATTGTTCAGAAAAGGATTAAAGTGTCCATGTTTGGCAGAATCTGGCACCAAAAAAAGGATTAGCAAACTTAAACTGTTACAGACCTAAAGATATACTGAAGAGAGGCTAATTTGGGAAAGCAGAATTTATACCGGGACTGCAGCAACATCATATTTACAGATGAGTCATCTTTTTTTAAACCATCGACGCAAAAATACGGGTGTTATAAGTTTGAAGTATGTGTCTGTGTATCTGTCTGTGGCATCGTAGCTCTCAAGCGGCTGAACCGACTTCGATTTTTTTTTTTTTTTTTATTGTAGCGTTTCTATTCTAGCAATATATAGGGTTTTCCAATAGGGACTTGACAACTTTGAATTTAATTTGTGAACGCACTCTTTCACTAATCATCAAACTGTCACTGTCTATTTATTCAGTAAACTCATTTTCATCATGGTAAAGTACACTAACGAGCTACGTTCTCCGATTGGTTTCTGGAGAAGATGCGCCAAGATGATGAATTTCATCGCAAAATCATCTTCAGTGACGAAGCTCATTTTTGGCTCAATGGGTTCGTCAAAAAGCAAAATATGCGTTATTGGTCGGGTGAAAACCCATATGTGCTTCATGAATCACCACTTCATCCACAAAAAATAACTGTTTGGTGCGGTTTGCATGCCGGCGGCATTATTGGGCCATATTTTTTCGTCGACAATAATGATCGTCACGTAACTGTGAATGGTCAGCGTTATCGCGCCATGATCACCGATTATTTTTGGCCCGAATTGGAAGATATGGACTTACACGACATGTGGTTTCAACAGGATGGTGCCACAAGCCACACAGTACACGCTACAATCGATTTATTGAAATAACTGCCACATTTTTTCATCACAAAGTCAAAATATTTGTTTACAATTTTAAGCTTAGATAAACAAAGAGTCAAGTACAATTGGAATTAACGGAATTGGTTGACACAAAACGGTTTTTCTCCTCTTCGCCACTTGTTGATCGCGTTATTTTTGTATTGATTTCATTTTCCTTTTCACAAGCAAGTGGTCACATAGCTAATTAAATTTGAGCTGAGTGCATATTTTTTCAACATATTTTGTAATTTAAGGTATATTTTAATGGAAATATTTTAGTTCAGTGCTGATTTTCGTTTCTGTTTACAAAAATAGCGTTAAAATAGCGTTAGCGTGGTCTAAATCGTGGTTTCTCGTCCTTTTGTTGACTTTTAACTAACTCATCCGCCAACTACCGTTGAATGGTTTAAACTTTATATTTTACCACTAAGTGCACAGTAAGTTACAAAAGAAATAAATTGCAACCATCTGCTATTCTGGTTTTTTTCAATACCTATAGGTAATCATGTCGGGAGCTTTTCGAAGTTTGGCGAAGATAAGATGCCCAAAAAAAAAGGAGCGCGTCTGTTATAAGCTATGTTTTTAACAAAACTGGGTTAGATAATAGTGAAAATGAAGAGTAGTGCAGGAAGACAAAACAAATTTTGCAAAATTTTACCTCTAAGCTTAATGAAAGGTGGATTAGAGCTAGGCGAAGATTGGAGTTTTTCAAGTCTAGTAATGAAAAGTGGTTAGATACTGATATTGTGCTACCGCAATTTGAAATAGCCCCTCGTAGTACAGAAGCTAAACCATCAGGACTTGGACGTCCTGCGAAAGACTTTGTAGAACTGAGCGATCGTGCGAAACGCTTAATAGTGTCCACCCTTGTAGAAACCGAAAGTTGCGAGAAGTTGACGTTTTGTGCGAGACTGAGTCTCCAAAAGGCCGGTAAACGGGATGCTGCTAAACTAATTAACTTGTTGGAAGTTTCTCCAAATAGGGCCACGAAGATAAAAAAGGCATTATCTGCCCCATCTATAGCTATTACTAAATATACGCCTGAGAGAGAATCGTACATTTTAATGCAAATATATGGTTTTGTCGGCTGATCAAACTCTGCTCCGCATTGATCCAAAGAGAAATTGAAATGGTCAAAAATCAAATTAATTCATTAGCTTCGACACATGCTACTATTCGTGGTATATATTTTACCATTTCCCATGTTTTTAGTTTGACAATGATAGACGGAAAAACCTTTAGTGTTATTGCAGAATCCTCTACGCAAAAGTGTGGAATTTGCGAGGCTACACCGAAAATAATAAACGATCTAGCTAAAATAACCCAGTTGAGACCCAAAGAAAGCCTATACGAATTGGGTTTGTCTACTTTACACGCTTGGATAAGGTGCTTCGAGTGCCTATTACATATTTTATATAGCAACCAGGCTATGGTACCACGAACGATGGTAGCACTGCGAGAATATATTTTCAACAGCCTTTTTTTGCTTCCTCAATAACTAGAATCGACCTTAATCTTATTAAACGCTTAGATACTATTTTAAAAACAATGGCTTGTGGTTACGCAGTAAACGTAGAAGCTTTTAAGGGTATACCATGGAGACCGCCAAGTTGTACGTTGAATTATATACATGGTACTACATGCCTTCTAGCGTTCACAAAATACTCATCCATGGTGCAGACATTATAAATACTTGCTTCTAATTGGAATGCTCTCAGAAGATGCTCTAGAATCGAGAAATAAAGATTTCAGAAACTTCAGAGAATTCCACACAAGAAAAATGTCTCGAGAGGAAACTATGCGGGATCTCCTGAATGCACTATTTGTTTCTTCCGATCCCATTATTTCTTCAATTTCAAGAGCTGTTTCTCTTAAAAAAAAGTAATAAACATCCTCTTAGCGAAGATGTTCTTCGTTTATTGTCAGATCCGGCAATAATATATGCAAGGCAAGACTCTAATGAAGAAGAGGAAGAAGAAAATGGTGATGAAGAAGAGGAAGAAGAAAATGGTGATGAAGAAGAGGAGGCAGGAGGTTATGATGAAGAAGAGGAAGCAGAAGATTATGATGAAGAAGATGACGGAGACGACGAATTTTTGTAAATAATTTTTCTACTGTTGAAAAATATTTGAATATTTTTAATGATGATATAAATAGGTATAGCGTTGAAAATTTTGTTATTTTTTATAAAATGTTAAACTAAGTATTAGATATTTTCAGAATCAATTATTTTAGACCAAATATTGTCACTCAGAAGCAACAAAATCAACCACCACTGTGAGTCGATTGGCCGCCTTTTTCGTCCGATTTAACGCCGCTTGACTATTTTCTGTAGGGCAATGTTAATTCAACACGCCGACGACGTTTTAAGAGCTCAGAGCCAACATTGAACGTGAAATAGCGGCCATTTCGGCCGAAATGTGTGGCCGAGTCGTTGAAAATTGGTCCAATGAATCGACCGCTGCAAACGTGCCCGCGGTGGCCACATGAACGAAGTCGAGTTCCATTCATACAATAAATGTTTTAATTGTACTTCAAGCCAATAATAAAGTTTTTGAAATATCTCAAATGGTTTGCCTTTTATTTAAAAAAAAAAAAAAATTTGTCAAGTCGTTATTAGAAAAACCTATAAATGAGACTGTTGGGGTGTGTAGGGTTTTAACTTTTTGATTTTAACTTTTGATTTATTTGATTTGATTATATAGGGTAAAAAAGAGGGGTCGGAAAACGCGGTTTTAAATGAAACACGTCCTTTCTTGTTGAACAGTCACAGTCTTTATTTTTTTTCCCGGTTATTACTTCAATATTTAACGTTTACAGTAAGTGTCATACAATAGCAAAAATAGAACTTTACGTTACGTTTAATCGCTTACATTAGATTATGTTTCAATTAATTTAGCTTAGTTTTAATATAGATTACAATTTTAATATTGAAAAACAATAATTATATAAACTTAAATATATGTATATTATTTATACGTTTTACGCTTGCCGAACGTGTGGAATTTATTAAAGAAATTTATTGAAATTCCGGCGGAGTTATTAATACGCAACGTGAATTTCGTCGTGAGGTTACTGATGACTTTAGTGTGCAGGCAATTTGTCGCACTGTGGAAAAATTTGTGTGTGATTAAACTCTTTTGGATGTTAAGCCACTATCCAGACAAAGATTGGAGCAAAGTTAGGAAAACATAGCCACCGTAGTGACCAGTATCGAAAAAGAGCTAGAAATATCGATTCGGTACAGATCAGCTGAATTGGATTTGGGGCTATATTCGTATAAGATTTTGATGACGCAAAAATTGAAGACGAACGACCCTAGACAACGGCTTGACTTCGCTAATTGGGCGTTGGAAATGTTGGCCGGAGGTCCAAGTTTTGGCCATAAAATCATCTTTTCGAACGAGGCCCCTTTTTGACCCAGCGGCTATGTCAACAAGGAAAATTACCGATATTGAAGCAAACATAATCCAAGACAGAAAGCAGACATCGTTACCGCCAATGGTCTCAGGTATAGAGCGAAGTTAACCGTTTTTCTGTGGTCAGAGCTCGGCAACATCGATATATCCGAGCTGTGGTGCCCACAAGACGGCGCTACATGTCATACAAGCGAAGCAACGCTCAATTGGCTGGCGCGATCATGCGATTTGTCATCACTCGATTATTTTCTTCTGGGAGTAATTCAAGTCGTTAGTTTGCGCTTAAAAGCCAATCGCTCGAGGCGAACATTCGATACGCTATCTGTTTTTACATTTCCTCCCTTTTTAAACAATTGTCCGTATTTATAATTTCTTATACATTTTTTGGTGCCTCCTATGAGGATTGATTTGCGAATAGTTACATATATATTTGGTGGCGTTACTACGGAACAAGCGTTTTATTGTACAGTTCCGATGTCTAGACGAGAACATTTGCTTGTTGGACAATTAAGGTTATTTGAACGAGAAGTGCGTGGCGTGGGATTTGGCGTACAGTTATCCTGCATACCGGATCATTTGGCAACTGTACTATCTTTACGGTTCCTGTCGCGATCGCATCTTTTATCTTTACTGCAGTGGATGTCTGACGACGATTCAGATTATCTGGAGTTGGCTGTTGTTGTGCACAGTCAACATAATATTCGATCGTGTGGGTCGTAAGGATCCTGTAACTCGAGGCCTTGAAATCGCTGTGCATTGTTGGCTGCATTGTAGTCACCTCCATTCGTGGGCTGCTGTTACCCTTAACAAGATTTTTCTATCGAATTTCATCGAGTAAATCATCAAGTCAACCACCAAGCCGACATCAACTGCTGCTCAACCGCTTGCAGCATCATCAAGTCAACCACCAAGGAATTACACAGCCTGACTATCACCAGCAGCTAAGACGTTTGTAGTGATCGGCGAGAGGGTGGTTTTGTTGGCGACTGCGATTGTTTGCATCAAGGATGGCTATGGTTATACACATCGCTGCCGGGTCATTTGCAATCCAGGCAGTCAGGTCAGTTTCATGAGATACAATTTTTTTTAAAAATTGGCTATTTTTGTAGAAAAACCTGTGCGGTTCTAGTAGAGGGTGTTGGTTCTGCCATAACACACACACGTAACCGTGCTACAATCCCATTAACGTCGTGCGATGGCACATTTGGCATTGATGTCAACTTCTACTTGTTGACCACAATTACAACACCGACTCCAGTAGCTGATATTGCGCCGTCTTGCTGGCAACATCTACGCCCTTTGTCTTTGGCTGATCCGTCTGGGGTCATATCATCTAAGAAGGCATCGTACGAGGTTCATCAAATTAACTCCTTGCGCAATCAACAACGCTTGGCTGGGTGATCTTTAGACCAGCCGAAATCAATACTCCACTGGCATCATCCATTCGTTCATCGCTGACGGTTCATGGCAACGAAGATGAACGTCTCGACCTGGCTATGGCGCTTATATTCGACGCTGACGCAGACAACCCAAATACGGATGGCGGTGACGAATTCTGCGAGAATCTATTCCTGGCTACACATCGACGTGATTCCAATGGCCGTTACATCGTGCAAATCCCGTTTCTTACGAATGCACCGACGCTTGGCAACTCACATCCATTGGCACTACGGCAGTTTCATCAACTGGAGCGCAAACTGACGAACAACCCGGAGCTGAAGGTAAAATACCTGGCTTTTATGCAGGAATACATCGCTCTGGGCCATTTGAAGGATGTCTCCGACTTGCTGCATGAACCATCACAACGCTACCTCATTCCACATCATGCTGTGCTGTCAAAATTTCGGGTCGTCTTCAACGCATCGGCGCAGACATCAAATGGCATTTCCCTGAATGATACGCCATTGAGTGGACCGCTCATACAAGAACAACTAGTCACAATCATCTTCCGATTTTGACGCTTTGCTGTGGCTCTCTCGGCCGATGTGAAAAAGATGTTCAAGCAGGTTCAAATCGACGAACGTCACCAGCGATGGCAGCAGATCCTATGGCGTGAAACAGCTGATCGACCAATTCGTACATACCAACTGACCACTGTCACTTATGGCATGGCTTCTGGTCCGTACAATGCTATTCGGGCAAAGCAGCAGTGTGCCCGCGATAATTGCAACATATTGACTGATGGTCCCCGAGCAGCGGCTGCTCTTACGAGCGTTTTGCGTCATTTCTACGTTTCTACGTCGACGATTATCTGGCGAGTGTCGAAACTACTGAACAGGCGATTTAATTGGCAAATGACGTCGACAAGGTATTGCAGCAAGGTCAGTTTCATTTGCGCAAATGGCAGTCCAACGATACGATGGCTTTGGCTCAAATAACAACCGATCCTTGTCCAACGTTTGACATCGAGTTGAAATCGCCGGAGGTGACTGTGCTTATGCTGCATTGGAATCCGACAACGGATGAACTCTTTTATCGAATCCACATTGGCGAAACAACATCTAACACCAAACGTCAGGTGCTGAGTGATATTGCTCGACTGTACGATCCTACAAACATGCTGGCACCCGTCATCATCGTGGCGAAAATATTTCTACAATCTCTATGGCGGACTGGCTTGGAATGGGACTTACCATTACCGGTGGACTTGCTTCAGGAATGGATAGACTACCGCCACAATTTGCTTCAACTACACGAGCTTCGAATTCCACGGTGTTTGCAGATGCAGGCATCGGTCACAACACATCTCCATGGATTTTGCGATGCAAGCATGCAGCCGTCGTGTACGTGTACGTCGTTTGTACGATCAGCCCCAATGGCGACTTCACATCAGCACTTATTACTGAAAAAACTCGTGTGGCACCAGCCCGAGTTGACACTCAAGGCAATCCGACCACAACGATACCAAAGCTGGAATTGTGTGCAGCTCGACTATTGGCACAGACTGCTAGCAGTGTAAAACATGCATTGGACTTGGACATGCACCATGTACTCTATGGAGCGATTCTACCATCGTTCTTTGCTGGCTGCGCAAATCAGTTGCTACGCTCTAACCATATGCCGCTCAAAGAATTAGCTATATACAATAACACACCAACGTGGAGGATTGGCATGCCGCACTCATCTAAACCCAGCAGATTGTGCGAGTCGCGGAATTTCGGCTGCATCATTAGTCAGTCATTCATTATGGTGGCATGGTCCGACTGAACTAATGCGAAACAATATGGCGACTGATATTCCAGAACTTTCCGAGGCAGATCTACAGGCGATAGAGGTGGAAACTAAACCACTCAAGGCGCATATTGGGCGTATTGCTCCACTCAGAGTCATACAAACCCGATACAACTGTGGCAACGAAGTCATAACCCTGGACTTGGTCGAGCGCTTCTCTAACATTAGCAGGCTGTTACGAAGTACTGCGTTTGTACTTCGTTGCAATCCAACTCGACGACAATATTGGCATCAACCATTTGTGGATTGCGATGAAATGGCTATGGCATTAAAGTGGCACATTCGAGCGGAACAAGACAGGTACTTTGGCAATGAAATTCGATTATTAAGAATTTTTCGACATGTTGCAGCTACAAGCAATCGGCATCCCTGGCAGCATATCTGGTCTCAGATGGCATATTGCGAGTCGGTGGTCGACTTAGGAACGCTGAGTTAACCCCCGAGCAACAGCATCCAATTATCATGGCAAAGGAAAGTACGATGTCACTCACCAATTTGCATGCTCAGACGACACTCATGATACAAAAAATTCGACGACAATAATGAATCATCAGTGGCCGTGCGCTTGTCAAACGATGCGTACATGAGTGTGTCATATGTCGACGGCACTCTCAGCACATGGCTAGGCAACAGATGGCAACGCTACCGACCGCGAGGGTCGTAGCATTTCCACCCTTCTCATCATGAGGCGTCGACTATTGCGGACTCTTCAACATTCGGATTGGGGCACAGCGCACTCGCACAACGAAGAAAACATATGTGGTCATTTTCGTCTGCATGGCAACCAAGGCTGTACACATCGAGCTGGCGATAATGGCTGTACTGTACAGCGATAATGGCACTCAGTTCAGAAAGGCGAACAAACTTCTACAGGCAGATTTGGCAGAATGGCACAGTGAATACACTCAACAGCAGTTGGCAACCAGAAGACTCGATGGCATTTCATCTTAGCAGCGGCTCCACATCAAGGTGGCTTATGGGAAGCCGAAATCGGCGAAGAAGCATTTGCTGCGCGTAGTTGGAGGACAGACGCTATACTACGACCAACTCCATACCCTGTTAGTGCAAATCGAGGCTTGCTTAAACTCGCGGCCATTGGTTGTGGTGCACGATGGCGTGGACGACCGTTTGGCGCTCTCTCCGGCCGATTTTGTGGTCGGCCGTTCACTCGTGGCATTACCCGAACCTGCTATCCCGGATGTACCTTCAAATGGGCTTAAGCACTGGCAACTCCTACGATTGATGCATCAATCGTTCTGGCATCGTTGGCACGACGAATATTTGGCTTCGCTGAAACAACGATTCAAGATTCAAGGCGTACTTCGCCACGAGAATCTGCCGCCGACCATATGGCGGCTTGGACGCATCCGGGGAGTGACGGTCTTGTGCGGAACGTCACTGTAGAATACTTGGAGAATGAAGGCACTGGCGGGAAACTGAAGCAGACAACACGACCAGCACAAAAGGTGTGCAGACTATTTGGCACTTCTCCTGAGCCTACCGGCTCAGCCGGGGAATAAATGTACAAGATTATTGTACATCAATTCGATTTTCAAATTTTTGTAAGCGCGGTTTTTCACTATTTGGCATCACCAAAAAGCAATTAGCAATTCGTTCATTTTCCTTTGTATTCCTTTTTTGACAGGGTCTTCAGTGCCCCTTTTTTTGTTTGTTCAGTTGTGTTCTTATCGTCTTGGCGAGCAAGCTCTTTGAGCTCCTCTTTTTGTGATTTTCTATGTGAATAAAAATATCGTTAAAATTGAACTGGCTTCTGTTTTTACATTTCTTCCTTTTTTTAAACAATTGTCCGCGTGTATAGTTTCTTATACAGCTTATATGCAAAGATAATATGGGAAATAATGGTTGGTTGTGTGAAATGGAAATTTTTGGTGGCTACCAATGAAATTGTAGGACAGATATATGAACAAATAACGTCACAAGTAGAACGCGATATTGTAGAATATTATGTGTATAATCTTGTGAACACTGAACAAGTCACCTCATACCCCACACAGTTTCTTAAATTTTTGGAATTGCCCAGATTGCATTCTTACAAATCAAGGTTAAAGGTTTGTATTCCGGTCCTCTTAATGCGAAACCTTGATTGGGGCAGAATAAGTAACATTACACGGTTACAAGTTTCACATCTGGTCCAAAATATTGTTATGACTACTATATATATTATATAGTTAAAGAAGAAAGTGGTTTGATAGAACGAATCCCAGTTATACCGATAGATTTGCCTCTTCATTGGAAAGGATTATAATTTCCGCAAAACATTGCAGTGAAAGAAATCCTTTAAAAGGATTTTAAAACAAAAATGCGAACGTCAGCCCAGGGGATTGACCCAACTAGTCAGCTTATTGAATAAATAAAACTTTATTTTGAACACATGTATTTTCCGCCAGATGTTGAGAACGACGGATGCCACACGTAAGGAGATTAAAATTTCTATATATACAGGGTGTCCCAGTTTAGCAGTATAATCCTTTAAGGGCGTATTCGTGAAATTCCGCCGAACAAAAAAAAATTGTATGGAAAGGGGGTCTATTCTAACTCCGTTTCAAGTTACAGCCCATCAAAGTGGGGTGACCTCTAATTTGGAGGTGTAACCACTTCAAAAGCTATAACTTCTAAACTAGTACAAGTACAAAACAGATAAAAAATTTCGAAAAGATAATTTAGTAGTGCATACAAGTCTTAAATGCTTTGGGTACATCTGTGTAACAACAAAAAAATTATGGCTCGTCAAACTCAAATGATGAAAATTTGCGGTTTCATTTTTTTTATTTAAAACGCACTTTTCTTAAAATTTTTACTTAATAAATTTTCTGAAATTTTTGTCCTTGCGAAATTTCCCAAAAATTATGTTTAAAAACTTTTATACGAACAATCAACAGATTTTTTGCCATTTTTTGTCAGAAAAAAATAGCAAAAAAAAAAAAAAAATGTACTGGGTGATTTCTAATCTGGAGATCTGGAGTTGAAACCATTTTAAACCATTTAAACTTCTAAATAATTCTTTGTTACTCTTTTTTTCAATTTGACATTGTTTCAACTGATCTCGTTCGACATTTTGCTCTGTAAGTGAACAGCAGATTGATAAGTTGATCTCCGCTAAATGTGCATAAATTTGCGGAAAAAGTTTGTATACGGGTTCTGCAATGGAAACGCTTTAGTGGCAAGATTAGAGTACCAACGACGATACCCAAATCGTAGAATACCGTGCATTCGGCTATTTGCTGATACGTATCAGCGCCTCGTTTATACTGGGTCAACTGCACAAAAAAAAAAAAAGAGAAGGACGTTCAGACGTAGCGGTGGGAAAAGTTGATGATGAGATTTTGCGTGCTGTGGAAGTTCAGCCTTAAGTCAGCCGCAGACTAGCTGTGCAGTTGGAACTTCTCAGAACCACAATTCACAGGACTCTACAAAGTGATAGATTACACCCTTTCCATTTGACACCGGTACAGGATTTACTACCAGGTGATGCGTAAAGAAGAATGGAATTTTGCCAATGGCTACTGCACAAACATGCAGAAGACGGGCAGGTAATCAAGAACATTCTGTGGACTGACAAAGCGCAGTTCACAAGAGATGGAGTTACGCAATTACTATAATTTATAATTTACACAATTGGTTAAAATCCAACTCCCATTAAATGCGCACAACATCCTTTCAAAGGTAAGAATTTGATTGTAAACAACTTCTTCAAAATGTATCGTTTTTTGTAAAGGAGGTTTGGCTTAAATATTTGGGCTGGATTGGTAGGGAACACTTTAGTAAGCCCGCACGTTCTTCCACAAACAGTTAATTTCCATTACTATCTGGAATTTCTTAGAGAACGATTGCTGTTACTTCTTGAAGTTGTTCCTCTTGTTCAGAGAAAGGCGATGTTCGTCAACAAAATGGAGTACCTTGTCACAGTAGCAGCGAGGTAAATTCGTTCCTCAACCATACTTTTAAACGAACGGTGGATTCTTCGATTAGGCCCCAACCCTTGTCCATCCAGATCTCCAGAACTTACAAGAAAAGGTTTATTTTGAAGAAATGTCGAGTCTGATAGAGCTCCAAGAAAATATGAGTGCCGCTTCGAAGACAGAGAGAAGAGGTTTGCTGGCCGTTAAAAAAAAAATGGTTAAACACTCTCAAGAGTGTATTCATCAAGGCAAACTTCGACACCCTGTATAGAAATTTTAAATTTTTTGGTTAAGTTCCCAAGGCATTCTATTTTTATGTATTTTTTAAGCAGCCTGGCCACGCGCTTTCCTCAGGAATTTTTTCCAGTGCCCTGTCCTCACAGATCGTCGTGTTTTTCATTGGTAGCTTAAGATGATGATATGAATATGATTGACCTAAACTTTCTTGAACTTTAGATCAGCCTGCTTCCCGTCTATTACTGATGGTCTCGCTATCAGTAAATTATATTCCTCTTTTGGTATTTAAATAACGTACAATAACATAGAGCCATTATTGAAAAGGTATACTGTGCCGTACTCGGTAGCTTTTATTTCGTTAGCGTATGGTAGGGTTTTCAGTTGATTTCCTCTGGGTATAGGAGGTTTGCATTGATCAACCCGCTTTTCGCCAGTATCTCATCCAAAGTATCAAGCTCGAAATCAAGTCCTTAATACCGTTTCCCTACGACCAAGTTGGCCTTCTGTGCTATTTTACGCCTCTCGTTGATTTTGTATTGTTGGTTAATGCTTTTAATTATAGCTACTTCACAACGAAGGATTTAGCTCCAGTGCAAGCAATTCCTAACCAATTGAGGGATCTTGCCTTCCTCGTTGTTTTGCCTTTCAGTAAATGAGATGTCCTTGTACCTGTCGCAAATTAAAAATGCGCTTTCTCTTTCCTTATATGGTTTGGTTACTCCAGCTAACAGATGTTCAAATTGAGCTAGGACTACTCGAAGACAGCTTGAAACTGCCATCAACGATCCAACCCATACCTTCTTTCAGGGTAAAGGTATTGGTGCGATTAAATCGAAGAATTAAATTCCTTAGGTTACAGCTAAGGAGATTAATCTATGGGATTTGTAAATGTTTTTTCGTGGTTGGATACAAGCGGACATACTACATGGTATGTTCGTCGAAACGTTTGATTTATATTATTTTTTCAATGAAATTCCTTTTGGTTTCACATTTTTACAATTAATTAAGTAAAGAATTATATTTTTCTCTTTTTTTGTGAACCTTTTTTGCTACGGAATCTTATGATATAAAAG
The DNA here is from genome assembly GCA_907269105.1 of Volucella inanis. Lineage (NCBI taxonomy): Eukaryota > Metazoa > Arthropoda > Insecta > Diptera > Syrphidae > Volucella > Volucella inanis. Next base: position 107,441,184 of record OU026156.1, read on the forward strand.
AACAAGATTTTAAGGCTGTATGCTTTGCAGAAAAAAAAATGCATATTCCAGTTGAATCCCGGTGTTTTAAAAAAGCAATCTTATTCGAATTAGGCTTAGCAGCAGGATATTTTTGTTTTTAAGTATCGAACTAAATCTACAATTCCATGGATACGTCCTGTCTCGTCAATTTTTATGTTTCTCATGCATCTCATCCGGTGTCTAATAGCCTGCTCGTGCAATAACTTCGATGGTAATATCTGTAAACAAATTATATGCTGACTCAGCTAGAAACCTGTCTATGCGTGTCGAATTTGAGGCGTCGCATATCGGATTGTGATAGCTTTGCTTTAGGATTGACTATAAATAACGTCCAAGGGAAAGTTTTGAATCGGAATTTCCGAAAATATAGCAAAACCAGCTAAGTTCTCCAGCCTGAAGTGTTTTTATTATCGATTTCTCAATGTGGAGGCTTTCGGAAGTGCGTCTACCTCCTATGTATAACAATAGATGCATCTTAGCAACCCCGTATGAAACCGGTCACGCACATCGGACAGTAGATATATATGTGCCTCAGGCCCATCTTCGGTGTTAAAGTGCCTGAATATTATTTTTCTCATTTTAATCGGTATTCACGTCAAAAAGAGGAACGAACTGGGGAACTAGGCATGGCAGAAGATGAGTATAAAAATAGAGCTTGATTGTGTTGACTACTTGTTGTATGTTTTATAGTCGTTGTTTGAGTTTCGGAGTTATTGCGGAGATTGAACTGATTCTTATTCTTTTAAGGAAAGAACCTTATGTCTTGATGTTCGGAACAATAGTTTTGGGTTGGGACTCCAATCGAGTGGTTAAAAGAGTGTTGTCTGGTCGGTTCAACGTTCAACCTGTTCATCGGTGATCTTACCTTTTATGTCATGAACTTGATACATTTTGAGACTACGTAACATATGTACGTACCTACCAGAGGTCCCAATAAGATTAAACACGCTCAGATTGGAATTCAAAAATAGTGAAATTTCACTCCAAAAACAGTGTAAATATCGCGAAAACTTTTTATAAATTTCGTACTGCTCTTGGTCTTCATAATTGATAAATCTGAACGTCTCGAACAGGTTAGTGATGAACTAGTGTTTATTTACCAAGGTCAGCTGAAAAAGTCGTAAGCGTCAACGCCTGTCTCAAGGGATAATCCACGAAATAAAAAATGCACAAGGTAGTACGAACAATCGAGAAATCCATATACTAGACATAGAGGAACTGATTAGCCAATTGATAGTCTCTATGCTCAGAACAAGAATTATTCAGGGAACACTAAGGAAATTCGCCGATAGAGGAACACCTGAAGGTGGCTTTATTTCTCCTCTACTCTGGCTAATGGTTATGAACAAAATTCTTGCAAAAGGTCGAAGGAGTCAAAATGGTCGGTTGTTCGGATGACGTGGTGATAGTAGTGTCAGGGAAGTTTCCTTCCGTGATAAGTAAAATTATGAAGGCTGCTCTAGATAAGGCCCCAAGTTGTGGCATTGATGCCAAAACGAACAAAACTTAATTGGTGCTATTCACTACTAAAACCAAGATACCTGATTTTACTGATTTTTAAACATCATGCTTGACCCTGAACTTAGCTAGAAGCAAAACAAAGAACACATGCCTGCAGCAAAACCTTCAGAAAGAAGCGGGGACTCCAACCAAAGATGATCTTGTGGATGTACATAGCCGTAGTACGACTAACTCTCACCTAAGGGTCACAAGTATGGTGTTTTTGATTAAAGGTTACAACCTTACGAAATTAAAAAGACTCCATTGCTGACTGTAATACACACCAGTGCATTGAGGTCGGCCCCAACGGATGCCCTTACTGTGTCTTGTATCTTCTGCCTCTCAACTTACTTAAAGAATCTGGGTGCTGCAATGCATTGCTTTACGGCCACAGCAACAACTTGGACTCTCGTTACCAAACAGCATGGTCACGTTTTCAATCGGCTACATTACACTCAAACTAAACTGCAAGAAAAACTTCCACGTAAGATTCTCCACCAGAAGAATCAGTGGAAGAAAGACGAAGTACAAAAAGTCTTCTACACAGCCACATTCACCGACGGACCTAATATGAATTGTGGTGTGGGGACCTGTGTCTAATCTGAATCACAGAAAGTATCAATATCGCGAATTTATGACAATACAAGAGCCTTGCACGCAACTCGAGCGTGATACAACGCACAAATAAATCATTGCTATCTTCATAGCCAAACATGTATCAAGGCTATCGAATCGGGTCCACATCCTCTAAATTGGTGCAGGAGTGCCGGAAGGAGCTTGCTCGCCTAAGTCACACTTCTCTGGATTTCAGGACATAGTAACATAAAAGGAACTGGCCTAGATGAACTGGCCTAGGAGGGCTCAGCTCTGTACGGCTCACTCGCAACAAGTGTCCTCATCCCACTAGGATCGGTTAAGGATAAATCCTCTTACACTTTTTGTAGAAGGTCAACTTCCAATGGGGAAGATATCGCCAGAATCACGGCGATAATCACACTGCATTGACCAATCAGAGATCATGCGGATAAACTAGGTATCCCTCACAATCCACATTACCGCAGTTGCGGGACTGAAAATGAGAATGAAACTCTATCTCATTTCCTCTGCAAATGCCGGTGCTAGCAAAATCCAGACTGCTTGAACTAAACATCAACCATTCTTCGACGACCTTCACGACATCTCGGGTAAGAGAATATGAGACCTAATTCGTTTTCTTAACTTCACAACTGGATCTGGGCATCGACTGACTCACATCATCAACAGCACATATCAACAACCAGGTCAAACGAGTCGTTGTAACAAAAAGGCACATTGTAGTGCTCGTACTTAGGTTTATTGTGAACTACCACCTACCCTACCTGCCAAGCTGAGAGTCTGACTGAAAACCAAGGTTTGTCTATTTCGAGGCAACCACAGTTGAGACTATCTGCAACCACTTTGCACCGCATTTTTCATAAAGACCTCAGCTTACATGCTTTATAAGATCGAGTTGAAACAAGAACTGAAGCCATCAGATTACGTACAACGCCGTAATTTCGCTGATTTTTCTGAGTGATGAGGCTTATTTTCATTTGTGTAAGTACGTAAACAAATAAGACTATCGTATCTGCGGCTCCAAAAACCAAAGAAAAATAGTGGGACAACCACTCCATCCACAACGACAGTGTGGAGTGGTTTTTGGCTGGCGGTGTCAATGGGCCATATTTAGATGATGATGGTGTAATCGTTTCAATGAATGGATTGCCATCGATATTGTGAGATTTAACACCACTTAACTTTTTCCTTTAAGGCTATGTTAAAGAAAAATCTACATCAATGCTCCACCAACGATTCATGCACTAAAAAGAAATATCAGAGCTGTTATTCCCGAAATATCGCCATGATAAACAATTTCATCAGAAGAATGGCTGTTTGAAGACCGATCCGAGACGGACATTTGGCAGACATTGTATTCCATTACTAACCTTCAAGTTTGTATCATACTTTAGATTAAAATAAAAATATAACTGCTTTTCACAAAAATGTTAGGTTTTTTTGTTTATTTAAAATGACACTCCTTGTTGGATTACCATACATAACAATATCATCTTCACATTGTTTCTAATAGTGGCGGCATTTGTGGTACAGGTGTAGAGTTAAAAGACTTTTGGCTTGGGGAAGATGAATATGGAGTTATCCTCTGCCCAGACAAATCGACGGTGTTCCCTTAGTACTTGCAACAATGGTTTTGTTGTTGTCAAAAGTCTTTCTTTGAACGGCCTAAGAACTGCGTTGGAAAGCCACAAGTAGTCAGTAAGTAGTCAGTCCCAAAGTTTAATGTCAGCTCCAAGCTTACCACTCAATTAAAAAGGTTTATGTATAACCAATGTTATTGCCTCAATATTGTCCATTGTCCATTTTTCAGACATGTTGTAGGTACAGCATTACAAATCCATGAGGGCAAAATGTTAACCTGCCAGAGGACTTTGGGACCCATCATAGTTAGCAGTAATGGGAATCAAGTAAGATATTGCTGGTGGCTGCTGCTTTCATTAGCTTATATTAATTTAGATTCAATCTAGTCTCTACACAAATAATCTGAGAAGATGTGTTGCTAATAACTGAGTTGATTGAGTGATTTATCATAAACTTCCCCACGCCACATTGTATTCTTTAAAACCTCAGGGTATAAAAAAGTCCCTAGTGTAGACATATTAACACGCATTAACACAACAATCCGTATTTAAAAGGCCATGGCACTTTGCTTAAAGAATCATTAGTTTCCTCATCACATAAAAAGAAACCGAAGCCAATTTTACGTATGATAAGCACATACGACTACACAATTTATGTGTCAAAATTTGGGGCGCGTTTGTCAAAAGCCCTCACCCCATCAATTTGCGTAACTACGTTATATCAACACACTACTTTTGTCACACCGCCAAGGTGGCCATAAAAATTAATCAATAAACTCATAAACGCATTACATATGCTCGGTACGTCTCAGTATGTCTTAAAGAAGTTTGAAAGTTACAGCCATGCAGGAGGCATCACCACAGCGGCAGGCCTTTTGGAATTCACCAAAAAATCCCAAATAATTAAGGATATTCGGCAGCATGTAGGCCATAAATTAATTACGTTGAAAGAGAGAACAGAAGGCAAAAGACAGCCAACACAAAGTTGAAAAAAAAAAAAAACGAACCCTTTCGCCATTTCACCCCCATTTATCCCCACTTATGTAGATGTCATTTTCATTTCCTTGATATACGGATACGAATATTTTCGCCCATTACTATACCACCCATCACCCATAAGCCCAAAGTGTAGGACATATTTCGGCACATATAGAGAAGGAAATGGCTGAGATGATTTCATTAGAAGAGCATATTTTCATGTATGATGTCCGTATTTTGCATAAATGTGGTATGGGAATAAGGTTTTCATTCCGCAGGGTGTATGAGCGTAATTTGCTGTTTAACCCAGCAGTGCATTAAATTTTAATTATTCAGGGCAACCCTTTCTGGGTGCAAATGACGGTTTGAATATGATGTGAGTGTCGAGTATAAGGCCTGAGATGAAGAGGATGCGATCTTTGTACCCAGCAAATGGTTTTTGTCGTAGATTTGATGGGTTATTGTAGACATGTTCTGGGTCCCTGATTCTTAGTTATGCTCAAAATTGAATAAAATATAGATTCAAATTTTGATTTTGAGCTCAAATCTGGTTATGAGATCTTTTTTTAAATGGTAGATTTATTCTTCATTGCACTTTCGTTAGAGGATCGAACTATTTAATATTATGAAGGGTTAAAATAACTCATAAAAGAGCGGTTTTTTTGGGCATTTGCTGGTTCTTTGATTTATCTCAAAAGACGAATGTTTTCCCAGGAAATATAAGTATCTTTCTTCGGATTCCTTCAAAATAGCGAGCCCTAGATATTCACCAGTACTTATCAAAAGTGGACATCCTAAGCAAGACCATCTGCTAATAGAATTAACTTACGTGTAAGGGTATATCCGTTTTCATCTAAATCATAAACAGATGGCAATAACAAAATCCACATGATGGATTTCCTCACTAGACACTGCTTGACGGACTTGTTCGTTTAAAGATTAGGGTTCCTGACTTCTACAGTGTACCTGTCCAGCCGTTGAGAGGAAAACCACTAATTCACACCATCACACCCTATTCTTCGACGACTTCAAGGAATCAAGAGCCTTCTAACTAATATAATTCAGGAGCAGACAAAAACGAGACTTTATACATATTACAATGGATATATTCTTTGCCATGTTTGTATCGAGGCAGAGCCAATGAGAATGGAATTCATAAGATATCAATGGGATGAAATTACAAATGAAAGCAATAACATGCACATGACATGAACGATTCATGTTATGGTATCAATTTGAATTGAAATGTTGGCTTTAAGTGAACCTTCTACATATGTAGCTCAACGCTTGAAAAACGCATTAGTCTTCTAACTGAGTTGGTAACTGGGCATGAATTTAACGGCCTTCATCTCTAATGAGACATTTTACTGCCTTAAATAAGAATGTAATAAATGACAGGCTCAAAAGAGGATTATGACTCAGGAATGTTCTCCTCGAGGTCCACGATAGTATTTAGTGATTGCTTCTACTTTGTACATATAAGAATGATAAAAATATAAGTTTTCGTCTTGGAGACGACTGACATTGAAGGTAACTAAACTAAATCAATAAAGTGAATTCGGCTTTGGTCACATATAAGGTGTAATCAAAAAGTAAAGTTACTTTATATTTGTATTGGGTCTATAACTTAATTCGGTTTGCTAAGATATGGCGTAAGTTGTATTATTCCATTGGAACATGCGTTGGAAAGCTATTATCATTGTACGTCATTTCAGTATATGTCGTTCATTGAAGCGTAAACAACAATAATTTTTTTTCACTCAAATATGTCAAACTTTGTGCCTGAAAAAGTGTTTTTGCGGGGAGTTCTTCTTCATTACTTTAATTCTGCCGAAAGTCATCGTATTTTGGTGGAAGTTTATGGTAAACATGCGCTAGCTGACCGAACGTTCCAAAAGTGGTTTGCACTATTTAAAAGTGGTGATTATGGCTTGGAAGACTATGAACGTCCTGGGCAGCCAAAAAAGTTTGAAGATGAAGAACTGGAAGCATTACTCTATGAAGAATTTTGCCAAACACAAGAAGAGCTCGCAGAATCATTGGGTGTCACTCAAGCAGCCATTTCAAAACGTTTAAAAGCAGCTGGATATATTCAAAAGCAAGGAAATTGGGTTCCACATGAACTCAAGCCGAGAGACGTCGAAAGGTTGTTTTGCATGTCCGAATGCTGCTGGAACGCCACAAAAGGAAGTCATTTTTGCTTCGGATTCTTACTGGTGATGAAAAATGGATCCATTACGACAACCCCAAGCGCAAATAATCATATGTAAAACCCGAGCAACCAGCCAAATGAACGGCAAAGCCGAATATCCATGGCGCGAAGGTAATGCTCTGTATTTGGTGGGATCAGATGGGTGTGCTGTAATATGAGTTGCTAAAACCGGGTGAAACCATCAATGGACAACGCTACCGAACACAATTAATCCGTTTGAAGAAAGCAGTAGCCGAAAGACGAGCGGAATATGCGATCAGACACGAGGCAATTATTTCCATCATGACAACGCTCGGCCATACGTTGCTATTCCGGTTAAGAAATATTCGGAAAACAGTGGATGGGAAGTCTTATCCCACCCGCCAGACCTTGCCCCTTCTGACTACCATTTGTTCCGGTCGATGTAGAATGCCCTCACTGAATGATCAGAATATCAAAAATTGGTTTGATTCATTCTTGGCTCCCAAGCCGGCGCAGTTTTTTTGGGATGGGATCCGCAAATTGCCAGAAAGATGGAAAAAAGTCATAGCTTCAGATGGGCAATACTTTGAATAATACTATTGTACATGTTTCTCTTAAATAAACGTTCAAATTTTGGAAAAAAACCGCACGAATTAAAATATATACCCAATATAAAAAAAAAAAATTATATATCAATCAATTTTAATGCTGTTCCCTTGAAAGTGAACCCCCTCAGATATAATACACTTGTGTCAACGCTTTTTGCAATCCTCGAAGCACTTCTCATAAACACTTTTTGGTACAGCCTCAGGTCTTCCAACGATGCCGTTTTTATATCCACAGTCATCGCAAATCTGCGTACTTTTATAGGTCTCTTTAGTTTTGGAAATAGAATCAGTTATTCCTCACCAGATATGACGCTTTTGAGCAAGTCGGGATCATTATTGATCGTATGACAGTTCTTCTGATCAAAATTAAGAAGTTTCGGAACAAACTTCGCTGATACACGTCTCATGCCCAAAACATCCGAAAAAATTGCATGACACGAGCCGGCCGATATGGGGACATCCTAAGAAACTTTTCTTATGGTAATTCGACAATTTTTCAAAAAAAAAATTTTCTTCATAGCTTCATTGATGTGCTGGCATCTTCTCGGGCATCTTGGAAGAGCGTGTACCACTGGAACAAGCTAACTTAGAGCAGACTTACCGTATTCCACTGTCAACATTTCAAGTGTTTTAGAGCACTGAATTCCATTTTTTACTAAAAAATTGATAAAAATACTTTGCTGCATTTTTTATTGTGATTGCAAATCGCCGGCCATGTCTAACCTTCCTTTCTATCGAAAAAAAACTTCGTATGATATATACTTGAAACTTTGAATATATGTTAGAGATATGTGTTCCAAAACAGCAAAAAAAAAAAAGAAAATCGATATTCGAATGTACGTTGCCCGCGAAAATTCAAAAGTCACCCTACTTTTTGAGCACACCTCATATGTATTTATTGCAGCTTGATTATTGGTTCAACTTTCCAATGACATATTGAACAAATTGAAAACGAGAATTAATTGACGCTCAAGGACTCCGCAAATGCCGATCGGAAGGCTTTTCAAAAGAAAACGTCTTAAATATGATCATTATCTAGCATTGAAAGTTCAGAAAAGAAATTGGTAGCGATGAGATGAACGCTTTTAGAAAAAGAACGCAGCAAAGAACCAGTGATCCAAAAGCATGTCGAACGAAAGAATAAACAGCTTTATGTTGGATTCAAATTTTGGATTACCAATAACAAATAGTACTGACACAAGAATTTTCCTAACACTGCATCGCTTATATATAAAATTTTGTCTAGTGTAAATGCCAGGATAAAATGGCTGATTAATGCAACTTGTGTCCAAGGTTAGGCTGATAAGTAACACTTTTAAAATTTTCAACTTACTTTCTCAATAAGTTGCAGTACATGCAGGTCTGTATATCAAATAATGGAAACCTCACATATACGAACACTGAAAAGAGAAAAAAAAAAATCGTAAATCTATCATATTCCTATATCTGACCGCCTCTGGATAGACATTTTCGAAGATAATGGGCTTAATTTCAATAATCCCTGTAGTTCGTATTCTTAAAAATAAATGAATAAGCGGCTCCTTGATATATCACTTCGACTCGTAGGCGATTTTTGTCGAAGAAATGGGAAATTTACACAAAATTTGGATGACAACATTAGGTATTACAACTCTAGTTTCGAAAATAACTTTTTAGACTGTAAAGTAGCCTTTTCTTCCTTTATTCACTATTGAGACATGTATCGCAGATTATTACAGATAGTTCTTTCTTTTCCACGTACCTTCATTGCCTCTGGGCCGCCTCTTGGTTTGACGAAATTTGTGGACCTTCGAACCGTTCTAAAGGGCGCTCTTATAAGTGTTAAGTTTCCTGAAAATGAGACAGAAAGAGAAAGAAAGATGCATCCAATACTTAATGGGACTAAATTCTTAGTGCAAGTTGGCTTGTTGGTGATTTCTAGTCAACTACAACGTATTAATTTTACGAGGGCTGTTTAATAAGATGAGGCTGTAAAGATAGGTGGCGTTACTGAGCCAAAACAGTGTACCATCATTAAGTATAAACTCTTTTAGCAAGCCTGTCAAAATTTGGGGACAATCCGACATCTAGTTTTGTTTTGACACCCATTTCAGAACATCGTTTAGTGTTTTTTACGACCATGGAAAATGAGCAATATCGCTTCGTGATTTTCGCGAGGAAATCAACCCTATTCTCTTACGATTAGTTCGCCGAGTTTCGCCGTGGCCGCGTATCGGTTTTTGATGAACCGCGCTCAGGTGGCATAAAAAACGGTTACCATAAAGGAAACCGTGGACAAAATCTGTGCTCTCGTATTGGCAGACCACCGGGTCATAATTTGCGAGTAGGATGAGATAGCAGGCATCTCAATTGAACGCATTAGTCATATTCTCCGCGAGATTTTGTACATGAAAATGGTGTCCGCGCGATGGATGTCGCGTTTGCTCACACCAGAGAACTTGCTTGGCCCTGTTTTATAGAAATGCGGAGGAGTTACTGCGTCTTTTCGTGACTTTCGATGAGACGCCAGTCGTGATACACCAGAGACCAAAGAACAATCGAAACAATGAGTTTAATCCGGTGAAGACCGTGTCTTCGGCCGGAAAGGTGATGGCAATCGTTTTTTGGGACGCTCGAGGTGTATTCCACGTTGACTATTTGGAGAAGGGAAAAACAATCACAGAAGCATACTACGTCGATTTATTGGGCCGATTCAACGCCGATTTGAAGAAAAAACGACCACATTTGGCGAAGAAAAAAGTGCTCTTCCATCATGATAACGCACCGGCTCACACCTCCGCAGTCGCCACTACGAATTACTCCCCCCTTCTCCGGTTTTGGCTCCCTGCGATTTTTTTTTGATCCCAAACTTTTAAAGCATTACGGATCGAACGAAGAAGTCATCGCCGCCACCGGGAAGTATTTGGCAGGCCAACAAAAGTCGTACTATATGGAGGGGTTAAAAAAGCGGCAGTACTGCTGGGGAAAGTGTATCGATTATATTGAAAAATAAATTATTAAAACCTGGAAAAATTGCGTTTTTATTTCTAATCCGGGTATTCATCAAACAGCCCTCGTACTTGATTTTTGTTAACTAGAAAAATGAATGTCTTTCGGGCGCGATTGGGATCCGAACATAGAACCTTCCGATTTGGAAGTCAGTCCACTACCACTACCCACGCTTCTTCTTCGAACTTTGGCAGGACCATTGAGACTATGCTTTTCGAACCGAGTTTTTTTAAGATCTTCGTTCATCTTGTCAAAATCAGCTAAATTTTTTAACCTGAGGTTTGTTCACAGTCGATTTGTTGCACCGGCTGACATTCGCAACATTTTTATTTCCCTCGGTGTCATCTTTTCTTTCAAAGCCTAAGTATTTAAATGGCTTGCATTTGGGCATAATGGGTGTTTCAAAATAGGTTAGAATTTGGGTTTCCTCGTTCAAAAGACCGATCATGCAAATAGTTGATTTTCGTATGACTGATTAAGTCATAACCTGAGAGTTGCTTAAATCGTTACTTATAATGACTCCACTATTTGGAAAACGAAGAGAAGTCGTCACTGAGTCGTTAATGTGTTTTTCTATAGAAAACTTTCCACGACATTAAAAAGAAATAGACCTCGTACACCGTTTTCAACTTCAATTTCCAATTCTCCGGTAATTTCTGGACATGTATACTCTTGTACCGTTAGTTTTAACGTCAATATACATATCATGTTGCGCTCCTATGTGGACCTCGTAATACATATAAGATCTCTGGAAAATCTATAGAACGCTTTTTTCAGATCGATGGAAACGATATGAAGATACGAAGTTTCTCCATCATTATCTGTAAGCTTTGAATAGTGTCGTATGTCGACCTGTCTCCCAAGAAGCTATATTGACTGCCACGGAGTTTAAGAATATTCCGGTCTCCATAGTTTAGAACTCTCTTTCATATTCTTATAGTTTGTGACATCTGAGTCTCGTGTCGCCTTTGCATTTATATAGGCCTTTCCCTCTATTTATGAGGCACTTCAAGACTTCTCGTAATTTTATTGAACAAAATCGTATCGTTTATAGTAAAACTAAAATTTGCGATTGTCGCCCGTTCTTCAGAAAGCATGTCTTCTGGCCCCACTACACGCTCCGGTTCCTTTTTTTTTCTACATCGTTAATATTGACAGAGACTGCAGACGAGAGAATGGTGACAAGTACCACGTCTTTTCCGCTGCGTCTCTCGTTCCCAAAGCGTTTCCATCATGGCAGTAGCCGTGCTGGCAATCCCCTTCCTTAACTTTTCCGTATAAATATCTTCTAATATTTTACTCAAAACCTCATCAAAGTCGCTTCAAAGACCACTTAGTAGTAATAGAATAGATGGATTAAAGACTTCATCACAAATATAGAATTAGAAACTGGTAGCAAAAAATATCATTAGGTGCGCTGATATAATCTTAGAGAATACCATAAAAATCTAAACTATCATCATCCTAAATAGAAATGAACTGTTCATCTGAACGGAACTTCCTCTCACATTATGCATTGAGTCCAGTTTTCCAACAAACCACCAAGATTGAGCCAATCCTTACTGTCATATGAAGATCTATTTTGTGGTTCGTTATTTCATTTATTTGCGAACTAAACCGTATCTTTTGATTAAACTTTACAGGATCTGCTTACTTACGCTTAAGATTTATGTTATAGACGCCATACCTGAAACGATAAAATAAAAAAAAATAAAAATTATAAAAAGTTAAAGAAAACAAATTTTATATATTTCTGGTACAACAAATAAGGTATTTTTAAGAAAATATTTTGCTCTTATAAAGATAGTTTTATTTATTTATTTTTTTTTTTTAAATAGCTGTAGACCTCTTTTTAAGCAAATATGACATTATTTTTGAAGCCCAACTGCAGGTATGATATGTGCTCATATAGGGCTTAAATGGCTGTTTGCTCCGACTTTGGGTCGATCTGCAGAGCATTTGGGGCTCTCATCATAGACTAACGATTTTATATATGTACCCCCACCAGAAGTAATCGAGTATCATCAACGATACCAGCGCACAGTGCAACGACTGGTGCACAAAAATATTGACTAACCAATCTTGCTTCGAGGTGTGGAGAGTTGCTAATGCAAACTGCAAAGTAAAAGCCATTTTTGAACATATTTGGATTAAGCGTGGTTTGCAAAGTGCTTCGGAACAAATTATGAGCAGTAATAAAAAAACAAGCCGCTTTATTTATTTAAGATTAAAAACTAGATGGGACCGCACTCATCAAATGCAAAATACGTCCAACACACAATATGCGGACTGGTTGAGAGAGGAAGTTACTCTGGAAGAAAAAGTTCTGAGCTACCAGCAGACGTCCAATACCACAGTTCTTTCCACTAGTGGATTACAAAGAGGTCGACCAGAAAAAGATTTTGAGAGCCTATGTCATAAATCAAAAACGCGCAGAGTTGAAAATCTTATTCATAACTAGGACTCTAATAAGCTGTCTTTTGCTACCATTCAATCAAGTGAGTCAGGGACTTTATCTTATGAGAAATGTATACCTGGTCTTCAAGCTTTAGCCCTTTACTTAGACTTGGGACTCAGTCTCCGAAAATATTAATATATATATTATATATATTCATAAGAATACATTCCCTAGTTACTATGCGAAAAAAATAAAAATTAGAGATCAAAGACTACCTGATACAGTAAATGTTTCAGATAGTCATGCTGTAGTAGATTTGCAGCAATTACTCAATAAAACTGCAAAATATACAGGGTGAGTTTTTTAACTTGAGACATCAAAATTACTTGAAAAATACGCGATATCGCGAAAAATGTTTCAGACAAAAGTCACAAGGTTCTGAAGGGGACATAAGATGGTGACAAAGAGTTTGACCTTGAGACCTATTTTCAAAGTCAAACGAAGGTCACTTTTGATTTTTCAAATGATAATTCCTGATTTTCATTGCTCAGTCGTATTGCTCGTAGTCTTGTCATTTGTTATTACATACTGCGTTTAGCATAGCCCAGAAACAACGACTTGGACGTAGCAGTATTTTGTTTCATTCGGGGTGATTAATTAGAGTGGGTCCCCTTGCCTCCCATTGTTGAATTCTTCTTCCCATTTCGACGTTTATTTCCCGAGACAAATGCTCGAAAATGTGACAATTCACTTCAATACACATGTCTATCCGCGCTCTAAATGAACCAACAGAATTGAGAAGAATTTCTGGTGTAATCTTCCGGCAAGCTTCAGTTATTCGTCTTTTCATGTCCTCATGTGTTGTTGGCTTTTGTCTGTAAACCTCACTTTTTAAGTAGCCCCGCAAGAACAAATCAAGTGACGTAAGATCAGGTGATTTAGCAGGCCATTGCCTCGGATCCCCTCGTCCGATCCATCGTTGATGGTAAACATTGTTTAATACGCCCCGGGCTACTTGGGAATAATGGGCTGGACAACCATCATGTTAAAACCACATTGTTTGTCGCAACTCTAATTTCAGTTCTTCTATTAAGACTGGAAGATGGTTCCGCAAGAAGTTGGCATACTTTTCGACATTCAAGTTGCCTTCAATAAAATATGGACCTATTAATTTATCCCCAATAATTCCCGCCCAAACTTTAATATTCCAAGGGTGCTGGCGTTCAACTTTTCGCAACCAAAAAGGGGATACCCTTAATGCATATTATGTCGATTGACCGTACCGTGATTGGTGAAAATCGATTCATCAGAGAATAACACCTTGGCGAAGAAAAGGGGTCTTGTTTAATTTGCTAAAGTGCAAATTCAATTATCATTGAAACATGATAAGGATGGTATTTATGCCGATGTAAAATCTTACAGACAGTCGTTTGAGAAATTCCTGATTCACGACTTATTTGGCGAGTGCTAACGTGAGGATCGTGTGCAATGGCAGCTAACACTGCTATTTCATTGTCCTCAACAGCCACCCCATCAGACCGATTCCTTTTCTTTGGTTGCACACTTCTTTCACCAGTGAATTGTTGGGTGACCAGATAAAAGGAAGCGCCTGATCGTATCTGGTCTGGGAAACGTTGGGCGTAAAGAGCAACAGCACCATCGATGTTCCTTCCACTTTCTCCATAATTCAATATCACTTCAATTTTCTCTTGAACTGAAATAGACTGCATTATTAATCTGGAAAACGTTTCTGATAATAATCAGTTCCTCAAAACAAATATCGAACTTCTAAATGAAGTACAGTTCCGTTCAAGTAGAAAAAAAAAAGGCAGAGTGCACATCATACACTCTTAGATAAGTTTAGGACAATTTGTCTCTAACTGAAATTTATTTGCGTTTTAACTTCACTCGAGGCAATAATGACTTCCTCAAAACAAATCTCGACCTTCTAACACCCTAACAACGTTGGAAACCGATTAATGATTTAGGCGTGCCAGTGCAGTGGTATCTAGCACTGAATGAATAAGACCTTTGAGACAAAGTCGTGTGCCCCATTGAGGAATACGACTGAGCAATGAAAATCAGGAATTATCATTTGAAAAATCAAAAGTGACCTTCGTTTGACCTTGGAAATGGGTCTCAAGGTCAAATCCGTGGTCACCATCTTATGTCCCCTTCAGAACCTTGTGACTTTTGTCTGAAACATTTTTCGCGATATTTTGTACTTTTCGAGTAATTTTGATTTCTTAAGTTTTATGGCGCCCTCTGACGGGAAAAAAACGCATTTTGTGAAAAAAGTGTTTCAGGTAAAAGAATTGTAATTTTTCACGCAGATTACGAATATGTCAAAAGAATAGGGGTTCCGTTTCAGAACCTTGTGACTTTTGTCTGAAACATTTTTCGCGATATCGCGTATTTTTTAAGTAATTTGGTTGTCTCAAGTTAAAAAACTAACCCGGTATAATTGAGCCCATCGCAAATAAATTTTTGTTTTTGTCCACTATTGTAACCTTAGTATGTAAATGGGGCTTTGACTTAAGCTCTGGTCATACTACTTATAAACAGAGGTTTCAGAATATTAATAGTTCAGATGAATTTGTATTTTTTATTGCACGTGTTCCACTACAAATAGTCGATAAAGATAGTGGCGATATAAAGTGGGCAATTCCCAGACTATCATCAATATTTTGTTGTCGACCTATAAAGTTCATATTTTCGAAAGAGTCAGCATATTTAGTAGATAATGAGAAAGCAAATATGGATCAATTAATTAATGAATTAGTTCCTCTTAACATTACTGTTAAAGACAGCTGAATCACTGTAAATTTTGAAATATTGTTCACCATGATAGATGGTAGTATTTGTAATGTTATAAGTAAAACGAACTCAGCTCAAACGTGTTACATTTGTGGACGTACTTCTAAAGATATGAACAAAGTGGGAACGTCTTCAGCCAAATGAGTTAGCTTACGGCTTTAGTTTGTCACCCTTACATTGTTGCATAACGATATTTGAATGCATGTTACATATTTCTTATCGTTTGGATTTAAAAAAGTTGCAAGCTAAAGGGGAAAATTAAAAAAAAAAAAAATAGCTTTTAGAAAGAAAATTAAATATACAAAAAGAATTGAAAGAAAAGCTTGAATTAATTATTGACAAACCGAAGCCTGGGTTCGGTTCCACTTATGACGGAAATACTGCCCGTCGATTTTTTGCTAATACATCTGTAAGTTCCTCAATTACCGGCATAAACGAAAATTTGATTAAAAAAATTATCAATAATACTAAGAGTAATATCCAGTGGGAAAAATATTAATATGCCAAGGTTTAGGACATTAGTTCATGAAACAAAAGAGATATATCTTAGTAATTATTACTGGTATTATATGCCTGTAACTTTGCATAAACTGTTAATACATGGTCCCGATGTGATTTTATCCTTTTCAATTCCGATAGGTCAGTTGTCTGAAGAAGCATTGGAGTGTAGGCACAAGAATATTCAATATATGCGAGAGCACAATGCCCGGAAATCATCACGAATCAATACCAATAGTGATATCATGAAAATGCTTCTTATTACGTCTGACCCAGGCCTTACTAAGTTTCGAAAAGTTTCTAATAGTTGTCAAAAAATTACTTCAGACATTGCTGAATATATTATTGATGATACTCAGTCTGAAACATTGATTCGTATCACTCAAATGAATCAGTCACAGAAACAGAATCTGAAACAGACCTAGAAAGCGAATAATGTAACTTTGAATCAGTCTGAAAACCTATTTAAAAATTTTTAATACACAAATAATTAACCGCTTTGTAATAAACTAACAATAATTAATAAATAAAACAATTATACAATAAGCCATGATTTTGTTCTCTTTTCCATACATTCGTTGCACCGTGCAGCGGTCAATTCACTGATCAATTTCCCGATATAAGGGGCACAACTAGTGTGACCGCCAAAGGAAAGGTGATTTTTGGAAATTTTTTCACAAGAAAACTATTGCATCAAATGTTTTAAAATTTAGAGGATAAATTTATACATAAATAATTAATATACACTGATTTTCATAAATCATAAATGACAAATTTTCAGAGAGCTATTCGCTATCTCCAAAGTCAACAAAAAAAGGTCTTTCACTGCTGCAGTGATTGCAATTTCGAATTTTGCCCAAAAATTTGATGATTTTTAGCCCATCAAAACATTCTACATACAATGGAAAAACTGGAGGGTCATTGTATAGAGAAACATATGGTATACAAAATAAGCAAACAAAAAATAATGAAAATAATCAAAGCGATCGATGATTTACCTTCGAGTTACAACTGAAGCAAATTTGAAAAACGTATTTAAAGATAAAAGGATTGATTTCATTGTTATAAAAAGATAAAATTCATACTTAGAATTAATCAGCTGACCCATGCTCATATAATTCACCTTCCTATCCTGCTGAAGTTCTTCTTCGAAATGATCGGCCATATTTCGAGACAGCCCGTTGGCGTGAAACAGCCGTAGCCTTGTTTCATCTTTGCTAGCGATATAATCTCCTGCTGCAGGTCCTACTATCACTCCTATCATATTAAATATTTTTAAAATAGATGTATAACCGTCATTGAATATTGAAGTAGCAAAGTAATTTCATAATTCAATAGTTATGAGACCACCGTTGAAGTGTGTCAGAGCAAAGTGCCAAAGTAAACCATTGTAGCTTTCGTTATTATTCTGCGTATTATGACCCTAACATATATCAAGCAAAACACGCCGAGACAATTTCTCGTATATTGGCTTCAGAGCTGCATAAAAAACAGAAATAAACTGAATAATACAAAATCCATGAGTTGGACCCATCACACTATTGTTATCATTATTTTCTGATAGTTTTTTACCAGATGTACTGGTATTCGCGGTAGACTGCTCGAATGTATGTTGATTTCCAGTAAACTTTCATTTTCTTGAAACTGATCTATAAATATCGTGAGTACGTTTTTGGTTTGAACACAGAGGTTAATCACTCATTTTTACTAAAATAACCTGAAAGTCAACAATAAAAACCGGAATCGTATTAAAATGGTGTACGATGACGACAGAGCCCGAACAATAACTCTGGTAGACCCCATAGGAAATGTAACTTTCTAACCGCTAAGCGGCTACTCTTTAAAAGGCTGTAGATAGAAAACTATTTTTGCGATATTCATTTGAAATTTTTTCGAAGTATGAAAAAATAGACTTTTTTAAAATTTTACACTAGGTGTGCCTCTTAAATCGAGTCCTCACTATTTTCATAGTTTTTTGACCAATATCGGAAGTATCGCCAACAAGTAACATCATACGGATCAATGTCGTCCATATTTTCAAAGAAATAATCACTGATTTCTTAGTCTTAAATCCATACCATTTTCAGTTAGTACCAACCTTCAAAAGATAAGTGTATTAATTTGAAAGCTGTCGGAAGATTAGTTCTCGAGATATAGTGTTGTGAGTGAAGCAATTTCGTGTGTTGATTTATCATTGCTTTTTGATGGGAAAAAATGCAGCCGATGCAACGAAATGGCTTGATAAGTGTTACCCGGACTCTGCACCAGCCGAACAAATCATTCGCAAGTGGATTGAAAAATTTAAAAGTGGTCATACAAGCACCGAAGATGATGTACGCAGTGGACGTCCAAATAAGGCTGTTTTAGATGAAAACATCAAAAAAGTCCACAAAATAATTAAGAACGACCGTAAAGTGAAGTTGATCGAGATGGCTGAGGCTCTGAAGATATCAAAAGAGCGTAAAGGTTATATCATACACGAATATTTGGACATGCGAAAGCTCTGTTCAAAGTGGGTGCGGCGTTTTCTCACAGTCGACCAAAAACAACAACGTGTTGATGATTCAGAGGAGTGTTTAAAGCTGTTCAACCGCAATAAAGCCGACTTTTTTTTGTCAGTATGTGACAATGGACGAAACTTGGCTCCATCACTTCACACCAGAGTCAAGTCGGCAGTCAGCTGAGTGGCGTCAAAAACGACCAAAAACTCAACAGTCGGCTGGCAAGGCTATGGCATCCGTATTTTGGGATACACATGGAATAATTTTCATCGACTATCTCCAAAAGGTGCAGACTATCAACAGCGACTATTACGTTGCGTTGTTGGAGCGTTTAAAGGACGAAATTGCAGAAAAACGGCCGAATTTGAAGAAAAAGAAAGTGCTGCTTCATCAAGGCAATGCACCGTGTCACAAGTCTATGAAAACGATGGCAAAATTGATTGAATTCGGCTACGAATTGCTTCCCCACTCACCGTATTCCTTAGATTTGGCCCCCAGCGACTATTTCCTGTTCGCAGACCTCAATCCTCACCGGAAGGAGATTTAAGACCGATTAAGAAGCAATCGCCGAAACAGAGGCCCATTTTGAGGCTAAACCGAAATCGTACTACAAAACAGGTATCGAAAGATTGAAAAATCGTTTCAACCAGTCTATCGTTCGCGAAGGCAAATATATTGATAAATAAAGTTGAATTTTGCAAAAATTTTGTGTTTTACTATAAAACGGACTTTTCAGCCCGTGTGTTAATATTTAAATAAAGTCGAGAGACATCGATATTAGAATTTCGAGTACCTTAGAGTGCCTGATTAGGGCCAGTAAGTTAGTATAAGTTTGTTAAGTAATTTTAAGCTAGCATTTAAGCATTTCTTGTTAGTATGTAAGAGTTAATGAGTTAAAAAATAAAAAAAAAATAATAAAATAATCGCTGATCATTTTTCGGTAACGGTTGGCCATTTACTTTACCGCAAACATCTGGTCTCATTTTTAAAAAAATATTAACCGACGATGCCACAAGCGCGAAGATCACCTTAAAACAAAAATTAATGAAGTCTGGAGAAGTGAGATAACAACTGAATACTGTCAAAGTTGAATAGATTCTAGTACACACAGAATTCAAGCGGTAATTAAGGCTCGGAGTGGACATACAAATCACTTTGTTACTGTCCACGTAGATACTTCAGTTAAAAAAACTTAAGCAAGAGTAAATTGTTTCTTTGGAATCCATTCAATTTTTTTAAATGTTTATTTTTAAACTTTACTTTTTGTTACACTAATGGGTTATTAATAGCGCTGAAAATATTGCTATAAAAACTATCCAAATAAAATAATTCAGTCAAAGGTTTAGATAGATAGCAATTTCTAGCATTTTGACCCACATGAGAGTATAATCTTGTATCATAGATGTATTGAAGTGTTTCTAAAAATTCGGAGGTGGTAACTTTTATTTCTTCAGTACGGTATATCCACGATGATTCTTCAAACAGTACTCAAAGGACGTTTCAAGGAATAGTTTGAAAGCTATTTCTATTAGAAATTCTATTAAAAGTGTCTTTAACGTACAGTATGTTGCGAAAATGAATTTCCACTTGATATACTATACGTATTGTATTTAGTTAGCTCATGCTATTTTTCTCGTGATACGTGTAACTACGCTTTTGTTTTTTGTTTTAGGAGCCATTATCTACGATTCAGTTCAGGAACGTTACTGCGTTTTACAATTCGTGACAGATGTTGTATTGAGTGGAGGTTGTGGTGGTTTGATCGTTGTATAAATAAATTTAAAATTATTTTAATTATTTATTTAATTTTTTCAACTTTAGTCAATTAGTTAATTTTTTGACTAGGCTGGTTTAAAGGACAAAATTATCTTTGCCTACTATTTTAGCCGCCATAATGGGAAAATTCGAGCAACTGACATTACCTGAACGTAAGATTGTAATTAGAATGCATAAGAAAGTGATTCCAACAGGTGCAATGAAATCATTTTTAAAAAATCGCACACAGCTATTAGAAAAGTGGTTCAAGCTTAGTAACTGGAAACCATAAAACGGTTTGGGGCGGCCAAGAGTGACAAGCAAAATGATTGAAAGAAGGATTAATGCTATATGTATCTCAGATAATAAACAGGTCGTGTCAGTGTCAAAAATTAGAGCACATTTGTTTCTGCGTAACCTACATGACACTGATAAACATGGATTCATTGCTCAACCAATTCCTTACGTTAGGAAGGCAAATATGCATATTTGCATGCATGAATTATACTCATAGACGAATATACGTTTGGAGGAAAAACTATACAAAATCACCCTTTAAGGCTACAATAAGTGGTATCATAGTCGACATAGAAAATATTATACCATTCAAAGGCAAATTAAATTCGGGTATTTATAGTATCTAAGTATTCTGAAATATGTAGCAGTTCCGGAAAGAAGACGGCTTAAAAGTATCGGTTTTATCTTCCAACAAGACAACATACCCATTCATACGGTCAAAAAGGTTCTAGAATATATTCGCAAAGAAAAAAATAGATATTTTGTAATAGCCACCACAAAGTTCAGGCATTGGAAATATATTTGCTGGTATCTTAAGTAAATGGTCAATAGAAAAGTCACATTCAATCACGGTATACTATATGCCTACTGCATAGCCAAATTTAAGTTAATGAACTTATAAGGCTCGAAAAGAATTAAAGTCTGGAACCCTACAGCCCAGGAGCTCACTATTAATCGATAAAATGATAATATCAACTACTTCCAACTAACACAAAACCAGGGCATAGAATGGAGAATATCTTGAACGAGATCCAATTAACCCCTAATCCACACCAAGAAATCACTGATTTTGAAGTCTCTAGTCCGCCCAAGCTATCCAATTTTACAAAAAACTTAGCACGTACTCCGGCATTTTAAGAGAAGTAATATCCTCTTGAAGGTTAAGTTTTTTTTTTTTTTTAATGAAACTTTTCCAGAAAAATTTAGGAAAAAATTGATGTGTTAATGCCTCTCTATATGTAGAAACTCGCAACCTACACAGTAAATAGCAAATTTTATTTGCACAAATAGAGCAAGAACCGGAAAACAGTGATGGTTTACGAGTATGTCTAGGTACCAACGTCATAATGTAATCATTTGATCATTTTAGATCACTTTATGACGAGCAATCTAAAAGACCGATTTACTGCGAAACGAGGGGAAAATGTCAGAACTTCAGCAGTCCACCAGTATTTCCAAATACAGTAGCCGAACACATTAAATATTGTGACTCCGGGACTACCGGATATTGAAGTTTTATTAACGCACTTTTTGATATTTTCAAAAACCAGCGTTGTACGTTAATAAAACACTTTTATTTAATGGGGGGGAAAATATCGTCAAAACTCAAGAATGAATTAAAAAAGTCTTATAGGGAATTTGTTCCATTGAAACCAACCATTTGTCGCTAGTTTGCTGAATTCAAACACGGCAAAGAGGCTATTACGCCGGAAAACAAAAAAAATCCACAAAATTCAACAATCGTAAAGCGAAAATGCGTGAAATATCTGACATCGTAAAGATATTAAGCACATCATATTTTGCACAAGAATTTGGGTATACGAAACTCTCTCAAAATCAACAACATATTGATTATTCAAATCTCTGTTTGGAGCTGTTTTAGGGAATAAAAAGATTTTTTTTCATGCGGTATGTGACAATGGAAGAGACTTCCTATAACCTGTTTGCAAATCTCACAAAAATGCTCGCCTGGAAGAGATATGGCCCAAATGAAAAGGTGATCGCCGAAACTGGAGCGTATTTTGAAGGGTTGAACAAGTCGTTCTATAAGAAAGACGTAGAAATTTTAGAGCGGCGCTGGAATGATTATATATGTATATGTATATTGTTTATAATCTGACTTTGTTTTCAAAAATTGTATCCTATAAGGACTTTTCCGATTGAATATAATTTTTGGTTCTGGGTGATGATTGCAATCATTGGATGAAAATAGGTTTGTCTTGTGTTTATAAATATGGTGCATGCAGTATGAAACACTGTTTGACACTCTCAGCAGATCATGTAGCTGTACTGTTTCTGTTTGTCAGATCACGATTGGGGATTATTTGATCTACATGCAGGCAAATTTCAGATGAAATCTCGAAATATGTGTATTTTTCTTAGAGTGCTAGACACTCTGAATAAAAAACGTGCCGTGCCGAAAGTAGTAAAGGAGCTACCATTTATCTCGCAGTGTATGGGATCTTTCGGCAAAACATGGGGCTATCACACAAGTATTTTTCGAACCTGCACAGATAAAATATACTCGTAAAAGGATCTACTTTATGGTGTAAAAAGCTCAATATCTCACTGCTGCTTTTTCCAGGCTCCAAACACCGGTTTATCACTGCTGCTTGGAACTCTCGCTTTCGACTTCATATTATGACTTGCAGTCTCAATACTATCTGCAGTTCAAAATAAAATGGTCTCTGATACAACGACTACAGGAATATGACAGCAGAACTCCTGTTGAAAATATGAAATCAACTTCCTTTGTACCCAAAACTAGCTTTATCCAGAATCTTAGCGGACAAACAAATATACTGGGCAGTCCAAATAGAAGATTCTTTTTAAAAATAAGATAAAATTTACAAAAAAACAATTATTTTCGGTAAATTATGGCTGTATTAGGGCGAATGTTTCGACTAGTTATGAAATACGCTCTCATTCATGTGACTGTCTTTGCTCGCTTTGCAGTAGCGCATCCTGTCAACCCACATTTCCAAGAATTTATTGAGTGTTTCTGTCTATACCTCACGAATGGCTTCGACGATATTTGCTTTTTTTATTGTCCGCAATCCAATCAATAATTAAATGCCTACAAAAAAATTTAACCAAGTCAAATCCCAGTTGTCAATTAACATCGCAAAAGCGATTGATAACAAGATTACCGAACTTGGTGGTAAAAGATCGATTGTTTGATGGACTATGTGACATGGGGCGCTACGGATTGGGAACAAAGCCCACAAAAATTCGGTTATCATGGCTCTGTAGCCATGTTGACCTAAATTGGGTTTCCAGCAGCATTTTCGAAACAAAATGGGTCAATGATGCCACCACTTCAAAATGCGTACCAAATTGTCACTCTCTGCGATGAATTGATTTCTCGACAGTCAAGTGCAGGTTTTCCGATCCCCAGATGCGGCAATTTTATTTTTTAGCAAAACATAACGAATTCGATGTCCTATTCGAGCTGCTGTAAGGGCCAAGATGAGAAGCGATAAAGAAGCGGATAGTCATTTACCCAAAATTCCTGAGTCAACTGGACTTTACTCGGTGCGGTGAAAAGTAACCTCCTTGGGAATGAAAAAAAAAAAATTTAAATGTTTTTTTTTTTTATTTTATTCAATATATACCCATTTTAGTTTGATACACTTATTCCAGCGATTTTCCAACTTCTTGATTCCGTCCGAAAAGTAATTTTCCGGAAAGTCTGCAAAATACTCCCCCGTGGCATCGATGATTTCCTAGCGTGAGCTGAATTTTTTATTGATGAGCCATCTTTTTGAGGTTTAGGAAGAGATAACAGTCCGAGGGAGCCAAACCGGGAGAATACGGTAGATGCGACAGCAATTTTAGCCGTAAGTCATTGATTTTAGCCGTGGTTGCGATGCTCTTGTGCGCCGGTGCATTGTCTTGCAAAAACAAATTTTTTTTTCGCTTCATGTGAGGCCGTTTTGCAGCGATTTCGGCCTTTAATTGCTCCAATAATGCACAGTAATACTCGTTGTTGATGGTTTTTCCTTGTTAGCCCACTTAGAGTATGCCATGACAACCCCAGAAAACCGACGCCATAACCTTTCCGACACATCGAGCCTCCCTCGGCCGCTTCGGAGCATTCGTGCCGGCTTCAGTTCATTGCCGGGCACTCATTCTATTCTCTGGTGTTGAACAGCTACCAATCGACGGAAAAAGTCCGCCAGATTCCGCAACAGCAAGTCCAAACACTCTTTCGAAATGCTCTCGCATTCGTGTTTTTGGTCAAAAGTGAGTATGCGCGGCAACCATCGGCAGGATAACTTTTTCATATGCAGAATATTGCCCAAAATATAGCGTGTGCGCTCAGTACTAATCTTTGTGGTATCTGCTAGCTTGCGCACCTTCACTTTTCGGTCGGCCAACACCATTTCATGTATTTTTTTGACATTGTCCTCTGTAACCGCATCGGAGGGCCTGCCGCTGCGGACTTGATCGGTAGTGGAGTTGCGGACACCACTAAACTCTCGAAACCAATATTTGACGGTGTAATCTGACGGAGCATTAGCCCCATAATATTTATCCAACTTTTCTTTTGTTTCCTTCGCCTTTTTGCCTCTTAAAAAAATAATGTTTTATGAGAGAACGAAAATCGTTTTTGTCCATACTCAACATGATGGCAAACACGTCAACAATAATCAGCTGTCAAAAGAAAATTAAAGACAGTATCGCACTGAAAATTGGCATGTCTGTCTAAATATGAACGGACTTCAAGGCACCATAACCTTTTTTGCAATAGCTGCGCATTCTGGCGGTCAAGGAGGTTACTTTTCACTCCACCTAGTATAAAAACTTAATCTGAGATCTTTGTGCAAAATTTTTATGAGACTGTTGCGTGAAATGTTGAGTAGTTGAGATCGATTTATACAAACTATATGAGACCATTTTATACGACCTGAGGTTCTTTCGCTGCTAACCTATCTTCACTCTTTATCAGCAAGGTTTCCTAAAAGGAAGATCAACAATTATTTATTTAACAGAATTCATTTCTACTACTATCTGTACATTGGAGAGCCAAACGAAATCGATGTAACTACTAAGGATTTCAGCAAAACTTTCGATAAAAATTCGCATGAAATAATCCTTCTCCAGCTTGAAACTCTCGCCTTCAACCTAGGTTCATCTTTTGGATCAAATCTTATTTGACAAATCGTCAATATAATCATCTGATATTTATATTTGCAATCAAAGATATACATTTCATTATCAAAGAATCCCAGATTTTCATCTATGCAGATAATATGAAGATCTATAAGCACATCTCTATACCTTCTCACTCTCAATCACTCCAAGAATATCTGAATAGCTTTTTAACCTGGTGCGAATTGGAGCTTAATGCCAGCAAATGCCAAACAATGACATATTCGCATAAATGTGTTCTATCATCACCAAGGCCATGTTTCATCGACAATGAATTAGTACATCCCTGTGGACGTATTGTGGACACGATTGTGGTGTATGCGATAAAGAACTTATATTCCGGGCGCATACTGATAATATTGCTAACAAAGCTAATTCTTTACTTGGATTAATTAAGCGATGGTTTCCTTTCTTCGAATTCTCTAACCCTTACGTCACTAAATCCCCTTAGCTTATATTTTTTAGATCCTTATAATACCACCTTGATCAAAAAAATTTCGGAATTTTTTTTAGAAAATTTAAAATACAAGTTTATTCATCTAAATCTATATTGTCCCCTTCAAACTAATCCCCATCGACTGCAACGCACTTACGCCAGCGCAAAATTTTTTTATATTCGGTTTTCGATATGTCTATCAGTGCTTCCTGCGATTTTTCCATTACTTCCTCTCGGCTGCTGAAACGCGTTCCCCGTTGTGGTTTTTTTTATCTCGATTAAACAGAGAGATGTCACAGGGTGCCAAATCAGGTGAATTCGTTGGCTGTTGGATGCTATTTGTTCAAATTACGAATAATGATGGCACTTGTCCAAAATCCACGCGTGTTTGCCCCCACAATTCTCGTCTCTTTCTTGGAATTGCTTCACGCAAACGCACAAATAATACTTTTTGTTTACTGTCTGGACTTCTGGCTAAAATGAAAACCGTGAACATTGCCTTCTTTTTTGACTGAAAATGACGTGTTTTTTTGGTCTCGGCTCAGTTGGTGAACGCCATTCACTTGTCTGATGACTGGACTGCGTGTCGTATTCATAAGCCCACGTCTCGTCTTCAGTAATGATCCTTTCGATGAATGTGGGATCGGATTCAGCCTCGTAAATCATCTCTTTTGCGTCAACACGGTCTCTTTTTTGCATGAAATTGACACCAACTTTGCTGTTACACGACGAAAACCCAAATCATTAGCCAAAATGTCTTGGACGGATCCATAGGCAATATTCAAGTCCTCCGCTATCTCTCTGATGGTTAATTTGCGGTTATTGACCAACATTTCGTTTACTTCATCAATGTTTTGGTCGGTTTTCGATGTCGATGGTCTGCCACTGCGTTCATCATCTTCGAGTGATTCACGACCACTTTTGAACCGCTCGTGCCACAGGTTCACACTTTACCAACATTTCCAACGTTCGCGCACCATTACATCTATTTTTTACGCAAAATTAAAATCCATTTCTAAAATTGTAAAAAATTGCCAACACACACAGAGATAGAGGTAGTCGCTATTACGTTAAGATTCATAGGGATTGTCAACAACGGATGTACGTTGATATTATGTTTCCCAAGCTTGGTCTACCTTGGACAGATATCTATAACTTGCCCCGTGATCGTTTAAAGCTGATCAATCTTCAGCTTCTCAAAAAACCTTGAGAAATAACTGATGTACTTTTTGTTCATCAACTACCCACTGGTTGTATTTACTGCCCTACTGTGCACTAAATGATATCCATTAGTACCAATCCATGCAACCTTAGATCTGCACATCAACTTTCACCGAACCAATTACGGGTGTAACGAGCATACGACCAAAATGCTGCGAACTGCGAACATGGTTAATGGGTTCGACTTCAGCATCAGCAAAACCAGTCTTCGCAATTTCCTCTCCCAACTGAACTGTCGGTACATACCATACGAAGACGAGGACCGTGAGTGTTGTCCGCGCAACTAGCACACAGCAGGCGCGGCAGATGCTTCATTTCGACCAAATGTTATTTTCAACAAACGCACTGTTTGGGTAACACATCACTCACTGTTGAAATAAGTTTACAATATTTCCCAACGCTGGTTAAGCGTATAGCGATTCATTTCGTTCTGCGGAGGTGTGATACTGAGTAACAGTTAAGATTTAGAGCCGAAAAGAGCTGCCAGTGTTAAAATAACATATGCTTCAAAAAGAAACTTGTATTTGGACCACCCGTTAGATAGCGATTCTAGCTTGGAGAAGATATAAGAACCTCACTAAGTAAATTCACAATTATGGTTCTTGTGAGCACAATTGCAGGTGGCTTGAATTTACATGATGCAGTCATGTGATAATTTGGATATCCCTCAGCAGGAAAGGCTGTACACTTACTGTACTGCTTGCTGGTGTTTAAATGGTTCCATATACTTGCATTAAATCGTTAAAAGTTCTAATGGCATTATATCTGCTTGCTGTGAGGGTGATCGTAACCGTACACCACTTTCTCTGTAAATGTTCTCGTACAGCTAATTCTTGCATCAGGCTGCAAAAAATATCCTTTTTTTTTTGTGATATCGTGTCGAAGTTGTTTTGGTCATTAATTAACAGCGCTGCTAAATAAACTTTGCTTTATTGCATTGGCAATTTCCTTCTTTACATTTGTGGTGTTTCTACCATTGTTGTCACTAATCTTTTAAGCCTGCATCCCTTAAGGGATGATTTGTCGTCTTGGATATGCCTCGACTATTTTTTCTAAACTCGAATGTTTAGAAAACCAGGAATACCTAAAGGAATGTAGCCAATTCTGCCAAATATTGCGTAAGCTATGTTGCATATTTCTGATGGTAGCACCATCCAGCCAACCTAGATAGAAATCAACTCTGCATATATGTCGTCAGAACTGCTGCGGCACATCGACTTTAAGTTATTCATAAAAGATTTGAAGAAATGATTCGATTAAAAGAATTGAAAGCTTGCTTTCAACTCAGTCTCTACTCAATGTGTCAAACTCAAATATGGAACTCATCACACACAGTCTTCCCCCAAACAGAGAGATATTGACGCTTCACGGCAATTTCTTAATTGCCGCAACCATAAGTCTAAATCATTTTGTTCAAATAACATTTCCTTTGTAACGACAGCCCCAAATCGAATAACAAACAGGGAAGCAATTACGGATCATTAATTTGACAAACCCATCACATAAACGGTGCACGATATCGCGTATAATCTGCGACTACCCTCTACCAACCTTTTAACCGCATGCTGCATGCTTCCGGGTGATTACTATTTTAGGGGGAAGGAAATGGTTTTTGCCTATCAGTTTCCGGCACTTTTCCTCAAAATTATCATCTACGCTCAGCATCGTTGACGATATCTGTTTCCATCTGGTAGTCCGCTGCCTTCGCCTTCAAAACCATCACAACATCTAGTGCGTTAATCGTTATACGATTCGCTACTTTTCGCGTTTTTTGCCATTCGATGTGGTTATCATAGCGTCATTGAGGGTTGAAGTCTTGAGTCTGTGGTGAAATTTCACTGAAAAGTTGCGTAATCAAAGGTTCATTTAGCATCCATTTGAGCTTCAACGGTAATGACTTCCAGAACAAATGGAGGGCATTCGATGGGCTCTCATTTTGATTGTGGTGTAGGTGGAGTGGCATCCGTAATGGAAGAAGACAGTTGATGGAATTTCTTTCTTGTTCATTTGATTCTTAGAAGATACTTTGAGTAGAGATATGTTTAGGGCGGTTTTAGGTAGAAAATAAACTTTCGAATAATTTTTCTAAGTTATGCTTGTATAGGATGGTGATTTGAATTTTGCAGGTATGTCTAAGATAAAAATAAATATTTTCAGTGGTAGATGCCAGTATCATAGAAGATGGAGTTTTGCTATGACAACAGTCAAGTCACTTTTAATAAGTCGAATGCAAGCAATCAGTGTATATGTTGATTTTGGCCTCGTATTAAGTGGAAT
Source organism: Volucella inanis (assembly GCA_907269105.1). Classification (NCBI taxonomy): domain Eukaryota; kingdom Metazoa; phylum Arthropoda; class Insecta; order Diptera; family Syrphidae; genus Volucella; species Volucella inanis. The sequence goes on from OU026156.1 coordinate 107,470,701, forward strand.
ATTCTGGGCTTCTTATCCTACGAGTCATACATTAAGATTTTCTTTGTATCTTTCCGTATCAAATCAACTTCGGTAGAAGTCCTAGTTGGGAAGTATTTGCAGCGTTAAGGGAACCCGGAATCGTTAACAAAACTTCTAAAGGCATGTGATCCCAAAATGTTTTCATCATTATCCAGAAGCCAGTAGCGCGCAAACATAAATTTCCAAAGCAGTAGTCTACTAATGGGCATGCCGTTCATCAAAGGAAAGTACCATATATTCGCTTTGAATATTTGAATCATTTGTTTCATCCTTCGATGTACGGTTTTAGTATAAGGACGTCGGATTAGTTCGGCTTATAAAATTATTTTGGGATAAACCTATTCTAACATTAAAATCTACAATTAGTATTAAGTCTGCCGATCCTATATCATGAATTATATCCTTAAGATTGTTTAAATCATGCTGCCCCTGATAGCGGTATAGCGATATATTGAAACTGCCATATAATACATGGGCTGAAAAGCGCCGCGCCGCGTTTCTAAGAGAGGGCACCACTTGAATAAAATCCATTCCATTTTCAGTTAGCACCAACCTTCAAAAGATACGTGTATAAATTTGACAGCTGTCGGACGATTAGTTCTCGAGATATAGCGCTGTGAGTGAAGCAACTTTTGTTATTGTGAAAAAAAAATTGGATTCAAAGCAATTTCGTGTGTTGATTTATCATTGCTTTTAGATGGGAAAAATGCAGCCGATGCAAAGAAATGGCCTGATAAGTGTTACCCGGAACCTGCACCGACCGAACAAACCATTTGCAAGTGGATTGAAAAATTTAAAAGTGGTCATACAAGCACCGAAGATGACCCACGCAGTGGACTCCAAAAGAGGCTGTTTCAGATGAAAACATTAAAAAAGTCCACAAAATGATTACGAATGACCGTAAAGGGAAGTTGATCGAGATAGCTTAGGCTCTGGAGATATCAAAAGAGCGTGTTGAATATATCATACACGAATATTTGGACATGCGAAAGCTCTATTCAAAGTGGGTGCCGCGTTTGCTCACAGCCGACCAAAAACAACAACGTGTTGATGATTCATAGGAGTGTTTAAAGCAATAAAGCCGAATTTATGCATCGGTATGTGACAATGGATGAAACTCGGCTCCAACACTTCACACCAGAGTCAAGTCGGCAGTCAGCTGAGTGGCGAGCAGGCGACGAACCTCGTCCAAAACGACCAAAAACTCAACAGTAAGCTGGCAAGGTTACGGCATCCGTATTTTGGGATACACATGGAATAATTTTCATCGACTATCTCCAAAAGGGGCAGACTATCAACAGCGACTATTACATTGCGTTGTTGGAACTTGAAGGACGAGATCGCAGAAAAACGGCGCATTTGAAGAAAAAGGAAGTGCTGTTTTATCAAGACAATGCACCGTGTCACAAGTCGATGAAAACGATAGCAAAATTGAATGAATTCGGCTACGAATTGCTTCCCCACCCACCGTATTCTACAGATATTGGCCCCCGCCAATATTTCCTGTTTGCAGACCTCAAAAGAATGCTCGCCAGAAAGAGATTTAAGACCGATGAAGAAGTAATCACCGAAATAGAGGCCTATTTTGAGGCTTAACCGAAATCATACTACAAAACTGGTATCGAAAGATTGAAAAATCGTTTCAACCAGTCTATCGTTCTCGAAGGCAACTATATTGATAAATAAAGTTGAATTTTGCAAAAAAATTATGTTTACTATAAAACAGCACCTTGCTGATGTTTGGAATGAGACTGATCGACCGGAGATTCGCCGGATTGGAGGTGTCTTTATCCCTTTTCCAATGCGTCGGAATGTGTGCATTCTCGGTATGTGTGCACCAGGTGTACCGGTCAAATTTCTCGATAGGTAACATTTATTGTGAACGGGCCTCAATTTTTTTATTTGGTTGCTATGACACTTATCATATTTAGTATACATCAAGTCATTGAGCAAACATCATATTTTTTCATCGTGTTAAAAATGTTGAATTTCGTATCAGAAAACGATGACTTGCAAAAAGCATTAATTTTTTGTTTTCATTTGAAGAAAGTGCTGCAGAGTCGCATCGAATGCTTATCGAGGTATATGGTGATCATGCTCTATCAGAAGCAACATGCAAAAGATGGTTTCAACGATAACGATTTTGATGTGAGAAATAAAGAACGTGGAAGACCACCAAAAAAGTTTGAACTCGCCGAATTGTAGATTGAAGATGACACTTTGCACAACAAAAAATTTCTGACCATTTAAGAGCTATGGGAAAGATCCAAAAGTTTGGAAAATGGGTACCACATGAATTGAATGAAAACCGAAAACCACTTGTAAAATTTTGCTTTAAAGACACGATAAAAAATCAGTTTTGCATGGAATTATAACTGGCGATGAAAAATAGATTTGTTTTCAGAATCTTATCAACTTCGACTGCAAAACCAGATCGATTCGGCAAGAAGACAATGCAGTGTGTCTGGTGGGATCAGAAAGGTGTGGTGTACCACTCCTAAAATCTGGTGAAACCGTTAATACAGATCGCTACCGACAACAAATAATCAATTTGAAACACACATTGATCTAAAAATGACCAGAATGGGCCAGAAGACACGTCAAGGTAATTTTGCTCCATGACAATGCACCTGCACACAAAGCAAAACTTGTTTAGGATACAACCAAAGCACTTGGCTGGGATCTGCTACCCCACCCGCCATATTCACCAGACTTAGCTCCTTCCGACTACTATTTGTTTTCATAGATGCGACACGCATTAGTTGAGCAACATTTCAAATCCTACGAGGAAGTCGAAAATTGGGCGACTTTATGGTTTGCTTCAAAAGGCGAACAGTTTTATTGGGGTGGAATCCATATTGTAGATGGCAATGGCCAATATTTTGAATAAAATGTTTTTTACTTTCCCATTAATAATTAATGTTTTATTTTCACAAAAAAACGCTCACTCCCGGTACACCTGTTAAATGAAAACTTACGTTGGAACGACCACATATCCGATGTCGCCAAAAATGCTGCGAAATGTCTAGGCTTTCTTAAGCGATGTAAGAAATATTTTACCCCCTCTGGCTCGGCCTCAATATATAAGACGTTTCTCCGCCCAAAACTGGAGTACAATGGTCACATCTGGTCAGGTGCCCCTAAGACCCCTTTGCACTTGCCACATAGGATCCAAAATCGTGCGATAAAACTTATAGGTGATATTAATATGATTACACCCTCGAACTACGACGTAACGTCTCCTGTCTCATCCTGATGTATCTCTTCGCCTTGGAAGTTTTAGCCATAAAAACCGTCTCTGTGTATATGCTAATTCTCAAAACCACATTCGGACGTATTCTAAAATATCGTGATTCTTTCCTAAGCCATATAGCTCGCTTATGAAATGCCCTGCCGAGCTCTTTATTTCCTAGCCACTATAACTTGCAAACATTCAAAACCAACACATATCGGTATTTCTCTTTTTTCCCTCCCTAACTTCCTTTCGCCAACGCTTTCTGCAAACATCTTAAGGGCACATAAAATCCCTTGTGCGCGCCTATAATAAAAAAAGAAAAAGGCAATAGTATCATGTTTGGCTTTCAGTAACTTCAATTAAGAAGAAGTTCTTTCATAAGTTCCTTTTTCTTTAGTCAAGGATTGCTTTAAGCTGATCAATACTAATACCTGTTATAGTATCCATAACATTACCGTTTTTTATGTTGGCTTACAACAAATCTTTATTCCAAACAGAGACCACAAATAACTAACTAAGCACATATTACAAAGTAGGCTAAATAGATTATCAGCACTAAAGTACTGTTCGATGTTTCCATGTCAGACAGTGATATTCGAACATTGAATTTCTAATCGGATTAAGGAAAAATCAAATAGATAAGCTCTAAAAAAGCACTTGGAGAAATCGTCCAAAGTCCGTCATGTTAGTCCGTCATAAGCCCACTTATGATAGATTGGAGAAGGATTGGACTATATTGGATCTTTTGATGGCTTCAAGTCACCTATAATAGAAATATTTGTATATCCGCATAAACCAGACTCAAACCGCCTGTTATACAGCAAAAATAGACTTTATAACGAAAATTGATAAACAAAATTCTCGTCCATGAAAGGTTTGAAATCCATAGTTTAGTTTATTTATTAAGGAACAGATGAGGAACTATGTGTTAGTTCTTTCACATTTCATTTGTACTTCTGGTTTTGGATTAGAGGTACTGAATATTTGCTTTCATTGCTATACATATAATCGGCTGCAAAGCTTCACAGCTTTGAACATTCACACCATTTGAAAGCCACTTCGAAGGATTTTCGAAACGCGATTGGAATGGTGAGCTGGGTGTTGTCTGGGTCTCAATTCACAATAGCGTCCTGAGATAGAGATCGCCGATAAACTTTCAAGACAAGGCTCAAAGAAGAGTTTCTCCTCTGTTCTTTCATGCGTTTTTTGTGGGCATAGGTGGTAGGTTTACTAAACGAAGGCTTTACAAATCTCTGCAAAACCATGTTTTTCAACAGAAAAAAAAATGATAGAAATAAATTGTTGACGCGACGGCCTGGGGTGAACCAAAAATGATAGACTTTTTCGTAGCCAAGAAATTTCATTTCCGCAAGTTTATCATTCCCCGCCGAAAGAATGGTGGTGTCGGAAGAATAAATCGATTTTTCTTCGTTTTCCGATATAAACAGAATTTTATGAGCTAAGCATGCGTTGCCGTTTCCATTTTACTGCCGAACAGCAGGGACGTGAGTCAAGGAACGAATATGAAAAGCAGAGAAAACTATCGTCAGCAAAGGAATATATTGGCAGACAAAAGATCGTAAATGAAAATAAAAAAGTGTCGGAGACAAAACGGAATCTTGTGGCACACCAGCATTTATGTTGGGAATATCAGATTTGAAACTGTCAAAGACAACTTGAATTGAACGTTCCAAAAGGTAATTTCTAATCCATTGACGGAGATTCATAGATTCCCAAATACAAGCATTGTCAGTAAGAGCTAGATACCAAGATCTGTCAAATGCCATAGAGATATAAAGACGAAAGGAAGATATGCTTTCGCCAGATAGATGTAGTCTTTGGTTCCTTTTTGGTGATACATGCCATCAAATTATCAGTGTTCCTGTTGCTGCATAAGCCGTACTGCCCATCATAGCAATCGAGAAATTTATCATAACTTTTGATACCATTTAGTGGTTAATGGTCGGTTTAAGGGATGGTGTGCATTTAGGTGTATATCGCTGTCTCTGTAACCGGCTGTTCTAAAAGATAAAAGCTAATCGGAAGATACACATATCTTTCAGTGATCTTTCACATATCTTTCTCGAATAAGGGGGCATAATTCTAATAATTATTTTTGCTGGGGTTTATTAAGTTGCTCCTACCTTTGTATTGGTCAATCTGATTAACTCGTTTGGGCTTTATATGCTGTCTGACATCAATTTGAAATTTGTCAGCCCTTGATGCATTCTGCTTGTATGCTTTCAAATGATTATTAGATTTTAAAACAGTTCCAACAGTGTTAAAAACCGACAATGCGGACAGGTCAATTGTTTTTGTAATTTTATGTTCTGCGTATGGGCCCGTAAAATATTTTTGCGGTAGTATGTAAGCAGTATCAACCGAAATAGATTCAAGACTCGCGGTGGCGAGTGACTTCTTTAGATTGGGAGTCCTGAATAACACTCTGGGTGGTAGGTTATAAGTAAATATAAAGGGATGCAAATTCTTTCAGACAATAAATTATCACTAAATATTCACTTTATGTATATAAAAGGAAAACTATTGTTAAACTTTTTTTCGATTTTATTCTGTAAGTTCCACAAAATTTATATTATATCATAATCCCGTTGGATTCCAAAGCAAATTAAACCAACCACGTGTATGCAAGCAAGAGAAACTTGGTCTGTCATTACCTCAAGATGTCAATTGAAATAAACCTCCTACACACGTTGCTCCAATGAAAGTTTCTGCCAAGATATTCTGCAATACTGTTAGAAAAAAAAAGAAAAAATTACGACTTCGAAATAATGAAACGACCCCTAGACAAACTCTAAAGCTTCTCCAGCAAGATACCTCTTCTTTACTGTGATCCTCTTAACCGTATTGCCACGCATATCCCTATCCCAGGGTCTATAAACGGATTGCATGCAATGAAATTTTTAAGCATAACAATATGAAACCATTTATGTCCTTTCCTGTACCGCATGCACATGTGGCTGACAACTACAACGACAATAGCCCAGAACCCAACGACAAACAATATCCCGCTGTTGCTGTGTCCAGATTGTTGTTATTCGAACTACTACCGCTGCTGGCCGCCAACAAATAGCAGTCCAGGACAGTTCATACGATTGCATACGATTCAAGTATCGTAAATTATTTTTATTGCAGTTGTTAGCAATTTTCCAAGGGAAAAGGTCGTGTTGTCACACGGCGACAGACGTCGCTGCTCCCGGTTCCCAAAGTGTAGCGCAACAAGGACACATGAGAATCCTATTGCTATTACTGCTGCTACTGCTGCTGCTACTGCTACTGCCGTTGGAACGGTTTCAATTTCATTATATTGATTTCATTTTGCAAAGCATGGAAATTTCATATGCATATGAGGTAATGGAGCATTTCGGTCAAAGAATTCTGCTTTTTGGCCAAAATAATATGCAGACGACAGTTTTTGTGTTTTTGTGTGGACTACTATCCGTAGATAGTGCTGGTTTTGCACTGCATAACAGGTATAAGCAAAGTGGCAAGTGGTGTCCACCTAGTTGTGCCATAATTCTATTGCTACTAACAGCCTGAAGGTGAAAATTAATTTTCCTTTTCCTTAATTGAGGTGGAATGAATTGTAGCCAGAGGTTGACAGAAATAATGAAGCACCGAATAACGGCACAGAATGAATAGGTACAATAACAATACAACGAAAAAAAAAAGAAAAGAATTCACAGGTGAATCTTTTGTGTTAAACTTTTTGGGAGGGTTTCTGTTAGATACTTGGGGAGATTAGATTTTTTAAAGGATTTCAAAGGAGCACTAGTTTTTGAGAGGGAGTTATCTTATACCATGACAGGGATAACAACTGAAAATTAAGGCAGTCAGGATCATTGAGTGCATTTTTCTTCAAAAGGATATATCCGTAAAGAACGGATATATGGTCGTTTATGAGTTAATATGTAGCTTTGGGTTGTAGAGTCTTCACACGAGGGCAGTCGGTTTATTTTTGGGAAACAGGCATGGGTATCCATTTATTAGATAAGTGTGCTAAACCTTATTTTGGCAGGAAGAAATAATCGGATTTGTTTAAATAAATGATCCGTTTAAATATGGATATCTAAACTATTATTAAAGGAAATAATTTTCTAAAAGAATATAACTAGGATCATGAGAAATGTATGTGTTCCTGGGAAAAGCCCAGTTTCCTGTTCATGCTCGAGGTGAAAAATGTTTCATTGACATCATGGTTATCTTAGTTGTTCCGAAAAAAAACTTTGATGATCGAAACGGTAGCAGAACTATACACGAGAAATACAATACAGGATATTGGGGTGTTATACAATATAATTAAAAAAAAAATACGATAAATGACTTTAAAATACCACGTTGGCAATAAGCTATTACTTTGAATCTGGTCACTAGAATGTCTAATACTCGTGTTCTTACCGATGACTATAATTAGATAGGGCTTAGTCAGAACTTTAAGAATATAAACTGTTGATCGTAAACTCTCACAAGTTACGCTCTTTGAGTTCGTTCGAGCTCCAGTCAGCCGCCATCAAGGTCTTCGATAGGTCTTAATTCACTCTAAACGCCTCAGGCATCGTAGTCATTGTGTTTGGACAACTCTGACCTGGGGTGATGTCGCTGTACAGTCTATACAACTCGTTTTTATTTATTTCAGAAAAGGTTTTGCTACTAAATAGCCTTCTTAGTTATTCTTCGTTTGATTTCAGCACGGGAGGTAGATAAAATGTCTTACACGGCCGCAACTCAAGGGGTAGTGTTTTGGCTTCCCAATCAGACGGTTCGGGGTTCAATACCAACCGTGACTTATTTTTAGGCAACTAGAACCTCGTAAGATGAATGGTTGCCTGAATACAACATCAAGTCAATTTACACTAATAATTTAGTCTGTTGGATGCCACCAATGGAGCGAAATAGCTACTGAGGCCAAACATCTTTCTTTTTTTTTGTCTCATTTCCCGAAAAACTTAACACAGGATGAAGGGTTCATTCGGCCTGAGGGAGGAATTTTAATCAACGTCCCGGCTACAATATGCAAACAATATACAGTATTTTCATGGACTCCGTTTCTGGAAATACTATACTGCATCGAATCAGCATTTTCACTGTGAAGTCGAGGAAAAGCCAGTACATCAGGGGCACACCGCCTTTGATGGGTTTTTGGCTTCGTAGTCATTGGCCTCTCATGCTTGATGGTGGAGGAAAACGACGTCTTTAAAGATCAAGGAACACTCGATAGGCGCAGGCTTTGCGATCACTTGCGATTATAGGCGTCCGGTTTCAAATAATCTACACGTATTTTCTTGTCTTTTGAATGCTTTGAATAGTGCAGCCCAGCTATTTTAAACCAAACCAACAGAAATACCCTCCCATACTAACTTTGCTCTGGAAGGCGCACACACATTTTGCCCTGGAGCTCGTAGAATCTGTATCTGATATCGTTTCAGCAGTGTGGATTTTACGAGGGCGTAACCACACTACTTAGCTGAATACTCTAAACTAATATCAGTAACTCACATCGAAGACATGATATTGGCTAAGTAAAGATGCACCGTTTTATTTTATTATTCTATTTGACTTTAGGTGCAAAGATTCACTCTGATTGTTAAAGACACCATTCATTTCGGAACAAAACATATGAGATCTCATCCAGGCTACTTCGACTTATTTGGAGCTCAGCACGGTAAGGATTTCTGATACTAAGTCAGGGTCTTGGAAAAGAGATGGTGGCGGATGACCCCTTAAGGGATCAACGGCAGCGCTCACATTTCCGAACGGGCTACTGGCTATCGTCTAATCGACCCCTCGTCGTAGGGCTTTTATAGTGGAATTGGCTCACTAGGTTGGGGGTTGTGCCGTCGAGGTAATAATATGGTTACGAAGCAACAACAAGCCTCGGATACGGACGGACCTAATTTTGACAACTCCTACAAACAAAAGAATGCCTCGTAGTAAACCGTTTAAAAGCTGACAACGTTAGCCTTATATGCGCGCATACTCCACAGAATAGAAAGACAATGACCCCAAAGATGGCTTCTTTGAACTCTTGGACAAGACTTATGAGCAATGCCTTAGCTATGACATTAAAATTGTCATCGGCGATTTTAGTGCAAAGCGTGAAAGAGAGGGAACCTTTGGTTGTAGTGTCAGAAGGCATAACCTGCATAACACCACCTTCCATAACGGATAAGTTTAACCTCGGCATGATTGTCCGACGTCAACTATAGAGGCATAACATCGCCTATAAGATCCTTTTTCCCGTATTGTGTGAACGCCTGAAGCATGATTATTCTATATCAGTGTGGTTTCCGGCAAAGTCCACCATCAACTAAGTATTCCACTACGGCAAATCTTGGAAAAAAGCCAAGAGCTCCAAACATTGATTTTAAGATCGCGTTAGACGACATCTATAGAGACGAGCTATACAGAGAAACTAGTTTTGGCATTCCTGCAAAACCAATCCGCTTGTGCAGGAAGACGATAGAGAATGCACGCTGTTCCATTGAGGTCGGTAAAGAATTAACCTTTGATGTCAAAAAACGATTTCGACAAGTCGTCGATGCGCTGTTATGCGCAAAAATCACGCGCCAACACAAGAGGCAACATTTTTTTAAAAGTCCATCGCATACTCCGATGATATTGTCATAATCGGGAAAAAACAGGGTGATGTCAGTGGCGCTTTCAAGAGTTTTGAGACAGAGACGGCGAAGATGGGTTTAACGGTCAACGATGGCAAGAACAAGTGTATGCTGTCAACCAGATAGGACAATCAACACCAGCATCTGAGGATGAGGATGGTACTCTTCGCTACTTTGAGAGGAAAATTCTCCGGTTGATTTTTCGTCCTGTCTGCATAGATGTTGTGTAGAGGAGGAGATACAGCGACATCGACTTATCCAGAAGAGTGAAGATCCAACGACTGAGATAGGTGGTACAAGTAGAACATATGAACAGCAATGCTCCGGTCCGAAAGGTCTTCGAGTCCGCCCCGAGGGGTAGCGCAGTAGAACAAGACCGCGTCTCAGGTGGCGCACGCAAGTAAAAGGGGACCTCAGGTAACTTAGCATTCGAAACTGCAGACGGCTAGCTAAAGATCGAGCTACCCTAAGTAAGTCACTCAAGTTTAACTTTGGTTTTATCGGAAAGGTCTTGTAGTGCATTGATGCAATTCAAAACTAATTTGGAGTTAATGAGTTTATGGATTCTTAGACTTAGTATAGAAGATGTGATTTGCGAACACCTGAGTGACATGTATTTCCGTTTGAAACACATTGAGACGCATCCCATTGGATGCGAAATTTTGATGCTTAGACCAAATACCATATATCAGCACCCACACTGGTATTCATTTTTGATCCATTCGTATAGCAGCCGATAAATTAAAGTTTTCAGGTGGGGTTTTTGTAGAATCATGTTTCAAGGCTTGAACCTTATGCCTAAGTTCAGAGTCTACCGCCTACCTAGGTCATTTCCTGTCAAGCTCGGTACTTTCGGAGGAAAGATTCATTTATTTCATCTTTATAAAAAGATGAAATGACCAATGAAACCTTCTATAGCAACTGTGGGCATGTGTGCATTCCGGCGCCGATGCCGAGGCATTCAAGCCTGCTGCATTTGTATAGAATTTTCTCTTTCGTTTTGTTCCAGCATATAGTACTGCTGATGAGTAGGTGATGATGGGTTATATGATCATTGTATATATCCAATAGATGATCTTTGGGGTTAATTTCAAGGTTTTTTCATAAAAACGACGGCAAGCTTTAGTCTTTAGTCGCTTTGGTAATTTTTTTATTAATATGTGAATTCCAATTTAGTTTTTTTTTTTTTTATCGAGAACCACCCCAAGCTATTTTACTTCGTTGGAGTACACAGTTGCTATGAGATCTGGTCAGGGCTCAGATTAGAAGCTCGATAGCTTCTCCTAGATCTATGCTTGCTGTTAAGCGATCTTTAGAAGGTCGTTTCGAAATTTCCCCCGAAATTTTTCTTCATTTCCGAGAACATATTTCCGTTGCTGATGTTAACGCTTCGAATTTTATTGTTTAATTACAAACTGATAAATGCTCTGTAATTTTATTTTATTAATATTTGGAGATTTTCGATCGACGACTTCAGTGTCATTTCCTTTGAGTTACGTCTGTTAGTAAACTGCATGTACGAGGTTTTAATCTCGTCAGCAGTCTACTTTAGTATTAGTGCGGTAGTTGCCTTGCGGAATGTGTAATTGTTGTACTTGTGCTGATACCTAGCTCCATCACAGGAATGTGTATAGACCGTTTACAGTCCATGGACTCGTACTTCTCAGCTCTATACGTATGCCAGACAGCAGGAGATCTATATGGGAGCCATTTCCTAGTAATGACGAACTATCCATTGGGTTTTTTTTTTTTTTTTTAAATATTTTTTTTTTATTATTTGTTTCTCCAATCTCTGTACTTGTCGTTTAGTGTCTCGAGTTCTGAGATGAACAAGCTGGATTGAATAGCTTCCGGCCCATAGACAGAGACTATATACAACCGTTTTCCACTACGGAGAAGGATGTACACGATACATGCTTACAGCACTTCAAGCCTATGCACTGTACACAATTTGTACGAAATTGGGTCGGTTTCTTCTACAAATTTTAATTTGTTGTACCTCATTTTGTGCTTTTTGTTTAGCTTTGTTTAGCTACTGATAAGCATGAAAGGGGATTCGTCTTTGAGCAACTAAAATCCTTATCAGTTTAATTTACATTCAACGCAAGGACGTTAAGGATTCGCCATATCATTTTCGTACCAATTACGATTAGAGGTGCGATAGCTTCAGCAGCAAAGCGTTGATTTGATCTACGCCAGTGACCTGCATTTGTATCTAACGTTGTAACTAAGTCATCTACCCTTGATAGAGAGCAAATTACCTAGAATGCCAAGCACAGCTTCTGGTCGGGGTAGCATTATGGAATTCGACGCCCGAATTTTTGGCAACGAACACATTGTAAATTTTTCACGGTGTACAACGTGATAGTCTAGGACTTTAATACCCCTAGACAATCCGGTTTGCTGTTGGGGCTAATCTGAGTTGCGAAACACGGTAAATTTCGCTTTTCTCATTTTGCTCGGGCCACGGTAAATGGTTTAGCCTACGAGCTTTTCTTCTCTTTAGGTAGTGGAAGGATTGAGAATAACTCCATCATCGTATCCTCCAATAAATGTTTTACTTTTTGATAGCGCTATATTGCAGTGGATCGCGTGCCTATTTACATCTTGACGCTCTTATGATCAGCCAATGTCAAAACGTCAGCCAAGGTTTATATTTTTAATATGGTGAAGTTGGAAATTATTAAAAATGAATACCGAAATTCTGAGTCGGTGATCGCAACTTTAAGAGCGCTTACTTCAATTTTAAGACGTAATAATCGTCCCACCAGTGTGAGCTATAGTGGATAAATTCGAGTCAACATATCCACTATTGAACGTTCCTGTGCCAGTGAGATAACGCACCGGTCGAAGTACCAAGAGTAACGCAGCCGTTACATCAGTTCAAAATGTGAGAAATCAGTCGATTCCATGCCGTTCACAGGATTTGGGAATCTTTCAGTACACACTACGAATTTTATGTAAAGATCTTAGTCTACATCCTTACAAGATTAAATTATCTCAAGAGCTCTTGATCATTTGAAGAGCCAAAACTTCTTCGTTTGGGCTCTGCAAAACTTTGAAGAAAATTCTGAATTTCATCGAAAAATCTCGAAAAATTTTGAAAAACCTTGTGCCACCAACACAAGTTCCATTTTGGTATGAATGTGAATTGATGAATAGAGGTGACAAGGCGTATCTTAGCTCTCGTGAATGTATAGGCATTAAACCTTTACGCATGAGTGCACTTTAAACACCAGAAACATCTGTTCTTTCTGCCTTCTTGCCAATTAGCTGCAACACTCCAGCTAAATTAGCCTTATAAGAAACAAGCCCCAAAATGAACTAAGGACAACACACTTGATATTATTTTGAAAAAATATTTAATCATTTTGAAAGTCCGTGAGTCCTTTTCAAAAGCATGGGGGAATGGGGTGTGTATTAAGCTGCCGAAGAAGGAAAACCTGATAGAATAATTCCGGATCGAGTGAAAAGAGGATCATTATTGAACCATGCGTAGAGTATTGATCTCCGCTACGTTTGTTCTTTGTCGATTTCGAAAAGTAGTTGTGGTATGACGGTGAATGTCATAAGGGTAAGGTGCCAGTGCAATTTAAAGTCCGCGGCGGAGTATGACAAGATTGCATTCGTCAGTTCCCGTTATTCCTTATGGTAATCAGTGTTGTGATCCGGGCAGTTCTATCTGGATGAAACCTGGTGATCATATTTTGATTACGCTAACGATAGTTGCCTGCTCTCACACAATATTGGACCTCCACCAGATGGTCCACAAATTTGTCAAATTGAACACGGCTGAATAAAGGACCAAACACTAGGATCTCTTGGCATAACACCAGTGGTGTTCAATACTGCCAGCAAGCAAAACGACAAAATAGGCAGTTTCCTATATCTATTAAATTAGTCTCAGAAGATCGTCGTACCTAACTTGACGTAGACACGAAATTCGCAATGCAAAATGGGTGTTTACTGTGCTATCTAACATTTCGAAAAGTAACTTTCGCAGTCAGATAAATAAGCAAACCGCCATAAGTTAGGAGCGAAAGACAGTCAAGGAAGATTCCGGATCTTTCAGTATAACTATGAGGGAACTCAAGCGCGTTACAGGGCTCCGAGCACGATAGTACACAGGCATTGTTGAAGCTATATACCCTACGAAAGGTCAAACGACCTAAATAAAAGAAAGTTAATAACTTGGTTGTGTAATACGAGTAGTCTGGCGTTGTCCAAGGCCTAATTTCTTCACTTACTGTGTTATATGTTATGTCATTTGCTTCACAGAGGGAAGGACCTACTGTTTTTTTTCTTTTACTATTACTTTTTGTAATTATATCCCTTTGGGGTAGCTTCATCATTGTACAGAATAGAAAGATTATTTGGCATCTAATTAAGAAACTCCAAAGCACCACACTTATTCCAACTTCACACCAGAGGGGTGCATTTCCTGATTGCTTTCTACTTTCTAAGTATCTAGGGTTTCCAGTAGACTAATTTTGTCCACCCTTTCGGCCTGACAAGCCTCGTCAATCACGGTGGAACTTTCATATTATAAACGCAAGGCGGTTGCAATGAATAAAATTCAATCATTAATTAATGACTGTTGATTAGTTAATTGAAGCGTTTCGCCCGAAATGAGTTATAACAATGACATACCCCTAAGGTATCAGTGAGCGGGCGTTGGTAATGACCAATAGTTGATAAATTTACATTCAGGCAATAGGATGAGGGTTAAATCACATCGCGACTGCCACTTGCATGTTCGTTTAGCCGTTTTTTTTTTTTTATCTTTAGGGTAAATTGGTGCAGGGGCTGATGTTTATTGATTAGTGATATTGTAAGCGTTATTGCTGTTATTGATTTGTGCATGATTTGGTCAAATAGGGTGATTAAAAATGAAGTTGAATAGTTAGTTTAATGTACTGTAATTAACATTGAAATTACTATCACGAGGATGAATATCACAGTTTATTTATCCTTGTCGTGACAAGGAGGTGGTTTAGCATATGAACCGATTTGTTTGGAAAAATCTGGAGAAGGCGAAACGACTAACTACTCTCATTACAATGGAGCATGTTAGTACTAGATTATTGAATCTCCTCAAACAGCGAATGAAAGCAAGCCAATTGGTCTTGAATGAGTATTAATTGCTCAAAATTTAATTTTCTCATAAATCTATTATAATGATGGTAACGGGGACAACAGAAAAGTATACATGCGAAACAATAATACCATTTTCTTCAAAAGAAATTGCAGTAGCATAATATCCAAAATGATATAACTTTAAGTAACCCTACGGAGTAGACAAAATGAATTTTCAATTAAGTCATCTTGAAGTTGCTAATGCAATCTAAATATTCACGGTTATCTTTAAAGATTCTAGGCATCACCACGTTAGAGCAAGTCTTGGATGATTAAGATCCTATGCTGAATCTGTTTGGACTTGGCGAATAGTATATAGGCTGAAGGAATATCATAAGGCGGAAAGCAATGTTCTTTCTCGTCGTTACACACGACTCGGTGTACTCATGTCTATTGATGCTATCAACTACAAATTTGAAAAGCATCGATTAAGTTTTATTTGAATTTTTCTCTATTTTGATTTTTATTCATCAATATCAATGTTGTTCTCTTGAAACTAATCTCCCTCAGATATACTATAATACACTTCTCCTAAACACTTTTTGGTATAGCCAACTTCCAACGATTTCGCTCTTGGCTCTCCAGGGTGCTTCCATTGGGATGATTGGGCTTTGCTTTCGTCGTCATAACCATATACCCATAATTCGTCACTATTTATGACCCTTTTGAGCAAGTCAGAATCACCTTCCATGTCATTCATGAGCTTCTGAGCAATGCTCATGCGATGTATCCTCTGATCAAAATTAAGAAGTCTCGGAACAAACTTTACAGACACACGTCACATGCCCAAAACATCCGAAAAAAATTGCATGACACGAGCCGACCGATATGCCAACATACTCAGCATACCATTCTCTTATGGTAATTCGATGATTTTTCAAAACAATTTTCTTTACAGCTTGGACGTTATCATCTTTTGTGGGTGTGCAGGGGGTCCAGAACGAGGTTCATCATTAGCATCTTCTAGGCTTGTATCTATAACTTGTAAACATTTTTGTATTACTTAGAGCAGATTGCCATTGTCAACATTTCAATATAAAAAAAAAATAATAATAATAATAATCGAAAATCGCATATCCGTTGCCCGTGAAATTTCGAAAGTCACCTCGTTGAGGGATATAAACCAGTGATTCCAGTCATTAAAGCTATATTCTTCTCTCTCCACAATAGACGTTGAAATATAATACGCATATAATTATATCTCGCTCCGCTTTTGGGGTTGGCGAAATTGCGGACAAGTTACAGACATCACTTTGTTAATGACATTCCTTTCGGTCTCTTCTTCGAACCTGGGCTGGAACTTAAGCCTTTTTTGGCCCTTGGTTCCGATTTTTCGAAGACCTTTTGTAGATTTGATTTGATCAACATAAAGTTATTCTACCATCGGATCCTTAATGTGGAGCCTCTCTAGATGCCTTCCATTCGTTGTGTCTGCTGACATATCCGCTGCTGTATTTTTTTTTTTTTTTTTAAAACGACTGTCGTGTACAAAAAACTTTCAACTTTATCATACGAATATTAAAATTTTCGAATTTTGGCACAGTGTCTGTTGGATGCACGTATTTTCGACAAAATAGTCTAATGTCAAACTCTACCAAATGCCTTAGAAATATCAAGTGCAACTATCTTGCTTTCGCCAGATTGATGTAAGTTTTGGTTCCACTTTTCGATGAGACATGCTATCAGATCATTAGTGGACCTGTTGCTACGAAACCGTACTGTCCGTCAGTAAGTTTTCGTGTTTCGAGATATTTCAGTCAGTGAACTGACGGTTTATAAGCGTTTCCATGACATTGGAAAGAACGGATGTAAGTGTAATAGAGAAGGAGAGTAGAAGAAAATTGGCTGTTTTTAGGAACGGACTTTACAAATGTTGTTTTTCATCTTTTCGGAAAGAGTCCTAAAGAGTAGGAATAATAAAAAGCTTACGCAGTGGTTTTGCCAGCAAGAAAGAACACTTCTTCAGAAGAAGGGTAGATATAGTATTAGGACAAGTGGACTTGTGAATACTAAGATCTTTATTTTTTTTTTTTTTTGTTTTTTTTTTTTAAAGAACTTAACACTCAAGTGGGTATGACTACACTTGACTACCACTTGTGCCACGACCACCCACAAAGTACTCTTAGTATGGGGTTTTTCTAATAACGACTTGACAACTTTTTTTTAAATAAAAGGCAAACCGTTTGAGATATTTCAAAAACTTTATTATTGGCTTGAAGTACAATCAAAACATTTATGAATGGAACTCGACTTCGTTCATATGGCCACCGCGAGCACGTTTGCAGCGGTCGATTCGTTGGACGCAATTTTCAACGACTCGGCCACACATTTCTGCCGAAACGGCCGGTTTTTCGCGTTCAAGTTAGCTCTGAGCTCTTTCAACGTCGTCGGCGTGTTGGCATAAGCCAATGACTTAACGTAGCCCCACAGAAAATAGTCAAGCGGCATAAATCGCACGAACGAAGCGGCCAATCAACTGGCCTATGTCTTGAGATAACACGCTCACCATACTTACTCTTCAATAAATCGATTGTAGCGTGTGCTGTGTGGTTTGTGGCACCATCCTGTTGAAACCACATGTGGTCCAAGTCCATATCTTCCAATTCGGGCCAAAAATAATCGGTGATCATGGCGCGATAACGCTGACCATTCACAGTAATGTGACAATCGTTATCGTCGACAAAAAAATATGGCCCAATAACGCCGCCGGCATGCAAACCGCACTAAACAGTTATTTTTTGTGGATGAAGTGGTGATTCATGAAGCACATGTAGGTTTTCACGCGACCAATAACGCATATTTTGCTTATTGAGCATATTTTGCCCATTGAGCCAAAAATGAGCTTCGTCACTGAAATTCATCATCTTGGCGCATCTTCTCCAGAACCCAATCGGAGAACGTACGTCGCCTCAAATGGTCCATCGGCTTCAATTCTTGAGTCAGCTTGATCTTGTATGGGTGTAAACCAAGATCCTTACGCAAAATACGCCATAATGTGGTCTGAGCGATGCCCAATTCTTGAGAACGCCGTAGAATTGACTGATTTGGATCGTTTGCTACGGACATCTGAAAGGCAGCGATATTTTCGACACCAATCCGTTGTCTCACTGACACGGCAACATCACACAACGAATATGTAGACTCAAATTTTTGCACTAAACTTGTTATTACCTGTCTACTAGGGCGAGAATTACGATCGAAAATTGGAGTTAACGCTCTTAAAGTTGCAGTCACCGACTACGAATATCTGTAGAAAATTTTTATAATTTGCAGGCGTTGCTCGTTAGTGTACTTTACCATGATGAAAAATGTTGAGTTTATTGAATAAATTGACAGTTTGATGATTAGTGAAAGAGTGCGTTCACAAATTAAATTCAAAGTTGTCAAGTCCGTCTTGGAAAACCCTATACTATACGCGTACGAAATTAGATTCGTCCCATTGAATATTCGACGCACTCAAGTGCAGGCGGAGACAAAGCACAAACCTGAAGTGTTGTGCTGGCCGCAGTGTGCAGTAAGCAGATTGAACTTGTCTAAAGAGCTGACAGCTGGAATGTCATTGTAACTGAGCGTTGTGATGGAGGATGAGGCAGAATTTCTGATTTTTTTGACGAACGACAAAAATCTTTTATTTCCTTTGGGACATTGTGGTATTTTTTCCTCATCTTTTAGTTATATTGGAATTTCGTACGCTTAAGAAAGACGTTGCAGTCAATCTAGGCTCATTTGAACTTTTTTCGGTTTTCCTCTGTTGGGTGGGCTCGAGTCGTTCCACGCCTTTTCGTTTGGTTTGAGAGAAGTGTGTGTGATCCTGTTAGCAGCAGCATCCAAGTCAATAGCGAGGACATATAACAAGTTAATACTCCAAAAGAAGTTGTAAAGTCCGCCCCAATTGGCTTTCTCGTATTGCCATACGGTTATTTTAGGAATCTTTTCTCTAACTGTGACACAGTTGTCCGACGAGATAGCACATTGATATTGTATTTATCAGGGTGAGAAGTTAAAAAAAAGTCCAGGGAGTTGGCGTTATGACTATCAACGTCTGGTATTCGTGTGGGCTCATTTACGGGCTGGATCAAGATCTGAAGAAGATCTCAACACACGTCCTTCGGGTGTCGTCTGCTCAGAATGTCGAAGCCACCCAAAGTTGTGTTTATTGAAATCGCAGGAATATAATACTTCGTATGGAGTCAGACGGCGCATCAAACTCGTTAAAGATGCAATTGCTGTGCAGTTTCAGGTTTCTGTAAATAAAGCAGTAGTTGATATTTTGCTTACGGAGATGGAATTTAAACCACATGAAATTAAATATCGGATTGCAACAGGAACTACATTATGATGGAGTTTGATGAGCTACATCACTACGCACGTAAATGGCAAGACCGCGGTGAGAAAAGAATAGTTCGTATCCAGCTAGCTTCAGATCAAAGTGATTTGGGAGGCATTTAGTGTGTTTCAATAAGTGCTAAAGCAGCTGTTCTGTACTTACAGACGTGGAAGTGTGCAAGAAATAATAATTGCGTATTGTTTTTACTCGTGTATATATCTCAGCTATATTTCGAGAAATAAGATTTCCGTGGACGTTATCAAACATTTCCTCCAAGTCGATAAAGACGATATGCTTTTAAAGATTCTCGATGTTTCTTCATCATTATTCGTAAGCTTGGAATCGAGTCATATGACAACCTGCCTCCCAGAAAGCCGCATTCCGTTGTCGACTGTCTAGAACTCGTTCGTGTATTGTCATAGTTGAACAGCTATACAGTATAACAAGAAAGTTTACCCTCCATTGATTAGGTACTCGCTCGCTTCTCATCACTTTAAGAAACAAAATCTCAATCCTTTAAGACACGTTTCTTTATTTTATTATGAAATGCCCATCAGTTTTTGCACTATTATTACATTTTTCATAGAAAATGGAGCCGTTCAGAGGAAGCTCGACTGATGCTTACGAAAAAATCTTTCAGCAAAAGATTGTGTTCATCTGGTAGCTGCTCGACCAAGATCACGTTATAATCTTTTATTCGCTCTTTCGAGTTACGGTGTAATAGGTGGTAATCCTGGATTTGGTGTCCACCGCTGCAGTAATAAAATTACAATTGCATGAGACTAGTTTACCTGGCAATTTTCATATTTGCAGTTCGATTACCTAATGCATCCGTTTAAATCTGCATCAATAAGAAACATATGCTTCCTTGAATTTTTTTTTAAAAGCTCTTCAAAGTTGGGTCAGAATATTTAATTTCCTAAATGCTCACTGCCTACTTGCGGGGCATCTGCGCAATCAATATTCCACTTTTTCTTTGTCATTAGTCGGTCGCAAGGTTTTACTACGCTTACGATTTTATATGCAAAGGTCAGCTGTCAATTTAATTCCATTGCTGTTGCTGCATGCAGAAACAAGGCCCTTATTTATCTATCCAAACCTGAAAAATGACTTGATGTGTGCCCTTGATGGAATTATATCCAGCTAAAGATTTTCCAGAACCGTCAAGATATAATTTACTTACTTAGATGGCGCTGCAGAGCGTGGTGGAACAGGTCCTCAGCTAACAAGTTTTTTTTCCGGCTACCTCTAGGTGACCAAGCAAATTTGGCAGAGGACCCCGGCACTTAAGATGAGGTTGACCCTTACTGCGATGTTTCTCTGGGTTGGGGTCAAAATGTTCCTGGTGTCCGATGGGGTTAAACGTCTCCTCCATTCTCGATTGATCCAAACGGGACAGAAAATTATCTGCAATTTTCAAAGCTTCAGCGCCGTATAGCAGGACAGACTATTGAAAGATGGTTCCTCGGGAGCTGACGTGTGAGTTTCGAGCAATTTTTTTTAAAAACGATGTTAAAAAAATCACATGGCAATGTATCGCCTTGTTTAAGCTTGGCGGAGCATCGTGGATCCTCCATCACAATCCCGCACAGAAAACTACCATAAATATGACTCTGTATACATACGAGTAGTTCGTTTCTATAGATGTTTTCATAAGATTCTCCGGCAGCATTTTGATGTTCTTTCCTTTGACATGCTTTGGGGGAGGAGATTTACTAGCGAACTCTTTAGGTTGAACAGCGACACAATATTTGTCAAAAAAAGTATGCATTCGTCAACTGGGTTGCTAGGAAAGTTACCGATTTGAACCAGGAGTGAGAAAGACCTTGACGACTTTGTGTGCGCAACCGTAGCAAATTGGGTAGGCTTAATGCTTAAGGGCCCTTGTCTACACAGGACCATAGCCCCATTTAAGTAAGTTTAATTGGTGCTACTTTTAAAATTAAAACATATTATTCTGACAAACTAAACGAAAGGTTTCTAAAAGTCTGATTTGGGTTGAACAGATAAATATAAAACTTAAATTTGCTACAAGTCTACGCACACAATTATTTTGATGTCCTTTCATTTACCGTTAACATTTAACTACCTACATTTTTGTCTAATGGTTGCAAAAAATACTAGTGTCTAAAATTAGTTTTTTTTTACCATTTAAGGTACACTGCGTTGTGCATATCGTTTACTACGCTATAGCACCTAAGTACTTTCTAGATCATTGAATGTTTTCAGATAACAAAGCAGATATGCACTTGTATAACTCATAGATCCACTTTAAATCTCAGCCTACTTTAAAATTCGAAGCGTCGCACGGAACAATACTCTCGAGTACGGCGGATAGGCAGTACTGTCATTTGAATCCATTTGCAACCGTTGCACAATTATGTATCTCGTTTTGTTGTCGTTGTTGTTATTTTATTTTTTTTTTTTTTCTTTTTTTATAATAATGACTCCCTCATTTTCTTTATATCACATGACAGCATTGAATATCACGAATCCAGATGACGATTCCTTTCCGCTATTCAACTTATTTCATTTCCATAATTTTAATGTTCTCCTACTCGTATCTGTGTACATACATATGTATGTATATTAAACTCTGAGTTTCACATGATTCTATTCATTAGTTCAACATTAACAATTCTATTGTTGGGAATGCTATAGTTGTGTTAGATGGTTGAATATATTACAGCAAAGATAAAGGACGCTAAAAATGATGTGCTTCAGGATACTCCTCTGAGTGCTCGTATTCTGCTTAAGTTACGAATATCTAGGGCAGATGGTACTTTTTTTTTTTAGTTTTTTTTTTTTTTTCCTATTTTTGGTACAACTTGAAGTTGAAGTGAGCAATGTCATTGAATGGAATAAGCGGGCTCTCGTTAGTCCGTATTATCTGGATTAGTTATACATACACAATTCTCTGTTCGCGTCTGTAACATATGTAGAAGAAAAAATACTCAAATATGCGGTTAAGTTATGTAGTTACTCATGTTGCAAAAAACGTTGGGTTTTCGAGTTTAATATTTTAGAGCCAACCAAACCAATCTGTATACGTTTTGAGAGGGAAAAGGGTATGTTTGAAGGACAACGAACTTCAAACCCATATGTTGACTGCCGCGTCGGGTTTATTCTGTGAATTTTTCATTTCTTTTTTTTTCAAATAGATAGATATTTATTTCGTTAATAATTTATAATATGTTATTGAACAATTTACAAGAAAAATATTACATAGAGAGTTGACAACTTTTATAGATCGATTTACTGAGGAAAATAACGAAAAAAATCCATTCTTCTGATAGTACCTCTCTAAGGGCTCGATTGAGGCTTTTCCTGCTCTTTCTTTTTTGTTCCGAGGAGCCTATAATGTTCCCTTCTTTTGTGCTCGTGAAGTCCGCGAGCCCCTGTAATAGGGGGCCTCTGTACATGCGTTCTAGATTTGCCTGTCTGCATGCGTCATCGAACCAGGGATTACTTTGTTGAGGAACATCAGAGGGACCCTTTCTGATTGCTCTTTGATAGTGATGTCATGTCTTCTACATTCGATCCTGGCGGCTTCGAGGTTTAAGAGCAACTCGATCGGTAAAGACCTTGGCTGTCTTTTGTGATTGTAGCCTTTTGACGTTGAACTTCTTACAGCGGTTCGCTGGTATTGGGCTGTTAAGGGTTCGAGTCGATGTTATTTGCTCGGACTTCGGACAAACAAAGCACTGGAGAAATGCCCTGCATTGATTGCAATATGACCAATTTGGTTGACGGTTTGTTTTATGGATATGAATGTGTGAACACTATGTGCTGCAAATAGTTATAGTACATTGCGCCCGGCCGTAAAGTCGGCAAGCCTATGTCCGTATCAGGAGCTAATGGTGGCTCACTGATGTATTACCTAAGATGCCCTGTTTGTTTACCATAGATTGGAATTAAAATATCCAAAAACGATTTTCACGGTTTAGGGCATTGGTCGTAGGTTTTGGTGAGGAGCTCGTACAAGCAGTCCTTGGTAAAGTCGCCCTTTTTCTCTGTCGAGGTGTCGACGTTTATATAGTAAGCCTACGTTAGCGAATTTTCCTTTTATGAGAATCGTCATTAGGCATTCGCTTATATGCCTGACTTTTTCTCCAAGTGTTTCTTGGCGGCGATTTTAAATCCGAGAGAGACTGCTGGGACTGCTGTCCCTGTCGCGCCGGTTGTAGGTAATATTCTTCATAGTAGATATTACAGTTTTTTATCCACTTTTTATTCTGTCTATTCCATCACGTTTTTTATATGGCCGTTATTTCTGCTTTTTAGCAGTAACATGGTCTCTGCACTCGGTCTGTTAGGGTGTAGATTCGAAGATTGTTGTCCTTTAATTGTCGACCGTACCGCGTACCGCGTCGAGACGAGTGCACACGTCACTGAACTCGTAGTTTCTTTTGTGCGGTACACAAAAAAAAAAAAAAACCCTACCGCGCGTGTGTGTAAAAAAAAAAAAATTAAACAGTGCAAAGCAATTTAAAAAAATAAAAAAAAATATTACACAGTGCGGGTATCCTACCTCTCCCGCTTAAGGTCTTATTACTGTTACTTGCACTTGGTGACTGCCGTTACTGTATTTATTATACGGTACGGGTAGTGACTGAGTGTATGTAACAATCGATGTAAATCGGTGTAAAAATTCTGTTGGTACACTGATTCATACTGTTGTGAGGGCATAAACTCTACAGCAATTTGATTCGGTAAACCATCGCCAGAATTTTCACTTCGCAGCCTTGCTTATTATCGTCGGTGTTTGTTTTTGCTGTGTCTGTTTGTAATTATGACTTAAGAATTCAGGATAGACGTAGCCAATTTACGCGGGCTAAAAAGTAATCACTTTTCTGCGTAAGTCCATGTTTGTAAGTACCGACCAGCTGTTTTGGCACTTAGTGAAACACAGGTAGATCCCCGGCCACACCTCTTAGATCACTCTGATCTGAAGCTAATTGACTACGAACTAGTGCGACTATTCCTCCCCCATCGCGGTCTCGCCATTTATGTGCGCATTGATGTAGCTTACCAAATTTCACCACAGAGTAGCCCATGTTCCAATCCGGAATTCAATTTCATGTGGTTAAAATTCCATTTCCGTAAGCAAATTATCCACTACTGCTTTATTTACAGAAGTCCCAAACTGGACAGCAACTCGACCTTTCAGGAGTTTGATTCGCTGTCTGACTCCATTCAAAGAATTGTATGCCTGTATCATCATACTGAAACAATTCTGGTTGGCATCGACACTCTGTACAGACAACACCCGAAGGACGGTGTGTTGAGATCTTCGCTGCGGAAAATATTTTAACCCAGCTTGTGAATGAGCCAACACGAGTACCAGACGTTGATAGTCATACCGCCAATACCCTGGACTTGTTTTTAATTTCTCACCCTAACAAGTACTGCGTTGAAGTGCTCTCCCCTCTAGGCTCGTCGAACCATTGTGTCATATCTACTTATTTCTCGTACACCCACCACACAGTTTGAGAAAAGATTCCTAAAAGAACCGTATGGCAATACGAAAAAGCCAAATGGAGCGAACCTAATAACTTCTTTAGGAATTTTAATTAGTCGTTATGTTTACTCGATAACGACGTGGATGCCGCTGCTGACATGATCACAGAAACTGTTCTCTGATGCTTTATCCCTCATCGGTTGAAGAGTATCAAACCAAAAGAAAAGGCATGGTATGACTCGAGCTGTAAAGAGGTTGTCAGAGTTAGAGAAATATTTTTTCGGTCCTACAAGACCAACCCGACAGAGGAAAACCGAAAAAAGTTTAAACGAGCCAGAAATGACTGCAACGTCTTTCTCAAGCGTGTGAAATTCCAATATGACCAAAACTGAGGCAAAAAATACTGCAATGTCTCAAAGGCAGTAAAAATTTTTGGTCATTCTTCAAAAACATTAGAAATTCTAAATCATCCTCCATCCCAACGCTCATTTACAATGACATTCCAGCTGTCAGCTCGTTGGACAAGGCCAATATGCTTGCTGCACACTTTGCGGCTAGCTCAACATTTCCAGTTTGTGCTTTGTCCCCGCTTACACTTGAGTGCGTCGAATCTACAATGGGACGAATCCACTTTCGCACTCTTTTAGTAGCAAGAGTACTCAAAGATCTTAACATGCATAATCCACGGGTACAGATGGTATATAGCGCCTTCATCTGCAGAGCAGATGGAAAACAGCATTTGTCTAGCCCGTCCCTAAAAAGGTGAATCTTCATCTCTCTCCTCCTACAGACCTATTGCGCTTACGTCCCTTCTTTCCAAGGTCATGGAAACGCTGATAACACGAAAACTTCTCAATGACCGGCAATATGCTTTTCGTAGCAACAGGTCCACTGGTGATTTGATGGCATGTCTCACCGAAAAGTGGAACCAAAGCATACATCAATCTGGTAAAAGCAAGATAGTTGCATTTGATATTTCTAAGGCATTTGACAAAGTTTGGCATCAGGCTCTTTTGTCGAAAATGCGTGCTTTTGGGATCGATGACTCTCTTATTCAATAGATTAGAAATGCCCTTTCGGAACGTTCAATTCCAGTTGTCTTGCACGGTTTCCAGTCTGATATTCACAAAATAAATGCTGATGTGCCACAGGGCTCCGTTCTCTCTCCGACACTCTTTTTAATTTTCATTAATGATCTCTTGTCTGCTTGCTGATGACAGTACTCTCTGCTTATCGTATTTGTTCCCGGACTCTCTTCCCTGTTTTTCGGCTCTAGAATGGGAACGACAGCGTATGTTAAGCACACTAAATTCCGATATTAGCAGCATAAATAATTGAGAAACTACTAACAGAGTGGAACTTAATGCTTCCAAAATGTAATGATGTCTGCTGTCATTAAAGCGAAATTCAAATACCCAGCCATTATCCATGAATGGCACTAGCATCGTCGAAACCGTATGTGTGTAAATGACCACATATTCGAGGTCGCCAAAAAAAAAAAAAATGCTGAAAGTGTCTAGATTCCTCAAGCGATGTAAGAAATATTTTACCCCCTCTGTTCTAGCCACAATATATAAGGCATTCATCCGCCCAAAATTGGTGTACAATGCCCACATCTGGTCAGGTGCTACTAAAACATCACTGCACCTGCTAGATAGGAATTAAAACCGTGCAATAAAACTCAATGGTGATGCCAATATCAGTCATTCAATTGGCACCCTCGAACATCGACGAAATGTCTCCTGTCTCACTTTGTTTTATCGCCATTTCCAAAACCAGTGCTCCATTGAAATCGTCAGTAGCATTCCGCCCATTCAAACTTTCAACCGTAACACCCGTCTCGCTATGAATGCTCATCAGTATACCCTCAAGCCCATTTTCGAGCGTACTCTAAAATATCGTAATTCTTCCCTAAGCCGTACAACTCGCTTATGGAATGCCCTGCCGACCTCCGTGTTTCCTGGTCGTTATAATTTACAAACATTTAAAAACAATGTACATCGGTACCTGTCTTTTCTTCCTCCCTAAATTTTCTTCGCCCGTACTGTGTACGAAAATTTTAAGAGTACAAGAACCCCTTGAGCACGCGCTGATTATATAAAAAAAAAAGAATTGTCAAAAGTGAATCCGTTTTTATCCGATCCTTAAGCGTTGTGAGTTCTATGACGGACTACACTACGAACTTAAGGAGTTAAACGAAGTTAGAATATTCAAAATTGACATGAATCTAACTATAATCCCTGTAAATTTCAAATCGATTCGGTAAGTCCTTTTTTAGATATACGCATATTTCTAAGGACGTCTCGGACTATATGCAAACTTGTTCCGAAACTTTAAACGTGTTTTTCTTAAAACTATGTTTTCGAAGTCGATGATCAAGATTTCTAAAAAAACGACTCAACCGATTCGTCTGTAATTTCAACACAACTTTCTCAAATATATTCTTTAGGTACTGATCGAAGGAATAAGGTTTCGGATAATTATTTCTATTTTTTAAAAAATTTTACAATACGTGGCATTGTATTTTTTTTTTAAGAAGCCGCCATTTATCAAAAATCAAAATTTCAATTATTCCTTTGATTCCTATTTTATCTATCCACTAAAAGAATCTTTCCAGGTTTTTTGATTTCAGATGAAGTACCGCCAAACACCATTTTTTGGAGGACCTTCAGGATATCGTCTGTAGGAGCACACTAGATCAATATCTTACAAATCATTAGTGTCATTATAAACCTTATTATTGCCATGAAATGTACCTTCACTTTTTGTTTTTGTAAAATAGAATACTTTTTCAGAAAGAAATCATAAAAAAACTTCTTTTTTCGTCCTCGCAACTCATTATAACCCCTTAATTGTTGCGCTGCTCCCACAATCCGTATTATAGAACAGTCAGCAGTTTTACGATCAATTGCCATGCAGGAGGCTGCGAAGAGGTCGGTGATTAAGTCTGCACTGGAGGCTTATCAACGATCATCATCGATGAAAATGTGATGCTTGTGAAAGAAGTTGTGAACTCAGACCGTCGTTTGAGTTTTTGATAAGTGGGACAGACATTAAACTTACCAAAAAGTACCATTCAATGACATTGTGATGAACAATTTGCAGATGTGCAAAGCGTGCGCTTAGCTGGCGCGCAAAGCGTTAACGCATCACCAAAATTCGCGCCTAGTTGAAAAGCGCCAGAAATTGGGACTTGAAGAAATTTGGGAATGAATTTGTACCAC
This sequence comes from Volucella inanis, assembly GCA_907269105.1. NCBI lineage: Eukaryota > Metazoa > Arthropoda > Insecta > Diptera > Syrphidae > Volucella > Volucella inanis. The sequence continues at coordinate 107,498,740 of OU026156.1, forward strand.
GTGGAAATGCTCAAGTGGCTCAAATGAAGGGTTAATCGCTAACGGTCCGATATCGCAGACTTTACAGTGAGAACACTGAAAGCGATCGCCGGCAACTAAACAACAAATAAACTAACAACAAATCGTTTAGTGTTGCCATTCACATTTAAGTTGATTTTTCAATTTCCAACTTCAATGGAGTTTAAAAACAAATTTTTCTTTTGTTAATCATAAAACTTTTTGCTCTACCATATATCTTTTACTTTCTGTTTCCAGTTTTTATTAATCACGTTGTTTCTTTTTTCAGGACTCAGGAGATTCGTCCGTTAAAAGAAATGGTTAGACATTCCCCTGCCAGCAATTTGAATAGATTTCTCTATGATATGATAAGGATGTTTAAATCACAAAGCGACTTTTTCCACATTTGCCATTTGAATGCTCAAAAAATGCTACCAAAAATGTACGAATCATGTCATCGTTTTGTTAACCTCCGTGTCGAAGCAGTATGTGTTTCTGAAACATAGTTGTACAAAGAAGTGATGAAAAGATATGAAAAGATCATACTTGGAGCGGTCTATAGAACAAACAAACGTATAAGTTTTACAACAATTTTAGACGTTCTGGAAGAAATTTCGTGTTTCTACTAAATTATAGATGTCTGTGACGACCTTAGCTGTAACTTAGCTCAACCAAACTACGGTCAACTTTTGCACACCTACACACTTTTTGGAGGACTCATATTCCCTTTTAGACATTATTTTCGTTGATCAAATACGCTTTTCTATGACCAGCTTTCCGCTCCTGGTTTTTCTTAGCACGACTTAATCTATACATCACTCAATACAGAGTTAAGCACCTGTGTTTCGAAACAATTCCGTAGGAACTTCCATAATTTAGATTAAAATAAACTACTTCGTGATAATAATCGCATTAGCTTGGACCGCATTTATTTCATGTCATCCGTATACGATCAAGATAGTGTACCTATATGAGAATCACATTCCTTTGAAATATCTCATTCCGTACAGATCCCTCAATTGCTATCTCCCCTCATATCGCGCAACAGAATTGTCTAAAAATCAGATGCACCAAAATAAGCCTCACGATCTTGGTATTGGGAAAGAAAACGTTGTTACCCCCACTGATGTCAACTGCGATAAGCTCAACAAGAATTTCATATTTTCCAATGCCAACTCATCTGGCATCATGTATGCCCGTCAGTTTCAGCTATCAATCAACATCGAAAGTTACTTTTCTTTTAACAAGTAGATGTTGTGAAAGACCTACTCCCAGCTAAGTCCAATACTACTGGCCTGGATGGTTTTAACTCAAGATTTGATAAACGTATATTTTGCCTTACGAGTGCTGTTTGATGAGTATCCAGATTGGAAGACAGATGATTTAGTATAACCTCTTATAGCCCGCCTGTCATTTGGTGGCAATCTACGCTTAGTTTTGTTTTGACATCCATTTCAAAACATCGTGTCAGTGTTTTTTCCGATCATGGAAAAAGAGCAGCATCGCTCCGTGATCTGATTCTTGTTTTTGAATAGCAAAACCTGCAAGGAAATCAAGAACATTCTCGATGGTGTATATGGGTCCTATTTACCTTCTCGTACAACCGTTTTCCATTGGTTCTCAGAGTTTCGCCGTGGCACACATCGCTTTTTGATGAATCGCGCCCAGGTGGTCCAAAAACAGTTACCACAGAGGAAACCGTGGACAAAATCTATTATCTCGTATTGGCGGTCCGCCGAGTGAAAATTCGCTAGTTGGGTGAGATAGCAGGCATCTGAACTGAACGCGTTAGCCATATCCTGCACGAGATCTTGGGCATGAGAAAGCTGTCCGCGCAATGGGAGCCGCGTTTGCTCACACCGGAGAACAAGTGCAATCATGAGACCACTTCAAAGACGTGCTTGGCCCTGTTTAATCGAAATCCAGAAAAGTTTCTGGATTTATTCATTGGTACACACCGGAGGCCAAAGATCAATCGCAACAATGGGTTTTACCCGGTGGACGTGCTCCAAAGAAGGCGAAGACCGTGTCTTCGGTCGGAAGGATGATGACCACCGTTTTTTAGGACGCGCGAAGTGTGATCCACGTTGACTATTTTGAGAAGGGAAAAATAATCACAGGAACATACCACGTCAATTTTATGGGCTGATTCAACGCCGATTTGAAGACAAAACGACCACATTTGGAGAAGAAAAAAGTTTTCTGCCACCAAGATAACGCACTGACTTACACCTCCGCAGTCGCCACTGCCAAATTAGTCGAATTGCACTAAGAATTGCTTCCACACCCTCCGTATTCTCCGGATTTGGCTCCCTGGGACTTCTTTTGTTCTCAAACCTTGATAGATCGCTCGCAGGAAAGAAGTAGGTGTCGGACAAAGAAGTCATCGCCGCCGCGGAGGAGTATTTTGCAGGCCAACAAAAGAAGTACTATGCGGAGGGGTTAAAAAAAATTGCAGGACCGCTGGAAAAGTGTATCGAGATGAAAGGGGATTATACGAGTACTGATAAAAAAATTGTCAAAACGTAACAAAGTTGCGTTGCTTTTCTAATCCGGGTATTCATCAAACAGCTCTGCTTTACAACCTCAAAGTTTCCCAGTATCAAATAGCAAGGATCTTCTACGCAGGCATCAATCCGGCTTTCGACCCAATAGGAACTACAATAATGCACTACTATTGGTAATGGCAGTTTCCTATCGTATATCTTTGAATAGGAAACAACCGACATAACTAAATCTTTCAAAAGCCTTCGGCACGGTAAATCATGATATCCTCTGAAAGAATTGCTAAGAGTATATCCAACTTTCCTAATGTACAAAGTGGCATACCACAAGGATCTATCCACGGACTTACAACCTAACCTTGTAAAGCACTGAAAAGTACACATATGATGTGCAACTTCTGATAAGTCTGATAAGACGAACCATGCAATCGAGCTTTTAAATGAAAAATCTCGCTCGTATCTATGACTGGTCAGTAGAGCACGAACTTCGACTTAACTCTGACAAATCTAAGGTATTTATCATTCATCGAACAATGATTCATCTCTCAGATTTTCAACCTGTTCATGTAAATCAATCACCCATAGAATGGGCTGCCTACGCCAAATCCTTGGTGTGACTTTTAATTCCACACTTATTTGAGCTACACATATTACCAATCTTATTAGCAAGGTTTATGATGGACTTCGTACTTTATGTATGGGTCCCACATATTTTGGAAAAAAACTCTTATTTTGTCAATTTTACTATACCAATGTGAAATTTTCTACAAATCCGACTTCAATAGCCTCAATGAACTGAAAGTCGCCTTCAACGATATAGCTAGATATACAATACTGTGCAAAACAAATGCAAGTTTTTGCCAAATACAGTGACTTCTTTATTAATTGCTCTAGCGGAAATATTTGAAAGAAGCCTGTAGTCAAAAGTGTTACAGTTTGATATATAAAAAACAACAAAGAAATCTCTAACATTTGCGGTTTGTTATCTCATTGGGAATTTTAAACCGCTGATCCTTTACAGCTTCATAAAGGTGCTTTTGCGAGGTTGCAGTAGTCAATCCAAGACGTTAACTTCTCGAGCCGTTAAAAAATCTTTAACAAGTTTTGAAGTGTGCTTTGGATCGTTGTGTTGTTGAAATCTCCACAAAAAAGGCATCTCTTTCACAGCATATGGGAGCATAATATTATCTAAAATGTCCTTATATACAAACCGATTCATTATTCCTGTTTTTTGGCGTAAGGGACCACACATGTTGAACTTGCTCCCATCACTACATAAAACTATTCTCCATTGTTTCAGCGATCAAGTTGAATATTTATCAGCAAATGCGAGTCTAAATAATACAGTTTGTAACCAACCACGATGTTTACCTTTTTTGACGGCGTTTTAAAGTCTAAAGAGGCTTCTTAACTGCTCTATATGCCCTCAATTTGCTTTCTTTTGCTCGCCCTTGGACTGCAATAGCATCAATTAACAATATAAGGTCGTTAAAAAAGTTTGCCAGTTTGTTTCATCAGTTTGTTCGTCTGTTTTTCGGAGACGACCACCAGAATGCACCGTTGCAATGTGAAAATCTTGACGCTTGATTTGTGAATTCTGAACCGTTTGGCTATCTCGCTTCTCTTTCATTCATTTCATTTCATTTGTTTATTTTAAAATAGTTTTACGGTAAGGTTACAATATCTAATATCTCATAAATTGTGAAAGGTAAAAATTAAAACTTTAAAAAAATGTTGATCTAAAAAGTACAATTTTTAAATGTTGACAAAAGGAACATTTTACAAATCCAAAAGTTGATTTTATTTAGATTTTGTAGTGTATCAGTGGCCAAGTGTTTAAAAATATTGGTTTTGAATTTGAATTTGAATTTGTTTACGCTTGGGACTCTCCTGTATGTCGTGGGTAATGAGTTCCATAAGAGATTGGCGTGGACGACAAATGTACGTTCAGGTTGTAGACAATTAAATCTGGGCTGAATCAGAGTAATTGTGCCTTGTGAGGTGGCAAAATTCAGTCGGCTGTAAAAATACTCGGGCGGTCGAGTCTGTATAATTCCATGCAGTAGAATAAATGGTCTGAACTTAATAAGGTTATCAAAACTCAGATTCATTATCTGATTAGAGTACCTAGATATATGGTCATAATATCTTTTATTAAAGACATAATTTGCCAAATTGCTATAGATAACACTTAGTTTTCGTCGAGTATTTTAGTCAACATTGCAAAAAACTTCACACCCATAAAATAATATAGGCACAAAAGTTTGGGCGAACCATAACAAAGGGAGACCATTTTAAACTTTTTCGGTTGTGACAGTTGCATGATCGATCCAAGATAGGGTACCATTGAATAATATACCCAAGTTTCTTGCCGTATAAACGTATTTAATGGAAGATTTCCAAATTTTATAGGCAGGAAACTGAATGTATCCGTTTTCTGTTTATAAACGCCTGAGTAAGGAACAATTTGTGCTTTAGTTCCCACCGCTGGATAATTTCCATGTCTTTGTTTTAATTTTCTATAGCACAACTAGTTCTGTCTAGCGGACAGCAAAGATAAAGTTGGACATCGTCTGCAAGCATATGGACACATCAATGTTTTACTAGCTGAGAGAGTTCACTTACATAAAGCGAGAACAATAAGGGCCCGAGGATGGAACCTTGCGGTACCCCTGCAGCCGATCGAAGAAAAGAAGACATTTTATCTACTACTGCCACAAGTTGTTCCCCATTTATAAGGTAGGAGTGCATGAGTTTGATTGCAAGAGGAGAGAATTCGAAACTATATAGCAGCTTATCACAAAGATAAGTGTGATCCACCATGTCGAAAGCTTTTGAGAAATCCAATAATGTTAAAATGTACGACAGTTTGCGTCCATGGCTTTGCGAAAATCGTACACGACTCATTTTCGCACGAAAGCCGGACTGGGAGGAAATTAAAAAATTGCTTGCTGATTAAGTGCGCTTGCATCTGTTTAATTTTCTTCTCAAAAACTTTTGTATTTTTCCACAAAACTTGGTATATCGCAGGCGGTTAAAATATATTTATTTTAGAAGAAAGGGGGGAAGAAGTTTTAGAAATTTTGGATTAATTTCGTTTAAGCCCGTTGCATTTGATTTCACAAACAGCAGGGCTGCAACGATGTTTTCATCTTCTGTTAAACGAGCGAAGTTGAAATTTCCTTTAATGCTATTTACTTTTGCGTCGAACCATTTTGAAAAGCCTCGACTACGAGCTCCTTTGTTGCATATGTTTTGCACAGTTGCATAGTCGAACATATGTATATTCACTTTCACTTTCAGTTTTCAGCAAACCTAATGGGACTTTTTCTGTATTTCTTGTTTGACTCTAATAAGATTTTTCTTAAAAAAAATTATGGTATTAACCCATATTTTTATAATAGATTAAACAAAGAGTCAGAAAAAAAACTTGCAAATGTTTTGCACAGCATTTATTTCGTCAATAAACAAAATATGCGTTATTGATCGGGTGAAAACCCACATGTGCTTCATGAATCAATACTTCATCCACAAAAAATAACTGTTTAGTGCGGTTTGCATGCCGGCGGCGTTATTGGGCCATATTTTTTCGTTCCCGATAACGATCGTCACGTTATTGTGAATGGTCAGCGTTATCGCGCGATGATCACCGAATATTTTTGGCCCGGATTGGAAGATATGGACTTGGACGACATGTGGTTTCAACAGGATGGTGCCACAAGCCACACAGCACACGCTACAATCAATTTATTAAAGAGTAAGTATGGTGAGCGTGTTATCTCAAGACATGGGCCAGTCGATTGGCCGCCTCGTTCGTGTGATTTAACGCCGCTTGACTAATTTCTGTCTGGCTATGTTAAGTCATTGGTTTATGACAACACGCCGACGACGTTGGAAGAGCTCAGAGCCAACATTGAACGCGAAATAGAGGGCGTTTCGGCTGCACCGCTTGAGCCGCTGCAAACGTGCACGCGGTAGCCATATGAACGAAATTGAGTTCCATTCATAAATGTTTTCATTGTATTTCAACCCAATAATAAAGTTTTTGAAATATCTCAGATGGTTTGCCTATTATTTAAAAAAAAAAAAAATTGTCAAGTCGTTATTAGAAAACCCTATATTTTATACATTGGTATATATTTTAATTCGTGCGGTTTTTTTTTTCAAAATTTGAACGTTTATTTAAGAAAAACATGTACAGTAGTATTATTTAAGTATTGCCCATTTGAAGCTATGACTTTTTCCCATCTTTCTGGCAATTTGTGGAAACCGTTCCAAAAAAAAAACTGCGCCGGCCTGGCAGCCAAGAATGAATCAAGCCAATTTTTGATATTCTGCTCTGATGTGAACCGTATTTCAGTGAGGGCGTCCTGCATCGACCGGAACAAATTGTAGTCAGAAGGGGCAAGGTCTGGGCTATAAGGCGGTTGGGGTAAGACATCCCATCCTCTGTTTTCCAAATAGATCTTAACCGGAATAGAAACGTGGGGCCGAGCGTTGTCATGATGGGAAATTATTGCCTCGTGTCTGGTCGCATATTCCGGGCGTTTTTCGGCTACTGCTCTCTTCAAATGGATTAATTGTGTTCGGTAGCGTTGTCCATTGATGTTTTCACCCGGTTTTAGCAGCTCATAGTACAGCACACCCATTTGATCCCACCAAATACAGAGCGTTACCTTCGCGCCATGGATTTTCGGCTTTGCCGTTGATTTGTCTGGTTGGCCGGGTTTTACATATGATTTTTTGCGCTTGGGGTTGTCGTAATGGATAAATTTTTCATACCAGTAACAATCCGATGCAAAAATGACTTCCTTTTGTTGCGTTCCAGCAGCATTTCGGACATGCAAGACCGCCTTTCGACGTCTCTCGGCTTGAGTTCATGTGGAACCCTATTTCCTTGCTTTTGAAAATATCCAGCTGCTTTTAAACGTTTTGAAATGGCTGCTTGAGTGACACCTAAAGATTCTGCGAGCTCTTCTTGTGCTTGGCAACCATCTTCATAGAGTAATGCTTCCATTTCTTCATCTTCAAACTTTTTTGGCTGCCCAGGACGTTCATCGTCTTCCAAGCCAAAATCACCACTTTTAAATCGTGCAAACCACTTTTGGCACGTTCGCTCAGTTAGAGCATGTTCAGCATAAACTTCTACCAAAATACGATGACTTTCGGCAGCAGTTAATTTCATATTAAAGTAATGAAGAAGAACTCCCCGCAAAAACACTTTTTCAGGCACAAAGTTCGACATATTTGAGTGAAAAAAAATTATTGTTGGTTACGCTTTAAATGAATGACATATACTGAAATGACGTACAATGACAGTAGCTTACCAACGCATGTTCCAATGGAATAATACAAGTTACGCCATCTCTTAGCACGAATTAAGTTATAGACCCAATATAATTTTATATAATATTCTTATACAATATGAATGTTAAATTTTCCTTTTGTAGGATATACTATTATGTTCAGTATATAAATAAAATGAAACACGCCCGCCCACACCGCCTTTCTCGGGATAAGCTTCCTGGCCCACTCAAAGATGCCAACGATTTTCCAGCCTCGCTATAGTCCTAAAAAGAGTCTTCCATCAAAGGACATCATTTCGGTACAGTTGACAAAGTCAAAGAGGCTCGCGCCGGAGGAGGCCTTCCTTGACGCCCTCAATGCCTAGAAATCTTGATGAAAGGATCATCGCAGGGGAGTCTATTTTGAAAGTGTTTAATGTGATGTACCGATCTGACAAATAAATTGTTTCCAGTCGACCCATTGACATTACTTTTCTAAAACGGGTGATGAGAAATTAAAATTTGTAGAAGACCCAGTTTTTTTTCTTCTACGTTTCACAAAATGGCTTTTTATTCGTTTTTTTTTTTTTTTTAGTCGAAGTACAAGAGTAAAAAAAAAAACAAGGACGAAATGTTTTCTGTCAATAGCATTTATTTTGCTTTCAGCTCACTTTATTGAATTGGATTGAATTGTTGGCAATATTTTCACTGAAATAAGAAAAAAGAGAAACAAAAAAGTAAGGACCTTCTCTGGCTGCTATTTCTAAAGCTTGAGAACGATAACAATGTTCGTCTACGGTGATGTGCAACAGTTTCATCCTTGAATGGCACTCAATGTTAGAACGTCAAATGAAGCATCAAAGAAGCCATAAAAAGCAAAATAAAAAACATTCAACTAATACCTCGTCATGTCCTGTTTTTTTTTTAACATTTCCTGTAACTTATGTGTATGTATTGCCTTCTACATAGAGGATTTGAAACCACATTCCAAGTTAAAGAGTAGTATCAGTACATCTTTTTGCTTCTTAAGCAAGTCGCAGTCATATTAATGCCCATGTGAAGATTACCACGTAGTTGAGAAACACTCGTAATTTTCTTAGAAAATTCTAATAATGAAAAGCAAAGATACGAGTGTACGGATATATCTGAAAGCGAGCTATTCATAGCCTGTGTGTATGTATTTGTGTTAATGTATTGTGAAGGATTCTCATGTATCACTCCTCGGACATCAACTGACGATGGAGCGAGGAGAAAATTGAGTGGTAGTTGGTAACAACGAAAAAGGATTATCATCATCGTCATGGCAGAATGGAGAGGAATCACTTTCATTTCATGCATCAGGATTAATGCTTCTTCAGATTCCTCTTGTTTCAGATTCATTTTAACTTATTTTCTTCATCTTCATCTCGTCAACGTCTGCGTCTTCGTTTTCGTTTGAGCCTTCCTTTGGATTGTGGTGCGGGAGGATTTGGGGTCTATTTCCAGTCATGTATGAAGTGTTTACGATGTGTATAGCTATGTTAGAGTGTGTTGCATGTTTAATGTTGCCCTTGCTCCACCGGAGCAAGGATTTAGGATTGAGAGTTGTGAACAATTTTAATAGGAAATAAAAGTGATTTGAGGTTTATTCTGGAGCAGTTGGGATTTGTCGAAAAGTCCTTACGGCACATGATGTGAAGCATAATGAAAGTGATTCTCTTTGTGGCTACTTACATCTTAAACCAAGAAAGTACTCATAACACAAGTAAGAGCCCCATATAAGACTTGGCTTTGTTTGTATGAGAAAAAAAACCAGGCAACCAGGCAACCTACTTGGGAGTAAGGAGTGTGCAAGATGTGTTAAGCTTCTGATAAATGGCCCAATGTCTCATGAAGAATAACAGGAGACATTTCATTGGACATTTGGTTGAAAAAATTAAGTCTCAAGATTGACACTAGACAGTGGTTGCTTAGTTTTGATGATGGGTCAGATAACTTCTAGTTGTGGGAAAACCGCTCCCAAAATGAAGTTGAACAGTTGTGTGGCAGACAAGAGCTTTGAAACAAACAAAGTGTAGAAAAATACGAGTAGGACTCGTAATACTATAAAAGGTTTATTTGAGCTACTCCGATATATTTGGAGCTTAGGTCAAAAGAGAACTTTCAAAACAAGAAATTGAAACGAGGTGATTGGCGGAATTGCCATTGATTGGTCAATTGAATTGGGTTCCTGTCATCGCTGTATCTGGCCCTTTACTTCAAGGGTTAAAGCCAAGGATCTGATTCTTTAAGTTAGGGGTTATGCATCGGGCAAACTTCACTACCACGAAAAAACAAAGAAGTTCCGAAACAACAAAAAAACCCTCGGGTATGGATGACCCTATTGTTGACTACCCCGGCTAATAAAACAAAAGGTGATCATGCCATCAAGAAAGACCAAAACGACACCACCGAAGAATGTTTCTTGCATGACGTTAAAATGCTACTAGCTGATTTCAACGCCAAAATAGGAAAGCAGGACATAACATATTTGGTACGACAGGTTCTTAACACAGCTTACACGACACCTTGTCTGAGAACGAACTTGGGCTTATTGACTCGGATAACTATCTAGTTACAGCCTAGATAAAGCTGCAATCGCAAGAGGCAGTCCTAACCTTTACATAATCGTGTTACCTAAATCTCTCAAAGAGTTCCATACCGCAAGCATCAAATACCGAAGTCCAGCGGCAAAGCTGCTAACATGCCATCAGAGACGCTCCACCTGATCGGCTAAGTTTTACTCGACCAAGAAACTCCTGGTTTAATGAAAAGTGTCAGCAATTACGTGCAGCTAAATAAGAAGCGTTTACAACTGAACTACATAAGAGAGCACTTGAATCGCGTCGTCGAATTACCAAAAACCCAAAAAAAAAAGAACTTGTCAAGGCAAAAAATTAGACACCTATTTAGAAACCTGTAGAGATGAAGAAGGAAACCTTGTAGTAGAGTAATAGTCGGTGATGAGAATATGGGAAAAATTCTTCTGCAGACCTGTATAACAGCGACGAAGTTAAAAATGGACCGTCAAACAGAATGGACCATCTAACTTGGACGATGATAGCCAAAACTTCAGTCCACCTTGTCAAAACGAAGCAAGGATAGCAATAAATGAACTTAAAATTCAACAAAGTTAATGGATCTGGCGGCATAGCGGCCGAGGTATTCAAAGTTCCTGGAAGTGATTTTTTAGAAAGCATACACAGACTCAATCTCGACAGATGCTAGAAGAAACTTTAGAAGTCTAAATCGATACTTGCCATCTTTTTATAGATTTTAAAGACACATATAACAACATTTACAAGATATGGTACCATGTCTAGTTTTGGTATCCCTGCCAAACTGGTCCGTCTGTGGAGAGCATTCAATGCCCCGTCAAGGTCGGTAACGACTTAAGCGAGACTTTTGATGTCAAAAACAGTTTTAGGCAAAGTGACGACCTGTCATGTGATTTACATTGAAAGAATTGTCCAGAAACCACAAATCAACACCGGAGGCACAATCTTCCAAAAGTTTTGCCGTACGCCGATAGTATTGACATAATTGGTAAAATTCAGCAGGCTATCAGCGGTTTGCTGGATAATATGGAAACGGAAACTAACAAAATGAGTTTAGGGGTAAGCGAGGGCAAAACCAGGAAATAACACACAACATCGACGAATTGGATAGAACATCACGTCGGCAGATACAACTTTGAGGTAGTAAAGGATTTTGTCAACTTTATCTGCTATCCACTCCGTCAATTACACCTCATCACGAGTTGTACTCTTGCCGATCATTTTTTCATTTGTCTAAGAAGGCAATTGAGTAGTAGAACCCTATTTCGAGCAACTAAGGAGACTCTATACCACCTTGATCAAAAAAATTTCGGAATTTATTCAGAAAGTTAAAAATACAAGTTTATTCATCTAAATCTATATTGTCATAATCGACTGCAACACATTTATGCCAGCGCTTGATCCCATCCTCGAAACATTTTTTATATTCGGTTTTCGGTTTGTCCATCAGTGCTTCCTGCGAATTTTCCATTACTTCCTCTCGGCTGTTCAAACGCATTCCCCGTAGTGGTTTTTTAACTCGACTGAACAGAAAGAAGTCACAGGGAGGTAAATCAGTTAAATTCGGTGGCTGTTGGCTGGTATTTGTTGTATTTTTCGTAAAAAAAAATTACGAATAATGATGTCACTGTGCGACGGTTCGTTATAATGGTGAAAAAACAAAAAGTTTTCTGCCCACAATTTTGGTCTCTTTCGGCAAATAACTTCACGCAATTGTCTCATAGCGCCCAGATAATACTCGTTATTTACTGTCTGGTCTTCTGGCAAAAATTCATGATACACTACATCTCGGCACATTTTGTGAACGCCATGGTGAACTGGCCTGATGTCTGGATTACGTGTCGTACTCGTACAAATCATCTCTTTTGCGACATCTATTCGGTCTCTTTTTTGCATGAAATTGAGGTCTTTTGGCACCAAAATCTAAATCATTAACCAAAATGTCTTGGACAGATCCATAGGCAATGTTCAAGTCCTCCGCTATCTCTCTGATGGTTAGTTTGCGGTCATTGACCAACATTTCTTTTACTTCTTCAATGTTTTCGTCGGTTTTCGATGTCGATGGTCTGCCACTGCGTTCATCATCTTCGATTGACTCATGACCACTTCTAAACCGCTCGTGCCACTGGTAAACGACCATTTTCTTTAGAAAATCGTTACCGAAACACTTTTCCAACATTAAATCCGTTTTTTACGCAAAATTTAATACAAGTTCGTTGTTGCAAATTTAAATCCATTTCTTCTAGTAAAATTGTAAAAAATCGCCAACACACACAGAGATAGATGTACTCTTGACTACGTAACATTTTCAAATGTCAAGCTATGACGCTAAGATTTAGAGGGAATGTCAACAACAAATGTACCAACTTAACTTGGTTATTCCGTTTTTTTGATGAAGATGGTATATATAGGGTTTTCCAATAGGGACTTGACAGCTTTGAATTTAATTTGTGAACGCACTCTTTCACTAATCATCAAACTGTCACTGTCAATTTATTCAGTAAACTCAACATTTTCATCATGGTAAAGTACACTAACGAGCAACGTCTGCAAATTAAAAAAAAATTTTACAAATTTTCGGAGTCGCAAAATCATCTTCAGTGACGAAGCTGATTTTTGGCTCAATGGGTTCGTCAATAAGAAAAATATGCGTTATTGGTCGGGTGAAAACCTACATGTGCTTCACGAATCACCACTTCATCCACAAAAAATAACTGTTTGGTGCGGTTTGCATGCAGGCGGCGTTATTGCGCCATATTTTTTCGTGGACGATAACGATCGTCACGTTACTCTGAATGGTCAGCGTTATCGCGCCATGATCACCGATTATTTTTGACCCGAATTGGAAGATATGGACCTGGACGACAGGTGGTTTCAACTGGATGGTGCCACAAGCCACACAGCACACGCTACAATCGATTTATTGAAGAGTAAGTGAGTAAGGTGTGCGTGTTATCTCAAAACATGGGCCAGTCGATTGGCCGCCCCGTTCGTGCGATTTAACGCCGCTTGACTATTTTCTGTGGGGCTACGTTAAGTCATTGGTTTATGCCAACACGCCGACGACGTTGGAAGAGCTCAGAGCCAACATTGAACGCGAAATAGCGGCCGTTTTGGATGAAATGTGTGGTCGAGTCGTTATAAATTGGGTCCAACGAATCGACCGCTGCAAACGTGCCCGCGGTGGCCATATGAACGAAGTCAAGTTCCATTCATAAATGTTTTGATTGTAGAAGTCAATTATAAAGTTTTTGAAATATCAAATATCAAAATACCAAATGGTTTGCCTTTTATTTAAAGAAAAAGTTGTCAAGTCGTTATTAGAAAACCCTATACCTACACGATTTTAATCATCGAAGTTCTGCTTAATTCGGTCGCGTCTGAGTATAGTTTTTGAATGAGGAGATTCAAATACGAACTGTACAAGCTGAATGACAATATCGATCTAGACAGATACTCATAGGATGCCGCATATTGTTAGACATGTAGAGCGAACAGGTAAGGGAGAAAATCATCGAGTCGATAAAACGCATCCAGACTCTGAAAGTGATGGTAGAACAAAAGCTCAACTTCAAAACACTTCCGATATACGCAGGCAAGGAAGACTTGCAGGCAGTGTCGGCACTATCAAAACGCTGGATCTAGGCACTCAATGAGGAGTCTCTGCATAAGTGCCCTACGGGTACAAACAACAGATAGGAAAATGTACATGATCCGTATTAGTATCATTAAAAGTATGTTGTATTTTTCAAACTCAGGGGATTTGAAGATCAAACAATGCCGAGGTTCTAAGCAGGAACCAGCTGGAAGACCCGGGAATGAAGTGCACTTCGTGTAACTCACGTTTGAATTTTGATTAATTTGCGCGAAAATTATGTTCCCATTCCTGGATAAACCAGCTGAAGCATTAGTACTTAAGTGTCTGTATTGCTCCATGAATCTGAACCCTATCCTAGGAATTAGCAACTGCTAGATCTGCTAACAAAATTTAGATGAGGGAAAAGATATTTGCAAAAGAAAAACAGCTACAATGACAAATGTAAGACCACAAGCGCACAGAACGCAGGTATAAACAAAAAAGATTAAGAAGGTCGCTCAATAAATGAGCAGACTTAATAACCTTTCTCCATAGCACCACCTCGAAAAGAACCATCATCAAGTGTCAAACCGGAAAATATAGCCCTAAAAACTTTCAAGTCAAATGAAAAAGGCATTTCAAATCAAACTTTCCACATCAAACGCAACAGATTATCCCTTAATATTCCACATATGCACGTCCACCCCAAACCGACTCAAATATATCCATATAGCCTGAACTTATTTTTGCAGAATTTTTTTCCCCTTACTTGAGCACTGCTAAAAGTTTAATAAGAACACATCAGAGTCCTAAGCATCTTCGGTTTGCCCTCTTTTAGTTTAAATTATTCACGAATGTATAAAATTTTACGATGTCACCTTCGTTTGGTTTTACCCCCTTTCTGTCATCTTCTTACTCGTCTTCGTTCACTGTCTTCCTTCACATCGATGTTGTCGTTTGAAACTAAACTGCAATAGTACTGGCATCATGAATGGCAAAGTGGATGATGACATGTCACATCGTGGAAGTAGGCTAATGTTTGTTAATGCCCATGACGAAGAGAAGGTCATTCGAATACCATAGGAAACTTATGGTGCGCGTGAATCGAATGTCAGATCCAACCGAGAGATATGGATACACTTCCGTACTCGACTTGTAGTCGTATTCTTTTCCTATATCCCATGGTGACATCTGTATTATTTGCTTGATATTTCAATATTACATGATGGCAGTAAGGTGGAGAGATTTTATGTGCTTGGGATTTAAAAAAAAAAAATATTGTAATATGATGTGGTTTTAATAAGGGTAACCCATACCGAAGACATTTCGAGTTATTCCAATAAAATTATCCTCAACTAAGGCGAACAATAAAAAGCTTAAATAGCAATCTATGTAAGACAGAGAATAAAAAAAATAAGACTAAACGTGAAAATGGCCGATAGGGTTTGAAATCGCACTTTAAGCAAAATTGGAGCACATGAAAGGTTCACGGAAATTGTTGACTATATTTAGGATCAAAGTTGCGGAGTGATCACCAGTTTCGACGTGAAAGATTAGCGCCACTGCTTATTTGTCTTGGATTCGTCTCTGTGCACACTCTTATGATAAAGATAATTAGGTTAGTAAGCCCGAGGATGAAGTTATTCGTCGAGGTCATTGCTCTAGCAATGCGCTTTCGAATCAACTTAATGACGACTTCTTTAGGATAGAATTTTATGTACTCCAATTCTGCTGTTCTGTAAAAACGAAGACAAGCCTTAAGACAATCCCCCTCAAACACCCGAATCTTTTCCATTTAACTTGCTCTCACATTGAACCACACGGGACATTAGAATACTAGGTGGAGTGAAAAGTAACCTCCTTGACTGCCAGAGTGCGCTGCTAATGCAAAAAAGGTTATGGTGCCTTGAAGTCCGTTCATATTTAGGCAGACATGCCAAATTTCAGTGCGATACTATCATTAGTTTTGTTTTGACAGCTGATGTTTGGCATCATGTTGAGTATGGAAAAAAAGGATTTTCGTTCTCTCATAAAACGGCGAAGGAAACAAAAGAAAGTTGGATAAATATTATTGGGCTAATGCTCCGTCAGATTACACCGTCAAATATTGGTTTCGAGAGTTTCTTGGTGGCAGCAACTCCACTACCGATCAAGTCCACAGCGGCAGGCCCTCTGATGCGGTTACAGAGGACTATGTCAAAAAAATACATGAAATGGTGTTGGCTGACCGGAAAGTGAAGATGCGCGAGCTAGCAGATACCACAAAGATTAGTTCTGAGCGCACACGCCATATTTTGGGCAATATTCTGCATATGAAAAAGTTATCCTGTAGCTGGGTGCCGCGCATACTCAATCCTGACCAAAAACTGAAAGAGTGTTTGGACTTGCTGATGAGGAATTGGGTGGACTTTTCGCGTCGATTGGTAACTGTTCAACACCAGAGAACAGAATGAGAGCTCGGCAATGGACTGAAGCCGGCATGATTTTTAATTGTCATGGCATTCTCTTCGTGGATTACCTCGAAAAAGGAAAAAACATCAACAGCGAGTATTACTGTGTATTATTCGAGCGACTGAAGGCCGAAATCGCAGCAAAGCGAACTCACATGAAGCGAAAAAAAATTTGTTATTGCAAGAAAATGCACCGGCGCACAAGAGCTTCGCAACCATGGCTAAAATCAATGACTTACGGCTCCAATTGCTGTCGCATCCGCCGTATTCACCCGGTTTGGTTCTCTTGGACTATTATGTCTTCCCAAACCTCAAAAGATGGCTCATCAATAAAAAATTCAGCTTACGCGAGGAAATCATCGACGCCACGGAGGAGTAATTTGCAGACCTTCTGGAAAATTACTTTTCGGACAGGATCAAGAAGTTGGAAAATCGCTAGAATAAGTGTATCAGACTACAATAAAAGGGGACTATATTAAATAAAATCAAAAAAACATTTAAAAAGAAATATTTTTTCATTCCCAAGGAGGTTACTTTTCACACCATCTAGTACAAGTATAGGCCGGATAGGAGCCATTTAGTGGTTATTTTCACCCTCGCATCGAGTTGGCTATTATAAAATAATTTTTTTGTAAGGGCAAAACAAGCAAGGTGTATGATTATATTTCGACAAGCCTGTGGTTTTTCGCCAAATTTTTCTGGTATGGAACAAAGGAGTCCTACTAAGAATGGTTTCCGACTTCTGAAAGTTGATCTTCAACTTGAAGTCATCGCAGTATCGAAGTCACTTTGTAAGAACATATTAATGACGTCGATTTTTGGACCTGATCCGTACGTCTGCGTACGCTTTGTCATGGTGAAAAAGATCACAAGATCACTTACGTAAACTGTAAATAGGATGGTCGAGTTAACTGCAACATGTTTTTAATGTCAAATGTTCCAGCAGAAGCCTCATCGCCATTCTTCACAATGAACTGTCTACTGGTGAGGATATCAAAAAGAATGTGTAGCAGTGGTTTACTCATACCTAAAAAATAGTTCTTCTAACCAAAAGGTATCGAGCACCTTCTCCAAATCAATCAAGCAGGCACCAGTGTAGCGCTTCTTCCTTTCGTTTCACTTTATATCAGATACAAGTTTAGGCATGTGAGATATTATGCCCCGTCTTAAAAGACAATTGATTATCTGGAACTACCATATATTTTTGTCCTCGACCCATTTAGTCACGACATAAATATTGATCACCTTTTGGAAAACCGTACTGATATTCGGAAGGAGGCTTATCGACCGAAGATTTGCTGCACTGGACTTGTCTTTATCCCTTTTGGGAATTGGATGCACCACCGTGTCTTCCAATACTTTGTATATAGTAATGTGCATTATTTAAAGCATTATTAAATAGAGTGGTGTAAATGTCCACCGCGTCTAGATGGAAATATCGAAGCACAATGTTCGGTATTCTATCGGTTCCCACTGATTCCTCACTTCTCAGTGATTCGAAGATCGCATGGAGGTCTTTCCTCGAAATGAACGGAAGTAGCTCCCTCTCGTTTTTCGTCATTAAACTCAATGAAACCTGAGTTCTCGAATCGCCAGTTTTACATATCATTTCGAAAGTAGGAATTATGAAAAAGGACTCGATTCTCCAAGTCGTGGTTCAGGCAAATGACATCATTCGCCTTCTGCACTTCCTAAAAATTCGCTCCTTTGATCTCTACCTGCTCTTGCGGGTCTTCAACCAAAATAAACTTGTTATTAACACTATTTGTTCCATGTGCTCCGTTCTGGCGATCTTCTTCTTTTCTCTGAAAAATTTGGTTTATTTACTGGAACTTATTTAGGTTGCTGCAGCTCCAATTTTATTGTTTTAATACAAACTTACGGAAATCTTGTAATTTTTTTTTATTAATGTTTGGAGGTTTTTGATCGACGACTTCAGTATCATGACCTCCGGTTTATGTCTGTCAGTAAACTATCTGTACAAGGTTTTTAATCTCAAGAGCAGTCTGCTCTTGTGTCGGTGCAGTGCGTCAATAGTTACATGGCGGAACAAGGAACCTTTAGTTTTTGAAGTGTTAAGAGAGTCAATATTAGCAACAAACTCACATCAATACGATATGATTGGGATTATTAGAGCTTTAACTAATTTAAGCTTAACTTGCATAGGTAGAATTGTTTTAGATAGTCCTCGTAGCGAAGCATGCACCTTATTTATTACGGTGTTTATGTGAGTATCCGATTCCAAGATTTTTAGCATGCGTGACATATTCAATAGAAGGAATATCAGAAGAATTCGGTTGATCGTTGGCGGGTGGCATCGCTTTTGTTTTGTTAGGGTCAGGCCATTATGTGCAGCTCACCCAAAGATACATTTTAGATCATCACTAATATTTTCTATGGCGTCCTCTACCATGCCAATATGAAAAATAATCTACAATTGAACACCGTCTCCATATAACACATTGGCTGAAAGGTCAGTGCCGTTCTATAGTACAATAAAACAAAAATTTTTTGCAAAATTCAACTTTATTTATCAATATAGTTGCCTTCGAGGGCGATACACTGATTGAAACGATTCAATCTTTCGATACCAGTTTTGTAGTACGATTTCGGTTTAGCCTCAAAATGGGCCTCTGTTTCGGCGATTGCTTCTTAATCGGTCTTAAATCTCTTTCCGGCGAGCATTCTTTTGAGGTCTGTGAACAGGAAATAGCCGCTGGGGGCCAAATCTGGAGAATACCGTTGGTGGAGAAGCAATTCGAGCCGAATTCATTCAATTTTGCCATCGTTTTCATCGACTTGTGACACGGTGCATTGTCTTGATGAAACAGCGCTTTTTTTTCTTCAAATGCGGCCGTTTTTCTGCGATTTCTTCCTTCAAACGCTCCAACAACGCAATGTAATAGTCGCTGTTGATAGTCTGCTCCATTTGGAGATAGTTGATGAAAATTATTCCATGTGTATCTCAAAATACGGACTTATAATCTTGCCAGCCGACTGTTGAGTTTTTGGTCGTTTTGGACGAGGCTCGTCGCCTGCTCGCCACTCAGCTGACTGCCGACTTGACTCTGGTGTGAAGTGATGGAGCCAAGTTTCATCCATTGTCACATACCGACACAAAAATGGCTTTATTGCGGTTAAACAGCTTTAAACACTCCTCTGAATCATCAACACGTTGTTGTTTTTGGTCGACTGTGAGCAAACGCGGCATCCACTTTGAACAAGTTTTTCGCATGTCCAAAAATTCGTGTATGATATATCCAACACGCTCTTTTGATATCTTCAGAGCCTCAGCTATCTCGATCAAGTTCACTTTACGGTCATTCATAATCATTTTGTGGACTTTTTTGATATTTTCATCTGAATTAGCCTCTTTTGGACGTCCACTGCGTGCATCATTTTCGTTGCTCGTATGACCATTTTAAAATTTTTCAATCCACTTGCGTATGATTCGTTCGGCTGGTGCAGAGTCAGGGTAATATTTATCAAGCCATTTCTTTGCATCGGCTGCATTTTCTCCCATCATCAAGCAAATCAACACAAGAAATTGCTTTGAATCCATTTTTTTCACAATAACAAAAGTTGTTTCACTCACAACACTATATATCGAGAACTAAACGTCCGACAGCTCTTAAATTTATACACGTATCTTTCGGAGGTTGGTACTAACTGAAGATGGTATGGACTTAATTCATGTGGTGCCCTGTCTTAGAAACGGCCCATGGACGGGTCTATAACTTTCGTTCGGTTTGCTAAGAGATGGCGTAAGTTGTATTATTCCATTGGAACATGCGTTGGAAAGCTACTGACATTGTACGTTACTTCAGTATATGTCATTCATTTGAAGCGTAAACAACAATAATTTTTTTTTTCACTCAAATATGTCGAACTTTGTGCCTGAAAAAGTGTTTTTGCGGGGAGTTCTTCTTCATTACTGAAAACTGCTCCCGAAAGTCATCGTATTTTGGTGAAATTTTATGGTGAACATTCGCTAGCTGAGCGAACGTGCCAAAAGTGGTTTGCACGATTAAAAAGTGGTGATTTTGGCTTGGAAGACGATGAACGTCCTGGGCAGTCAAAAAAGTTTGAAAATGAAGAACTGGGATCATTACTCTATGAAGATTGTTGCCAAACACAAGAAGAGCTCGCAGAATCTTTGGATGTCACTTAAGCAGCCATTTCAAAATGATTAAGAGCAGCTGGACATATTCAAAAGCAAGGAAATTGGGCTCCACATGAACTCAAGCCGAGAGACGTCGAAAGGCGGTTTTGCATGTCCGAAATGCTGCTGGAACGTCACAAAAGGAAGTCATTTTTGCATCGGATTGTTACTTGTGATGAAAAATGGATCCATTACGAAAACCCCAAGCGCAAAAAATCATATGTGAAACCCGGCCAACCAGCCAAATCAACGGCAAAGCCGAATATCCATGGCGCGAAGGAAATGCTCTGTATTTGGTGGGATCGGATGGGTGTGCTGCATTATGAGCTGCTAAAACTGGGTAAAACCTTCAATGGACAACGCTACCGAACACAATTAATCCGTTTGCAGCAGTAGCCGAAAAACGCCCGTAATATGCGACCAGACTCGCGGCAATAATTTTCCATCATGACAACGCTCGGCACCTCGTTGCTATTCTGGTTAAGAATTATTTCGAAAACAGTGGATGGGAAGTCTTACCCCACACCCGTCTTATAGCCCAGACCTTGCTCCTTCTGACTACAATTTGTTCCGGTCGATGCAGAACGCCCTCACTGAAATACGGTTCACATCAGAGCAGAATATCAAAAATTGGTTTGATTCATTCTTGGCTGCCAAGCCGGCGCAGTTTTTTTGGAATGGGATCCACAAATTGCCAGAAAGATGGGAAAAAGGTCATAGCTTCAGATGGGCAATACTTTGAATAATACTATTGTACATGTTTTTCTTAAATAAACGTTCAAATTTTGGAAAAAAATGGAATTAAATTACATACCCAATAAATGTGAAGGTAGGTCATTAATGAACAGAAAGAACAGTAATGGACCAAGAATATATCCTTGAGGAACACCATTTTTAACAGAAACGAACGAAGACAGTTTACTTTTACATGAAACGGCTTGCAACCGATTAGTCAAGTATGAATAAATAGGTTTAATAGAAGTGTCATAGAAGTGTCATAGAAGTGTCATAGAAGTGTCATAGAAGTGTCATAGAAGTGTCATAGAAGTGTCATAGAAGTGTCATAGAAGTGTCATAGAAGTGTCATAGAAGTGTCATAGAAGTTGAAAAGCGTCGCTGGTTTATTCCAGAGTATTTCACGGTTAACACAATTAAATGCTTTAGAAAAGTCGAGCAGTGTTTTCATAGTACATAGTATATTTGAAATCAATTACCTGTCTTAAGTATTTACAAACTTTTAATTAAGCTGAGGTGCAACTGTGTCCCGATCGGAAACCTATTTGATCTGGTTGCTTACAATACATTCAAAAACTCGTAGTATTTAAAAATACGTTATTTGTACTCAATATTTTCAAATAAACATTTGAATCTGAATTTTAAACGAACACATAACTGGCAACGAAAACGCCATATTTCACTATACGAAAGTTGTTTTATTACAAAGTACGTCCTGGGGTGAAGCCCATTCACCATATGAAATCCACTGACCATATTCAAAGGAAGAGTGGAATGACTTAATTAAACCTACCGCAGTGGAGGAATAACACCTACATACCAGCCGGACTAAGATTGGAAAATTAGAAAAACTTAAAAGCCATCCATATGATTCCATGAGAAGATGTATAATATGTTACGGATTATGTGAAGATTTTCTAATGCAATCCCTAGGGTTTCAGATAACAGGGAAAAAGGAAAGAGTGATTGTATTGTATTATTTTGTCTATCTCTTGTACATATTAACTTAAGTTGGAGTTTACTAACAACTAAATAAAACAGCGAATCGCCTTTAGCTAAAAAAAAAAAGAAGAAGAAAATTCAAAAAAATGGAAGAAATAATATTGTCAATTCTACTGCAGAACTAAAATACTTGATTGATTGTTATGGAAGTGCGACTATGTCTGGGTGAATTTTCGAAAAGATAAATGACACAATTTTAAAAGCCTCGAACAAGTTATTGCACAGTCGATGAGAATAAATCAATTAAACGAATGGTTACACTTAACAAAGACACGATTGCTGAGTTGCATATTAATTTCAATAAACGTGGCCACATCAGATGGCAATCAGTGGATACACTCGTAACTTTCTATTAAACATGACATGACAAAGTAATAATAATTGCAAACCCATTCAAGGCAGAGAGCCTCACAGTGAAACAGACAATAGAAATTACTTCTATTATTATAGATATTATTTTATTTCACGTTCCACTTACCTTTTCTCGTAACATATCACGTATACGTCCGGCTTGATTTTTTGATCGATGCAATTCCAACTGTAGTTCAAGGCAACGTTCTTGCCAATTTATCTAAAGTAAAAGAAAAAAATATATAAGATTTTTGTTTTATTTTTTATACCATTAAGCATGTGTGTGATATATTGTATCATAATAGATATAAACTCTAAAAAATATACAAAAATTGTCATTCCTTTGTAATCGCTCTTGCTCCTCCAATCTTAAGGAGATAGCTTATGCTTGCCCGTCTCTTCCAAAAAAGAAAGAATTCTTGACGGATTCATTATCATCGAGCCGTATCATCACTCACAGCATCTGACAACCGGTTACCCGAAATTATTGGTAAAAGTCCATTTGTAACTTAAAATAATTATATGCATCCCATCATCATTTAATTACTCATATTCTAGGAAGATATTCCTACCTGAATATAATAATTAAATTATGTACAGTGACCTTGGGAGTATTAAAGCAAGTACAAGGTGGCGCAAAATTAATCATTCGATTTTGTTACTGAATTACTTTGTTTGTAAATTAAAAAAAAAAAAGATTTTGAATGATGGAAATCTTTATTTAGACTTTTACAATTGTTTCTGTTAAGTGGAAATGAGATATCTGACAAGGCTGTCGCCAGTGTTGATACACATTTGTGTACGTTTTATCGAATTTTCCATGACTTTCCACAAGATTTTCGGTGATAACTGTCCGCATTCCTGTCGAATATTATCCTTAAGTATTAGCTGCGATTATCTAAGGCTTGTTGGCATAAACCTACGACTTGACTTCAAGTAGCCTCAAAGAATAAAGTCTGGGATGGTTAAATCAGGCGATCATGCTGGCCATGCCAAATCGCCAAAATGGGA
Organism: Volucella inanis; assembly: GCA_907269105.1. Classification (NCBI taxonomy): domain Eukaryota; kingdom Metazoa; phylum Arthropoda; class Insecta; order Diptera; family Syrphidae; genus Volucella; species Volucella inanis. The sequence continues at coordinate 107,522,390 of OU026156.1, forward strand.
GATTACGCTACCCGGAAACGCTTCCTTCACAATATCCATTGTGGGTCGTGCTGTGTGTGCGGTTGCACCTGTTCACCGGCAGTAAGAAGTCGTTTATCCTGGCCCTGTAGCATTCGCCAATAACAGTGGCCGTATTGCCGATGGCGCCCTCAAAAAAATGCAGCCTAATCGCTCCTCCCGCGTGAACGCTGCACCGCACAGTGGTTTTGAGTGGATGTAATAGCTCTTCGTGCATCACACGCAGATTTTCAGTGCCTCAGAGACGAAGATTTTGCTTATTGACTGACTGACGGTCAGGAGGCATTAACTGATGCACTGTCTGCACTTTGCACGGGAACATATGTAAGTCTTTCACTAAAATTCGCTGTAGAGTCCGTCTCCGGTGGCTCCACTCTGTTAGATTCGAGTAGCTAAGCTCCGAATTAATAAATCGACGTAGAAATTCATGCTGCGCTAACACCACCGACCGATTATTGGTCAAAAACATTTAGACAATTATTCCACGCTCTTGCGGAGTATAGTGCTTGTTTGTTTGTATACTGCAGCTGTCTAGTTCACAAACGTCAAATATGATTGACGTACGACGCCATTTGCAAAAGTTATACCATCTTCTGATAGAGAGATTAATTTTGCGCCACTTAAGAAGAAGAAGACGATGACGACGAAAGAGATGTTGAGGAGGAGAGTGAAAAATGCATGACGTTGGAAATGGTTGGCATTATGGTTCGGTCCACAAATAAAAAAGCGGAAGCCGAGTATCAAGATAACAATAGCAAATATCCACAGAACGAACCGCGTGTATGACTATATAAATGAAATGTGGAAGAAAAATTCATATCCGTTATATCGTGCAACGATGGTACGAAGGTGATTTCAGTGGCTTTTATGTTTAATACGTATTGACGATCACATTACACGCCAGGAACGAGCAGCCAATGATAAAGCTGCACCTATTTCTGATATTTGCAACATGCTGAATGTAAACTTAGCGGCCGTGTATAGACCAACGGAGTACTTGACTATCCACGAACAACTCTTTCCTTTTCGAAAAAGCCTGATAAATATGGTCTAAAAGTATTTTGGTTGTGCGACGCAAGTAATGCTCATCCACTTACAGGTAAACAAGATAATACTCGAGAAGTCAATCAAGGAGAAAAAGTTGTAAAAAAAACTGGTCGCCGCTAACGAAGGATTTGGCCGAAACAAAGCATGGACGGATTTTTCACGACCGTCAGAGAGTCTTTTGTCATGAAAGCTCACTTTCGTCAGTACTTTGAAAAAAAAGAAAAAAAAAATATCATTACTCAAGAAATGAAACCGTCGAACTCTAGACCGTTATTGTCAACCCTTTTTGGATTTAACGAGAAGGTTTCCATCTGTTTGTATGATGCATCTTACCAGAAATCAGAAATGAAACCAAAGCTGGAGGTTTTGCTCCGTACGTTATTTACTATAAAAATAATAATACCACCTTGAGCCCGGAATAACCACCGTTTGGGGCTCCCATTGTTCCGATTTCAGTTCTGTTTTTTTTTATTTTTTTATGTATATTTTGGTACATCTTTTGTTGACATTCCCTCTAAATCTTAGCGTCATATCTTGACATTTGCAAAAGTTACGTAGACAAGAGTACATCTATTTCTGTGTGGGTTGGCGATTTTGGATTTAAATTTGCAACTGCATACTTGTATTACGGATTTAATGGTGCGCGAACGTTGGAAATGTTGGAAAAGTGTTTCGGCAACGATTCTCTAAAGAAAACGGTCGTTTACCAGTGGCACTAGCAGTTCAAATGTGGTCGTGAGTCAATCGAAGATGATGAACGCAGTGGCAGACCATCGACATCGAAAACCGACGAAAACATTGATGAAGTAAAAGAAATGTTAGTCAATAACCACAAATTAACCATCAGAGAGATAGCGGAGGACTTGAACATTGCCTATGGATTCGTCCAAGACATTTTGGTTAATGATTTGGGTTTCCGTAATGTAGTAGCAAAGTTGGTGCCAAAAGACCTCAATTTCATGCAAAAAGAGACCGTGTTGACGTCGCAAAAGATTATTTGCAAGGTTGAATCCGATCCCACATTCATCAAAAGGACCATTGCTGGAAACGAGGCGTGGGTTTATTGACATCAGGTAAATGAATGGCGTTCACCAAATGAGCCGAGACCAAAAAACCACGTCGTTTTCAGTCAAAATAGAAGGCAATGCTCACAGTTTTTATGGATTACAACGGTGTAGTACAATACATCATGAATTTTCACCAGAAGGCCAGACAGTAAACAAAGAGTAGAGTATTTCTGACCAGAAATGTGGTCAGAAAACTCGTGGACTTTGCACCGTCGCACAGTGCCATCATTATTCGTAATTTTTGGACGAAAAATGCAACAAATACCATCCAACAGCCACCGAATTCAAATGATTTGGCTCCCTGTAACTTCTTTCTGTTCAATCCACTACGGGGAACGCGTTTCAGCAGCCGAGAGGAATTAATGGAAAAATCGCAGGAAGCACTGATGGACATACCGAAAACCGAATATAAAAAAATGTTTCGAGGATTGGATCAAGCGCTGGCGTAAGTGTGTTGCAGTCGTTTGGGATTACTTTGAAGGGGACAATATAAATTTAGATGAATAAGCTTGTATTTTTAATTTTCTGAATACATTCCAGGATCAACTAGAAATGCTTGCAGATGCAGACTTTTTCTACGCCACGTCTCAGAAGATCAAGCCAAGTCAATGGTGGAAGATCGATTTTCTAACTAGCAAGTCATGCGACATAATGCAACGAAGATCGCGATCGAAATTTACTATGAAATGCCAGTAACAGAAGTGGTAACTGATGACAACGATCAACGAGACGGTTATGGTAGAAAAGTTGTGGTTGGAAAGACAAGGAAGTCTTGCGTTGACTGTTATAAGTCCGTTTGTGATCAGCACACAGCAAAAACCACAAAATGTTTAAATTGTTGTCATTAATTCTAATATATCTGTGAGAGATTGAAATTTAATTATTTTTTTTTTTTTTTGTCATTTTTCATATAGTTTTTGTATGTTACTATGCGTACCCGGGTGGCTCAAACGTGTTTTTTTTTTTCAAATGCAAAATTTTTTAAGTTAACAACTTTTTTAAGTTAACTTGAAACTTCGTTCATCGACCCCTTTCTGGTTCTGCGTTCGTAATTAACGCTGTCCCCGTCACCTCTATATTAGAACCAATCGCACCTTTTATGGTTCCAACGAACCAATCTCCTGCGTGGTCCGTAAACTCAACTCGAGCTCTACCCTTTTAGATTTTAACTAAAGCACTTTTTAAACTTGATCTCCTCCAGCCTCTGCATGGTGCAGTTAAAAAGCATATATGAGTATGTAGCATCAAAACGACCCTTCTGGGCGAATGGAGAGATAAGTAATCGGTCACTCTATCTACTTATGACCTACTCTTACCTTATATTTGATTCCAACCTAGAAATCTAGTCCTAGATGCAGATATAGAAAATCTATGCGATGCATTTTCATAGACTTAGAATAGCATACTTGAAACTTTAATTACCTCTACTTAGATAATTCAATCGATGAATTAGTTTCATTCCCGAATGATCAAGAATGATCATATCCTATCCTATGATATAGGATATATATACATATCCTATGACAGATATGTTCGCACAAGGTTCAGCACAGATGCAAAAGAATGGCAATGGAATTTGCTTTTAGATTTCGTATTTTATTGTTTTATTTTTATTTTGTTGTAACCCGGAACCTTATCGATCACTGTTTTATGTTATGCAAAAACTACGAAAGCAAAGCAAAAGAAAGTTAAGAAAAAAAGAAAATAACTTACCTCAGGCACACCTTGTGAATAATTATTCACCTGATGCACATCCAATTGATCGGTTAGTGTAGAGAAGTGTGGCCAAGGCGCATCTGCATCCATAGCTACCAAAGCGGGACTTGCTATTAATGCAGCATTTGGCTTAGCCGGTATCGGTGGAGCTCGATGAGACCGACGTGGCATCAAACGCGGACTATTCGGAGTCGATTGTGAGGTTTGTTGTTGTTGTTGTTGTAATGCAGCTGTCGCCGCTGCAACAACTCCACCACCAGATGAAGCACCATGTGCACGTGAACTTTGCGAATTTGTCAACGGAATTTGACCACTGAATGACGTGGCGCGTTTTGTCATTAAAGGCGACGACGACAACGAAGACGAACCGTATCGCGATCGATGTTGATGTTGCAAAAAATATTGCTGCTGCTGTTGTAAATGATGGCTTTGTGTCGAGGCCGATGGAAATGTTTGTGTTCCACTGGACAGATAGTATCCAGATCCATCTGGGTGACGTATATAATAGTTGTGCGAGACAGATTGGGCAGCTGTGGATGTTGGTACGGATGCAGAGGATGATGATGGTTGTGAGCTTCCTTGTTGCTGTTGCTGTTGCTGTTGTTGCTGTTGTTGTTGTTGCAATTCACTAAGGCATGACAATGATTCGAAAATTTGTGACAAACGGCCTGACGGTATTTCGTCAGACATTTAAACAATACTATCTGACTGGCGAGATTTATTATCGTCCTGTGGTTCAAGAATGAAATGTGGCACCACACACTCTGGAGTTTAACTGAAACGAAAGAAAAAAAAAGAGAGAATTTAAAATTGGTTCCAATATATATGGTAAGACACCCAAAGGATGTCTATATGACGTGTCAAATGTCCATGTCATGTTTTATGTCTGTCAAAATTGGATGGGCTATTAATCATATATTTGATTTGAATTTGTGTATTCCCAATTGATAGTAGGAGTACACGTATCATTAAACAGCTGACCGCCGGAGAGTAGCCAAGTTTGACATTAAAGTACGCAAATTGAATACCCAAATATGAACTGATTTTTTTTTTTTTTTTTTGATATGAAGGAGCAGATATTTTCGGTGCTGCTCTAACTCGTTTCACACCGAATAACATTTTCGTATTTTGTGTCGAAAAAAACTCTGCAATAACTTAAATCCCCTCCCCACCTCACTCCGCACTGTTGTAGTATTCCATGATATGAGCATGCTGGAGGGATACATTTCCAAAGACATTGCTCGAAGACATGATTCTATCTAAATTGCTATATCCCAACTCTATGAGTACTATCTCGTGAAAGGGTTGAGTATTGATTTCAGATTTAGACGAAATGGTGAAATGGAAAATGTGGGACATTGACTGATTAGGGGATGAAAAATCTGCCTCCTAAGCCTCATTCTTTATTCTACTAGTATTCATCTATGCCCTTCTACATCAAACCTGCTTTTTGTGATTTGGATTTAACGATTTACACTATGGCATATGCTTTAAATAAGGTAAGCATTGTGCTGATGTTATTTGTTGGGCTGCTCTAGATAGAAGACACAAAATTTTAGGGGAAACAAATCTGTGGTGGGTGGAGGAAAAGTACTTAAATATATTCTTGAACACGTAGTTACTGTGTGCATACGGTGATCTGGGACTGTGTTCCAAAGTATGCATATTTGTTTGAAAATCTAAAACCTAATGGTTAACACGTGTTAGTCAGTTGAATAATTTGTGGGATTTCTTATCGTCATGGGGTTAAGACTCAAAGTAATTTGTGATTTGTGCTTCGGTAATTTGTAAAATGAGTACGAAACTGATAGCCTACGAGAGAAAAGGGATGACGAAGAGCTCAATGTCTTGCAATAAGTCACGTTGAGGACATTAGCAAGAATTACAGAGACTTCGTATTTAACAACAACCTGAGTAAAAGCAAGGTCCCAACAATCATGTACATATACATAGTTGAGGTGCACAGTGAGGGCATTGCCATAGTTTGAGTATTGTAGAACTACAGTCAGGAGGATGAAACCTACCTTCGATGCTACTAAAGCGAAAACAAGGACTCAACAATCAGATACAATTCAGGGGAGAGCATTTCCAGAACTTGAGTCTTGTAGGGTTCCAGCTACAACCAGGGAGATAAAATATACCTTCCATGCTACTGGAAAAATATAAAACATACAGACACATTTAATTTTGTACATTCGTAAGGACTCCATAATGTAAAGGATACTTGATACGGCTGAGTTACTCTTAAGTTAAAGTGTTAATAACACTTAAATGCCTTACACGAGAAACGAAAAGTCATGACATAATCTTTAACTGTCCTCCACATCCAACGAATTGAAAATGTCGGTGGCGTATAAGTACCGACGTACTTTAACGCGGTACAGTTCATGCAAAGCTCCGAAATAAGTGTTTATGTTATGAGAAGCGATATGTTGATTTTAGAAGACAAGACTTTGAAACACAAAAAAAAAAGAAAAATTCAAAAATGTATAGAGCAGATGGTTCTAACTCTCAGTAGAATTTTCTAGTATACTAATACATGTGCGCAAACCTGCTTTGCAAAAGATATTACGCGGGAAATTTGGTAAGACAATAGGTAAAATTTAACAAGTGTGCTCATTCGACACATTTTTGACGACATATTTAATTAAGATAGACGGCTGGATTAAAGTAAAGATATTGAGCTTAACTTAAGTCGGATTCTGTGCGGTCAACATGGGATGGCGGTGGTGAATATAAGTTGCTCTACGATTGGCGCCCTCTACGCATTACAATAATATTGCATGTAATCGATTGTCTAAATGACGCTCATAGCAATTAAAGCATTTACATTTAGGCGTATACAGATTTAGCGCCATATGAACAGCTATAAAAGTCGACTTTTCTTATACCAAAATCTTTTCTTCGAAGTTAAATGAGGAAGAAAATTTAATTAATCACCCCATTGCATTGGTTGTAAAGTTTCCATAATTATTTTTTGTTGTTTTTTTTATGAACAGGAAAATTCATTGAAGCGTTTCTTTTGCAAATTTAGGTGTAGGATGTTCTTCAGTGCGTAGTACATTTGCTATTGTATTTCAAAAGCTTGTCTGAAATTGGATCGGAGTTTCTCTATATGAACATCCTATAAAAACAGCTGTTGATAATTACCCCCAGGTACTTGTCAGTCTCGACTATTTCGATTTTTTTCCTGAGAGGGCTCTTTGTCTTTTTGAGGTTACTCTCAGATCAGCGACTTTGCGATGTGGTCCTTTATCGAACAGTGACAGGACATCTATGTTTGACGACTATCACACCAGCGTTCGCCAACGCAAACGGAATACTATTTATTGAGACACGAAGTAACACGTTTGTGAAGATAATAAATAGCAGGGGTCCGAGCTCTGATCCTTGAGGGAGTCCAAATAGGGTGGTAGTTTCTTTAGTGAAGGCATTCTTAATTTTAACTTTGAAAGCTCTTCCCTGAACCCAAGGCGGCTTCACGCTTTACATGGTTTAAGGTGTCGAATGCTTTGCTAAACTCTATAAATATGACAAAGACTTGATGATTTTAGTAAAGGCTTGCATTGATAGTATTCGAAAATTTACCAAGGAGTTGCCTCGTACTTTTTATTTTTTGGAACCCATATTGTCTCTCTCTCGACTGTCATTGATCCCTGGTGATTTACTTTGATCCTCATTAACAGCTCTACCTAAGCTTCGAACTTGTCGAGTTGTAGAGGCTGAGTAAGGTGAATGGATCTCGAAAAGTTCTCCAGATCAGTCCCAAAACTATAGGATGTTTAACCACCCATTCCTCTTCTCCGTCTTTCCATCCTTTCCCTTTTCCAATGGGGGAGATGTGTCCTTTGATCCGTACAGAGAATTAACCTGGCTAAGTCCCCAGCATCTCCAAAAATAGCTCAGTCGTAAACGGACTATCCGGATACTTGACGACCTCCGAATAAGCTTATCTGTATAAAGCAGATGTTTGTAAAAATGGACCATCCTTCCTACGGTACTCACGGGATATCAATGGATAAACTCTCACGAAAAAAAAAAAAAACTAAAACCGAGGACGGTACTCTTTTAACACCGGGTGGTAGAACGGTGACTGAACCGACTACCGGCAAGGCTCCTGCATTGTCGAGCGAGAAAAAATAAAAATTTTCAAGGAGTTGTAAGACTGTGGCAAACCATGGTCCTTCACTTCCTCCACCCCTAGCAGCAGCAAGTTTGTGGCAGGTTATGTCCTCGCTGTAACTATAAAAATTCCTGTCTGGAAGGAGGAATCAGGGGCTCAGCCGCGTGGGCCAACTCAATCCATAACGTTCTATATCAGCAGAAATCTTTTACGCATTATCAAAACCTTCGAGATCGTTGGAGGAAATCGTATCCAGGACGCCCAAAACTTAAAAACATCAACCCCCCCCCTTCCATTGGGCTATCTAATATCACACTTCTGAGATCTTTTATCGAATTTTTAAGAGATGCACTAATCGTGGCAGTTGATCAAGCTAAAGATTTTAGCCAATTTCTTGAACAACATGCGGGAAAACCTCGCACCACCTCCTCCCATCACAAGCGACGCTGCCTGGTACCAATGCCACATCAACTTATCGTTTGTGCCGAACAAAGATCTCTCGGTCTTTACACCAAAGTCATAGGTGGATTAGGAGAGATTTGGCCGGGTGCCAAAGGAACTATGGATCATAGAAGGCGGGGTTAGGGGACTTGAAACACCTGTATAGACTCCGCTCTAGGTAAGATTAGAACTTATATATTAGTGAAACGTAGCCATAATTTATTCTTACTTCACTACCTCAGCGACCCCGACATAGCCGTCGCCAGACTGGAGACTGTCAAAGGCACATACTGGTAAGAATATAGAAAGGGTGGTACTGGCAGCTGGTAGACAAAACAGGCTTCACCATCGAATACGACGCTAATGCTCAGCACATGCTATAAGGCAGTAAAGCTATTAATGATTACATTATAAGTACTTACCTCATTGTTTGCAACATTGGCAATGAGCCCATTTAAAAAATCGACAGGCAGTTCTAGACATCACTCTTGTCTCCGTAGACATCTTTCAAATGCTAACGAACTGGATGGTATCGTCTGAACACTTATTTTCAAATCACAGATACATCCAATTGAGCCTGAATTAAGCTCCTGCCAGCCAACTATCATTCCGGAATTATCAGTAAACTGATTGGCCAAATAACGAGGAACACTTTAAGAATTCTGAAATCCCTCACGTAACACCAACGAGCTTGACATGAAAGTCAAGGCTCTCAATCAAGGCTGGCAAAGGCAAAGCGATAATCCCGGAGGTCATTCTGTGACACCTTAACAGAAACGTCTCATGCAACACAGCTTAGAAAAATCTTCTCTACAAAACCTGTGATGCCTAGCTTTTTGAAAAAACCGATGGCACCTGAAGTGATGAGTCACTCAACCTGATTTTTTTTTTAAATTTATAAATTTTCGAGAGATATTTGAATCATACCACCATTGTCGGGTCTCTTTTCGTCTCTCTACCACTATAAACCTTACCAGAGAGACTCTCTTGATTTTGTCCTGAGTTCTTTCCTAGGTTCGATTCCTAGTGTTAACGCTAGCATGTTTTATGAGAGATCTGTTTCGTCCAATGGGTCTCTCGACGCAATGTTTTTCCCAAGATCCTCATTCTTCTGCTAGTCTAACACTGGACAACCACTTTCCAGGTAGAATCCTATTCGCAACCAGTAAATAGTCGCTGGCAGGACTACTGCAACCTCTCTGTCTGTCTGGCGGACGGCCTTAGGCAATTAGACAATGCAGTAAATTACAGAAAACTAAGCAGAGTCCAAAGAACAGGATATTTGTGCATGGCGTAGCCTTACGCACAGCGGCACTGCATATTCTGTTTCACTTGGCATGTCTCGAAATATTTAACAGGCAAGTAGTATCGACAGCAGCTATTCATCATTTCATCATGGCAGCTCTGCCATCCTCTGGCCGAGCAATTCAACCTTCACCTATATTGGATGCCAAGGTACAGAGACATTCCAGGGGATCTTAGAGCCGAAGAACTCGCCAAAATTGGAACCACTCTACATATTCTACCAAAAAAGAATCGGTAAATCAATCACTACATGCAAATTAATGTTAAAGCTACGCTAAATGCTAACAAAAGAACAAACCTTAGGTGGACTGTTGAGTCAACATGTGTGGTGAAGCTGGAACTGAATTGCTCTACTCAAAATCTTGTGAGACAATCAACCTACCCAGAGATTCTCTTCTGGAGTGTTTTCGATAATTTTAAGATTACTTCTGTAGTAGTAAGGATTAAAACTTCTTTCCGTTCTTTCTGTTTTTTAATTTTATTTTTATCATAGCGAATCTATGGGGTTATTAGCACTCCGTAATTCACTCCTTGAGTACAGCTGCACCAATTGTAAGTAATAACAATTCGAATCTCAACATAAATGTTTAACTGCATGGCTCAAATCATGTAGCTCTATTTATTGAGCACGCAGAAATTATAAATTTTCCTACCAAGGACATTATTTTCGGATCGTTTCGTTACACGCACATGTAGCCGTACTTACACTTACAAATCCAGAAAGTAGATAGCAAAAAAAAGTACATCGTCATGGTCTGCAGCCGCTTGCACGAACAGATGCCACAACTTTGCGCTTTATTATACGAATAGCGAGTCCTTTAATATGCTACTTTGTAATGGATGTCCCCAGAAAAGATTTATGTTTATAAATTTTTAATTTTATGCTTCATTGAGTATTTCCAGTTTAATTCAGATGGCAACCAATAAAATTCGCCAGAGTCAGAAATACGAACAATACTGTACCAAACACGACTTTTGATCCTGATTCGAAGTGTCCTTTTAAACCCTTTTTTTTATATCAACTCTTTTCCATTTCTGGAGACTACGTTCCATTGTAGAACTTTGGATAGATCTCGTTCGTCTCCTTTTCCAACTCCATCTACATCATATCTGACATGACCAATCGACCCGTTTATGAATATGAAATGCAGAGTGTTTTTGACAATTTCCATGAGAAATTATTCAAAAGCATATCTCGCATTCATTCATGATTTATGAAGCAACAATTTACGGTAGATGTGAGTGTTTTTCAGTTGTTCGAGAGTGCAAGTACGAGTATCTATGATATCTCGCCCACTTGCATCGACGAATAAGTGCACATATGTATGTACCTATCCAGATGCACTTCTCGGTTATTCTACAAATTTTTTAGATCTTTTTTCTGTTCGTTCAATTGCAATTGTATCAGCATTGTGGATGCGGTTATAGCTGTCTTTGAGTGCGATTTAGAGACTCGGCAATACGTATGAGTACATGTGGGCAAGTAGGTTAGAGTGCTCCATTTATTAAATTAACTTTTGCTCTTGCAAGTTGCCTTTTTAAGATGCTTTGACGCAATGTTGGCGTTTATGGCATCAAGTGGGTACTGTCGGTGGTAGTACCAGCTGCCACATGAGAGATTTGTGGAATTAATGTGCTTGTGGCGAAAGTTTTCGCAGGAAATCATTTTTATTATGATTTGAAAGTGCGTTTACACAGGCATCAGACAAGCGAGACCTTGCGATTTATGTATACCAGACAGGAAAAACGACAAATGTTTCAGAGATTTTCTAGTTCATAGCATTGTTTTTGATTACCCAGAGTGCTGTGAAAGAAAATATCAGCGCTTTGAATTTAATTAGCTTTTGCATGATTGTGACAGTTAAAGTTGAGTAAAAAATTTGCAGACGACGTAATTATCACAAACCAGTCAACCTTACATCTTTCTATATACGAGTACATATGTCTGATCAATTATCATTAAAGTCCTATCTGAATTAATTCAGATGGTCTGCAGATCGAGACGAATCTAGATTAAGTATGTTGCTAGTGTCCAGTCTCATGCAGAATGTTGTTTATGTCCATTTCATAGACGAAATCTTTTTATACCATCGGAAGTAAACTGTAAAGTCAGTGATATAAAAAAAGCGAGTTTTGTCATATTTTGCTTACAAGAGTGAGTCCTCAGATGAGTCCAAGTATCTTTACGAAAGGGTAAATACCGCTGCACTTTCTTCCGGGATGATAACAGAATGAAGATATGTATATCAGCAAGAAACCCACATGAGGGACACGTTGAGCAAAGCAAAAGGTTCTACACCTTGCGGGAACCTAAAAAAAAAACAAAAAATTGAATGTCGTTATGCTCTTTCTAGGCTCAGAGAAAAAAAGACGTACGAGAACATACGTCTCCTTCTAGAGTATCTTCATGAAAAATCCGACTCAGTTTGCTATGAGAAAAAAAACTAAAACTAGCATCATGGTCTCTATACAGCAGGAAGCTCTACCTACTGACCTTACAAGTCTAAGGATCTTCCATGGGATTATTTCTCTCCAAAAAGTCTCAGACGACCTTGACGCTGCTTTCGGTAACTACGTGCACCCAAAAAGGATTTCATACCTTCAACGGTGTGTGTCCCTAACGTTTTACCGTTGCCAGTGTTTCAACCATCCACTCCTACACCTTCTCCAAATAACATTCCTCTTACCTTCTACTATCTAAACGTAAGAGGACTGCTTTACATCTTACCAGTACGTCTTGTGTTGATCTCACACTCTCCCATTTGAGGTCTACACTCTGACTGAAGCTAATCTAAGTCCCGATATAAATAATCAGAAATTATTTCCATTTAATTTTAATGTTTTTCGAGACGACGATCTTACCCGTCCAGAAGATGATTCTCCTTGTCGAGGTGTCCTACCGGCCGTTCACAATGTCCTAAACTCTTCTCCAATTGCTGTTTTTTACTTCTTCTAAGCTTGACTACGTTTCAATAAAGATAACACTCACCTCAAGTCTCTGTATTTTATGTGTTCTTTCATCCTACCGGCACAACCTATCGAATTCTACCAACTTGCTATCGATGCAACTGAACAAATATTTAACTTGTGTGATCTTCCGATCATATCATCGTATTCGGCGATTTCAATCTACTTCAAATGCACTGGACTCAATCAGATGATGAATCTTTTTTCATCACAAACCCTAACTCGAGTAAAGAATGTCTCTGCTTGGATGAGCTTACAGACTCTCACTTATGCCAAGTTAGTAGTAAGTATATATTTAGGCAATAACACCTCATTTTCAGCAGTGACCCCATAAACTCCTTTTTCCCGATCTGTCCCCTCTCACTATTGACCATTGATAACTTTCATCCATCACTTCTTTTTTCTCTTTTTCACCACTCTCTTATTCAGCCCCACCCCATCTGCAGCTGCATTTTCTTACGACTTTCATAAATCGAAATCCACAAAATTAACGCATATCTTAGTAAGTATTCTTTTGATTTCGCCAATATGTCAACGATGCTCTCTATGTCTCCTTTTCATGCAATAAAACCCCTTCAATGACCCCCTCCTGACATGGTATAATCGAAGACTTCCCTTTTCACGTAACAAGAGAAGCAAATTATGGGCAGTTTTCCTTCGAACCAATTTTTTTGCCGACTAATCCAACTATTTTGGGTCATACCCCAATTCGCCCAGCTTTATAACGTTGTCTAAAAGCGATACTTTGATAGTGCACAATCTAGGCTTATAAACGATCTTCTTGCCTTGATTATCGTTTTTATAGTGTTCGTTTCAGGTCTGTCCTATCGGTCCCATTCTTGGCCATGTAAAGTGTTCCTCAAGGTAGCCATCTAGGTCCACTTCTCTTCATCCTATAACTAACGATCTTGAAAGGATCAATCAATACTCAACACTTTCTTCTATTTTGTAAATCCACAACATGACTCCAGCCTCCTTTAAATAGATCTAAACAGTTTTTCCACCTGGTGCATCAAGGCCTGTTTAGAACTCAATCTCACCAAATGTTAAGCGATGACATTCCCAAGTTAGTGCAACAAGTCGTCTCCCCGAATATACCTTCTCTACGGCCAAATTATATCTCTTGTTCAGCTTATCCGCGACCTTGGCATATTATGCGACAGAGAGCCTAATTTCCGCTAGCTTATTGATGAGATAATTACTAAAGCAAACTCATCACTTGACTTAAAAGATGGTCTAAAGAATTCTGCAATCCGTACGTGAACTTACGGATATCACTTATAACGAGTTCATGTATCCCGAATTGAGAACGTCCAGCGTGGTTTTCTTCGATTTACTCTTCGGGGTCTTCCTTGGAACGAGCCTCTCATCTTACCTCCTTATCGAGACTTCTTGAAACTCATTAACTTGAATACCTTTGAGGAACGAAGGGACGGAGCAGACAATCTTTTCATTCACTGACTGCTCTCAGGCTCCGTTAACTGTACATTTCTTTACAACTTAATTTTCTTTTACAATAACCAACGAAATCTACGTTTTATTATTATAGCTGACCATATCAAAACCATGTAGAACAAGGGGACTCGTCCCGTCTACCACCCCTATGTCTTGCCAAAAGCTTTCAGAAGGCCGACAATGCCTTAGATTCCTTAGAGTCCAAAGAAGTTTGTTGTCCAGGATGACACTCAAATGATAGTACGAAGTCCAGGAGACTGTCTCTCCCGTTGCACTTGCTACTATAGATCTTCCACTTTTCAGTGTCGAGAACAAACTCCGAATATGAAGGCAAATCCTCCGTTTCCCTAAGTGTCTATTTTGATGGCATGAAAATGTCAAACGTTAAGTTTCGAGGAGTAGATTTTTGGCACAGATTTTCTTAGTCATTCAAGAGTTTGATGTGTAGATCACTTCACTCTAATGTGTTGATTCGAAGCGTTAGAGGACATTCTTATATGTGCATCCTTATATTCCTCTTTGGTGTTATTTTGAAGTTCCTTTTACTTATAATGCAACTTTTAAGTGGTAGCAGCACTAGTTTCAGTCGCATCTTTTGTTTGCTTAAATTTGTTTTTTAGCTTGGGTTATACCCCTTCAACCAATTTTGGTTGACCAATCTACGATCTTTGTAGTTGTAGCACCGGTTTTATCCGGACATCGTGTGCAGGTAAAACCATCGCCAGCTTTGTTTTTATCGATGGATTTGGTCGCTTTATTCGATTACTTTCCACTGAAACCGCAGCGTTTGTTAGTTGCAGCAGCGGTTTCATACGCAGATCGCACATTGTATTCATTTCCTCAGCATATTTCCATACTTCGGGGGTATAACATCATTTCAAAAAGAGTGCGACTTTAAAAGAAAGCATTTCGCAAGTGTTTTCTTAGTTACTCACCCAAAAGGGTCGCAAATGAGTATTAAGTCGGCAGCAAAATATTTAAAAATATCACAGGCATTTGTGAGAGGTATAAGGAAAGCGATAATGCCGATTATGGGTCAGGTAAAGGGATCAAAGAAAGCCCATCCAGTAAGAACAATAAAGTAAATTGTGAATTGTTTCGGCAAAACACAATATGTCTGAGAAAAGAAAAATTGTTCAGAAAGGAAATTAAAGTGTCCATCAACACAATACGACGCAGTTGGTCAGAATCTGGCATCGAAAAGACTAGTACCAAACCTAAGCCGCTACCGACCCAAAAACATATTGAAAAGAGGCTGTGTTGGGCAACGCAGAATTTAGATCGGTATTGGAGCAACATCATATTTCCATATGAGTCATCTCTTTTTTGTTTATTCCAGGTATACCGGTATGAATTGAGCGCTGTTTCCATTTTTTTTTTGGGCAATTTATGGATTCCACGCCAATAAAACTGTTCGTATTTTGACGCAAACCAAGAAGTCACCCAATTTTCGGCTTCCTCGTAGGATTCGAAGTGCTGCTTATCCCATCGATGAAAACAAATTTAAGCCGGAAAGAGCCAAGTCTGGTGAATATGGCGGGCGATGTAGCAGCTCCCAGCCAAGTGCTTTGGTTGTATCCTGAACCAGTTTTGCTTTGTGTGCAGGTGCATTCTTGTCATGGAGCAAAATTACCTTGGCGTATCTTCTGGCCCATTCTGGTCCCATTTCACAAGCGGTTTTTCGGTTCCCATCATGTGGCACCAATTTTCCAGATTTTTGGATCTTTCCCATAGCTTTTAAACGGTCAGAAATTGTTTGTTGTGCAACATTTAACATTTCTGCCATTTGTTTCTCATTCAGAGTGCCATATAATCCAATATTGTTTGCAATTCGGCGACTTCAAACTTTTTGGTGGTCTTCCACGTTCTTCATTTCTCACATCAAAATCATTATCGTTGAAGCCATCTTTTGCATGTTGCTTCTGATAGAGCATGATCACCATATGCCTTGACAAGCATTCAATGCGACTCTGCAGCACTTTTCTTCAAATGAAAACAAAAAATTAATGCTTTCCGCAAGTCATCATTTTCTGGTACAAAATTGGATATTTTTAACACGATGACTTGATGTATACGAAATATGTTTGACAGGTGTCATAGCAACCAAACAAAAAAAAACATGTATCTTGGCGCTCACTTCATACCGGTACACCTGATAACTATTCGAAGAAAGCTTGGACGAAAAATGATGAAAAGTTTCTGCAACGCACCGTAAGACATCCAACAAAAGTTCATGTTTATAGATGCTTCTCGGCCAAAGGATTCGGAAAGCAAATATGGTAGTATTCACAAATAACCTTGATGCAAAATTCATAGTAAAATTATACCAGGAGGGTTTTCTAAAGTTTGCTGAACCTTTTTATTGCCCAAACAATTACGACTATGGTATATTTTGCGAGAGGATAACGATCCAAAAGATCGGAGTCAATCGGTTTGGAAAGGTGAAGCTAGAGAGACCCTAGATTGGTCGCCTCCAGTCCTGATGCGAATCCAATAGAAAACGTGTGATCTTTAATGAAGCAGAGGCTTAAGGGCAATAGCCAAGATAAAATAACTTTTGTGGGTCTTGAAACGGGCCTTAGTATAAGCAAATGAAAATTGCACTAGACTGTGTCAAGCAATTATATGAGTAAATAATAAACTGGATTGCCTACTATGTAGAATGGCCTGTTGAATCGTTCTAAGGTGCACATATTTAGCCAAGCAACGCAGTAGCAATGCAGATACGTGGAAGAAATATGTTGCAAGAAATCTAATTATACGCGTTGCATATAAGATGTAGATGATTTGAATATTAAGTCATATTTTCTAGCTGTTGCACTGCCGTTGATAAGCCCAAAACTCGACCTTTACATAATACCTACAAAAATATTTTAATTTTGTTGAATCGGGTTGAATAAAAAAAAAAAAACACAAAAAGGGGCTTTACAATTATTATTAAACTGGCAACGCTTAGACATTAAGTATGTAATCCCAGCGTAGCAGCATTTCCACACGACTAATTAATGAAAATAATTCACTTCCGACGCATTAATTGATGATAATCGTTGATGTTTTCACTAAATAATTGTATACATACGTGATATGGTCATCAAACAGATTCAGTTGCTTATAACAAAAACCCTAATAAATAATCGAGTAAAACAAATAAATAAACAAAATAAAAATACTCAAGGGAAATGTACAATAATTAAATCAACAATTAAATAGAGCTTCTCACAGCATCACTTGAATTAACTCCTCAATTGTTAAATTCGAGTTTTTTTTTGTAAATGATTTTCCTTGTTTTAAATTGACAGACACAGGAAACATTTGCGATTGCAAAAAGTCATAGAGAAACTGAGTCTATAACTTTGAATAATAAGTTCCTTCTTTGTGATTCTCAAACTTTGATGGAGGTTTTATTTTTTTAATTCAACTCTAAACGTACATTCAATTAACTCTTTGATGAAAAGCTATAAACATAATGAGCAGTTTCAAAGATTTTTTTTTTATATTTGCATTTAACAAGTTTTTTTTATATTCGTATTACAAATAATCAAGGCAATTGCGTGACAGGGGTACGGATAAGAGAAAAATATTCAAAGCTGCTGTGCTTTCTTTTCCTGGTGCAAATATTCGTACGACCGACCCATACGGGTATGGAAGAGTTATTTGATCGTAAAAAGAAGTCCTCATCTTGAGAATACGATAGTAAACAAGTTTACTGGCATTTTATTGGACTAGGAATCAGTTTTTTTTTTTTTTTTTTTATTACAAAACATAAATTTTAGTAATTGAATTAATCGCCAGAAAATACTTCAGAAATGATCTCATCATATTTTCGTTTAGAATTTTACTGTTTAAAGGAATCTGTTTACGACATAGACCTCACGATTGGGGAAATTGAAATTGAAGGAAAATATGGCATATCCGCATACACATTTGCACTTAGTAGGGACAAGACTGAATATCATATTTTTAATTTTATTTAAAATAATACTTCTATTGTAAATTAACAATTATGCTTTACAAAATCACAGATCACAGATTTTGTTTCATTTTTTATAGTCAGATTGTTTAACCCTTCATGGAGCCATGTTGCATTTCTGCAACATACCATCTATATAGAAATAAAAATAAAACAAATGCCGATAGAGCGACTTTATTAAGTGTTGTACAACAAAGCATTTTAACGGATAAGTTACAAACCAGCTGACTAGATGGCTATATTTGAATTTGTATTTCATTGAAGTGATGAAGGTGTACAAGCAAGTTTTACGATCTAAAAAATATGGTATATTTATTTACGAGTAATGTTATTTTTGAATTTGAAATTTTCTTTTTGAGGATTACAATGAGTGGTAAATTGCATAATTTGAGTACTCAGGATCTGAAAAACATGTTAGAAGAATGGGAAGACATTGAAGATGGCCTTGATTTTTCAGACGACGACGATGTCGCCGATCCGACATTAAGCTTCAACCCGGATGAGCATGAGAGTTCTGATGAGGACCAAGAGGTACCAACTGACATGGAAAATGATGTTCAGTATACCAGCACCCTAGCAACTACTTTCAATAATACTCAGAACATTAGCACAGCTGCGGCTCCAAGTCTGGCCTCCCCTCCTCCCAGCACAAGTTCCACAGCAGCTCCACTGACATCTTATCATGTGCCTAAGACTAGTATTACATCGTAGTCCAAAAGTCTCAACTTAAACGACGACCAACTACTAGGTGTGATGAAAAGTAACATCCTTGGGAACGAAAAAAAAATTTTTTTCAATGTTTTTTTTTTTTTTTTTTTTCAAGAGGACTATACTTTTATTGTGATATACTTATTCTAGCGATTTTCCTACTTCTTGTTCCCGTCCGAAAAGTATTTTTCCGGAAGGTCTGCAAAATACTTCTCCGTGAAGTCGATGATTTCCTCGCGTGAGCTGAATTTTTTATTGATGAGCCATCTTTTGACGTTTGGAAAGAAATAATAGTCCGAGGGAGCCAAATTGAGCGAATACGGTGGATGCGACAGCAATTGGAGCCGTAAGTCATTGATTTTAGTCATTGTTGCGATGCTCTTGAACGCCGGTGCATTGTCTTACAATAACAAAATCTTTGTTCGCTTCATGTAAGGCCGTTTTGCAGCAATTTCGGCCTTCAATTGCTCTAATAATGCACAGTTATACTCGCTGTTGATGGTTTTTTCTTTTTCGAGGTAGTCCACGAAGAGTATGCCATGACAATCCCAGAAAATCGACGCCATAATCTCACACGACAGCTTCGGAGCACTCGTGCGGGCTTCAGTCCATTGCCGGGTACTCATTCTATTCTCTGATGTTCAACAGTTACCAATCGACGCCAAAAGTCCGCCCGATTCCGCATCAGCAAGTCCAAACACTCTTTCGAAGTGCTCTCGCGTTCGTGTTTTTAGTCAGGTGTGAGTATGCGCGGCACCCAGCGGCAGGATAACTTTTTCATATGCAGATTATTGACCAAACTATGACGTGTGCGCTCAGTACTAATCTTAGTGGTATCTGCTAGTTTGCGCACCTTCACCTTCCGGTCAGCCAACGCTTTTTCATGTATTTTTTTGACATTTTCCTCTGTAACCTCTTTTGTTTCCTTCGATTTTTTTCCTCTCAAAAAATAATGTTTTATGAGAGAACATAAATCGTTTTTGTCGTTTCGAACAACAATCAGCTGTCAGAACAAAACTAAAGACAGTATCGCACTGATATTTGGCACGCCTGCCTAAATATGAACGCACAACAAAGCACCATAACCTTTTTTGCAGTAGCAGCGCATTCTGGCGGTCAATGAGGTTACTTTTCACTCCTCCAAAGAGACTTTGCTTTGATACTCCATTTGAAATATTTTCATATTGGGTATATAATTATTTTCGTGCGGTTTTTTTTTTTTCAAAATTTAAACGTTTATTTAAGAAGAACATGTACAATAGTATTATTCAAAGTATTGCCCATCTGAACCTATGACTTTTTCCCATCTTTCTGGCAATTTGTGTATCCCAGCCCAAAAGAACTCCGCCGGCTTGGCAGCCAAGAATGAATCAAGCCAATTTTTGATATTCTGCTCTGATGTGAACCGGATTTCAGTGAGGGCGTTCTGCATCGACCGGAACAAATGGTAGTCAGAAGGGGGAAGGTCTGGGCTATGAGGCGGGTGGGGTAAGACTTATCATCCACTGTTTTCCAAATAGTTCTTAACCGGAATAGCAACGTGGGGCCGAGCGTTGTCATGATGGAAAATTATTGCCTCGTGTCTGGTCGCATATTCCGGGCGTTCTCGTAATGAATCCATTTTTCATCACCAATAACAATCCGATGCAAAAATGACTTCCTTTTGTGACGTTCCAGCAGCATTTCGAACATGCAAAACCGCCTTTCGACGTCTCTCGGCTTGAGTTCATGTGGAACCCAATTTCCTTGCTTTTGAATATATCCAGCTGCTTTTAAACGTTTTGAAATGGCTGCTTGAGTGACACCCAAAGATTCTGCGAGCTCTTCTTGTGTTTGGCAACAATCTTCATAGAGTAATGCTTCCAGTTCTTCATCTTCAAACTTTTTTGGCTGCCCAGGAAGTTCATTGTCTTCCAAGCCAAAATCACCACTTTTTAATCGTGCAAACCACCTTTGGCACGTTCGCTCAGCTAGCACATGTTCACCATAAACTTCCACCAAAATACGATGACTTTCGGCAGCAGTTTTCTTCATATTAAAGTAATGAAGAAGAACTTCCCGCAAAAACATTTTTTCAGGCACAAAGTTCGACTTAATTGAGTGAAAAAAAATTATTGTTGTTACGCTTCAAATGAATGACATATACTGAAATGACGTACAGTGACAGTAGCTTTCCAACGCATGTTCCAATGGAATAATAACAATAGAATAATACAAGTTACGCCATCTCTTAGCAAACCGCACGTTATAGACCCAGTATCTGTTCACTGAGGATATTTTCAAACTCATAAAAGAGCAGACTGATTTAGAATCTGTTCAGAAAGATGCTAATAAATCAGTAAATGTAACTATAGGGTTTTCCAATAGGGACTTGACAACTTTGAATTTAATTTGTGAACGCACTCTTTCACTTATCATCAAACTGTCACTGTCAATTTATTCAGTAAACTCAACATTTTCATCATGATAAAGTACACTAACGAGCTACGTTATCCGATTGGGTTCTGGAGAAGATGCGCCAAGATGATGAATTTCATCGCAAAATCATCTGCAGTGACGAAGCTCAGTTTTGGCTCAATGGGTTCGTCAATAAGCAAAATATGCGTTATTGGTCGGGTGAAAACCCACATGTGCTTCATGAATCACCACTTCATCCACAAAAAATAACTGTTTGGTGCGGTTTGCATGCCGGCGGCATTAAAGGCACTGAATCACAACTTTAAAAGAGTTCCATTTGAAGAGCATTTGTCCGTAGATGAAAAAATGTGTTCAACGAAAGCTCGAAGTGTGTTGAAACAGTATTTATCAGGTAAATCTCATAAATGGGGATCCAAGCTGTTTGTTTATGTGGCGTATCTGGGTATGCATATAAATTTGAAGTGTATAGTGGACAGGAAAACATTTGCGCAGTCGGAGAGCCTAAATTAGGGGTATCATCTAATGTGGTAGTCCGCCTTGCCCGTGATGTGCCTATCAATCAGAACTACCGGCTGTTTTTTAATAATTACTACACCTTTATCCCGCTTTTGAATGTCCAGTCGTGGCATTTTGGCACTAGGAACTATAAAAAAACCGTATTCCCAACTGCAAGCTGCCAGATGAGAAAGTTTTTAAGAAAGAACCGCGTGGAACGTCAGTAGAATACGTCGGTAACTTGGAGGGACAACAAAATCATCTCTTTAGCATCCAATTTTGTAGGAAAGCACCCAACATCTGTAATAAGCAGGTGGGACAAGTCGCGAAAACAACACATTTCAGTTGAACGTCCTTTTGTCGTGGCAAAATACGATGGCTGTCCTAGAAGTACCCGACCCAAGAAAGAAAACATAAAAATTTTGAAAAAAAGGTTATTTATTTTTCAACATAATCGCTTTTTCACTTTTCCCCTCGATGTTCAAAAAGTTCGATACAATTTTTATAAAAAGAAATGTCTTGCTTCTCAAAATAGCCATTAACTGCCGACATCACTTTTTCTTCGTTGGAAAATCTTTGACCATTGAGCCATTTTTTTCAAGTTTGGGAACAAAAAATAATCGGAGGGAGCTAAACCTGGCAAATAGGTTGCAAGAGGTAGCAATTCAAATTTTAATTCATTAATTTTGGCCTTTGCAATAATGGCACTGTTTTTGCTCGGGTGTGGATACTTCTGGGTACTTCTGGGACCGTCCTCCTCCCATCGACATATGGGTAGAGTAGACATACTAGACTTTGTTATAGGCCACTATAAAATTAAAGTGCATGGCAAGCGTTGGTACATACGAATTTTTTACCATTTCCTAGACATTGCTATTTGTAATTCATGGCTTTTGTACAGACGAATAATAGCTGAAAAATGGTACCAGCAAAACCCTCAACTCTGCTGAATTCAGAATTGACGCTTTGTAAATATAAGAAAGTCAACCGTACAAAACGCAGAAGTGATGTTGAATGTCTTATTCAAAAAAAAAAAAGAAAAAAGGTCCGGCTCAGCATGTTCCTTCGACAGATGTGAGGTTGGACCAATATGGGCACTGGCCAGTTTGGATAGATAAACGGATGAGGTGCAAATTTTCAGACTAAAAGGGCTTCACACAAACAAGCTGTGAGAAATGTGGAATTAGTTTGTGCTACAATAAGCAATACAACTGCTTCAAAAAATTTCATATTTCCTGGGTTTAAAATGTTTAATTTTTAAAAAATTAAATTTATTTCAATTTATTTTATTCATTTTATTGTATTATTATTTTTTTAAGAATTCGATTTTTTATTTATTGTGCCAATTTATTTTATTTTTAATAAATACATTTTTTTTATAGCACTATTGAGGCATTATAAATACATAATTTAAAAAAAAAAATGAATTATGATTTTCGTTAATAATACTTTGTTTACCACCTAATTTTTGCAAAAATAACAAAATTGCCGACTTTGCGCCATAAAGGGTTAAAAGTTGGAAGCCTTTTGTTAAATTGGTTTTGTTGTCTACATTTCGTAGGCTATATTATTTTTATTTTTTTTTATTTATTTAAAATTCAAAATACATTCAGTATAAATGCAGAATAAACATAAACATTAGAATTAATTATATATATAAAAGGAATATAAAGGAATTCATTGGCATTCTATACATAATTTAAAAAAATAGTGTTGAAGGTCATTGCAAAGTGCATCAACAAATTTTAAAATTGTGTGGGGAAACCCTTTCATATGATTATTCTAATTTATTACATCTTTGTTTATAATTTTAGTACAATATACTGTTTTCATAAAAAACCTCAGTGCTTTAGAGTAGTAGACAAACTTGATGTATAACGTTACACCAGATAGTCAAAAAGAACAGATTCAATACCACCGAAATTAATATTAAGAAGCCAATATTTTACATGTTTAGTAAACATTCCATCTGACTGATCTAGTGCTTAAAGGCATCACCATCCAATTCTCTAAAAAAGCGAAGTATTCTGGTGTTATCCTTGATAACAAACTTCTCTGGAATAAACATGTTACGTCGTGAGCATCTAACGTGCTGTCGACCTTCTGGCAATGCAAAAGTCCTATCGGCAAGACATGGGGTCTGTCACCGAGAAGGGTTCTTTGGATCTATACGACTATGATAAGGCCAATTATATCCTATGCGTCGGTTGTCTGGTGGAATAAGTTTTCGCGATTGCAGCCTTTATTAGACTTCAAAGAACCAACTAGACCCCACTGAGATGCATTGGGGCGTTGCATCCTCTAGAAGTATTGGTGAATCTCCCTCCCCTTGATATTCATATCATAGGCTGCACCGTCAAAGCCATATTTCGACTAAAGAAAAGTGGCCTTTGGTACATTGAAGCTTCGATGACCTTGCGCTGTCTTATGACTCCGGCCTTATGGACATGCCTTCCGATTCAATGACAGCAGAGCTCCTGCTGAGGAAAAAATATGAAATCGACTTTTCTTGTGCCCCGACCAGTATCTGAGTCAGGAAAGGAATGCAGATCTTGTTTTCACGGACGGCTCTTAAACCAATATAGCATAACGCTGGTGTCTTTCTAGAGGACGACAACTTTAGGTTTCACTTCACTTTAGGAAAGCTTGCATCTGTCTTCCAAGCAGAAGTTTACGCAACCCACAGAGCACAGTCTCTGTGATTGCGCGACTTGAGCTCGTATCAGACTGCGGGTACTTCGCTCTGGTGTAGTGGGTGCTGGTATTGTAGGCACCTTATCGCTGAAGAGCTTACTCATTTTTCTTAGCTTGCTCTTACTTTACAAGGAGTACAATGGAATTGTTCTTTGTAGACCATAGTAGAAAGTTTTTAAAAGCATAGTCGAGCAGATATTACGCAAATAGAAAAAAAGCCAGAGCGTGCGACGAAAATAAGACATTAAGGCATCTATGTAATTAGATAAGCACAATCTTGAGTCTTTTAAAAGTACCAGGTATTTAAATTCGCGAACGTTTTCCATCTGAAAACACTTATTAATGCAATGCAGGCTGCTGTCAAAAGTAGGAAGGGATGAACCATACCTACAACTGTATCTAGATAGTTTAAACCTTTGGCACTCCGGAGCATAAATATAAACATTAGCTTAATAATGGACTAAAAAACATCATTTTTGTTCTGGGACTTATTACCAGTTTATGTTTGAAAAACATTTAGGTCCCAATTTATGTCGGCAATCAAATCTAGCCGGCTGACAGAACAACGGGCGAAACCCACATCATCCGTTGAAGCATCGCTGAAGTCAAGCGTAAAAAGCGAATTGATATAAATAAGAAATAGAATAGGACCTTATATATAAAATAGCTGTATCCTATTGGTGAGGTACGACCTAAACCACGAAATCATGCTTTTTTCAGTTTGTTTAATAGAATGAGACGATTTACTATATCAAACGCTCTCGTAATATCTATAAATAAACCAGAAGAAAACTTTTTCCCATCGAGATTGGACATTATTGAGCCACAAAACTGTAGAAGTGCATCTTCGGTCGATTTGCCTTTTTGGAATCCAAATTGAGTTGGATGAAAAAACTTATTTTTTTAAGGTATTTACTATTTTACCACGCTTTTCAAAAATTTTGCTTATAGCTGGGAGAAGTGAAATGGGCCTACAGGGTGACTGAAACGAACTGCAACTTTTTAAAATGCTATAATTTTTTTTATTTTTTGATAAATTTAATTGTGCCAAAGCAAAAAATGTTGGAAAATACATCAATTCTCAAATTGTATCAGTAGTTTTCAATATGTCCACCTTTGGCGTGAATAATGTCCTTGAGACGGCCGAAGAAAGCATCGCAAGCTGCACGCAAGTGGTTCTGCGGTATTTTTTTTCTAATTCCCGGCGAAGTGCTTGTTTGAGGTGGTCTAAACTTTGGTATTTTTTAGGGCCAACCTTCGCCTTCAAAATACCACAGACAGAGAAATAAAATGAATTGGCATCCGGAAAATTTGCAATTCATTGTGTCGAAGAAATGAAGTGTGGAACATTGTTTTTTAACCAATCTTGGTTGAAGCGCGCTTTTTGAGACGGTGCCGAGTCTTATTGAAATATCTACGGTCTCCGACTGAAATGATTGTTTGTCCAAGGCTTCAATACTGCCTCTAAGACAGTTTCACGGTATACGATCGCATTAATTTTGACGCCACGGTCCAAAAATACGAGCCGAGAGCGACCCAAACCATCACCATCGGTGCTGCCTGCTTTCTGTTGGCCGTCCGAAGGTGTACATTTTCGAAGGACCTCTCTGGCAAGTAAACTCGGTCATTTTGTTTGTTGAAATATTGCTGGATAATAAATGGCGACTAATCGGAAAAGTCCAAATTCGGCAACTCACCACTTTCGTGCAAGCGTAGCAACTCCTTCGCTCTTTCGACTCTAACTTTTTTCTGTTGCGGTGTAAGATCGTGTTTTTTTTAGAACTTCAATGGCTTGAGCCCAAGCTCATTCTTCAGTATGTGTTGTATCCGTTCCAACGATATGTTGAGCTTACGAGCTATTTTTATTCCACTTCGACGCGGATTTTGCTCGAGCCTTCACTTTCCGAACAATTTCTGCCGATGCTGCTGTTTGTTTATGACCACCTCCATGGCGTTTTGCAACGCTGCCAGTATCACGGTAACGAGCTATGGTTCGAGACACAAATGGTGCTGGAGGGCTCTAACGGTAGCTACTTTTGGTTTTCCAGCCATATAGAAAGCAATCACACTATCACGTTTGAATGCCATCGCGGATAAAAATTTTTTAACACAACTGAGACGCACATCGTTTAAAAGGCTTGTAAGTAATAAAATTATCTGTCATATGTCAAAATTTGAGCTCACAATAATGAACGGTTTGGAAATTATAGCAGTCTGAAGTTGGTTGCAGTTCGAGTCAGTCAGGGTGTATAATTAGACAATTTAGACAACTGCAGTCAAATGCATCTGCAATTACCAGTTTATCTGAAACAACACAGCCTTTGATACGAATAGTAGACGCTTTTTTTCCATCAGTGGATTTGTTCAGAATACTGTTAACAAAGCGCCATTAATTCTTTTGGTTACATCTTGCATAATTGAATTGAGAGTGGTAATGAAAATGAAATTTACTTTTTAAGCTCTGAACACAATTTCTTACAATTTTAGAAATGGACTTAAATTTGCAACAACGAACTTGTATTAAATTCTACGTAAAAAACGGATTTAATGGTGCCGCGAAATTTGGAAATATTGGAAAAGTGTTTCGGTAACAATTCTCTTAAAAAACGGTCGATTACCAGTGTCACGAGCGGTTTAAAAGTGGTCGTGAGTCAATCGAAGTTGATGAACGCAGTAGCAGACCATCGACATCGAAAACCGACGAAAACATTGATGAAGTAAAAGAAATGTTGGTCAATGACCGCAAATTAACCATAAGAGAGATCGAGGAGGACTTGGACTATGGATCCGTCCAAAACGTTTTAGTTAATGATTTGGGTTTCCGTCGTGTAGCAGCAAAGTTGGTACAAAAAGACCTCAATTTCATGCAGAAAAGAGATGATTTGCGAGGCTGAATCCGATCCCACATTTATCAAAAGGATATTTACTGGAGACGAGATGTGGGTTTATGAGTACGACACGCAATCCAGACATTAGGCAAGTGAATGACGTTCACCAAATAAGC
Source organism: Volucella inanis (assembly GCA_907269105.1). NCBI lineage: Eukaryota > Metazoa > Arthropoda > Insecta > Diptera > Syrphidae > Volucella > Volucella inanis. Next base: position 107,549,818 of record OU026156.1, read on the forward strand.
CGAGACCAAAAAAACCACGTCGTTTTCAGTCAAAAAAAAAGGCAATGCTGACGGTTTGCATGGATTACAACGGTGTAGTGTAGCATCACGAACTTTTGCCAGAAGGCCAGACAATAAACAAAGAGTATTATTTGGGCGTTATGAAACGTTTGCGTGAAGCAATTCACCGAAAGAGACCAGAATTGTGAGCAGAAAACTCGTGGATTTTGCACCATGATAACGCACCGTCGCACAGTGCCATCATTATGCGTAATTTTTTTGACGAAAAATGCAACAAATACCATCCAACAGTCACCGAATTCACCTGATTTAGCTCTCTGTGATTTCTTTCTATTCAATCGAGTTAAAAATCCACTACGCGTTTCAGCAGTCCAGAGGAAGTAATGGAAAAATCACAGGAAGCACCGAAAGCCGAGTATAAAAAATGTTTCGAGGATTGGATCAAGCGCTGGAATAAGTGTATTGCAGTCGATGGGGATTACTTTGAAGGGGACAATATAGATAAAGATGAATAAACCTGTATTTTTAATTTGTTGAATAAATTCAAGGTGGTATACAACTTACATTTTTTACATATTTGGACAAATACCCAGGCATACAATTATTTTTTTATTTTAAAGACGAAAATTAGGACATTCATATATATTCGTTGTTTAACATTTAACCAGCTTAAAATATTTGTGTGCATACGAGTATTTCACGCATAGTATTGTTCTGTAACAATTGAAGTTTGTTCAACATATTTTGATTACCTTGAAATAGGTTCGGGGGACAATATTCGAAATGAGGTTTAATGGTGACATAATAAATGTTTATTACACATATTGTTGAAATGTTCTTTCGAATTCTTAAAAAAAAAATTGTTTTTGCTTTTTATTTGACACATACAAGGTGTGTTCAAAATGTAAGGTGACTTTATATATAATTTCTTTTTATTTCCTAAATCGTTGCAAATCTCCTTCCTTTATAGATTTCTTCAGTTTTGGGAACAGTAAAACGTCGAATAGGCCAAATCTGGTGAATATGGTGGCTGAGGCATGATTGTCTTATTGTTTTTGGAAAATAAATCTCTCACAAGAAACGACGAATGAGAAAGTGCATTATCGTGATGCAAAAGTCATGAATTTTTTTTTCCACAAAGGGCGCATAACTTAAAGGTAATACTCCTTATTGACCGTACAACTTCGAGGCAAGAGCTCCTGATGCACTACGCCACGGTAATTGGAAATAGAAGTGATCAAAACTTTGCCAATTGATCGAACTTGGCGTGCCTTTTTCGGTTTTGGCTCTCCTGGGTGCTTCCATTGGGACGATTGGGCTTTGGTTTCGATGTCGTAACCATATACACATAATTCGTCACCAGGTATGACCCTTTTAAGCAAATCAGGATCATTATTGACGTCATTCAAGAGCTCCTGAGTGACGCTCTTCTGATCAAAATTAAGACGTTTCGGAACAAACTTCGCTGACACACGTATTATTCCCAAAACATCCGAAAAAATTGCATAACACGAGCCGACCGATATGCCAACATCCTCAGTAACTTCTCTTATGGTTATTCGATGATTTTCTAAAACAGTTTTATTCACAGCTTCGACCTTATCATCTTTTGTTGATGTGCTAGGGCGTCCAGAGCGAGATTCGTCATTGGCATCTTCTCACCCATCTTGGAAGAGCTTGTACCACTTGTACAATTTTTATGCCACAGTCAATATTTCAAGTGTTTTAGAGTACTTGATTCCATTTTTTACATAAAATTTGATGCAAATCCTTTGTTCAATTTTTTATAATAGTTAAAAATCCCCGAGCACGATCATTAAGAAAAGTCATTATCTGTTTCCACAAAGAATTCACCACGAAACTTTCGAAGCAGCCGAATCGAAATTCGATTGTCACGAATGGAAAAGAATTTATTTCTTAACTAACGTAAAGATGTCCAATATGTAGGTTAGCATAAAACCCAGAATTCAAAGCAAACCGACGCAAATCTATTGTTCCTTGAGTATAAGTACGAATAAATAACTTTTATAATACTTTTCAAGCTAAGATCATCGCAATCAAAACATCACCATTATTATTGTGACTTTCAAAAACTTTCCACTGAATAAAATTGACAGCAAGGTTTTCATTTTACACTCGGATAAAGTGGCAGCCGTTAACTCTCTGGACTGGCTAATAAACACCAACACGGTGACTCTTTATAGCGACTTATATGGACATCCAACGCAATGAAAGAGGGAAAAAAGATTCAAGAAAGTGGTCAACATTGCCAACTACGTATGTTTTTTTTTTTTTTTTTTTGAACCGATATGAACAGATGTACAGCAGTTAGAAACCTATGGACGATTAACAACAAAACAATATCTCTCTCAATTATAAGCCTTGGTCGTAAAGACGTACGTACGTCTTAGATACCAGTTTCAGAATCGAAGAGGAAATTGAATCCGTTCGTTGCCTGCTGCCTTAAGAACTTATTCAAAATTAAGCTTAATAATCTTTTGGGGGTTATCTTCCTACAAGTGCTACAAGTTTAAACACTAAATTAGCATAAGACAAACATTGGCCGCAGTATGCACTGGATAATGGTTATAGGGCATCCACCTAGCCAAATATTGCAATATAAAGTGTTTTAACTCTAAAACAAGTGTCTATCGGCCTATTTGAAAAATACAATGTTATACCATAGTCAGACTGCCGACATTTTATGGGGTTACATCACTACGTAGAAATGCCTTATGAAGAATATGTAAATAATAAATGACTGCAATTACAATTCATTTATTTAGTCAGTCGTACCCGTACAACCTGTGACAGGAAATCCTATTCTATCTTCGACATCTTGCGTACACAGTTGCCTATAGTTAAAGTTGTTATTTTTATTTTATATTTTTTTTTTTAGCTTTCACCGTCAAAAAGGAAACATGCTATTGACGGAATAGACAGCATGTACGTCTTTCGTCGACTCGCACCAAACACCAGTGTTGACATGGGGATGTGCCCCTAATTAAAATTCCAAGCACAGATGACGATCATCCTTTGCTGTTCTTTAGCATTGCTCTTTTTTCCACGTTTTGATGTTTCTTTTTTTTTTTATTTTATTCACACAAAAGTTTCTTGCACCCGGGGAATGGACGCATTTTCCCGCCATGATGGTTGCGTTGTGGGCTTTATTTCTTCAAAATCCGTTTACCACTCGGGTGCGTTCGAAGTGTGCATCTGAGAGACGTTTCATTCATTTTGGTTGAGAGCTCCCCCGCCAACGTGACGGACAGTGAACGCGTCCCAATGTAAGCGGTACTACCATACATTACCCAAGACGCGCTTACAACTGCTTTGCATATACTTTTTGTGACGTGCCTTTGGATGGGTTTTTTTTACCTCAATCAGTTTTTGTCTTGTTTTTGCTTTTAATATCACGTGCTCATATGGATTTTGATTTCTTGAAAACAAAACACAAAAAATAATAAAAAATAAAAATAAAAATAGAGAGCTCAAATGTCTCTTGAGAATTTTTTTTCCCCCCAACTTTACGTCGGATAGATTTCTGCTGAGAACTTGACTCTTGGGAGGAGTTGTAGCAGTTATGGAATCCAAACACGTGGTTCTATGACTGAAGCGGTAATAATATGAATACGTGCGCTTCATTGGCATTCGCTGATTACATTAAAAACGACGACATTCAGATAAGTTTGAGAGTTATTTCCTTTCAACACATCGTACGACATGAAGTTTATATGGAAATTAGGAAGAGAATGGTATTCCTAATCGAATTAGGGGCCGGTGTTATTGAACTTCAATGCCGGAAAAATAAATGTTTGCTATATTTTTGACTCCTGATTTCATGGTCAGGTGTTTGTCTTGCCTCATAGAAGTGAGTCCCGAGTAATTGCTTATACAAGTCCCTGTGCATGTATTACAGATTAAAAATGCAAGGAAAACATGAATATATACTCGCCATGAAATTCAGATCTATATATGACTTCCTTCCTGGTGAAGGGCATGGGTAAAATGCTCATGCTCCACCAGCATAAATCTGCATGCTAACGCATCCAATGCCCAATATGGGACAAGCCTAGCAACGTGGAAAATCCAGTGAAATTACGCTTCAAAATCTATCGGGCGGAATTGAAAGCATACTCGATAAAAAAGAGTACGCGCTGGAAATTTTCATCAAAACTTTTCGTCAATACTCCTTGTTTCGATAACTCAACTTTTGACGGCATATCAAAAGAGCAATTCTGATGAGTAATTACGGGGATACACAAGGACTTCCTATCTACTGTGGTGCATGTGGCTCAATCCACTGCTTAGCGCTTTAAATAGTTCAATAGTCTGCACTAATATGATAAAGGTGTATTGTCTGTTGGATCATGCCTACAATTGTATGTTTTAAAGTCCATACAGACCTACTCGTAAACGTGGTCAACGATTTTGTCACTGCAAATGGGCTTTCAGACGACCTTCTTATTAAAATGGAGTTTGTTTTCTTTACGAGGAGGAAGCTGACTAGTTTGGATCATCTAGTGCTTAAAGGCATCACCGTTCAATTCTTCAATCAAGCTAAATACAATATTTGAGTGTCATCTTGAATAACAAACATTTCTGTACGGGGTACTAAATGCATCACGCGGAAAACCTCCAGTGCCAGTTTGACTTTATAGACTTGATGCAGGATGCAACGACACCAGAACACATGTGTCCCGGGCAATGGTTTCGGCCAGAATCTCAGCTAGGAAAGGAATCTCATCGGGTCTCCTAATGGCATTGCTTTTGTGAAGAATCAGTGCAGGGGGCGCTTAAAGCCTTGCTGAAACTTCTCACGACTGCAGATCTGTTTCGAGAATACAAGTCTTCTCTGATTGCTGTCCGAAGTTTGAATTCACAGTCTTGTTTGGGTCCCAGGTAAAAATGTGATCACGGGAAATAAAAACGAAAATAAACTTGCTTAACAAATCTTTGGAAGACGCCTCCATGAATGCCTTGCCATGACATTGAACAGATGAAGCAACGAATGATGTATTATGTTTTCTAATAACTAGTTGACAACTTTTTTTTTTTTAAATAAACGGCAAACCATTTGAGATATTTCAAAAACTTTATTATTGACTTGAAGTACAATCAAAACATATATGAATGGAACTCGACTTCGTTCATATGGCCACCGCTGGCATGTTTGCAGCGGTCGATTCGTTGGACCCAATTTTCAACGACTCGGCCACACATTTCGGCCGCAACGGCCGCTCTTTCGCGTTCAATGTTGGCTCTAAACTCTTCCAACGTCGTCGCCGTGTTGACATAAACCAATGACTTAACGTAGCCCCACAGAAAATAGTAAAGCGGAGTAAAATCGCACGAACGGCCAATCGACTGGCCCATATCTTCCGATAACACGCTTACCATACTTACTCTTCAATAAATCGATTGTAGCGTGTGCTGAGTGGCTTGTGGCACCATCCTGTTGAAACCACATGTCGTCCAAGTCCATATCTTCAAATTCGGGCCAAAAATAATAGTTGATTATGGCGCGATAACGCTGACCATTCACAGTAACGTGGCGATCGTTATCGTCGACGAAAAAATATGGCCCAATAACGCCGCCGGCACCAAACAGTTATTTTTTGTGGGCACATGTGGGTTTTCACCCGACCAATAACGCATATTTTATTATTGACGAACCCATTGAGCCAAAAATGAGCTTCGTCACTGAAGACGATTTTCCGACTCCGAATATCTGTAGAAAATTCAGAAGAAATGACTTGGTAGAGAGCCCGAACTAACTCATTTTCAAGCTTTGGTTATAAGAAAGTATCCCAAATGAACTGAACTGCAATATCATTTGCGGATCCACAAAAAACTATACAATCTAATCAACGCTTACAACCGCACTGACAGATGCCAAAGATATTATTAGCAAATGGTTAAATGTGTTTATACATACAACAGATGAAGTTGGATCTGACTGGAATCTATTAGTGCGACTTCAGCTCGGTAAATTCACACTTGACTAAATATTCATACTACGATGGATCGTTATCCGCTATCGTTATCCTCAGTGCATAAGACAACGTCTACAAAGATGAGATCCACAGAGCCACTGCATAGTTTGGTACTCCTCTCAAGCTCGTCGAATTGTGCTGAATGACAAATGAAATCGCTCTCTTTATGATAAGGTACTAAGCAATCCTACGAAGACAAGAAATTTACACAAAATAATGCGCTATTATGAAACACTTTGACCGTGCAAAAGTCGCAAGCAAGTTTGGATTATGCTCTATCATTGAAAACAACCTTGTGAGCAGTTTTATTCTGAGAACCATTAAGTGGAGGGTCAGCGAGGAATACTCACACAGTGACCACTAAATGATGGGATTGGAAATAAAAGTAAAGAAACCAGTCGTGCCTCCATAAATGTACGGGTCCAAAATGGAACGAAAGAACTTTCGATAATTAAGCATTCGAAGACAAGTTGAACGATGAACTAACAGCAAAGTCCAGCGTTCAAGAAGAAGACAAGACATCCAACAATACCTGAGCAATTTTAAATTGGCAAGGCGCAATTTTAATACACGCTGACTGACTCCAAATCGGTCATTACTGTGGGCTCAAATTTTGACACATGACAGATAATTTTATTATTTAAAAGCTTTTAACGATTTGCGTCTCAGTTGTGAAAAAATTTTATCCGCGATAGAATTTAAACGTGATAGTGTGATTGCTTGTTTTATTTTGGCTGGAAAACCACAAGTAGCAATCGTTAGAGCCCTCCAGCACCTCAACGTGAATAAATTATTTGGGTCTCGAATCATAGCTCGTTACCATGATACTGGCAGCGTTGCAAAACGCCATGGAGGTGGTCATAAAAAAACAGCAACATCGGCAGAAATGGTTCGGAAAGTGAAGGCTCGAATTGAGTGAAATCCGCGTCGAAGTGGAAGAAAAATGGCTCGTTAGCTTAACATATCGCTGGAACGGATGCAACACATACTGAAAAATGAGCTTGGGCTCAAGCCATTGAAGTTCCGAAAAGCACACGATCTTACACCACAACAAAAAAAAGTTGGTGTCGAAAATTTGATTTTTGCGATGAGTTGCTATTTGTTATAGAGCAATATGTCAACAAACAAAATGACCGAGTTTACTTTCCAGAGAGGTGCAGGCAGCACAGACGGTGATGGTTTGGCCCACCATAACCGCCGATGGTCGCTCTCCGCTCTTATTTTTGGACCATGGCGTCAAAATTAGTGCGATCGTATACCGTGAAACTGTCTTAGAGACAGTATCAAAGCCTTGGGCAAACAATCATTTCGGTCGGAGACCGTGGACATTTCAACAAGAGTCGGCACCGTCTCACAAAGCGCGCGTCAACCAAGATTGGTTAAAAAACAATGTTCCATACTTCATTTCTTCGACACTATGGATTTCAAATTCTCCGGATGCGAATCCGTTGGATTTCTCTGTCTGTGGTATTTTGAAGGCAAAGGTTGGGACTAAAAAATACCAAAGTTTGGACCACCTCAAACAAGCACTTCGACGGGATTGGGTCAAAATACCGCAGAGCCACTTGTGTGCAGCGTGCGATGCTTTATTCGGCCGTCTCAAGGCCATTATTCGCGCCAAAGGTGGACATATTGAAAACTACTGATACAATTTGAAAATTGATGTATTTCCAACATTTTTTGCTTTGGCACAATAAAATTTATCAAAAAATAAAAAAAATTACAGCATTTTAAAAAGTTGCAGTTCGAGTCAGTCACCCTGTAGAATCATCAAGAGAGAGACCAAAACCACGGCTTAAAACGCCTCTGTGAGGAGGCTGGCATTAACCTATGGGGTTAATGTTCAACAGCTGGTATGTGAAATATCGCAAGAACAGTCAGTGCAGTGAACATTCCACTAATTATCCAGGAGGAGCTGTTCCAGGCATGCAACAAGATAGGCGCCCGGAGCCTATAAAAAAGGTGATAAAAAGGTGATAAAAAAGTGATCAGTCCTGTTACTGATGACAATGCAGAAGTGCCTGGAAGAAGGAACATTTACAAAAAATGGGTAATGCAACATTTGGTCCTGCTACCGAAAGCAAAGAAGCCGCCAGGAGGACCGTCGTCCTATCGCCCAATATGTCTGTTGGACACCATGGGAAGATAATCCTCATGAAGATAGTTTACAATAGATTGCTCGTAGTGGCAGACAAAAAACTAGCCCTCTCAGACTACCAATTTAGCTTTATAAAAATGCGATCTGATGTCGACGTTAAAATACGGCTTCATGACACAAAGAAGTAGTAACGCTGGATGTTGAAAATGCTTTTATGTCAGCGTACTGGGCGTTCATTAGAACATCACTAAACAGGAAGGATACACCATGTGTTATTACTTGCTGCGTATAGTGATGAGTTATTTCAACAACAACAAGTTGAGATATAATACAGATGAAGGTGCAAAATACTACAATGTTACTACCAGAGTTTCACAGGGATATTCCATCATGTTCCATGGAATCCTAAGATTGGCGTTGCCTGAGGGTGACGGTAATTGAATTTGCCAACGATATTGCCGCTACAAACGAAACAATTATCCAAGATAAAGGATTGGCTAGCACCCGCTAGCCTAGAACTAGACAAGCATAAAATAGAAGCTTTCCTTATAGCCAGTCGAAAAACTTTGGAATTCGCTAACTTCCAGGTTGGAAACCAAATAATCAGGTCCAAAGAGTAATCCTGGGCAACAGAATACGGTTCAAAATACACGTAGACTATTTAATCAAGAAAGCATCGCAAGTACAAGGAGCTCTATGGGGCATACCGCCTGACATTGGTGAACCCAGAACCCAGTCTGGGCGCAGGCACTGAGCACGACGGAGACCATAAGGAGACTATCGTCAACATACAGACTCTGTGCACTACGAACCATACCAGACAAGTCGAAATTCTTTGCAGATAAAATGTTGAGGATATATAACAGAGGAGCCTTGACCAGCCAATGGATGGAAGAGGATCAAAATTGAAGAAGAGGCAGTGTGAATAGATATGTGGCAAAATCGCTGGGATAATACAACAACAGACAGATGGACAAACAAATTTATACCGACAATCCATGATTGGGTTGTACGTAAACATGGCACGACAGCTCACTGTATTGCCCTTAATGCCCAAATGAAAATGAAAAACTACTCTGCGGGAGGAGAATTGGGCTATTTTTATATAATATGAATTTTTATACAATAACAAATCCACAAAATGAGCTACGGAGTATAGAATGGCTAAGAAAAGCAACAGCAAAAGCTTTAGAAGCCGCAAAAACTTTAGAAACAGGTGACATAACACGAATAGCTTGATTTGCTAGCCAACTCAACGAAGTAATACCTAACGACAATCTCGCGGGGAAAGTGGTTGAAGTCCGTAGGGTGTGTGTTTAGTACGTAGGTGTAATCCTGACATCGAGTATTCAGGTTTATTATCTTTAAAGATTCCACAAAAAAAAACCTAATACCTCTGAAACAATTTTCAAAAATTCTGTGAAAATGTTGTTATCTCTGCAAGAAAGCTCGTACCATGCTAACCATTCGGACAGAACGTTGCAGTAGAGCGCAAAGGTATAACTATGAGTTACTATAGTTGGAAATTTTGTGTACTTCAATTCGCAAGTTTATTACCCAAAAAATAATACGTAATAGGAATAAGTCTTTGGGTACACCAGAGCAATCGGATTCTATTATAAGCTTTTCCAACTGTGGAGTATGATCGGTCCAAGCGAGGTTTTGGTTGAATGTAAAATCCACATTTTTAGCTTTTACCACATATTTAATGGCTGATTGCCCTAGTTTAACCGGGAGAAAGCTGGAAGTGTTCAATTTGTGTTTGTACTATAAGATCCATAGTGTCTTAGACTTCCATGGATTTAAAGGCAGGCAGTGTTTAAGCGCCCGTTATTGAATGATTTTTAAATCCTCAATAATTTCGTTTCTTGTATTTTCAATATTGGCTAGATAACACCATTATAGCTGAACATCGTCAGCAGACATGTGAATCCAAAATTGTTTTGACCATTCGAGAAAGTTCGTTCACAAACTGAAGAACAACAGTGGACGAAGGGCGGATCTCTCCGATACACCTGCTCTCAGCCAAAGCAACATTTGATTGCCGATCACCATATATTGCTGGCGGTCAGTCAGGTAGAAGCGCAATAACCTTGCTGCAAGTGGAGACTAACCAAAATTATCCAAAAGGTTGTTTCAGAGTACGAGGTGCTTTACGGTGTCAATGTAAGGAAAGTACAATAATATTTGTTAATAACTTTTCGAATGTTATCGACGACTAGCAACAGTGCAGTTTTGCAACAACTTTTTTTGCGAAAACCGGACTGGGCAGGATCTTAAAATATTATTCATCACAAGTTGTGCTTGCAGTTGTTTGACTGTTGCTTTTTCTAAGACTTTCGGAAGAAACGGTAGGATGGATATATATAGATCTAAATATTTTGGGATTTTGGTATTGGCAGCATTTTTGTTTACCATATTCCATGATATAGAGTACTAGCAATTCGTAAGTAAGGTGTTAAACATATATGTAAGGCAGTCCAAAATACATGGTTAAAGAAGTTTTAAGAACTTGGGATTAATATCATCTAATTCTGTAGCATTTGACTTTACCGATAGAATGACTTCGACTATATGTTCACCAGTTTGATTAATATCCTCACCTTCGTTCATTTGTTGAAAGGGAAGTTCAAACTCAGTATTTGCAGATAATGACGCAATTGAAATAATGCATATGGAATACTGCAGCCCACATCACTAATAGTATTTTCACTTCTTGTATCCCGTTTCCTAATTTACGTAACTTTTTCCAAATATCTTTTCTGGGTTAATTGGTAAGGCAGAGAAAGCTATCATAATAAGTTTAGCATTATGTATAGTATGCGGACCGAGCGATAAATTTCATAAGTCTCTTGTAGCTTATAGTTTTTCCACCGATTTTATGCAAGATCCTGTTTCTGTATTAAATCGAAAATTTGGTTTCTAAACCAAGGAGGAGTTATTTTTTATGATTTCCAATTTTATAGGAGCGTGTTAGTCAAAGAGAGTTTTTTACTTGTTTTGAAGAAATGCTACTTGTTGATCAACCAATGGCAAGAAGTAAGCTTGCACGAAATTGACATAAGCAATTTCGGTAGGTAAGTTTTCGTAGTTGATGTTTTGAAAATCCCTAAGGCGTATTACATTCTTCTCCACATCGACTTTAATATAATAATATTCAACCTACTGTAAATCATGCTTTGAAAGTTGTTTAAAGAAAACGGCCTAACTAACGGCCTCCTAACAGAAAACGTCTAGAAATTAATCGGCCTCTTTTGAACAGTATGAGGTTGACGGGTTCAATATAAAGATTTTTAAAATTATTGACTACATTTACTGTAGAAGTAGTATTAAGCAAATCGCAATTAAGACCTCCACAAACGATAATATTGGTTACATAAAATGGTAGCTCCTTTTAAGATGTTTATTATTGGCATTCCACCTATATTTTTACTAAGCCAATAATATACTCGAAGAGGTAATCGTTCTACTGCTATGTACTCGTATGTTTGATTTACACACACATTACCGTAAATATCCTTGCAACGATAGACAGCCACACCACCTCTTTCGCGACCAATCCTATTGCAATGGAAGAGTTTATATCCATCACCTTCATAAGCGCTCCTCGAAATGTTAAGACAGAACCAATTTTCGGGAAGACAAACTACATCAACCTTGGCTGGCTTTGGGAATTGACATGAAAAGCCATTTTTCTGCCAACGAAAAATCCTTATCATTCGTTACATTTGGTATTTCATTACAGCAACTCAAAGAGAAGTAAGTCATGGGAATACCCGGTCATGCTACTACGTCGTCGCGACAAATATTCAAGCTGCGAGGGTTATGCTGTGTAATTGGCGGGACCAGATCGTGATGAAACCATCACTAGGGAACGGCATCGACTTTAATTAATGCGATTAAGCCGAGCACTGCGCGAAAAACGGCCACAATACGAGCAGAGGCGAGATAAAGTGATTTTACAGCATGACAACGCTCGGCCTCACGTTGCTTAACCCGTTAAAACCTACTTGTATACCTACAACCAAATTCCCCGAGATATTACGTCGACCGATTACTACTTGTTCCGTTCAATGGCACATGGTCTGGCTTATCAGCAGTCCCGCTCATATGAACACATATAGTCTCAAAAGATAAAAACCTTTACCGTAACGGTATTATTCTTTTTCTGACAAAAAGATGGGACAAAGTTGTAGTTAGCGATGGACAATACTTTGAATGATTCATTTGTAATAATTTTTTTACAATAAAGTTGCATTTATATCAAAACGAGCTTATTACAAATAAACAATTTATTCGTTAGTTGGTTGTAGTTTTAATGTTTCTCAGCAGCAGCATATAAACTATCAATGTCTCCTGCTTCCACGCCTTCTCCATCGTGCTGAATTTAACAAGCATACTTCAGAAGACAACGATTTCGTGGCGTTAGGCTTTAATTCATAAATATCATCTTTCCCGATTCTGCATCAAAACCGGGATTGCTTAGCAGTAGTTGACGCTTTGTAAAATGACAGTTGATTCTTCTGTTGCATGGTTTTTTGCGGAAGGGTTTCTTAATTCAGGTGGTGAAATTCCGCTCTGTTTTTGGTTTTTTTAATAACATCTCATTGCGAGTATTTGTCAACAACGCCTTAATAGATGCGATTATGACCTCGGTGTGCCTAATTAACTCGGCATGGAACGATTTTTAGGTCAGCCCTTCAAATGCTGGCGAACATGTAGAGCGTCTTAAAGAACTCAGTTGCGTTGGAGGGGGCGTAAATTTTGGCAATGTAGGTCTGTATTCATCTCGACCGTTGCTAGTTGTGAAGTTTGAGAAGGAGCAGCGCTCAATGAAAATCTGATAGTATTCGACAACATCATACGGGGTATGTGACTGTGTTGTTTTGTCTAAAGTCTCAAACTAACTGCCAGCTTTAAACCCGGAGAATAGAGTAAAAGAACAGCATTTCAGCCACTGTAACAATGGCCAGGTCAGTTTTCCTAACCATCGCTTTCAGCGATAAAAAATAAGTCGAACTCTAAGAAAAGAAGGAAACTGCTCAGGTGTCTAAAAGCTGAGATATAAAGAGTGAATTGACTCTGATTTTGGATTAGCTTGTAGAAATGTTTAAACATGAGAATGATGACGAATCAAATATTCGGCATTAAGAATGGATGATCCTATTTGAATACACAAGTTGTACCACGATACGAGTGTAGTTCAAAAAGTCACTCACATCAGCTTGACCAGATACAATAAATGGAATAAGCTGCGTTGATAATGATCAATGCAATCGAACTGAATGTCAGGTTGCTCTGTCTGAAGCACTTTCGACATGTGGGGGCCCCAAATATATTGTATAAAAAGTAAAAAAACTATGCTGTGCTGAATAGTGTTAGAAACTATAGAATAAAACCAATCCACTTATTCGATTGTTTCAAAATATTCATTTATTGGTTAGTTATCAAAAACTCATTCAATTACTATTTTTTAGAAATCATTGATCATTCGAATGAAAACCACATTCAACTGTTCGATTGTTTTTCATTCGAATGATGTTTTCACTTGTATGAATTGTGGATTATATGGTTGGGTTGTTGTTTTGACATTCAAACCAATGAATGATTTTTAAGACTTTGGACTATTGGAGTTGCAAAAATATTCCAACGACTTTTGCACTCGTTGAATTTTGGACTATCGGTTCGGTTGAAAGAAACGTTCGAATGTTATATTTGAATGAATGATTTTTTTCACTGGTTTGGATTTTGGACTATCAGGGTTGAATAATGTTTGAATTTAATATAGGGTGATTCATCCTAAGGTTTGATTTATAATGTAAAATAAAACACATAAATTTGAAAGTGAACTTAAATATTTTATTATCGGTTAATAGAACAATTCATGGCATTTACTTTTTGAAAATGTTATCATATAAATATTGGCCATGAATACGTCTGAGGTGCTTCATTCGGAAGATCCAATTTTGGACGAATTGTTCGAGCATAGTGACTGGTATCTCGCGGACAACACTAGTAATGTTGACTTCTAACCTGAGACTTTACATATCCCCAAGGAAAATAGTCCAAAGGTGTGATATCACAAAACGTGAAATCAATTGCTCACCAAAATGATTTCTCAACAAATCAATTGTTTCACGCGCTGTATGGCTCGTAGCGCCGTCTTGTTGAAACCAGAGCTCACCGAGTCCATGTGCATGAATTTCAGGAAGCACATACCATAGTCCGTTTACATGGCGCGATAACGGTTACCATTGACGGTAACATTCTGATTTGCCTCATCTTTGAAGAAATATGTACCAGTGATTCCACCAGCCCATAAACCACACCATACCGTTGTTTTTAATGGTAGGTCTTTTTTCTCTTTGAGTTGCTCATCAGCCCAAATACGGCAATTTTGTTTATTAACGTATCCATGAGCCAGTAATGGGCTTCATTACTGAACAAAATTCCACGATAAAACACCGGATTTTCATTGAGTTTTTCCAGAGCCCACTCACTGAAAATATGACCAAATTCAAGTAGGCTGGCTTCAATTCTTGCACAAGTTGAATCTTGTACGCTTTTAGTCCGAGATCCTCACGTAAAATACGCCAAGTTGTCGAATACGCCAAGCCAAGCTGACGAGAACGACGACGAATCGATTCGTCACGGTCTTCGCATACACTCTCACCTACAGATGCTATAGTCTCTTCACTACGTGCTGGATGTGACCGGTCAAGTATCATCCACTACTGTAAACTGGAACTCAAATTTGCGAATGGTATTGGCAATAGTGGATTAAGTAGGTCGATTATGCGCGCCGTAAATTCCTCGAACTGCAAGAAAAACATTTCTCACAGAACTCTGATTTTCGTAATATAGCTGAACAATTTGGAGACACTGTTGTAGTGGGAGTCTTTCCATGATGACTTGCCAAACGATACTGAAAAAAAAAATGATAGGTGTCACGCGTGATCTGGCGAAAAAAAGCATATTGAAAATCAAAATTCACGAAATCATTCAGTTACTAACTATCGATAGTTCCTACCACTAGTGCTGAGGTTTCGATTAAACAATTTTCAGGTATAAAATTAGCCGCAAATTAAATCGTAAGTTTTTTTTTATTTAACTAACCTCGTCGTCTATTGCTGGCAGCTATTCATTAATTACAGTCAGGCAAATTTCCCCCTCAAAAAAAAAGAAATAAAAAACTACCCAACAGTGAACTCAGCAAACAGCAATCATCGAATTTTCATTAGAGCCAATGTATCCCGTTGTTCATTTTCAGTTGATCGCAATAAAAAATGGAAAACAAATTAAAAAAAAAAATATATTTCTTCATCACCACTGCTACCCGTGTCCTTCATTCAAGTCGAAACATAAAACAAATTCCATGCTTATTAGGTATTTTACAGAACGCGCGAATAGCCCAGCATTTTTAATTAAAACTCAAATTCAATTCATTTATAGCCAACAACCGCCACCACAGTAGACGCACAAAAACTGAACAATCGAAGCAGCCAGATGCAACATTGGTTGATTTATGTGTATAAGAACGTAGTTACGGATATACATATTCGGAGTACATGTGACCACAGGATTCGCGAAAACATGTGTAAAACGCATCTGCATTGCCAATCGGATGCAGAACATTCAATTAAAATCCAAAAAACACTAACGCTCCAACGATTTTCCATTTTGATGTTCGGACGGATTGTGTTCCAGGACACTTTATGCGAAATTCTGTCATCGCCATCGGATGAAGTTTAAAATTTTTGCTGGATGGTGCGTTCCGTTCTGTCTATGATGTCGCATTAATATTTCTATCTGTTCGTTTTACTATTTTTTTTTTTTTTTTTCTCCCTATTTTTCTGTTTTGGACGGGTGCTCATCACTCTCAATTTATTTATTTTCCCACCTTCTAGCGTGCTTCAATTTTCATCAAAAAAAAAAAAAAGTTATGAACGGAACACTTGTCCTGCGGGCAGACAATTTAATTAAATTACAGAGCAGTGTACCTATGTTCAGTGAAATTCACAAGAAATTATCCTTGCCTTAGTGTTTTTTTTTTTTTTTTTTTTTTTTTTTTTCAGTCAGAGGACATAACATCTTTCAATTTTTATTATTAGCTTGATAAGCTCCTTCGGATTTTATGCTTTCTTGAAGTTTTATTATTATTATTTTTTTTTTCTCTTATTAAAGTCACCCTACGCCTTCAGTACAATTATCACGAAGAGGAGGACATCATTATCGTCAACTTTCATGGAGTTGATTTAATTTTTGAACATGTCCTTTATAAATCGGACAGACTCCTTACTCTAAGAAAAAAAAAAACCAAAACACGAAATCCAAAACGCAGGAAACTAGCAGAGGAAAAATCGAAGGATAATTCTTATTTTCTCTGTAGAACAAGCCGGTGCTGTCAAAACAAAGATGACGTCTCGAAAATTGAAAATAGATTGGAGACTATTTACGATGGAGATGGCGCTGCTTGGATATGGGTTATGGAGCGTAGAATGTCTGCCACCCCCTAGGGTTTGTGTCTGGCTTCTATGGAATTTAGAACATAAAAAAATCATGCTAAAATAATAACGAAAAAAAGACATTTTTCTTCGGCTTTATATTTATATTTTTTTTTTTTTTGGATTCGAATGAACATCTGACAATGAAATGCTATGAAATTATTTGGTTGTCCGTTGAAGTAGATCAAATACTGAAACATATTAATCAACGGCAACGAGGACATTTAAATTAAAGATAATATTAAAACGACACGGTTTCATTGTACTTTCAAGTGTTGTCATTTCACAACAGATTATAAGAACACTTGTGGTTATTTTTGCATCCTATAACCTTTTTTTTTTTTTTGGAAATGATGATTTTGACGAACTTTTAACGACATTCAGACAACAGTTTCGATCTGACTTCTCCTCGTCATCAGAGGTATCAGAGGTCACTCATTGTAAAAAAGAAAAATTGAAGTAGCAAATCGCAGCTTATAACCACTTCAAAGTACTATTTGGATTAACCGGCAACTTTTGTCAAAAGACTTCCACAAACCTCCCTGCAGTAGGCAATCAAACGTAGTTCAGAAGAAGTCATGAACCTTGTTTTTGCTATATCGTTACAGAGCATTAAGACAAAGAACTAGTACTCCTATAATGTTGCTTTTTACAGATTTCTCTGCAGCAGGCAAACCTGCACCGAGATAAAGGTGCCTCGGGCATCTTTAACCATTGTTGTGCTGAAGAGAACATTGCTAGTGGACATATTCAAGAGCCATAGGCGGAAGGTTAAAACCAGTAAAACCAGTGAGTCCTTTTAGACCGAGGGCAGCCCTTATTATTGCGAAAGATATAAAATTCTCCCTCATTCCAGGCTTTATAACTAGGGACCTGTGAACCTCACAATGGCCGGGAGCAGCATAGGTTCATATGCGCATCGGCGTCGTTTGCTGGAGACACGGAGGAAGCGTCTCCCGCACCAATAAAGGAACTTGTCCAGTACTGAAAACAAACAAGTACGATTAAACTTTATCATTGGTTGCGGCTGTGATACAAACAAAAGAGGTGTGTCACTTTTAGAATTTCTATATAACAAAAACGTAGCTATACTAAATAATGGAAGCAACCCCACATTTAGAAACTCCATAAGAGAGGAAGTCTTAGACCTCACGCTCACGTCTCTTTTTCTACAAAATATCGTGTAGTGTCCAAGGAGTCATCTTTATCGTTATCACTTGCACATTGTGTTCAAGTAAAGATACAACACCAGGCACGCATCGGTCTGACATGACAACAAACTTACGAACTGAAGCTAATAATGCGAACATTTAACTGCTAAAGCTAACTTGCTACCATCAGCACCATTACTCACATTTAATGCAAACGAGGCACAATCCCATCATTATCTCCTCCTTTAAAAACAGCTGTAAGGCAAAGCGAACTATGGTATAACAACGGATCCCTTTTAACCTTTTACAACCAAGAGTTGCGAAGATCAAAGTAAGCCTCCTGGCGTACTAACTGCGAGAAAGTGGAGAAACTTGGGCTTAAAACTTAAACTAGTCAGCTTTTAATTTAATTTAAACGAATTATTTTAAATAAAAAAAGCAAAAAAAGCTTTTAAAAAAATCCTTTGAAGTGACGAAACAAAAGTCAATTTGTTTGGCTCGGATAGTAGGCACATTACGAATTAAGCTAAACAAATCATTAAGCACGGTATAGGCAGTAAAGGGTTTTTAAAAGTCAATGCTAGATGTGAGTAGAGAATAACTTCCGAACGCTACCTTTTTTTATGTTTTTGTAAATCGTAATTTCTTTATTGTAAGTAACCATCCAAATGATTCAACAATTCAAAGGTTAGTTAAAAAATTTAAAAAAAAACTGGATCTGTCGAGGATCGAAAAAGGTCTGGGTAGACCAAACGTGGAATACTTTTTTTTTTTTTAATAATTCTGCGCCCGCACCAAGGGATATGAATACCCTTTTACTGGCTTTTATCAATGGCGCGGGCGGGTGGTGTACATATTAGTTTGAAACTCATGTGTATTAGGTTTCGATATTTTTCCAGAGTTGGTTGTCAAACTGGAGCCAGTGCATCATCAACCAGTGGGTCTTAGTACGTGGTAGTTGCTAGTTAGTTACATTTAGCCCAGCCAGCAACCACTCTATATCATAACACTCCATCAGTGTTATGCCTTCATGTCAGAGTTGACGCCGACGGGATTTGCATATAACTACATACAAATTCCATGAAAAGGCTTTTTCAGATAATTGCCTAACACGGAATTCGAACCCGAGACCCTCTGCTTGAGGAGTCTATGTATATACCACTACACCACGGCCACTCACTCTCTACTGAGAACATTACTGTCGTAGCACAAAGTGTCGCTGAAGAACCTTCAACAGCGATATCACGAAGTTCTCAGGCATTAGGCATTTACTCATCCTTTAAATAAGGATTTGCATTTGCTTTCTTGCAAACTCTAATTAACACAAAAATTGAAGCCAACAGATCATAATAAATACAGAACTTTCGTCAATTGGTTCTAAGAATATGATGCCAGATTTTCACGCAAAATCATCTTTAGTGATGAAACTCATTTCACATTGAACGCATTCGGACGCATTGGGAGAAGAAAGTCTCGAATAATTTTAGAAAAATCATCACATCGACAAAATTTGCTGTTTGAAATTGAAATGAAAAAGTTGTTGCTGTCAACGGTAAGCGCTATAGACAAATAATTGAAACTCTTTTGTGGCCTCAAATTTATGAAATAGACACTACTATACGATCTTTATTTTCAACAGGATAGAGCTACGAGTCACACAACACGTGTAAACATTAAGATTTTGGGGTCTAAGTTTCCACGTCGATTAATTTCATGCAATGTTGACATAAAATTGCCACTTAGATCAAGCGATTTAACACTCTCTTTGGGTTTATTTTGAAAAGTAAGGTCTATGTGGATAAGGTTACACTAATTGCACAATTAAAAAGCAATATTTGGACCTAAATTGATGAACATAATGCGGTAATATGTGAGCTAGTCTTTGAAAATTTTGATGGTGGACTTTTAAATAATTTTATATTTCACACAATTTGTTAAGTGTCATATTTTTATAAAAATAAAAACCCTAAAAAAATCGAAATATATGTTTTATTTAAAAAAAAAAAAACATCTTGGGGCATCTTTTGAAAGACCCTTTATATTTTATAAGGCTATTTTTCCGGGTATGGTGTGAGACCATTATTTTGGATCATGACTCAGGAAAAGTATGTAGAAATACTAGAAAACGTCATGCTGCCTTATGTGGAAGATTAAATGTCGTTCGTTTGAAATTTTTAACAAAATAACGACCCCAAGCACAAGTCGAAAAAAGGCAAAGCCTAGTTTCAAGAGATATACGTCTCCGTTTTCGATTGGTCATCGATCGAAATATTGTGATCTGAAGTTAAGAACGAGTTGGCTAAAAAAAAACAAAAATTATAATAAGGCCACATTATGGGTTGGGATCAAGGCAGCTTGTAAACGAATACCAGTAAAAAAGTGGCAAAATCTTGTGGAATCCAGGAGGTATTACAATCTAAAGAGCATGCAACCACATATTAGTTGAAAAATAAATTTTGTATTGAGTTCTTTTAAAATTTGCTATATTTTCGATTTTTTGCTTATTCTAGGAATCAAACCAATTTTTTTTCCATCCAAAAAAAAATATAAAATTAATTGCTTTTTATAGTTTTTTATTGGGTCTATAACTATTCGTGCGGTTTGCTAAGAGATGGCCTAACTTGTATTATTCCATTAGAACATGCGTTGGAAAGCTACTGTCATTGTACGTCATTTCAGTGTACGTCATTCATTTGAAGCGTAAATAACAATAATTTTTTTTTTTCACTCAAATATGTCGAACTTTGTGCCTGAAAAAGAAGAAAACTGCTGCCGAAAGTCACCGTATTTTAGTGGAAATCTATGGTGAACATGTGCTAGTTGAGCGAACGTGCCAAAAGTGGTTTGCACGATTTAAAAGTGGTGATTTTAGCTTGGAAGACGATGAACGTCCTGGGTAGCAAAAAAAAATTGAAGATGAAGATCTGGAAGCATTACTCTATGAAGATTATTGCCAAACACAAGAAGAGCTCGCAGAATCTTTGAGTGTCACTCAAGCAGCCATTTCAAAAACGTTTAAAAGCAGCTGGATATATTCAAAAGCAAGAAAATAGGGTTCCACATGAACTCAAGCCGAGAGACGTCAATAGGCGGTTTTACATGTCCGAAATGCTGCTGGAACTCCACAAAAGGAAGTCATTTTTGCATCGGATTGTTACTGGTGATGAAAAATGGATCCATTACGACAACCTCAAGCGCAAAAAATCATATGTGAAACCGGCCAACCAGCCAAATCAACGGCAAAGCCGAATATCCATGGCGCGAAGGTAATGCTCTGTATTTGGTGGGATCAGATGGGTGTGCTGTATTAAGAGCTGCTAAAACCGGTTGAAACCATCAATTAATCCATTTGAAGAGAGCAGTAGCCGAAAAACGAACGGAATATGCGACCAGATACGAGGCAATAATTTTCCATCATGACAACGCTCGGCCCCACGTTGCTATTCCTGTTAAGAACTATTTGGAAAACAGTTGATGGGAAGTCTTACACCATCCGCCTTATAGTCCAGACCTTGCCCCTTCTGACTACCATTTGTTCCGGTCGATGCAGACCGCCCTCACTGAAATACGGTTCACATTAGAGCAGAATATCAAAAATTGGCTTGATTCATTCTTGGCTACCAAGCCGGCAAAGTTCTTTTGGGATGGGATCCACAAATTGCCAGAAAGATGGGAAAAAGTCATAGCTTCAGATGGGCAATACTATTGTACATGTTTTTCTTAAATAAACGTTCAAATTTTGAAAAAAAAAAAAACGCACGAATTAAAATATATACCCAATATATAATTATTTCTAAATTAAACTGAATTGCAATTATACAAAAAATTACGATAATACTGTGTTAACATTTAATTTTTATGTATTTTGCGTTCAGACCTATTATTTTTTCCACCACTGTATGTACTATATTTGAATTCGCTAACAGTAGAATCTAGATATTACCGTCAATATAGTAACAAGAATTTGAATGCATTGTGAGTATTTATGTATAATTAGGAGGTAGGCCGACAAGTTCCTTCTGATATGGAGTCACGTAGCCTAGCAGAGCTATTGTGTCCATGCAATGGACAGTGTGGCAACCCTTGCACAAAAATCAGAAAAAAATATGTTCACTTTTAACTCAATAAACAGTCTATTATTTTAGAAAAATGACTCAATCAAACAAAAACAATTTTTTTTTCTTTTAAAACATAACGGTACTTGCGGTAACATTGTATTGAGTAGAACGATTGAAATTTTATTAGTTTCAATTTTGCTTGCTGTGAAGAAGTGTTGTTTTGTTCTAGTGGAACTAAAATCATGTCGAATTTGGAAGAAGGTTTGTTATTCTAGTATTAGAACCACATTTTTTAGATATATTGAAAAACAGCGTGATAAAGTGAATTGTTAAAAAAATAAAAACAAAATATTTCTTAGTTTTAAATAAGTTAAATTTTTTTTTTTTGTAACAAATTGCTACCCTAATAACAGTGAATTTTTTTTCTAGTACAATACCCAACGATTTGAAATTGGATTTCAAATCCAAATTTAGATAGACTGTATAAAGTTATCCATAAACTGAAATCTCTTTTAAATTTAAATGACTGTTCTGATTATTTAAATGCCAAAATTAGATACGCAGATGAAGCTTATTGTTTAGCGATGAGCAGAAAGTGGAAAATCTCTAGAGAAATGCTTTAGAAAACGCAAATACTTATATATGCGACATTCAAAGTGGTTTCCAAAAGAACTTTTGATACCAACTGCAACAGAAAGCGATTTAACACCAAGACCTTCAAGATCCACTGGAGAGCCGCAGGAAGAAAATCGTCGAGGGAGACCTCTAGTAAGTTTTGAGGAAGTATCTATAAAGACATATGAGAAGCATATATGAAAAGTCTACAGCTGTAAGAACAATAAAAAAGGAAAGAAAGCATAACCCATGGATGTCACATGAATAAATAGCTAAATGTAAAAAAGGGATGAGTTATACAAAAGATGGAAAAATAACAGATTGAGCAGGACTTTCGAACTGGATTATAAGACTTTTCGAAACAAACTAAACAAAGAAATAACAAAGCAAAAATCTACAAAACCAAGTTCAACCAGATTAAATCAAATCCCTGAAAAACATGGAGCCTAATAAACGAGATAATGAGAAGGAAAAACCTAGCCTAGATGAAACTATAATTAAAAATTTCAAATGTGTACGAGCAATCTCGCTAGCGAATGTGCAAAAAACTTTAAAGAACAAATTAAAAACATTGTGCACCAATGCGACTCGATTATTTTTATTCAAGAAACAAATGTATTTGAAATGTCAAGAATAATTGGTTTGCTTGACGAAAATAAGTCGCCTGGTATTGATGGAATTCGAGCGTTAGATATCAAAAGTCACGCAGTAATCTTTGCGCCGATTTTGTGCAAATTTATTAATTTGAGTCTTACACAAGCAAAAATTCCAGAAGCCTTAAAAACTGCTGTGGTCAGGCCAATATACAAAGGTGGTATAAAAAGTCAAATCAACAATTACAGGCCAATATCCATATTGCCAGTAGTAGAAAAGTGCCTCGAAGAAGTCAAAACAAACAGGTTGCAAAATTTTATTGAAAAACACTCCATCATCTACGAAAATCAATATAGTTTCCAGAAAAAGAAAAGCATGGTAAACTATTAGGAGAATTCGCAAATCATATCAATGAAAGTCTTAACAAAAGTTACCACGTCTTGGTCATATTTATGGACTTTAGTAAAGCTTTTGACACGCTCAATCACTCAAAGCCAATAAATGCTCTCGAACGTATAGGAATACGAGAATTATTGGCCGATTGGCTAAAGGAATATCTATACAACAGGCTTTTTTGTGTCAAGATCAGCAAGACCCATAGCCAAAAAGAACATGCAGAATACGGAGTCCCGCAAGGATCGAAATTGGGCCTGATTCTGTTTATACTATACGCTAATGAGCTTCTCCGCACTTTCAAACGAGCAAAACCCTTTGCAGACGGCAACAACAATAATTCAGGAAGAGTTTGACAATGCAGTAAAATGGTGTCATGATCATGGTTTAATGATCAACTCATCCAAAACAAAAATGATGCATATAAGAAATCCGCAGTTCAAGGCTACCGAACAACAAATATACTGTAGGAATGATGATTGCCATACCTCGACTAGCTGTCCTATAGATATAGTTCAAAATTACAAATATCTAGGAGTGATAATCGACAATAACTTTTTGTGGGATAAGCACATTGATGAGTTATGTTTGAGTCTTAAAAGAGCATTATACGCACTAACTCATCTGCAGTACCAAACTACAACATCTGTGCATCGTTAACTCATTTAAAAAAGCTTCAGAAACTACAAACTGCAGCAGTGAAAAAGATAAATATATTTACTCATCGAAATGTAACTGAGAGAGGAAGGTTCAATGTTCTTAAAGTGGAAGACATCTTCAGGATGACGATTATATTAGAGTATTACTACGACACAAGATTCATCTCTCCAATTAACCATGGGAGAAACACAAGAAGACGAGTACAAGGTATGCTTCAAGAACCCAGATTCTACAACAACTATGGAAGAAGACAGTTGAAATGCAATATGCCTGAAATTCTCAATACAATTCCGCAAGAACTAAAAAACGCTAGAAATTTTAAAACTAGAAAAAAAAAAAAAACATAAAAAAATTTTTTTTTAAATTAAAATTCCAACAACTAAATGTTTTAATCCAAATACAATGTTAAAAAAGTTAAATTGTTTAAATGTTTTAATCTTAAAGTAAATCTAAATCCAAAGCGATCAAAATTACTTATGTCGAATAATTTTTTCATGTAAATCTTGTATTGAATGTTTGTTAAATTAAGCTTACTTTATTTCAATTATTAATGTTAGAAACACAACATTCTGCAGAAAAGCCCCTAAGGCTTCGCGGAAACGCATAACCAATGTTGATTTTATTGAAAAAATAAATTCACGCTCCGTTGAACAATTTAGTTTTACATGCGATATTTCAAGGGGATCAACATCAACAAATCAAATCAGTCCTATTTTGACATTGACCTTTCTGAAAGAAATACCAAATGTATCTGTAAGTGAAATATCTGCGGAGGTTAACCTACAAGACCTATTAGATATAACCCTACAAAGCATTTTAAAATTCATTGACATCGATCTCGTCTCCGATTTTAAGCTAATTTGCAAGTGGGGATTTGATGGGAATGCATTACATACACTTTACAAAAAGAAATTCATGGAAAATACATCTCAAACTAATAAATTTATGTTCTTGGTAGTTTTTGTTTCTCTCAAAGTAGTAGATAACAATAAAATTGAGTTATTGGTCAACCCACGTTCTTCCTCCAAATTGTTTTGTGGAGTTCATTTTTATAAAGGAGAATCAGCATTTAGTAATTATAGTATCTGCGTATCAAATTAATTTCGATGGTAGTTCTGTGCTAGCTAAATACGAATTACATTTTACAATGCTAGGTGGAAGTACATGTAACATTTTATCAGACACCAATTGTTCTGTTAAAAAAATGAATTTGACTATGGTTTCTGAAAGGCTTCCTAATACCGATCATTACCGTTTTGGCTTATCCACTCTGCACATATGGGTGTTTTGAATACTTTCATGTCATTTCTTATAGTTTGCCGCTAAAAATGTATTAAAAAATAGGAGCTGAAAATAAGTTTATATTCGCGCAAAATAAAAAAACAAAAAAAAAAAAAAAATCAAGAGGGGCACAATGACGGTGGTAATTTCTGCTATGTAACTTTTCTGCTATACCAAGAAAGGGGCTATGAGTCTTTTAACCTGCAGTACAGTACAGCGTTAGAAGATGTTTGTTATGATAGTATGCCATTGATGGACAAAGTATAAAATCTGTTCAAATCGTCCTGCAGTAAAAAACAGTCAGAGGAAAATGAGATTCACATGTGGTCACGAAAAAAAAGTACCCCGTTTTTGTTGACTAAATCCGAAAGAATTTCGTGCTGAACACACTTAAGCCCACAAAAACACCTGTAAAAATAAGAGGTGGCATAAGAAAAACAACGTCTACCACAGTCGCCTACATTACAACACCGGCTAAGCGAGATCGACTTATGTCCTGAAAAGAAGTTGCAACTAAAATGAATTACCAAATATCAGCCAGAACTGGGACACGCGAATTAAGGAGGTCAACTAAGGTTACCTTTCTTAAAAAAGCAAACTTTCCAGTCAAGTCATAATGCGTAGGACTAGATGATATTAACCCTGATTTCATTAAAAGTAATCTCCACTTTGTGAGCCATCACATATCACATATAACACAGCTTCAGGATATCCCGATCCTTGGAAAGAAGCATAATAATACCGATCCCTACAAAAGGCAAGACCACAGAATTCTAATTCATATTATAAATCATAGATTCTATCAGTATCTACTCTTATGGGCCATATTGATTTTTGTAATATCCCACCATTTAATCGCACATTAAAATTGCAACTAAAATAAAAAAATCTAGGAATTTTATTAAACTACTCGTTGACCTGGGAGGATCATATCACGTACCTTAAATCAACGGAAACCTTCGTACTTTTCTGACAGTTAAAGATTACCAGAGATTAACACATAAAGCTGAAACTAGACAATGCAATTTTTGTTCCTGTAATAGCTTATGTCTGTGAGCTGTTTGCTACAGCCGAGTCAAGCTCATACGGAAACCCAAATGTGTTCCATTCGATACAGTCCACGAGCAGACGCACTTATCGAAAATCGAACGCTCACTAACTCACCCCACGTAAACACATCTTCGTTTATGCCGTCACACACATGGATGATTTTTAAAGCGTTTGGTTTTTGATTGCCAAAAAAAAAACTTCTATATTTTAAGTGGCATATGGACCACTCCAATTTTGAATCTAGTTTAAGGTCGTAGACGAGTGATTTGACAGATCTCTAAATATAAGGCTAAAGGCTAAAGTCAAATCGCACGATTTAGCCGGCCAATTCACCGGTTCAAAAACGAGAGAAAAATGACTCACCGAACTCATTTCTCAATTGGTCCATCGATTCGCGTGCTGTGTGGTATGTAGCGCCATCTTGCTGGAACCACATATCAACCAGGTTCAGCTCGTGCATTTTGGACAAAAAAAAAAATGACGCCATTGACGGTAGCGTTGTTCTCACGGTCATCTTTGAAAAAATACGGGCCAATGATTCAGCTTGACCATAAATTACTAGGTGGAGTGCAAGGTAACCTCCTTGACCCCCAGATTGCGCTGCTACTGCAAAAAATGGTTATAGTGTCTTAAAGTCCGTTCATATTTAGGCAGACATGCCAAATTTCAGTGCGATACTGTCTTTAGTTTTGTTTTGACAGCTGATTGTTGTTGACTTGTTTGGCATCATGTTGAGTATGAACAAAAACGATTTTTGTCCTACTACCGATCAAGTCCGCAGCGGCAGGCCCTCCGATGCGGTTAAAGAGGACAATGTCAAAAAAATAAATGAAATGGTGTTGGCTGACCGAAAAATGAAGGTGCGCGAACTAGCAGATACCACAAAGATTAGTATTGAGCGCACACGCCATATTTTGGGCAATATTCTGCATATGAAAAAGTTATTCTGCCGCTGGGTGCCACGCATACTCACTCTTGACCAAAAACACGGACGCGAGAGCAATTCGAAAGAGTTTTTGGACTTGCTGATGTGGAATCGGGCGGACTTTTGGCGTCGATTGGTAATTGTTGAACACCAGAGAACAGAATGAGGACGTGGACTGAAGCCGGCACGAGTGCTCCGAAGCGGCCGAGGGAGGCTCAATGGGTCGCAAAGGTTATGGCGTCGGTTTTCTAGGATTGTCATGGCATACTGACATACTGGACTATTATTGGATCGACTAAAGGCCGAAATCGCTGCAAAACGGCTTCACATGAAGCAAAAAAAATTTGTTTTTGCAAGACAATGCACCGGCGCCCAAGAGCGTCGCAACCACGGCTAAAATCAATGACTTGCGGCTCCAATTGCTGTCGCATCCACCGTATTCGCCCGATTTGGCTCCCTCGGACTATTATCTCTTCCCAAACTTCAAAAGATGGCTCATCAATAAAAAATTCAGCTCACGCGAGGAAATCATCGACGCCACGAAGCAGTATTTTGCAGTCCTTCCGGAAAATTACTTTTCGGACGGGATCAAGAAGTTGGAAAATCGCTAGAATAAGTGTATCAAACTAAAAGGGGACTATATTGAATAAAATAAAAAAACATTTAAAAATTTTTTTTTTTTTTTTTTTTTTTTCATTTCCAAGGATGTTACTTTTCACCCCACCTAGTACACTAAACAGTGCTTTTTTACGGGTGCATTGGCAGCTCTTGTATTGCCTGAAGTTGCTCTTCGGACCAAATACGGCAGTTTTTTTTACTAATATACCCAAACTCATTACTGAAGACAATTTTTCGATAAAAAAGCTGATCTTCCAGCTTTTCTAAGGCACACACTATTCGGATCGTTCACGTTCACTTCTTGCTCCAATTGTATTTTGTAAGGTTACAGACCAAGTTCCTTGCGTAAAATTTTCCACGTAGTCAAGTAAAACAATCCCAATTGCTACGAACGGTGACTCATAGACTCATAGACAATTTTCATTAACAATGGTGGATACAGCGTCTAATTTTCTTCTACATTCACTCTACGCATACTGGTGAGTGAATTGATGTCCAATAGCGTGAAATTGGTGCGTGATTTGGTCGCTGTGGCTTTAATTGCTTGCGCAGTAGGTCGGTTATGACTACCGTAAAATGGTTGAAGTGCGTGAAAAGCATTTTTCACAGGGCACGAATTTTGATAATTAAATTCAATAATTCGTAAGCGTTGTTCGGATATATAGTAAGTCTTTCCATAATGAAATGGTAATGCTTACTGAGCAGGTTACACTTTGACACATGTCACGATTCACACACGAGCTGTCAAAAATAGAACACTGAAAAACTGAAAAACAAATGAAAAACTAAAAAATTAAACATACAGAAGCCGAAAGCATGTTCACATTGTCACAAGTTTTGGTGTGGTCTAGAAGGTTAAAAAAGTGACTGTATATGTATATAGGTACTCCTGAATGAAAAGCCTATAATCAATTTCTTTGGGAATGATGATGTCGCTGTCGAATGATTTCAAATCGCCTTTTGCAGAGGAGAAAATGCCACTATGGTAGTTTTTCCAAGAAGATAATGATGTAAAGCACGGCCCAGCCAATTATCCGATTTAAGCCCCATAGAGAATCTTGGATGAGAAATAAGATGAATCGTGGCAAAAACTTAAAATATGGTATCTATGACCTTTTGCCATTTTTTCCATTTTCCATCAAGAGAGTTTTGCAAAGACCGAAACAAATGGTAATGGCTCCGTCAATTTATTCCGGGTCATCAAAGATGTGTGTGGCCTAGCATTGTCATGATGGAAGACAACTCCCTTTATGTTGGCCAACTCTGGTCGATCTTTCTTGATAGCTTCATTCATGCATAGCAAAGGATCGAATTGACCGTTTTGCCACGTTCTAGCAGCTCATAATAGACAATTCCCTTCCAATCCCACCAAACACTCAACATTACTTTCTCTGACGCAAATCCAGGCTTTAAAGTCATTTGTTGTCGGTCACCGGCATTTGACTATGATCGCTTCCGTTGGATTTTCTCGTATTTAATCCACTTTATATTGCCAGAAGTGAATTGCTTCAAAAATGGTTCCATTTCGTTACGTTTCAGCAGCGTTTCACTGATGGTTATTCGGTTAATTAAATTTTTTTGCGTTAAATTATGTGGCACCCAAACATCGAGCTTCTTTGAGTAGCTTGCTCGTTTTAGATGATTCCTAACTGTCATACGGTTAGTGTTTAGTGCCTCCGCTATCTCCAGACAGCTTCCATGCCATTCTTGCTCCATCAGTTGCAAAATTTCATCGACTTTTTCAGTGGAAAGCCGACCAGTGCGAGGTGCATCTTTTACATCGAAATTTCCGGAACGGAATCTTCCAAACCACTTCTGAGTCCGACGTTCACTCACAGCATTCTCACCGTAAACTGCACAAATTTTTTGGCATGTTTTTGCAGCATTTTTTCTTTTTTTATAGTAAATATTTCACTCATATTCAAATCAGTATAACTTTTCACACAAGCAACGAATTACACAGCTGTCTTCACAAAAACTGTAGCTTGACATGTCACCTTTCAAACACGTGTTCGTTTGGCACAATCAGATTAGTGTTCCCCGATAAATGGACACCAACACCATCTAGTGGAATGTTGTTATCCTTGAATTTTAATTTATTTATTTACAAGCATTGTACTCGTATGTTTGCTTATGTGTTAACTTAAATATATGGTCCAAGATAATTCTAAAAGGAAATGATCTGACCGCCAGAAAATACGCCAAACTACATATTGTAGCTGCAAACTGGGTTGTTTCAGGTGCCTACGCTTGGACTACACATCTTATATAGGGTTTTCCAATAGGGACTTGACAACTTTGAATTTAATTTGTGAACGCACTCTTTCACTAATCATCAAATTGTCACTGTCAATTTATTTAGCAAACTCAACATTTTCATCATGTTAAAGTACACTAACGAGCAACGTTTGCAAATTATAAAAATTTTCTACACATATTCGGAGTCGGTAACTGCAACTTTAAGAGCGTTAACTCCAATTTTCGGTCGTAATTCTCGAACTAGTAGACAGGCAAAAACAAGTTTAGTGCAAAAATTTGAGTCTACATATTCGTTGTGTGATGTTGCCGTGTCAGTGAGACAACGGGTTGGTCGAAATGACGAAAATATCGCTGCCGTTCAGACTTCCGTAGCAAACGACCCAAATCAGTCAATACCACGGCGTTCTCAAGAATTGGCCATCGCTCGGACCACATTATGGCGTGTTTTGCGTAAGGATCTTGGTTTACACCCATACAAGATCAAGCTGACTCAAGAATTGAAGCCGATGGACCATTTGAAGCGACGTACGTTCTCCGATTGGGTTCTGGAGAAGATGCGCCAAAATGATGAATTTCATCGCAAAATCATCTTCAGTGACGAAGCTCATTTTTGGCTCAATGGGTTCGTCAATAAGCAAAATATACGTTATTAGTCGGGTGAAAACCCACATGTGCTTCATGAATCACCAATTCATCCACAAAAAATAACTGTTTAGTGCGGTTTGCATGCCGGCGGCGTTATTGGGCCATATTTTTTCGTCGACGATAACGATCGTCACGTTACTGTGAATGGTCAGCATTATCGCGCCATGATCACCGATTATTTTTGGCCCAAATTGGAATATATGGACATGGACGACATGTGGTCTCAACAGGATGGTGCCACAAACCACACAGCACACGCTACAATCGATTTATTGAAGAGTAAGTATGGTGAGAGTGTTATCTCAAGACATGGGCCAGTCGATTGGCCGCCTCGTTCGTGCGATTTAACGCCGCTTGACTATTTTCTGTAGGGCTACAGACTGTCATTGGTTTATGCCAACACGCCGACGACGTTGGAAAAGCTCAGATTCAACATTGAACGCGAAATAACGGCCGTTTCGGCCGAAATGTGTGACCGAGTCGTTGAAAATTGTGTCCAAAGAATCGACCGCTGCAAACGTGCCCGCGGTGGCCATATGAACGAAGTCGAGTTCCATTCATAATTTTTTTGATTGTACTTTAAGCCAATAATAAAGTTTTAGAAATATCTCAAATAGTTTGCCTTAGAAAACACTACTTCTGGGACCGCCTTTGTAAGTCTTGAAAATTCGCTATGTATGTAAAAAATCGGATCCTCTATTTCTTTGCTGAATGGACTGGGCTGGGCCGTGAACATAATTAACTCCTACACGAAGTACACGTAAATAAAACAAACTTAGAAAACGCACTGCAGAAAGGTTTAATCAAGACCGAGGGATCATCACAGGAGTTATTTTAAAGGCAAAACGAACAAAGCCAGGCAAACAACATCTATAACCTTGGGGAGCAGAATCATTTTCTTGATCGAAGTAGCTTAGAGGTAATCTAGTCTCTTATGGAAAAAACACTCATTTCGGATGAAGTCTTTTGCGTTCTAAATGGAGAAAATTTTACTATACTGTTGAAATTTACAAAATCTGCTCTAAGTTTCCGGCTGCAAATTATAAACCAAGTTTTTAAAAAAAATATCCTTTAAAATGGATTTGAAAATAATGCATTTTTCATATCTTCGAAGGCGGTACCTATATTAATGATCATATGTGCACAAATGTACATACAGTGATGGACAAAATAAGGTATAAACGGAAAATACATGGAAATTTAATGTTAACAACAGTTGTAACTTTTTGTATATATATTATTAGAATTACAGATATTCAGTATTCAGTTTTATAAGGTCAATGCCATTATTTAAAAATAATTATATAAGAAACGCAAAAAGCAATTCATTTTTTTTAACACTAAAATTAGTTGTTGCGGTTGGAAAAATAAGAAAAAAATCGAAATTCTAGGTAATTATTCGGTTGCATGTCCTTTTGTTTTTAATATTTTAAGGTAACGCCGCGGCGTGACATGAATTCCGCAAGATTTTGGCTTTTTTGTCAGCTTCCTTGATCCCAATTTATAATGCGGCTTTATTGGAATTTTTTTTTTAGAGCCAACCTTTTCTTGATTCAGACTACAAGTTGTCGATCGGATTTAGATCGGGCGACTGACCTGGGCAATAAAAAACTGAGACATAGTGCATCACGAGTTCTTGCCAAAAGGTAAAATGATCAATAGGGAGTACCTGCTACCTACAAGTTTAATACTATTTGCGGGAAGCAATCCCAAGAAAATGCCCGGATCTATGGCGAAAAAATGTATGGCTCTTTTACCACTATAATACAGCTGCACACTCTTCACTGCTTGTTCGTGACTTTTTGGTGAATAACAACTCGCCTAATATGGCCACGTGTGACTTTCCTCTTTCCAAAAATACAATGAACCTTAAAGGGCTGTCGATTTTCAAGCTTAAATGAGATTAAAAGCACATCGCTGAAAGAACTAACTGCTATCTCAAAGATCGGGTTCCAGAAATGTTTCAGGGAATGGAGGAAGCGATAGCATAAGTGTACAATAGAATAAAAAGATGGCAATTCCTGTACTTTTTAAACACACCTCGTATTTCACCCCTCTCTTATTTGGCCACAATATAAAGCCTGTGATTGGATTAAAATGTCCACATCTGGTCACGTTCCCCTAATACCTCCTGGCACCTGCTAAGTACAATATCACTCTGACGATGTACACTCTCGAACACCGACGTAATGTCCCCTACCTCACCTTGTTCTATCGCTAACCGTAACACCCGTCTCGCTATGAAATATCATTAGTTTACCCTTAAGCCCACTTTTGGATGTATTCAAAATATCGTGATTTTGTCCAAAGCCGTACAACTCGCTTATGAAATGCCCTTCTGAGCTCTTTATTTCCTGTTTATTATACCTAGCTTGCAAATATTTAAGATCAACGCACACCGGTAATCTCTTTCTTTTCTCCCTAACTTTTCTTCATCAGCGCTGTTTACAAGCACTTTAAAGGTACACAACTCCTTTGGGGGCGCACCGTTTGTAAAAAAAAAAAATTAAAATTCTCTGCCACCGCTGTATGTATACTGTTGTGTAAAACACACCGGAATTTTCTCGAACATTTTTACTTTTATGAATGACTTGAAGAATATTTGCAGAATTGGTTATCAATTAAGGAGAACTTTTGGCCTGCTACTGGGCATCCACTTTCCAGGTAGCTACTTATTCAAGGCCAGTAGTAACCCAAACAGGACTACTGCAACCGTGACCAAAATTCATGGCCTGATTACAAGAGAAAAACTACTTTGGGCGCTACATAGCTTTAAAGCATACAAGTCTGCTGGTCCGGACGGTATAATATACCTAGCTACGCCAGAGAATATCAAGAGAATCTGTGCGGAACTGATCCACATTCCACTATGTTGGAGAGAAGTCAATGTAGTTTACATTCCCAAAGCCGGAAATTGTTTTCATATTGTTCCTAAGGACATAAGATCTAAAAATCTATCATATTTCCTTCTGAAAACTCTAGAACGACTGATTGATATATGAGTTAAAATCGATCAGACTTTTGTCAACGGCTCAATAAGCCTACCGTAAAATAAAAGTCGGTGGAAATGGCTCAGCTTTCACTGACTAGCCACATCAAACGGTCCCTACAATTAAGAGAGTACACAATGGTTGCTTTCCTGGACATAGAGGGCGCATTTAAAATCCGTCAACACATCCGCAATCACGACTGCGCTGTCTAATTTGCATATAGATGACTCACTTGGTTAATTAATCAGTCTCTGGTTCATTGAATGATTTTGAACAGGAGTTTTTAGATAAAAATTTAAATTCACCTGATCAGCAAAATGCTTATTCAGAGGATTCTGAAGATTCTGAAGCAGATATTGATGATGGAGAGCTTTCAGAAATTGACCCTCATTATGTTCGAGATGTGCCCCTTCTTGATTTGCGCGTTGAACAAGTAGGCGATGACTTGCGACAAGAAGAAGAAATATATATGCAGATTCAATCTGGTGAGCGGCGTCAGGAGGATTTTCAGGAGGATGTATCTGTTGGACCAAACAGAGGAATGCGCTACACAGCTAGGAACGTCCGTCATTCTGATATTTGGTGGTCTATGCCAGATGAGTTTCAGAAATCCAGGGCAATAAATGATCAAAACGAACGAAAGAGGCATTAGCCAAAATGCAAAACAATATTTTCAAAAAAAAGCCGACGCTTTTAGATGTTTGATAAGCCCAGAAACTATTGGTACTATGGTTTTTGACACAAACAGGAAAGCGAAGTAGGCCTATGAAGACAATCGTTTGTCAGCAACACCAAAGATACTTCGTCAATGATATTATACGGATGCAGATGAGATGTATACATATATTGCAGTGTTACTGTATGCAGGTGCCGAAAAACCGTCAAAAGAAGAAGCTAAGGACTTATTTGATCAACACATAGCACACGGCCTTGTGATGCATCTTTTAGAAGGTTTTTTGGATGACAATTTTAACGTTACCACCGACAATTTTTTTACATCTGTGCCATTGGCTTTAGAGCTAGCAAGTAGAATGACTACACCAGTGGGCACAATAAGAGGCAACAAACCACAATTACCAAAGCAGTTTAAAAAAAATTGACAGGGAATTCAAAAGAACTCGGGAAAAATTTAGTTCAATTTTTTGTTTCTCACGGTGCATGCAGTTAGTTAGCTATGCGAGTAACACAAAAAAGAACGTTCTTTTGTTGTCAATCTCACACATTGATAAGGAATTGCAGAAGCCTGTTATTATTATAGACTATAATAGAAA
This sequence comes from Volucella inanis, assembly GCA_907269105.1. Classification (NCBI taxonomy): domain Eukaryota; kingdom Metazoa; phylum Arthropoda; class Insecta; order Diptera; family Syrphidae; genus Volucella; species Volucella inanis. The sequence goes on from OU026156.1 coordinate 107,584,926, forward strand.
TAAGGGAGGCGTAGACACTTTTGAACAAATGGTTACACTCTACTGTTGCCTAGTCACATTATTTTACAACATCATAGATACTCCAGCCCTAGCTGCCTACAGATCATATGATATAAGCCAACCGGAATTGTATACAACTAAGAAAAAATCGGGAAAAAGAAAAGCCTTTATCAAAGAACTATCATTAGAATTAGCCGCTAAACATTTAGAGAAAAGAATTTTAAAACCAATTTTGCGAAATTCTGTGAAAACGGCGATGGCAATGATAGGATATAAAAAAGATACGATTATACCATCCCCTTCACAACGGCAAAATATAAAAAAGCAAAGATGTGAACCCTGCAAAACGCAAAAGAAGGATAACAAAACAACTGCAGTTTGCGATTTGTGTTATGTTCCCATTTGCAGAAAAAAAATAAATCACTTGCTGAAGCTATCGACGTTCCTAATCGGGATGATGTTGATGAAACATTCGCTTCTACATCAAAGCCAAAGCGCAGCAGAAATCAATCACCGACCTGAACAATCAAGTATACAAAATATATTTATATTTATGTTTTTTAAGTATATGTACATATAATTTAAATTTAAATAAACAACATTTTAGAGGGCCCTGAGTGCCCAGGTACACGATAATTTCAAATTTTACAGTATACTGGTCGGGGGTTAAGGAATTTTTTTATTTTCCGATCAGCTCGTAATTTTTTTTTTTTCGGAAGTCCACCAGATAGAATGGTTTCGACCGGTTCTCCATTTTTAAACTTATTAATAATATCGCACACGGTCGATGGTGGCATTTTATTTTTTTTGAATAAACATTTTTGCTTTAGATCTGCTCTGAAATTTGCTACTTGCTCTTTAATTACACTACTGTACCAACTTATTTGTTGCCTTTTTGTTATTAAACAATTTTTTAAAACACCTGACCTCTTTACTTCGTTTAGTCCATAGCTTAACTCAAATAACAAGAACTACAGGGTGACTGACTCGAAGTGCAACCAACTTCAGACTGCTATAATTTAAAAAGCGTTCATTACTGTGAGCTTAAATTTTGACATATGACAAATAATTTTATTATTTACAAGCTTTTTCAACGATTTGAGTCTCAGTTGTGTTGAAAAATTTTTTTCGCTATGGAATTCAAATGTGATAGTATGATTGCTTTATATTTGGCTGGAAAACCACAAGTAGCTATCGTTAGAGACCTCCAGCACTTCAACGTGAATAAATCATTTGTGTCTCGAACCATAGCTCGTTACCGTTATACTGTTAGCGTTGCAAAACGCCATGGAGGTGGTCATAAAAAAAACAGCAACAACAGCATAAATGGTTCGGAAAGTGAAGGGTCGAATTGAGCGAAATCCGCGCCGAAGTGGAAGAAAAATGGCTCGTGAGCTCAACATATCGTTGGAACGGATGCAATACATACTGAAAAATGAGCTTGGGCTCAAGCCATTGAAATTCTAAAAAACACACGCAACAGAAAAAAGTTAGAGTCGAAAGAGCGAAGGAGTTGCTACGCTTGCACGATAGTGGTGAGTTGCCGAATTTGGTTTTTTCCGATGAGTCGCCATTTGTTATAGAGCAATATGTCAACAAACAAAATGACCGAGTTTACTTGCCAGAGAGGTCCTTCGAAAATTTACACCTTCAGACGGCCACCAGAAAGCAGGCAGCACCGATGGTGATGGTTTGGGCCGCCATAACCGCCGATGGTCGCTCTCCGCTCGTATTTTTGGATCGTGGCGTCAAAATTAATGCGATCGTATACCGTGAAAATGTCTAAGAGACAGTATTAAAGCCTTGGACAAACAATCATTTTGGTCGGAGACCGTGCACAATTCAACAAGACTCGGCACAATGTTCCACACTTAATTTCTTCGACACAATGGATTGCGAATTCTCCGGATACAAATCCATTGGATTTCTCTATCTGGTGTATTTTGAAGGCGAAGGTTGGCACTAAAAAATACCAAAGTTTGCACCACCTTAAACAAGCACTTCGCCGGGAATGGGCCAAAGAACCGCAGAGCCACTTGAGTGCAGCATGCGATGCTTTCTTAGGCCGTCTCAAGGCCATTATTCGCGCCAAAGGTGGATATATTGAAAACTACTGATACAAATTGAAAATTCATCAAAATCAATCAATCAAATATAGCATTTTAAAAAGTTGCAGTTCGAGTCAGTTACCTTGTACTATCAACAGGTTGAAACCCAAGAAAATGCGGTATGTTTTGTAAAGACATGACATTGAGCTTAGTTACATATTTTAATAAAATTTTAAATGTTATGAGAGCAGGACATTGTTTTTTTTTCTAATTCGCACTCATAAAATGGGTTTTCTTAAATTGACAAACAAAACCTAATGTTAGGTATGTTGTTTCCTAAAATTAAGCAAAGAAAAATGTTCAAGAATTATCCGGAACGTTTTGCACAATACTACCTAACATATATGCTGTATGTATGAATGTAAATCCGTATGTTTTCGAAATTTATGAACAATTCGATATCCATGGTAATCCCCAGTTGTGTTCTTATAAATCTTAATTGGATTCGCTTTGTCAATCCCAACTTGATTCGCTTAAACTAGGCTATTGGGTTAAAACACTCTTTAGCAACCCCTGTTCTCTTGTCTATCCACAAACAGCAATTAAAGTGTAGACATCCCCTTGATAGTATTTTTTTTTTTTTAGGTATTGGTCGGTCTTTCATCACCAGGTGAACTAATTACCTCTACGCAAATTTGCCTGACCCCGAAAGCAGCCAAACTCATTAATCCCCACAGGAAAACAACAACACCAACACCGAACCAAACAAACAACAAAACACCGGAATAATCCCCATAAAGGGATGCAATGCAATGCAAAGCAACACAGAGCAAAGAAAAACTAAAAAATAATCCCTTTGACATATAAGCTACGGCACTGACACCACCTGTCAGTTAACGAGAATGCACTCTGCACACTACACACTGCAAACTGCACTATTCATAGGCAGGGCTCATCGTGTAGCCGTAGCCATTGTCGTAACAAACAATGCAATTCCGTCTAATGCAGTGTCAATCCACACAAGAGGCGGTAACGGCACAATGAAGAAAACAAGATGAAGAACCGACAACCGAAAGAAGGAATCGAAAAAAAAGACAGCAAGCCACGAATACGACTCGGGGTGCATGAATGGAAATATCCACAGGCACACCAACACCATTAGAGCCAATGAACAACGAAGCACCGTAAATGAATTGTACAAATACCTGCTCCGGCTGCTTCTGCTGTCAACGCTAAGAGGGTAAACGAACGACCTCATGACATTTACAAGAGAAAAGGTCGTCAGTGCTCAAAAGAGAAATGGTACAAGTATCTGTTCTCTTAGATGTTTCAGGAGTATTCGTATACTCGTGCCAACTATGCCAGAGGTTGGTATCCAGGAGGATTTCGTCTTACGAACTTATATCGCTGGATTCGCCACAATTTTTTTTTTTTTTTTTGTTTTCTTGTTTTTTTTTTTTTTTGCACAAGATTCTCAAGGTGGACGCCTTGAGATGGCGAATTGAAAATTTGTCCTTACACTTTTGCATACTCCTCTTGCGGTTAAAATTAAATAGCTCAAGTGACTATTGCGAACAGTATCCAGAAGAATGTCCCAAAGAAAGAAGGTGAAAGTTCGATGACACTTTTGCGGTGTAGACCTAAAACTCAAGAACATCAGTGTGACCATCATACAATTTCTAATATCGTTTTGTAGGTAAATTTTGTAGTTGCATGGGATTTATTACGAATTATTTATTGTTCTGATTTGGATCGTTTGCTACGGACTTCTGAAGGGCAGCGATATTTTCGACACTTCCACCAACCCGTTGTCTCACTGACACGGCAACATCACACAACGAATATGTAGACTCAAGTTTTTGCACTAAACTTGTTATTGCCTGTCTAACGGCCAAAAATTGGAGTTAACGCTCTTCAAGTTGCAGTCACCGACTCCGAATATCAGTGAAAGAGTTCGTTCACAAATTAAATTCAAAGTTGTCAAGTCCCTATTGGAAAACCCTATACATGTGTCATGTATTTGAAATACGATAAATAGCTACATGGGAGCAAGGATACGCCTTTATATCGCTTGCATGTATTATGAATAACAAAGCGGAACTGTGTGTAGGGCACAGCTCCAACCTTGGTGTGAGTCGTGGCCTACCCATTAACCTCTTGATGTTCTCCGGGTCCAAGCACCCCGTACTTATTACAGCTTTACATCGACCGAAGCCCAAAACCCTAACTCCCACGGTACCGAGTTTTAAGTCTTGGTATTGGCTATCGTAGGTCCTGCCTATCACCGGCAGCTTGTTACTGATCAAATCGTTATCTCCGGTCGCATAATTTTAAAACCGTTCCGATAAGACCAGTCACTTGCGCTACCCTCACTTTTTGTTAGACAATATCATTAACGGAAGAAGCCTTGATAATTGGGAAAAGGCGCGCACAAGTACACAGTGTGACCCATAGACTCCAGATAAAGCGCTGGGGTTGGACTATGTACAAGATAAAAACTGTTGTGATTTGTTCAAGCTAATGCCCACCCATGATGCCTGTAATTTTATTTAACTTGGCTGTATCTTTGAGTGAGTTGGCAGTGATACCTTCTGCCTCAAGGTATGCTTATATAGAAGACGTAGATGTGTTCTGCTTTAGCGATTACAATGATAAAGAATATGCTCTGCTGTTTCTTCGTTGGTTGCACATGCGATAGTTGTTGTGTTGTGCTATTTCCGTAGTCATAAGTTGTTTGTCAAACTGCAGTTAGGAATACGGCTACTGCGCGTATCTGACCCATTTGTTTTTTTTCAAGGAAGGGGTTGGTAAAAATTTGTTGGATTGCCTGCTACCTTCAATTTCCGTCCAGTAATGGAATGCATTTATTTTTAGCCAATTATTTATGTAGCTTGTTATGGAGCTGATTGGTAACCCGCAAGGTGGTCGTAGCAACATGAATTTTGTTCTGAACCTTTTCTGACTAAGTCGTCTGCTCTTTCATTGCCATTATAACCCTAAAACCCAGATTAGATGGAGTCTAGTAGTGCTGGCCAGTGTTTTGAAAAGTATAATGCTGTCCCAAACAGTTTTTTGAAGTTATCTCAATAGCGTTGATAGTATGAAAGGCCGCTTTGCTGTCAGAGAGAATTTAAAGGTTCTTGTTGGTAGGAGATCTATTTAAGTTCTCCCTCTTAGTTTGAAATACAGAGATCCTACTGTCCATACTTGCCTACAGTGGGGTATTGTAAGTTTCTCAGTATATGCCCGATCCAATTCCTTCGGCTATTTTGAGTCCATGTGTGTACCAAATCAGTGAATCTCTTTTAAACAGGGGTTCATTCTGTTCGCAATTCTGTCGATCAAGGAAGGTTACCTTTCATTCATTTCTCCTGAGTTCAAGAAAAAGCTCTGAATGAGCTATTTTTAATTTGTTCTCATCCACTGGGATAAGCATGTAGGCGTTAGCCAAAGCTTGTTTCAGTATGTGAAGATGAAGAAGTGGGAGGTTTAACAGAACTTTTAATGCTGCGGTGAAGGCTGTTCTCATTGTTTGTTTAGTCCAGCACGAGAAGACTTTCATTTAAATTTATGCCACCGTATTCTAGATATATAAGTGACAATAGGTCTAGGAATTGGTGTGTACACCCAGTTTTTACGATAAACTTTTGCTGGTCCATAGTGAGATCCTGGGTTTTTCTAGTACTTTTATTTTTCTTAACATGCGTGTATAACCTTTTGATCCAGGGTAACTCCTACGAATTTCACCTCATTTGAAAATTTAATTGTTGCACCAAAAAGTGTTGGGTCTTTAAGTTTTTCTAATTTTCTTCTCTTAGTGAAGGCAAATATGATGATCTTACTGAAGTTGACTTTCAGGCCAATCCTCTTGCACCAGTTAGAAACAAAGTTGAGTGCCATCCTCTGAAAAGAATCGCTATGTCATCAGCGTATCCTCGGACACAAAAACCGTCGTTGCTGAGTATATTTAGTTCGTTTACTATGATGGATCAAAAAAGGGAGGAAAGAACACCACTCTAGTAGCAACCCTTCGCAGCAGTAAGGCTGACTCTGTCATTGCCTGATGTAGCGTTGATATGTTTACCGTTAAGCATGTGCTTTAGCAATTAATAGTAGTATTGTTTACTCCTGTGTTTCGGATGCAAATTTATATCTGGGATCAGGGCGTGTTTAGTGTTGCCGAAAGCTCTTTCGATGTCAAAGAAGTATCCAAGCATGCGCAGTAGAGCATGCGGTATCGATTTTCCTGGTTGATAGGTATATTGATTTTTATGAAGTGGGTTCCCGTAGTATGTCTATCTAGTATTTTTTCCATTTTTTTTTTTGGAAAAACAAGGGAGGGTTATTGGTCTGTATGATTTGATATAGACCCAATATATCGAACTACTATAAAACTAGGTGCTCTGAAGCCTTGGAAATACCTCTGTTGAGGTACATCATTTGTTGGAGATTACGTGCATAATCTGTTTCTGTGTATCTGTGTCACAGACGGGAAATTAAAAAAATGAAGGAGTAGGTTACAGTTAAAGTCAGCTGAAAAGCTGAATTTTTGTTGTTGTTTTTTCTACGGGCTAGAGACAAAATGGTAGACAAATTCCATCTTCAAGAGGGGGGACAAAAACTTTCTATTTTTTCTACTGACCAATGTTCACTTTTAGAAGAAGTTGATGTCACTGTACCATCTGTTAGGTTCACTTTCAAAGTCTGTTAACGCAAACAGGTTCAACAACCCCTTAAAGAATTTTAAGGTCAAACTGACCAAGGATATAGTATCTTCATTCACTTTCGTTAACGTCCAGGCCTCTTGCCCAGAAGTCTTATACGGGCTTGGTTAGCGGAGTTGTTTTTTTAGGTCAAAGATACAACATTTGAGTAGTGTAACTCTTCGTTTGATTTCTTTGATGAGATGTTATCAGAGTTAGGAGAAAACAAAGTCTCTAACTACTAACTCACTTCTACTATAGTGACGTTGTATTCAGTTCAGAACTGAACTCATTCTATTTGCATCTGTCTCAGAAGTTACAAACACACCAGTGCCAGCTGTGCTCTGTCAATAATATCCATACCTTAAGCGTATGCTGATAGTCACAAAGACTATTTCATTTTCAAAACGGTGAAATAGACCCATTTACGATACTAAAACAAGACTTAGGGAAGCCCAGCAAAAGATTGATAACTCGTACTGAGAAATTTATGAGGAATGCATTAAATTAGACACAGGATACGTTTTATATACCGGGCCATTTAGTTTTTGCTGTCATTTTGGTCTAATTTTCATTTGTCAGTTGATATTTGACAGTCGTGTAGAATAGTCCAGAATATCCAGTTTATGGATATTGCTAGAAGCTTCAGATTTACCAGCCAATGCCTCTGGAATGGTTAAAATTACTAGTGGGCTGCGTGTGTGCTAAGTTGTGTCTCTGTCAGTGTTATGGACTTACTTTTGAACCAAGATCCTTAGGCTTAGTAATCTTTAAACGTACATTCCTAGCTCCTTACTAACCAATTTAGTGAAGTCCAAGGTTTGAAGTGAAAAGATTAGATGTCATTCATTAACTCAGCAAATAAACAAAACACATTTAAATACTCGTATTGCTATTTGGCAAACGATATGCACCCTAAGTCTAACGAGTACACAAAGTAACGGTTACGCACTAGACGCACTGGAATCCTTGGTATACCTAGCAAGGTTTTCCAATCGTCACGTCAACAAAAAAAAAGAAGAGATAAGTGAGAAAGATGATCGTCAAGGTGCCCAAGATGGGGAATTTAGTTGAATGTTACAAACTGTTGCGCAACAACGTTCTGGGCTTGGTACTGCTATTTATGTAGATCATACTCGTATCTACATCTTTTTGATCTGCAGAGATCAAAGAGTCGATGTTGTGTGTTCCTCTTTCCTTGCAGCATATACTGTGCTTAGTTTTTTCTCCGTTGTCCGCTTAACGCATCTTTGCCGCTTCTGCTTCAGTAGTCGCAAGCGCTAAATAGTATTAGTCAGGCGGTTTGCTTGCGTTTATTGAGTTTTTCGAAAATTTGCCTTCAATTTATTTTAATTCCTGTTCAGTTATACTGTCGATTGTAAAAAGTCCATTATCTATTGCCGGAACAAGACAATCTTGTAAAAAGCTCCCTAGGACCAGTTGGTTTGGATGAAATGCTTGTCGATGATACCGGTGATGTCACGGTGACCAGTGAAGGAGTGAAAGTCGAAAAAGTTCCTGTTGAGCTGGCTGAATTTTAGGATGGAGAAATCGGCGATGGTACAACATACCTTTGTATACCGATTGGCGTTTAAGGAAGCCTGAAAATATATTTTAAAGCAATCGAAGAGCTCGGTAGAGACTATCCGATTAATATTGCCAAGACATTGATGAGTTCTAAGATTATTAGAGCTGATGCAGACACTTTCTCTGCCAAGCTCTTAAGATCACCGATCCAAAAGGCAACGCAGCCTATTCAATTAAAGCCGTCAACATTCTGAAAGCACATGGAAAATCAGCTAGAGAAAGCCTTTTAATTCCTGGCTTAATTGTACAATTGTACAAATGCAAAAATTGCTTGCCTTAACTTCTCTTTAGAAAAGACAAAAATGAAGATTGGTGTACAGGTGCTTATCAACGATCTCGACAAGTTGAAAGGTATTCGTGCCCATGAGTTAGATAACATCAAGGAGCAAGGAGAGAATTCAAAAGATTCTGGCCGCTAAAGTAAATGTAAGCACATTGTAATCCGACAATCTCTGCATGAAGTGCCGTGGCTGTGCGTAAAGAAAACAGATTTGAAATCAACAGAAGATGCAGCATTCTGTATCTCACATACCAACATGGATGGTGAAGAGAGCTTTAATACCTCGCTGGTAGGAGAGGTTTTTGAAGTTGGTCAGGAGATAATCTTTGAGGATGAGCTGATTTTTATCAAGGGAACAAAGGTGAGTGCTCCTGCTTCAATAATTCTTCGTGGACTTATACTGATGCACTGTTGCGAAGAGATTACTAGAAAGCAGCTACTGCTGGAGGTGGATGTGTTGAAACTGCTCTACTCTATCAATTTACTTGGGGAACTTTGCTACCTTCCTGAGCTCAAAGGGACAATTGGCAATTGCAGAGTTTTCAAAGCCTCTGTATTGGTTATCCCAAAGACTTTGGCAGTGGATTCTGATTAGTATCCCACAGATCTAATGGCCAAGCTACGTGCCTATCATAATTCCATTCCAACTAAGACAACATAAATCAAGTTTTCACATTACGGCAGTTGTTTGAAAAACCCACCCTTCGTCGATTTCAAAGCTACATATGATAGCATCTATTGAGATCAACTATACAGAGCTATATTTGTCTAGTTTTAGCATCCCTATGAGGAGAATGCACGCTGCTCTGTCAAAATCGGTAATGCCAAAGCCAAGGCCCTTAATGTCAGAAAAGAACTTAAGCTAGGCGGTGCCTTGTCATGTAAATTTCTTAACATCGTTTTTGAAAGAATTACGCGAAACTTATATGTCAAGTCCAGAGGTACCATCTTTCAAAAACCTGTTCAGTAACTCGCATATGCAAACGACATTGACATAATGGGAGAGCACAGAGAGCTCTCAATGGAAAATCTGTTTAACATTTTTTATTGTCCGTGTTAAAGTTTTTTTTTTTTTGTGATTAAAGAAAAATGCATCAATGCAATCAAATTAAAAATATTAAATTAAAAAGAAGACTATGGAATAGAGATGTGAGTTTATCTATTCATCGAGTTCATTTGCCTGACTTGTCTTCGGGATTCACATTGATTATATCATCGATTCGAAGGATGGTGATTGCAGCTTCGGTAGCAAATTTAAGTAATTTAATTTTGGACATTTATGGTAGACTTTCCTGGTCTTAAACTACACTAATAGAGACCAGTAAGGCAATTTATGAAGGATGTTAGGCGTTCAAAAAATACGGTAGATAGGATTTTATATGCGATGTTGTGGAGACTTATTCCCCTGTAGTTGGGGCAATTGAGAGGATCTCTCGATCAAACCATGCTGAGGTTTTATTCGTCAGGCATACTCTCGTCGACCAATATATGCTCCATTTCCAAACATCACCTGTTGCTTTAAACAACTCCGCAGTTAAGCCATCGGGTCCAGCAGCCTTGCTGAACTTAAGCTTGGAAATAGCCGTTCTGAATTCCTCTTGGTCGGGTTGACGGAATTGTGTTCTGTCTTTGTTCATGTTGAATAATTTATTTCATCTCCATCCTTACAGATTTCTGCTCAGGCTTGGGGCCGGTTGACACCAGTAATAATGATTAAACTGGTTTTCCACGTTCGCTGCTGGCGGCATCGGGCTCCTCGAAATGTTGAGGGAACTCAATCGGAAAAAGCCTGATGGTTTCCTGAACTTCCTCACAATGATTCGTTGGCTTTGGGCTGTTACTGGTATCCGTCTTGGCTACAAGATAGTGGTCCTAGGCTATGTTATCTGCTCGGAATATTTGGAGATTCATAACACCAGAGGAGTGCCTTGCGTTGATCACAATATGATCAATTTGTTGAACATGATACAGCCGAGTCCGTTTATGGATATCAAGGTGTGTTTGTTTCCATAAATTATGGTGTGGATGCATACTATTTTAACAAATATGCCCTCATCACCTAGCTTGGCATTAAAAACACTAAAAGGATGAGTTTTAAGTCATTTGGCGAGTTTGCTTTTTATGCGAGTTAGGCGTTCGCTTGTATGTCTGAGGCTCAAGACCTTTGCGCCAAGTCTTCCTTTTACAGTGATTCCACATCCGTATAAGCATTGGAACTACTCTTCTTGTCACACCGGTTGTCTAAAACATTCTCAATAGTATCATAGACATCACAGTTTTTCATTCTCTTTCTGTCGGGTCAATCCCATCGCACTTCTTGGATAGTGGTTATAATATATCTGCTTTGTAGCAGTCTAGGAAGGTTCGAATAAGATCTTGTCGCTTAATCGTTTACCAGGGTCATCAATAGCGAATCCTTTATTATCCGAAGCTATTGGTGGGTAAAGATTGGGAGCCCTATGATGGCCTGTGGCAGATATTTGCAAGGAATTCTATGGTTCTATGATTCGTTTTTGTGACGACATTTGTATGGGTTCTATAGTTTAGCCATTATCCATTAACTTTGCAGAGTTTAAAGAGCTGTTTCTAGTTTGGAAAGACACCTTTTCGAGCATGATATAAGTATATGGGTTTCATAAAGGGTAAGTTAACAGATAGTGTGGATATTGGCTGTCAATTACTGAATTCAGTGTGGTTAATCTTTTTGAAAGATATCATACAATCTTCGGTAATTTTCATTTTATTCATGGAGTCGTTTACCACGCAACAACGCATTGTTGTTATTTAATCTTATTACGAAATTGGGCGATCTGTAAAAGTAATATTTCGTAAAATTCGTGAATTTTTCGGTCAACATAATCGCCCTAGTAAGTCAGGGACCGGAAAACCCCTACGAAAAAGTCGCGGTATTGTGCAGATTACGGGTAGGCGGCATCGTTATCTCGTACTTTTTCGAAGATGAGGCTGGAGACACAGTAATAGTGAATAGATTTTTTTTCCGAAACTAAATCCAAAAAAAATATCGACGATTTCTGGTTCCAACAGGATGATGTTACCGCCCACACAAGCCAACTATCACTCATTTTATTGCGTACTAAATTTGAAGATCGCATTATTTTGGTTAGAGGAGTTGATTGGCCCGCAAAGTCAACCGATTGGACACTTTAAGACTTCTTCATGTGGGGCTATTTAAAGAGTAAGGTCTATGACAATAACCCGTTTCAATTTAGGATCTCAAACATAACATCCAAACTGAAATTGCGGCCATTGACCCACTCATTCTTCAAAAAGACATCGATAATTTTGACCTTTGGATAATCGATTGCAACAGAAGCCGTGGTGGTCACATGAACGATGTTGTGTTCCACTCATAATTGCCATAGGCCGAACTTAATAATAAAATATTGTTGTACATTGATTTCACAATAAATGTGTGTTTAGCTTAATGGAAACTTCCACAATAGCTGTTGACTCTATATGTTTTGCGTATTAGCTACATAGAGTTTGGTTCGAAGCATAACAGCTGTTAGACTAATAACGAGTACATACGATATCGTAAGTATATCCAAGAAAAGCGCCTGGCCACACGAAAGTTAGTGCATCTATTCGCACGCATGGTACCCTTAAATTCTACGGATATGGTGGCAGCTACGAATATGGCATAGGACAACATTTTCCCACGATAATACCCAAGAATAGCTAATGCGTAAAATTTTCTTTGATTTAATTGTCAGTTGGCTTTCGTCTGGTACGAGTATCTTTTCGATTGTTATGACACCCGAAAATCATTACCATAATTTCGTTTCAATATTTTCCCAGTTTCTATGGTTTCCTGATTTCCTTTTCAGTTTTCATTCGATTACTTGACATTCCATTGACACGATGACATGTGGAACTTATGGTTTATTTATTATCATGAGTTGGACGAATGTTTTCGAAATTAATTAAGTTGCTCCGCCGCTAATGACACTCATTTGTTTCTTCTCTCTGTGTTCTTGCCTTGGGGTTTGAGATTGATATGTGGAGTGGCCGGAGATGGGCCGATGTTGTTTTAGTGTGTGTTTGTGTTAATTAATAAATTCGACTGTTTGTTGTTTGGGTTGTCGATTTTTTCCCACTCTCCTTTTTATTGTTATTTAGCGAATAAACATGGATTGTTGATTGTATAAGAAATGAACCATTTTGTGGAGTTGCCAGATGAGTACTTTAATTTGAAGAGTTTATAACCATAAGTAAGTTCTTTAGAAACTTAATCGAATAACGTCCGATTTCTATAATTAGATGAAAGTTGTTATATTTTGTCGTTGAAAACGAATCTTGGGATGAAATTCAATGCTTTTGCACATTCTTTAGGCTTCGAAAAAATTTATCAATGTACTAATTGGACTGTGAAATGTCCTTGTTTACAAACAAATTAGGTTAAATACATCGAAGACTTGGGCTAGTACAAAAAGCCAGAGAGGAAATACTAATGTATTACAGATTTTTATTTATCATAGAGAATGATTTCAGTAAGCTTAATGGGGCTCCAGCGTGTTTAGCCGACTTGCAATATTTTTGCCACTTGTGTAGAACCGATGCTTAGGGTAACACAGCAGCGATTATATTTAACTTAGTACAGAAATTTCGAAAGAAGAGAGTAACATTAAATTATGAAAGGTTTGCAGTAAAGCCAGCTTAAAACAATTTTCCATGTGACCAGAAAAGATCTGTGGATGTCAGTTGCCTTCAATCCATCGCTCACGGCGTTGATCGTGGGAACAGTGATGATGCAATTAACAGTTATGTATGGCACGGATTCGGGCACATCATCTGTTAGCGAATCCAATGAATGAGCTCCTAATGGCAATTGAAAACTCCGATAAGAAGATAAGAGTCCCCGGGAAGGTTAAGCGAAACCCAAAAAAGATTTGAAAAGTTGAAGACTTCCTTCTGAGAAGATCGCCAATAATCTTAACATAATGGTTTATAAGATTAAGCGGTCGATGGAAACGAATTTTTCGATTTCCTTAAATCAGAATAAATCGTCTAACTGAGAGGTCGTCGGAAGGGTTCAACATCCAAGATCGCTACGAGGAAACAAGCAGATGAAACTATGCTAAGGGCATGGAGAGGTTCCTTTCAAACTCCTACAACGGATTCTACCAGTCCAAGCCAGTAAAGCCTCTGATAACGCGAAAATTCTCCTGAAATGCTGTCTTGAGGAACAAGAACCTTTGCTCCTTTTATGGCGAAAGTAATGGGAAATATTGTACACCAAGGTTGAAGTCAAACCACTTTTCAATGTATCCGCTAAGCAGGTTATGCTCCTAAATCTTGGTGGGATTTTATATGTTTTTTATATGTATCCCTAAATTGGGGAAGGCAAGACACTCGAGTCCAAAAAACTCGATAACTATTATTAGTAGATCTTCACTCGTATGTAAGAGGTGTAATTGGTGACAATTATTTGTCAACAGCAATGTTAAATAACGTAAGTGCGGACATAATTCTACGCAATTTGCAAAGATCTCACTTAGACATCTGTGTATATCTAGATTGTCATCATATTCAATTCAAAATCTTAGGAATATTGCAATACGTTTCATTCGATGTCTGACGATCATTGTATCGGAAAAAGTCATTTTAGTTCTAATCAAAAGGCTCAACAAAGGACTATTACTAGTTAAAAATTTTATTGTTTTAGTCAATCTTTTAAGGACAGAGACCAACAAGATATCTGCTCAAACCATTAAGCCTCTACAAATTGAGGGAAATGAGCTTAGACTATCCGTGATTTAACAGTTCAAGATAAACTGGAAAGAGAACAATGAATAACGTATCAATAAAGCAAGAGTAGGTTTGTACACATATGAAAAGGCGTTCAGAACTAAACAAGGCTTCAAACGGGTTTTCACCCAGCTCGATATTCTTAAAAAAAAAAACTAAGAAAAGCATTGATAGCTATGAAACCTGATCAAGATCTAGGGAATGATCAGTATCGGAGTTCTAAAACCAAACAAACACCCCCACCGCGACATTGAAGAACATGTACAAAAGTAACAGTTATAACCCAGGCATCAACAATTTCTATCGAAAATGATATCGTCCAAAAATTAATTATTATTTACTTGGACAGCCAAGCAGCTAAAGAGGTTACGGACACCGCGATAATAATATCCAGCGATGTGCAAATCTGCAGGAATCTCCTTAATGAGATATTCAGTGTCAAAAATGTATACGGTGACCTTCGCCGAAAAAAAGAATAAGGACTCTTTACAAAGAGGTTGTGCATAGTATTGAATTAAGAACCCTCCTGAGATTCACATCGCTACTCATTGGTCTCTGTTTATAAGTGTTAAGCTACAACATTTCCATCATTTTAGTACAATTGTCCCACTACTGATCTAAGTGCACAGTGAATGTATCAAGATAGCCGTCGACCTACCTACGAGGGCTGTTTGATGAATAACTATTAGAAATGACAACGCAACTTTTTTAACCCTTCCGTATAGTACGACTTTTGTTGGCCTGCAAAATACTCCTCTGCGGCGGCGATGGCTTCCTCGTTCGACTCGTACTTGTTTCCGGTGAGCGATCTTTTAAGGTTTGGGAACAAAAAGAAGTCGCAAGGAGCCAAATCTGGAGAATATGGAGGATGGGGGAGCAATTCGTAGAGAAATTCGCCCAATTTGGCTGTGGCGACTCGGAAGGTGTGAGTCGGTGCGTTATCATGGTGGAAGAGAAATTTTTTCTTTGGCAAATGTAGTCGTTTTTTTTTTCAAATCGGCGTTAAATCGGCCTCCCACACTTAATTTGAGATATGTGACGCAAGTCAAATATTTGGGCATAATCATGAATGAGAAATTGAACTTCTTGCCACACTTGGGAAGAGTCAAAGACAAACTCACAAACGTTGGGGGTCAGATGAGGCGCATTATGCGGTCTGACAAGGGCTCAACAGGCATGCTGTGCGTACCATATGTATATGGTGGCCTTTATGTTGCCTGAGCAACATTTGTGGCGTTAGTGTGGAGCGACTCCACGGTCTCTTCAGAGACGCTCCAGTTGTTGAGGGCGTCATCTCTTGACAGTGACGCGAAATAGCCTTCAAGGTAAAGAGGAGTGTCTCGTTAAAGGAACACGATACACCCAATTGACCCATTTAAGTCAACCAAATGTCCTTACATAAGCCTAAGGCCTTGCTAGACGAATGCGTCATATCTATCATAGATGGAGATCTAGAAGGAACGATAACGATTATGGCAAGGTTATTTACCGCTTCCTAAAGGTGATTTTGTTCATGCAAGAGCGGCCAGGTTTAATTTGGACTTTTATTTTACTGGAATGGTTCCTTTAATAAATTTCTGTATAAAATTAGCATTGACCAGGTGGAACGCTGTTCCGAACGCCAGAACGCCACATGTTCTGTGTGAATGTTGTTTGTATGATGATGTAAGGATTTTTAACCTATGGGCGTAGGTATTGAAAACAGCGTTTGCGACGTTGGCGGAGTTCTAACTGACAACGCGCAAATAACAAGGATTCAAAACTATGCGAACATAATTTTTTCTAGGCGTTGTTCTAGGCAGTTATACCCTGATGCTCAGTGAGCAGGGTTAAAAGGCGGCCTGTCATGTTCAATAAGGTGTCCCACTCGAAGTACCCACAAGGTTGCGAAGCTCGATTCTAGTACCACGGAAGGGCAGGACCCACCCCTCGAACTTCTGTTCCAGCCTGACCTAGGGGTTGGCCCCTTTATGGAAGTGGTGGCTGTTTTTATGGTTTATACCCAAAGTCCCGGGGAGGGTAGATAGACCTGAGCTTGGACATCTCATGGTTCAGCACAGCTTGTTACGACATACACCGTGTTACGGCTTGTGTTTAAATATTGGATGATTATGGTACCAATCGGTTTACTCGATGTAGGGTTGCACTGCAACCACGTGCCACGAACCATAGATTGGTGGGGGTTTTAGATATGCCTCAACACTTTACCTTATAAATGACTTCTACTAGGTATTGGAGATGGTATTAATACCATCCAAAGGGCGTTGATTGACGCATCGTATTATTCCTGATAATAGCATAGACGCTCCGTGGGTTAGGGCCTACACGGCAGAAGTCCACGCAAAACACAAGAGACGTTCTGCTGTGCTGTGCTCGTCGAATTGAATTGTAGTGAAAGGCCTGAAAATGTTCCCTTACAAAATGCAAGCCCTTCACCAATTGCTACTTGTTGACCGTCAAATGAGGTAAACTTACTCTCGTGTTCTATTAAACCTGGTGCAAAAAGAGGATGATTTCGTATCCGTAATCATACAAGGTGGAGTGAAAAGTAACCTCCTTGACCGCCAGAATGCGCAGTTACTGCAAAAAATTATGGTGCCTTGAAGTCCTTTCATATTTAGGCAGACATGCCAAACTTCAGTACGATACTGTCTTTAGTTTTGTTTTGACAGCTGATTGTTGTTGACGTGTTTGGCATCATGTTGAGTATGGACAAAAACGATTTTCGTTCTCTCATAAAACATTATTTTTTGTGAGGCAAAACGGCGAAGGAAAGAAAAGAAAAGTCGAATAAATATTATGGGGCTCCGTCAGATTACACCGTCAAATATTGGTTTCGAGAGTTTCGTGGTGGCCGCAACTCCACTACCGATCAGGACAATGTCAAAAAAATATATGAAATGGTGTTGGCTGACCGGAAAGTGAAAGTGTGCGAGCTAGCAGATGCCACAAAGATTAGTACTGAGCGCACACTCACTCCTGACCAAAAGCACGAACACGAGAGCATTTCGAAAGAGTGTTTGGACTTGCTGATGCGGAATCGGGCGGACTTTTGGCGTCGATTGGTAACTGTTGAACACCAGAGAACAGAATGAGTGCCCAGCAATGTACTGAAGCCGACACGAGTGCTCCGAAGCGGCCGAGGAAGGCTCGATTGGTCGGATAGGTTATGGCGTTGGTTTTCTGGGATTGTCATGGCATACTACCTCGAAAAAGGAAAAACTATCAACAGCGAGTATTACTGTGCATTATTGGAGCGATTGAAGTCCGAAATCGCTGTAAAACAGCCTCACATGACGCAAAAAAAATTTTTTTTTCATTCCCAATTACTTTTCACCCCACCTAGTAATGAGCAAGGAAGCACATTTCCACGTAAGTGATTATGTAAATAAACAAAATTTGCGTTTCTGGGGCACGGAGAATCCACATGAAATGCACGAAGAGCCATTGCAGCCCCTCAAAGTGGCTGTTTGGTACGGCATTTACAGTGAAAAAGTGCAGCGCGGGCAACGATGGAGCTTTCCAGCCCATGAACACATCCTGAAAAAATCTCATTGAAAACAGTTCTGCCGTTTTTAAGATGAGCCCGTATAGACAGATAGTCAGAAAGACAACATTTTTGTTAATGAGCTGCTGTTTTAATGGCATACGAATAACCATATAAGAAAGGCACTTCAATTTTATTTATATAAATGTATAGATGTATAGACTAGATATTTTAATCGCACTACCAGATTGGAACATGCACTGTAAGTTTTCGGCATGCAGTACAGTGTACAACAAACATGAATTCCTGGCAAAAATTCTACCTTAACCATGAACCAGCTGACCTAAAAATTACACTTCAGTTCCTACAAGAAAGTAAACGGAGCAAAAGACCTCTAAGTGAAACAAATCATCTATCAGCCATCAAAGAAGCTATGTCCAAACAATAACAGACGTTGCTCAAGGATACTTCTTTGGACGCTTCTCACTTAAACGAAATGCATCTAAGCTATAATGGCTTTTGTAAAGCAAGGAATGGAAAGCTAGTAACAATATATTTAAAACAAAACTTAAGTGATGAAGTTCATACCTAGGCGGAGTGAAAAATAGCTAGAATGCAAGTCTGTTACGCATTTTCAAACAGCAATTCAGTTGAGAAGAAAGAGTTTCTAATAAAGACAGTTCAGTCCATTCTGTGCCATCAAAGGAACGCGTCTCCAAATTAATTATTATTTACTTGGACAGCCAAGCAGCTAAAGAGGTTACGGACACCGCGATAATAATATCCAGCGATGTGCAAATCTGCAGGAATCTCCTTAATGAGATATTCAGTGTCAAAAATGTATACGGTGACCTTCGCCGAAAAAAAGAATAAGGACTCTTTACAAAGAGGTTGTGCATAGTATTGAATTAAGAACCCTCCTGAGATTCACATCGCTACTCATTGGTCTCTGTTTATAAGTGTTAAGCTACAACATTTCCATCATTTTAGTACAATTGTCCCACTACTGATCTAAGTGCACAGTGAATGTATCAAGATAGCCGTCGACCTACCTACGAGGGCTGTTTGATGAATAACTATTAGAAATGACAACGCAACTTTTTTAACCCTTCCGTATAGTACGACTTTTGTTGGCCTGCAAAATACTCCTCTGCGGCGGCGATGGCTTCCTCGTTCGACTCGTACTTGTTTCCGGTGAGCGATCTTTTAAGGTTTGGGAACAAAAAGAAGTCGCAAGGAGCCAAATCTGGAGAATATGGAGGATGGGGGAGCAATTCGTAGAGAAATTCGCCCAATTTGGCTGTGGCGACTCGGAAGGTGTGAGTCGGTGCGTTATCATGGTGGAAGAGAAATTTTTTCTTTGGCAAATGTAGTCGTTTTTTTTTTCAAATCGGCGTTAAATCGGCCTCCCACACTTAATTTGAGATATGTGACGCAAGTCAAATATTTGGGCATAATCATGAATGAGAAATTGAACTTCTTGCCACACTTGGGAAGAGTCAAAGACAAACTCACAAACGTTGGGGGTCAGATGAGGCGCATTATGCGGTCTGACAAGGGCTCAACAGGCATGCTGTGCGTACCATATGTATATGGTGGCCTTTATGTTGCCTGAGCAACATTTGTGGCGTTAGTGTGGAGCGACTCCACGGTCTCTTCAGAGACGCTCCAGTTGTTGAGGGCGTCATCTCTTGACAGTGACGCGAAATAGCCTTCAAGGTAAAGAGGAGTGTCTCGTTAAAGGAACACGATACACCCAATTGACCCATTTAAGTCAACCAAATGTCCTTACATAAGCCTAAGGCCTTGCTAGACGAATGCGTCATATCTATCATAGATGGAGATCTAGAAGGAACGATAACGATTATGGCAAGGTTATTTACCGCTTCCTAAAGGTGATTTTGTTCATGCAAGAGCGGCCAGGTTTAATTTGGACTTTTATTTTACTGGAATGGTTCCTTTAATAAATTTCTGTATAAAATTAGCATTGACCAGGTGGAACGCTGTTCCGAACGCCAGAACGCCACATGTTCTGTGTGAATGTTGTTTGTATGATGATGTAAGGATTTTTAACCTATGGGCGTAGGTATTGAAAACAGCGTTTGCGACGTTGGCGGAGTTCTAACTGACAACGCGCAAATAACAAGGATTCAAAACTATGCGAACATAATTTTTTCTAGGCGTTGTTCTAGGCAGTTATACCCTGATGCTCAGTGAGCAGGGTTAAAAGGCGGCCTGTCATGTTCAATAAGGTGTCCCACTCGAAGTACCCACAAGGTTGCGAAGCTCGATTCTAGTACCACGGAAGGGCAGGACCCACCCCTCGAACTTCTGTTCCAGCCTGACCTAGGGGTTGGCCCCTTTATGGAAGTGGTGGCTGTTTTTATGGTTTATACCCAAAGTCCCGGGGAGGGTAGATAGACCTGAGCTTGGACATCTCATGGTTCAGCACAGCTTGTTACGACATACACCGTGTTACGGCTTGTGTTTAAATATTGGATGATTATGGTACCAATCGGTTTACTCGATGTAGGGTTGCACTGCAACCACGTGCCACGAACCATAGATTGGTGGGGGTTTTAGATATGCCTCAACACTTTACCTTATAAATGACTTCTACTAGGTATTGGAGATGGTATTAATACCATCCAAAGGGCGTTGATTGACGCATCGTATTATTCCTGATAATAGCATAGACGCTCCGTGGGTTAGGGCCTACACGGCAGAAGTCCACGCAAAACACAAGAGACGTTCTGCTGTGCTGTGCTCGTCGAATTGAATTGTAGTGAAAGGCCTGAAAATGTTCCCTTACAAAATGCAAGCCCTTCACCAATTGCTACTTGTTGACCGTCAAATGAGGTAAACTTACTCTCGTGTTCTATTAAACCTGGTGCAAAAAGAGGATGATTTCGTATCCGTAATCATACAAGGTGGAGTGAAAAGTAACCTCCTTGACCGCCAGAATGCGCAGTTACTGCAAAAAATTATGGTGCCTTGAAGTCCTTTCATATTTAGGCAGACATGCCAAACTTCAGTACGATACTGTCTTTAGTTTTGTTTTGACAGCTGATTGTTGTTGACGTGTTTGGCATCATGTTGAGTATGGACAAAAACGATTTTCGTTCTCTCATAAAACATTATTTTTTGTGAGGCAAAACGGCGAAGGAAAGAAAAGAAAAGTCGAATAAATATTATGGGGCTCCGTCAGATTACACCGTCAAATATTGGTTTCGAGAGTTTCGTGGTGGCCGCAACTCCACTACCGATCAGGACAATGTCAAAAAAATATATGAAATGGTGTTGGCTGACCGGAAAGTGAAAGTGTGCGAGCTAGCAGATGCCACAAAGATTAGTACTGAGCGCACACTCACTCCTGACCAAAAGCACGAACACGAGAGCATTTCGAAAGAGTGTTTGGACTTGCTGATGCGGAATCGGGCGGACTTTTGGCGTCGATTGGTAACTGTTGAACACCAGAGAACAGAATGAGTGCCCAGCAATGTACTGAAGCCGACACGAGTGCTCCGAAGCGGCCGAGGAAGGCTCGATTGGTCGGATAGGTTATGGCGTTGGTTTTCTGGGATTGTCATGGCATACTACCTCGAAAAAGGAAAAACTATCAACAGCGAGTATTACTGTGCATTATTGGAGCGATTGAAGTCCGAAATCGCTGTAAAACAGCCTCACATGACGCAAAAAAAATTTTTTTTTCATTCCCAATTACTTTTCACCCCACCTAGTAATGAGCAAGGAAGCACATTTCCACGTAAGTGATTATGTAAATAAACAAAATTTGCGTTTCTGGGGCACGGAGAATCCACATGAAATGCACGAAGAGCCATTGCAGCCCCTCAAAGTGGCTGTTTGGTACGGCATTTACAGTGAAAAAGTGCAGCGCGGGCAACGATGGAGCTTTCCAGCCCATGAACACATCCTGAAAAAATCTCATTGAAAACAGTTCTGCCGTTTTTAAGATGAGCCCGTATAGACAGATAGTCAGAAAGACAACATTTTTGTTAATGAGCTGCTGTTTTAATGGCATACGAATAACCATATAAGAAAGGCACTTCAATTTTATTTATATAAATGTATAGATGTATAGACTAGATATTTTAATCGCACTACCAGATTGGAACATGCACTGTAAGTTTTCGGCATGCAGTACAGTGTACAACAAACATGAATTCCTGGCAAAAATTCTACCTTAACCATGAACCAGCTGACCTAAAAATTACACTTCAGTTCCTACAAGAAAGTAAACGGAGCAAAAGACCTCTAAGTGAAACAAATCATCTATCAGCCATCAAAGAAGCTATGTCCAAACAATAACAGACGTTGCTCAAGGATACTTCTTTGGACGCTTCTCACTTAAACGAAATGCATCTAAGCTATAATGGCTTTTGTAAAGCAAGGAATGGAAAGCTAGTAACAATATATTTAAAACAAAACTTAAGTGATGAAGTTCATACCTAGGCGGAGTGAAAAATAGCTAGAATGCAAGTCTGTTACGCATTTTCAAACAGCAATTCAGTTGAGAAGAAAGAGTTTCTAATAAAGACAGTTCAGTCCATTCTGTGCCATCAAAGGAACGCGTCTCCAAACAAAAACGACAATTTGTCAAAACATAAGATAACAATAACGTGGATTTACCATACTAATAGTGACTTGTAAGTTCCTTTCCAACGACTACAAATTATACATCAGCACGACAAAATGAATATAAAAAAAATCTGTTTAGCATAAATTTATGCATCTGTCTGTACGAGTAGGTACCTACTTTAACAGACGATGAACTGGGGCTGGCACAAACGTAAAAACATGAAAGCATATTTTCATAACTTATGATACTTGTACGCGCCGTTGAATAAACATATATACGAGTATGTTGCTTGCGTTAAGAATAAAGTTTTATGAGTTCCATACTATTTCCAATGAATAGCAACGGTGAAACCAGAAACTCGTTAAAAATTCAAATTTTATTACCAGTCTCCTCTAATCGGGTACTATTGTGCCACTTAAGAATAAGAACTCCCTCAATTATTGATATGGATTTTTACCCATTTCTTTTTGCGTTTTTATTTCTCCATCGGCTCTGGGTTTTTTATTTTATTTTTTTTTTTTTGTAAGTATCTAGATACGTAATAAATGTGAACTTTTGACATTTCACGAGATGACACCACACGCACACTAGTAACATTGGGATTCATATCTGTCACTCTCTTGAAAAAAACTCTCTTCTGTTGTAGATAAACTGGACGAAAGAAACAAAAGAGAACGTAGTCGTGTGGAGGAAAAAAAAATACGGAGATTCCAGATGTGTGGCAAAAGTGGAACGCGAACAATTTATTCACACCAACAACGGTTGCGTGCAAAATTATTGTTTGAGGTCAGTTCTCTAACAGATTAAAATTTTATTTTTACAATTTTCCGAATGAAAGTTAATTACCCTTACTAACGAGAAGTATAATAGGAGAGGTAGCTTTGGAATTTGTTTTTAATTGAAATCAGTAGGAGCTTGGAAAAGTTTATGACCAAAGTATTGTATTTCAGAGCTTGTCAACCTTTTTGGACAGTTTTTAAAGTCTATAGAAGATCAAGGTTTTGTTTTTATAAACATTCTGATTTTATCACTATTTCTTAATAAGTTTTTTTTTTTGTTTACCACCAAAAGGATACACAATCTTAACTGCACCCTGACTGACTCAAACTGCAACTAATTTCAGACTGCTATAATTTCCAAAGCGTTCATGACAGTGAGCTCAAATTTTGACACGTGACAGATAATTTTAAAAGATTTGCGTCTCAGTTGTGTTGAAAAATTTTTATCCGCGATGGAATTCAAACGTAATAGTGTGATTGCTTTATATTTGGCTGGAAAACCACAAGTAGCTATCGTTAGAGCCCTCCAGCACCTCAACGTGAATAAATCATTTGTGTCTCGAACCTTAACTCGTTACCGTGATACTGGCAGCGTTGCAAAACGCCATGAAGGTGGTCATAAAAAAACAGCAACATCGGCAGAAATGGTTCGGAAAGTGAAGGCCGAATTGAGCGGAATTCGCGTCGAAGTGGAAAAAAAATGGGTCGTGAGCTCAACAAATCGTTGGAACAGATGCAACACATACTCAAAAATGAGCTTGGGCTCAAGCCATTGAAGCAATTGAAAGCACACGATCTTACACCGCAACAGAAAAAAGTTAGAGTCGAAAAAGCGAAAGAGTTACTACGCTTGCACGAAAGTGGTGAGTCGCCTAACTTGGTTTTTTCCTGTGAGTCGCCATTTGTTATCGAGCAATAACAGTCCGTGCCGTTTTATAGTAAAACACAAAATTTTTGCAAAATTCAACTTTATTTATCAATATAGTTGCCTTCGAGGGCGATACACTGATTGAAACGATTTTTCAATCTTTCGATACCAGTTTTGTAGTACGATTTCGGTTTAGCCTCAAAATAGGCCTCTGTTACGGCGATTACTTCTTCATCGGCTTTAAATCTCTTTCCGGCGAGCATTCTTTTGAGGTCTGCGAACATGAAATAGTCGCTTGGGGCTAAACCTGGATAATACGGTGGGTGGGGAAGCACTTCGTAGACCGATTTCATTCAATTTTGCCATTGTTTTCATCTATTTGTGACCACTCATCTGAATGCCGACTTGACTCTGGTGTGAAGTGATGGAGCCAAGTTTCATCCAATGTCACATACCGACGCAAAAATTCGGCTTTATTGCGGTTGATCAGCTTTAAACACTCCTCTGAGTCATCAACACCTTGTTGTTTTTGGTCGACTGTGAGCAAACGCGGCACCTACTTTCAAAACAGAGCTTTCGCATGTCCAAATATTCGTGTATGATATATCCAACACGCTCTTTTGATATCTTCAGAGCCTCAGCTATCTCGATCAACTTCACTTTACGGTCATTCGTAATCATTTTGTGGACTTTTTTGATGTTTTTATCTGAAACAGCCTTTTTGGACATCCATTTGCACATGCATTACCTTCGGTACTTGTATGACCACTTTTAAATTTTTCAATCCACTTGCGAATGATTCGTTCGGTTGGTACAGAGTCTGAGTAACACTTATCAAGCCATTTCTTTGCATCGGCTGCATTTTTTCCCATCAAAAAGCAATGAAATTGACGAAATTGCTTTGAATCCATTTTATTTTTTTCACAATAACAAAAGTTGCTTCACTCACAACGCTATATGTATGGAATTAATTCAAGTGGTGCCCTCTCTTAGAAAACGGACTTTTCAGCCCATGTATTATGTCAACAAACAAAATGACCGAGTTTACTTGCCAGAAAGCAGGCAGCACCGATGGTGATGGTTTGGGCCGCCATAACCGCCGATGGTCGCTCTCCGCTCGTATTTTTGGACCGTGGCGTCAAAATTTATGCGATCGTATACTGTGAAATTGTCTAAGAGACAGTATTGAAGCCTTGGGCAAACAATCATTTCGGTCGGAGACCGTGGACATTTCAACAAGACTCGGCACCGTCTCACAAAGCGCGCGTCAACCAAGATTGGTTAATAAACAATGTTCCTCACTTCATTTCTTCGACAGAATGGATTGCAAATTCTCCGGATGCAAATCCGTTGGATTTCTCTGTCTGGGGTATTTTGAAGGCTAAGGTTGGCACTAAAAAATACCAAAGTTTGGACCACCTCAAACAAGCACTTCGCCGGGAATGGGCCAAAATACCGCAAAGTCACTTGCGTGCAGCGTGCGATGCTTCTTCGGCCGTCTCAAGGCCATTATTCGCGCAAAAGGTGGACATATTGAAAACTACTGATACAATTTAAAAATTGATGTATTTTCCAACATTTTTTGCTTTGGCACAATAAAATTTATCAAACAATAAAAAAAATTATAGCATTTTAAAAAGTTGCAGTTCGAGTCAGTCACCCTGTAGTTTGAAATAGCTGGGAGGTGGTCAAATCAAGTGGTTATATCATATGTTGGATACTACTTTTTCTTTTAAAGTACATTTGAATCGTGTCTTATCCAAAGTTTATTCTGCAATAGGTTTCATTAAGAGAAACAGCAAAGGCTTTTCTGATCCATTTTCTTTCCTATCAGAATACTTCGCCCTTGTTAGACATTATCTGGAATATGCAGCTGTGATTTAGAATCTCAATCTCTCTTTTGATTCCGACCGAATTGAACGTATTCAAAAGCGTTTCACAAGATTCATTTTTCATAGAATGCATTGGAATTTTTGCCCCAATTATAGAGCTAGATGTTTACTCCTTGGTTTAAAATCGCTAAAGTCTGGACGTACTATGCACGATATAATGTTTGTTAGAGACCTTCTCGGTTATCATATAAGATGCCCTATTCTATTATCAAAAATATGATTTCATGTCCCTATACGATCATTGAGAACACGGCATCTTCTCTTTGTTGAAAACCACAGAACGAATTATGGTACTAACGAACCGCTTACTCGAACCGCCAAAGCCTTCAATGAAGTTAGTAGCCTCTTGGAAGTTTATATAAATACGGCTCAATGAAAAAATTTAGTCAAAACCCTATACATTTTTTAAATTTCCTTCATGCATATATATTTTGTTTTCTGAAATCTGTTAGCACTTAAGTGACTTGTAGATGTATCTATAAATATAAAATATAGAAAAAAAAATGTTTTGTTGCTTTATGCGCACCGTTTGATCAACTCGTTCACGGTTCCAATTGCTTTCGGATCAGAAATTGTTGGCGTCTCGGCTTCTAATTTGTCGTTAAGAGTCACAACGTCTATTCCTTCTGTGAATATAAGATGTGCTTATACAAAAAATTCTAATAACCCAATAGCTAATAAAGAGTGTTCAACATAAGTTGTAGGATTTGAAAGGCCGATTATTTTATAGCTGATGCATGCAGGGTTCTCATATGATGGCAGATTTCTGCTTTAAATTTAGGAAATTTACCATGAAACACTACGAAGTTAAAGAAAAAATCCAAACCAAGCTTTTACGAGATGTGTGTGCGTAATACAATGAAAAAATTCGAAGAGACGGTCTCAGTACGAGATGTGAAGACGTCGAAAGGTGTTCATCCCCGGACGTTCAAAATATCGCCACAGTAAAAGTGTAAATAAAAGTGTCGAAAACGACCCAAGCACACCTCTTTCCTCACCGATCTCAGGAGTTTGACCTGTCCACAGAGACGCCACACTGCATCAGATTTTGACGAAAGCAGTGCTGTTTGGATCCTGTGGTGGAAGTCGATAGTCATTTTTGATTATCAACTATTCTTTGCTCTGTGTAAAACGATCATCGAATTTTTCTTTAGGCTTGACCATTCAACGCAATTTTTTTTTTAATTTCGTTGTATGTCCTAATAAAGTGACGTAAAAATTACGTTAAGAATGAGTCAATTTGCATGTTCGTAAGGAAATTTTCAAAATTATTAAAATGCAGGTATTATACATAGAATTGAGTATTATAAGTTGATTTACGAGTGCAGTTTGATGAGCACCCGGATTGGAAGATAGGTGGCGCTACTGAACCAAAAATTTAGTAAAACCTCTTTTAGGCCAACTGTCAAAATTTGGTGACAATCCGTCGCTTAGTTTTGTTTTGACACCGATTTCAAAACATCGTGTTGGTGTTTTTTGCGACCATTAGAGAGCAGTATCGCTCCGTTATCCAATTCTTTGTTTTGAGTGGCAAAACCTACGAGAAAATCTCGATGGTATGTATGGGACCGGTGACACCTTACCGTGGCCGCACGTCGGTTTTTGATGAACCGCGCCCAGGTGACCGAAGAACGGTTACCACAGAGAAAACCGTGGACAAAATCCGTAACCTCGTATTGGACTCAACTGAACGCGTTACCCATATAGCGCAATCGTGAAACCACTTCAAAGACGTGCTTGGCTCTGTTAAATCGAAATCCGGTGGAATTTTAGTGGCGTTTCTTGACCGCTGCTTTAGCACACACCAGAGACAGAACGTCTCTTGTGTTTAAGGTGAACTCCTGCTTTGAAGGCTTAATTTCACGGGATGCCCATACATCCATGGGAGCAAGGAAACGCCTTGCCATCACTCACCGTCATTCCTTTGATACCTCTAACTCGTGTTAGTGGCAAAAAGTTACACCCTTGTAAAGGGTCGAGGCCGAACTAAAACCTCTTACTGCTGTTATGGTCACAGCACCAAGTATCTTGCAGCTCTACATTGGGTCAAGACCCTTCCCGCGACTTTGGGTTTAAACCACAGCCACCATGTGGCTGTGTTGAGGGCCTACCTCGACAAGTCAGGAACGGACCGAAATCCGGGGGGCTCCTGACTCCCATGGTACCGTGTATTAAGTCCTAGTATGGACTACCGGTGGTACTGCCACCCAACAAACCCAATCGTAGCAGAACTCGGAGGTGTTAAATTAAGACCAGTACATTTGCTCTGCCCTCGCTTTTTATCAGACAATGTCATTGATGGTCGAAGCCTTGATAATTGGGCTGGGGTCCACACACCAGAAACCAACAAACAAGCGAAACAATAGGTTTTATCCAGTGAACGTGCTCCAAAGAAGACAAAGACCGTGCCTTCGGCTGGAAAGGTGATGGCCGTTTTTTGAGACTCGGGAGGTGTGATTTACGTTGACTATTTGGAGAAAAGAAAAACAATCACAGGAGCATACTACTTCGATTTATTAGGCAGATCTAACGACAATTTGGAAAAAAAAACGAATACATTGCGCCGGCTTACACCTTCGTAGTCGCCACAGCCAAATTGGTTATTATTGCACTATGAATTGCTCCCCCATCCTTCTTATTCACCTCATTTGACTCCCTGCGACTTCTTTTTGTTACCAATTCTTAAAATATCGCTTTATACCTGAAACTATAAACATATGTTCACGATGTGTGAACCAAAAGAGTACGAAGCACCACCACAAACTAGGAAAAGCGCTTAAACAGGTGTATTAGATGCATGCTGACATTAAAGACAAGAAAATCGTGTTTTCGGATGAGGCCCATTTCCACATCTAGGGCACCGAAAATCCACGAGTAATTCAATAGCTATAAATGGACAGGAGGTGTCAGAGAGAAATATTTTTTTGAACATGAGGCCGAAAAAGCACTTATGGACAATGGAGCGTTCTACCAAGACATGATAAATAATTTGGGACCAGAATTCAAGAATGTAAATACGGCTGCACTCTACTTTCGGCAGGATGGTATGACGTGCCATACAAGTCGCGAAACAATCGAGTTATTGCACACGAAGTTTTTTGGCCACTTAATATTGCGTTTCGAAGACCCCCATATACCGTCAAGATCGTGCGTTTCAACACTGTTAGACTTCTTTTTTTGGGGCTATATTAAAAGCAAGTTCTACGCCAATCAACCACGAACAGTTGGAACTATGAAACCGCCCATTGAAGGCGCTATCGGTGAAAAAGGGACCCAATCATTTAAAAAAGTGATAGAAAATTTGGAGAAAATGATGAGCGTCTGCAAGCAGAGACGAGGTGTACATTGGGAAGATATTGTATCCCATAAATGTGTCTACTTTATGAAGCAGTAAAGGTTTCAGGGATTACTTAACAACTGTTCGTTTTATTCAAAAAACAAATCCCACATCTCTTGTTAAAAGTAAGTAATTTTGAAAGAAAACACAAGTTTTCAAGGCGTGGGTGGTCCTGGGCTTATTGATATAAAATTTAGACTTAAAAAAAAAACCCCAAAATTAGCCAACAGTTTTAAATCGCATGATCTGGATGGCCAATTCTGACCAGCAAAAAGGGGAAATTACACTACCAGCAATGAACGAAAACTTTCTGTTTAAAAACTAAGATGACTTTATATTTTTATAAACAAAATATTTATTTTTTCATAACTATAATACACTTGTGCCAACAATTTTTCCAATTCTCGAAGCACCCCTCATAAGCACCTTTTGGTATAGCCTTGGGCTCTTCCAGCGATACCGTTTGTATTTCCATTACAATCGTCGCAAATCTCCGTCCCTTTATATTGTAGGTCTCTTCAATTTTGAAAACAGTAAATAACAAGGGGTAAAGTCCGGTGAATGATTGAGGCTTGATTGTCGTTTTGTTTTTGTCCAAAAAAACTCTCACAAACAGCTATGAATGTTTTGAATTGTTTTTCCACAATTCCGGAGGTTGTTTTCGTATTGCTTCTCGTAAACGGCGCATAACTTCAAGTTCATACTCCTTACTGACCGTACGACCGTACGTAAAAACTCTTGATGCGCTACGCCACGGTAATCGAAAAAAAAAAAAAAAAACAGGGATCAAAACTTTGACATTTGATTGAACTTGACGTACTTTTTTCGGTGTTGGCTCTCCTGGGTTTTGGGCTTTGGTTTCGATGTCATAACCATATACCCTTGATTCGTCACTAGTTACGACCCTCTTCAGGATAATCATTGACGTCATTCAAGAGCTCTTGAGCGATGCTCATGCGAAACACAAACTTCGCTAACACACGTCTCAAGCCCAAAACATCCGAACAAATTGCATGGCACGAGCACTGCAAAACACGTCTAACCTTTCTATTTGTCAAAAACAAACTTAGTATGCTATATATACTTGAAATTGGGAACATATGTTCGGGACATGTTTACCAACTCAGCAAAAAAAAAAAAATCGATAATCGAATGTACGTTGCCCGCGAAATTTCAAGTCACCTTACTTTTTCTCGAATATAAACTTCGCTTTGGCTTTAACAATGGTACAACTTCGAGCACGCTGATTCAAGAACCATTCGTATAATTTGCCCTCTATCTCAGGATACACAGCCTATGGGGTGTTTTTTTGATTGTGCATATACAAAATTGTTAACTGCTGCTGCTGTGAGAATTTTTTTACGATTTTTCCCGATCTTCGAAATTGCCTGTTTGGGAAACCATATTCGATTGTCAAGATTTTTAAAGCTCTATTTTCTGTTTTAAATTAAATGGAACTGGCTTTCGTCTACTACATTGTTTGCAATATTTTTTTGTTTGCCATGATTAAGTTACTTTAGAATAAAGTTAAGAGAAGTAATAGTGGTGCATACAACAATAGAGCACGCAACTGCTTGGAAACACGTTTATTCGGAAGGCAAGGCTACTATTAAATGTTTTACTTCGTTTCTTTAAATTTGAAAAGTGAAAAAATTACAGATGTCTCTGAACACACATATAGGATTTTCTAATAACGACTTGACAACTTTTTTTTTAAATAAAAGGCAAACCATTTGAGATATTTCAAAATCTTTACTATTGGCTTGAAGTACAATCAAAACATTTATGAATGGAACTCGACTTCGTTCATATGGCCACCGCGGGCACGTTTGCAGCGGTCGATTCAGTCGAGGCGGCCAATCGACTGGCCCATGTCTTGAGATAACACGCTTACCATACTGACTCTTCAATAAATCGATTGTAACGTGTGCTGTATGGCTTGTGGCACCATCCTGTTGAAACCACATGTCGTCCAAGCCCATATCTTCCAATTCGGGTCAAAAATAATCGATGATCATGGCGCGATAAAGTTGACCATTCACAGTAACGTGACGATCGTTATCGTCGACGAAAAAATATGGCCCAATAACGCCGCCGGCATGCAAACCGCACCAAACAGTTATTTTTTGTGGATGAAGTGGTGATTCATGAAGCACATGTGGGTTTTCACCCGACCAATAACGCATATTTTGCTTATTGACGAACCCATTGAGCCAAAATGAGCTTCGACACTGAAGATGATTTTGCGACTCCGAAAATCTGTAAAAAAATTTTATAATTTACAGACGTTGCTCGTTAGTGTACTTTACCATGATGAAAATGTTGAGTTTACTGAATAAATCGACAGTGACAGTTTGATGATTAGTGAAAGAGTGCGTTCGAAAATTAAATTCAAAGTTGTCAAGTCCCTATTGGAAAACCCTATATAAAGCTTTACGCTCTAAATTGTTTAACATAGTCATCCAAAGGCATTTTTTGAAGGCTACGTGTGATAGCACAAGCTTGGTAAAATTTTTTAAATAGTAAACTTTTCTGAGAGCCAAAGCTTTCGAGCTTCTATGGTTTCCAAGTCGTCATCGTCTCCGGTATATCGGCGTAGACAAGCGTCTTCACATACCTCCACAGAAAATATAACCAAAATGTTTTAAGTCTTACGAATTTGGAGAAAAAATTATTAAGTCCAATACGGAGGATTATGTGTTCATCGAATATTTCATTTCATAAATTGATAGTGGCGAAGCGAGGAATTTTGCACCGCCTTATTAAAGCCTCAGCTTTTCCACATTAATGAGAATGGAAATGTCTGTAACCATGGTTCCACTAGCTGCAACGCTCTGGCAATACTACGCACCACAGCAGCAGCAGCTTCTTCAGGGTGCACTGTACGACATCTCTACGGATAGGTATTCAATAAGAGTATGCATAATGCGATATCGACCCAGATTTATTCGAATTATTTCCTCAGATTGACAACAATTTCAATCGTAAAATGGACGTAGCTCTCAATATGTTAATCATATTGAATCACGATTTTCGAAGTAAAATCGCGCAATTGGTAAGCGTTGTTCTGGCGTGAGTCTATCTATGGTGGGTTGCTTAACCAAACTGAACATAAATCAGCTATCAGCTGTCAACCACTCCCATTAATCTTGATTTAACATCGGATTGTGTTAAAAATCTTTGACAACAACAGGCCGATTGCGTGGCCGTTTATGCACCACTTGAACAAAAGAATCTGAACGCAAGCTTGTATTATGGCTTAGAAATGGATAAGCTTGGAGATTAAGATCTAGTGAAGGCCAAAAACAATTCATTCCAGGAAAGATCCCCACATAGAACGTGTTTGATGGAAGTGCAGCCTTAAAACAAACTCTGGGATTCAACAGAGGGCAGCTCAAGTGGCCTTAAAGCCACAATCAATAACAAAACTGAGAAGGGAAATTTGACAAAGGCAAATTTGACTACATTCACGGGTGATGAAGTGATGAAGCTCATGCGAAAACAAGCCACCCTGCAAGAAAGATCTAATTAATGGGAAGAGAAAACCAATTAAAACTAGCAATAATCGTAGAATAGACGTTATGAAAGCAGTTGTATGCTCAATTTAAACATAACAAAACGTACAATAGCTCTGTTCGACACATATTTTGCGACAGAAATTTTTGGGTGTTTCAGATGGATTTTGGCACCCTAAAAACAAATATGAAAACAGGAATTGCCCATTACCCATAATTTTTTAGTAAAAAAACATTTTTATATTTATATGTATGCAACGCATGTTGTTTATATAAAGGGATAATAATTGCACCACTCTGCGTGATTTGACAAACATATCGTGTTCACAGAAGTTCATTCCTGTCTGTTTGTTGTAATAAATACGCATCAAACTCAATAGTGTGCATTAGTAGGCATTCAACAGCGTACGGAGGTTTTTTCTATCTTGTGCTGCGAAAAGGCATTACTATCGTGTTGGGTTCTAAAGGGTGATTCATCACGAGGTTTCATTTATAATGTAAAATAAAACACATAAATTTGAAAGTGAATTTAAAATTTTTAGTATCGGTTAAAAGAACAATTTATGGCATTTACTTTTTGAAAATATCATATAAATGTTGGCCACGACTAAGTCTGAGGTGGCCCATTCGAAAGGTCCAATTTTGGGCAAATCGTTCGAGCATAGCGACTGGTATATCGCGGATAACACGAGTAATGTTGGCTTCCAAAAGCGTCAATCGTAGCGGGCTTATTTCCGAAGACCTGAGACTTTACATATCCCCAGAGAAAATAGTCCAAAGGTGTGATATCGCAAAATCTAAGCGGCCAATTTACCGTAGCAAAATGTGAAATTAAGTGCTAACCAAAATGATTTCTCAACAAGTCTATTGTTTCGCGCGCTATATAGCTCGTAGCGCCGTCTTGTTGAAGCCAGAGCTTACGGAGACCATGTGCTTGAATTTCAGGAAGCACATACCATAGTCCGTAAACATGGCGCGATAACGGTTACCATTGACGGTAATATCCTGATTTGCCTCGTTTTCGAAGAAATATGGATCAATGATTCCACCAGCCCATTAACCACACCATACCGTTGTTTTTAATGGATGAATCTTGGTAGTCTTAGGGTACTCTTGGGGTTGCTCATCAGCCAGAATACGGCAATTTTGTTTATTAACGTTTTAATTGAGCCTGAAATAGCCTTCATCACTGAACAAAATTTCACGATAAAACACCGGATTTTCATAGAGTTTTTCCAAAGCCCATTCACTGAGGCGAATTCAAGTCGCCTGGCTTCAATTCTTGCACAAGTTGAATTTTGTATGCTTTTAGGCCGAGATCCTTACGTTACGATACGCCAAGTTGTCGAATACGCCAAGCCAAGCTGAGAACGACGACGAATCGATTCGTCACGGTCTTCGCGTACACTCTCAACTACAGCTGCTATAGTCTCTTCACTACGTGCTGGATGTGGTCTAATCGGTCGATTAGTAATCATCCACTAATGTAAACTGGGACCCAAATTTGCAATTGATATTGGCAATAGTGGATTCAGTAGATCGATTATTCGCACCGTAAGTGACTCGAATCGCACGAAAAACATTTCTCACAGAACGCTGATTTTCATAATACAGCTGAACAATTTGGAAACGCTGTTGTAATGTGAGCCTTTCCACGATGACTTGCCAAACGATACTGAACAAAAATGACAAAACAGTTTGATAGAAGTCACGCGTGATCTGTCAAAAAAGCCTATTGAAAATCAAACCTCATGATGAATCACCCCTTACATCTTAACATTAGTTTATTACCGTGCATTAACAAGCAAGTTCAATGCCTAGGAAGTGTATGAATAATGTCAACAATTTCTGTTATGTGTGTTGGGAATAAACCTTTATGGTAAAGCTTACGAACTTTATTTTGGAGTTAAAGTATGAGATCAAAGTAAATCATGGGCTCTTCACATATGTATGTATGTTGTAAAACTTGTATAACATTGTTAACAAGTTGGTTTGTTAAAAAGTGTGGAGAGAACCGAAATACCATGCCACAGATTATTACTTTTGACTCACTAAAGTTGGGCCCGATGACCTGGGCCCGAAGTCCTAGCATATTGTGCATTATCCCAATTTACAATCAGCGTTACGGCCTATCAAACATAGAAGAATGAAGAACCTAAATGTGCCAGTGATTCAACTAATGATAATATGCAATTCGAACAGGAAATCGACAATGATCCAGACTTTCAAATACCAGAATGTTCAACAAACCCGCATTTAATTTCAAACGCTGAACTGAATGATTTAGTAAGAAATTCAAAACTAACGAAATCACAATCAGAACTCCTAGCATCCAAATTAAAAGAACGAAATCTCTTCGATGATTCAGAAGATATCAAATTGGGATTATTGATAAATTTCGTTAAAGCTCTAGATCGGACCTGTAGAGGATTCTTGAAATTAAAATCAAAGAGGGCATATTGTTTGGACCACAAATACGGAAACTTTTGAAAAATAGTGAATTTGACAACATGCTTACTGCTGTTGAACTAAGAGCATGAAGAGCTTTTAAAACTGATGTGACAAATTGACAAACTGCATGTCATAAAAAAGTTGATTGTTGTTAAACAGTGCAATGAAAGGAGGAAGTAAAACAAAAAACCTTTAGAGTGTGAGATCTGCTTTCAACAAACCAAAACGCTCTTAAAGTTGGCCTGATTCTACATCTGCGCCTACACTAAAAAAATCCAAAGGATTGTCTTAGAATATCGATCCTCTCCTAACCGATGCCCGTCTACAGATACTCCGTTTAAGGTTATCCAAGAAACATCATCTGTGATAGTGCTCAACATTTAAATCATTCAATTATTCAGGTATAGAAAGTTTTCCCGGCCCTAATCCAAAATGACCTCGACCTAATAATCTTTACTCTGATAACTGCGTATAGAGCCGGATAGATGATGAGGAAACATACTTACATATATAGCAAGCCTGCCGGGATGTAGGAGTGGTTCTGATTCTTAAGCTGGGTAGTACTAGGTGGAGTGCAAAGTAACCTCCTTGACTGGAAGTCCGTTCATATTTAGGCAGTGCGATACTGTCTTTAGTTTTGTTTTGGCAGCTGATTGTTGTTGACGTGTTTGGCATCATGTTGAGTATGGACAAAAACGATTTTCATTCTCTCATAAAACATTATTTTTGAGAGGCAAAACGGCGAAGGAAACAAAAGAAAAGTTGAATAAATATTATGGGGCTGATGCTCCGTCAAATTGGTTTCGAGAGTTTCGTGGTGGCCGCAACTCCACTACCGATCAAGTCCGCAGCGGCAGACCCTCCGATGCGGTTACAGAGGGCAATGTCAAAAAAATACATGAAATGGTGTTGGCTGACCGGAAAGTAAAGGTGCGCGAGCTAGCAGATACAACAAAAACTAGTACTGAGCACACAAGCCATGTTTTGAGCAATATTCTGCATATGAAAAAGTTATCCTGCCACTGGGTGCCGCGCATACTCATTCCTGACCAAAAACACAAACGCGAGAACACTTCGAAAGAGTGTTTGGACTTGCTGGTGCGGAATCGGGCGGACTTTTGGCGAGGGAGGCTCGATGGGTCGGAAAAGTTATGGCGTCGGTTTTTTGGGATTGTCATGGTATACTCTACGTGAACTACTTCGAAAAAGGAAAAACCATCAACAGCGAGTATTACTGTGCATTATTGGAGCGATTGAAGGCTGAAATAGCTGCAAAACCGTCACACATGAAGCGAAAAAAATGTTTGTTTTTACAAGACAATGCACCGGCGCACAAGAGCATGGCTAAAATCAATGACTTACGGCTGCAATTGCTGTCGAATCCCCCGTATTCGCCCAATTTGGCTCCCTCGGACTATTATCTCTTCCCGAACCTCAAAACATGGCTCATCAACAAAAAATTCAGCTCACGCGAGGAAATCATCGACGCCACGGGAAGTATTTTGCAGACTTTCCGGAAAATTACTTTTCGGACGGGATCAAGAGTTTGGAAAATCGCTAGAATAAGTGTATCAAACTGAAAAGGGACTATAATGAATAAAATAAAAAAATAAAAATTTTAAAGATTTTTTTTTTTTTATTCTCAAGGAGGTTTCTTTTCACCCCATCTAGTAAGCATTTACAAACAAGCTTTCTACATCCTATCTTTCGATTACCTTAACATTGTTTCCCTTGAATAGGGCCTTACTACTGAACTGCATTCTGTGTCTAAAGAAACAGCGATTTGCAAGAGTGATATTCGCTTTATTTTTGCTGAGGCAGACCAATTTAGTCAGCTTCTGTTTCAATACTAGCAAACGTAACGGTGACAGCTCACTAAATTCTGCCAATTATGTCAAAATCATCCGCTAGTAAAGGGTGATTCTTTTAGAAGTACTCTTTACAAAATAATAAAACAAACTAAAATTTTTTTTATCATACAAAAGAACTACCATGTTATGGCAGCTCTGGAACCCCTTCATACATCTTCATCCAAAAATCGCTGATCGAAAATAATGAATCTTTTTGGAGCTTTTCGAGAGCCCAATGATTGAAATGGTGACGATTAGGAAGGTCGGCCGGCTTTTTTCTTGCACTAATTGAGTTTTGTATGCTTTTAAATTAAGATCTTCACGTCAAATACGCCAAGTTATTGCATATGACAACCCAAGCTGTTGAGAACGCAGAAGAATCGATTTATCACGTACGGTCATCGTATACACTCTCCTCTTACGTAGCTATATTTTATTCACTACGTGCTAGATGTGGTCTATTCATCCAATAATGAAAATTGGGTTTTAAGCTTTTCGATGGTATAACGAATTGTACGTTCGTTGGGCCAATTATGTGGACCATATGAGGGCTGTTTGATGAATACCTCGATTAGAAATGAAAATACAACTTTTTTAGGTTTCGACAATTTATTTTTCAATATAATCCCCTTTCAACTCGATACACTTTTTCCAACGAGGCTGCAACTTTTTTAATCCATTTGTTCGCGTGCAAAATATTCCTCCACGGCGGCGATGGCTTTCTCGTTCGACCCGTACTTCTTTCCGGTGAGCGATCTTTTAAGGTTTGAGAACAAAAAAAAGTGAAGATGAAATGTTGAACAATACTAAACAAAAATACCATATCAGCGTGACATGATTCATCCCTGATCTCATGAAATACCGACTGCAAAAACTACCTCTAAAATAATCACCCTTTTGAAAATTTTGAAAAAATCACAGACTTTTGAAAGAATGTGCCTCTACTGCTCGCTTGTGAATTCTAAACAATTCTTTCGAGCATGATCTTTAAGAAGTGACGTGACACCGCGTCACTTGACGTTGCCGACCTTGACGGAGTAGCGAGCTGTCCATTGTGATCCTGCACAGACGAAGGAGTTTAGTAGGCTCCATATATGTAGCTCTTCTCTATATATGACAGCAAATTAATATCTTAATATGGATGAAAAGATTGTGGGCATCCATTTGGACTTCTTAAGTTTTTTCCAGGATCTGCCGGGGTGTGAAAATTTGGTCGATTGTGGAATTTTCTAACCGAAAACCTTAAGTGATCGGGGACAATCAGATTTCAGGCATTCACACAATATGGCAGAAAGAAAAAGATAAACGATGCTGAGATTACGACTCTAAAACAAGGTTTCGTTCTTGTTACCTTGACAAGTTCTTCTTTTACTTTTTGGTAAACATAACCTACCTTGTTCCTGGAGTATAAACTTTCAATATCTTCGATTGCCCGCTCGTATAGCTCACGGGCGGCTCTCATCCCGAGTTGCAGCGCTACTTTATATGCTTCTTGTTTACGCTAATTAAAAAAAAAGACAAACAACATTCTGTCATCGGAATAGGACATACAACACCAACGACAACACGTCACCATTGGTAGTTATAACTTTGAAGTAGTAAAGGACTTCGTCATACACA
The DNA here is from genome assembly GCA_907269105.1 of Volucella inanis. Taxonomy (NCBI): domain Eukaryota; kingdom Metazoa; phylum Arthropoda; class Insecta; order Diptera; family Syrphidae; genus Volucella; species Volucella inanis. The sequence continues at coordinate 107,623,712 of OU026156.1, forward strand.
GAATAACTCTTAGCAATTAAGTTACAAAGTCCTCTCTCGTAAGGCGGAACTAGAGTCTGAGTACTGCTATACGCCGCAGAGCTTGAACCTTTACGGAAGCGGATGAAGAAGCACTTGGCCATTTCAAAAGAAATATATTACGCCTGCTTTTCGGTCTTGTTTGTATCAACAGGAAATATAGAAGAACGTTTAATCACGAACTATAGAACCTGCACCGCGATATCAGTTTAATCAAACGTCTACGGTTCCAATGCCTACTATAAGATGACAGGACCAGAAAGACTTCGAGTCTAACCATCACAAGGTACAGCAAATCAGAAGACGACCGCTTCTAATGTGGCACACGTGCATATGTGGAAGACGACATTAACCAACTTTTAGTACGGCACTTAAGGCAGCTGACATAAAATCGTGCTAGCTAAAGAGGCTGTTTTTGTTAAAGGCCAGGCTTACATCTGACTGCAGTGCCACTTAAATAGGTAAATAAATTTACTTGATGTTTATCATAAAGTATATAGCACGTTTTTGAACGGTCATTCCGATGTAGAAATGGTTCCCTTGGTACTAATATTATAGTACATACTACCATTGGAAAATAGGATAATCTATCGGAATTCAGGAACTGTGCTTCTCTAAAGAGAATCGTGTTTATATTCGACAAATGCGGGTGGCAACTTAAGAGAAAAGATGTAATGTGGCCGTCGACCAAAAAACAATTGTAAACAATAACAACAAACATCAGTGATAAAAGAGAGCTGCACCATCAGCAAAAACCAGAAACTAAGCTCCGTTTGCAACTCATCGAATGGGTGTAGTTGACATTCCTTCAAAGAAAAAAAAAAAAGCCAAAGGAAAAAGACGCAAAAGAAAAAATGGCAAAACAGCAGCCGACTTGATGAGAGAGGCCTCGACCGAACACAAAAATTAAGAAGCAAAACGACCAACTAATTTGCATTTGCCTCCTCTTATCCGCAAGTATGCGATGTTTCCATATTTTCGTCAATTTCATGGAATAATTGGCAAAAACTCGTTTTTTATTATAATCAGCTGACAGATAAACGGTTATTAGATACACTTACAGTTAAATTGACATTATCCTTGTTGCCGATGAGAAGGCAAAGATAAAATTCGCACCCAAAGAGAGACTGTGAATGTGTGTTTGAGAGAAAGGGAGGATTTTCTTTTCTATTCCCTACTGCTTCCTTCCACTTTTCATCGTTTTTTTTTTTTTTTTTTTTTTCAAAAAGGGAGTTGTAGAGCACAGCGAGATTTATTTTTTAATTTTTTCGTTTCTTTCGGAATTTATTCTTTGTACACTTCACACTCGCGAACTGCACTTACACTGCACCCTTTTCAGTGGTGGTTGCCAGCGTGATTTATGGAATTGACACTTTGCAGCACACTGGAATGGAATGTGGTCTATTGATCCAATCCACTGATGTGAGCAGAACCAAGGGCCAGCAATTTTTCACACTAATTTCCTGGAGGAGCACGCGCGATTTGCCGAAACGCACTTCACTGTAAATCAGTAAAAAACCGATTCTCACAAATGAACTGATGAAGTACGGAATTGGTTATCGAAGCACCGAAAACAATGGAGAAAATCGGAGAAAGGAAAAATTTAACAAAAAAAATCACAACAAATCGTTGGGCGACCGTATCGACTACTTTGACAGATGACAGAAGAAAAACTGCCTCTCTGTGGTTAGTTGCTGTGATGACACCGATATGGACAGCAACACCGATACCGACACCGAAAACTGCTCATGGAGACGATGGTGAGAGAGATGAATGGACTTGTTGTGTTGCCTTGCCTAAGCGAATAACAAGAAACTTAACGAAGCCCCTGTAGCGGTGTGTTGGTTTGTTATGGATGGCTTGCGAGGGTACAGTGTATAGATATTAAAAAGAGCGTGTGTTTGCTATTCAAGAGAGTTTGCTGTGGATTTGTTAAAATCGGCCTGAGTGCACTAAATAGCCATCACAGCCACCGACTATGCACATGGTATACAGTAGTGTTAAAAAGTAAGCATACAAAATATTTTAATGAAATCAATTTAAGTGAGCAATCTCGTCCTTAATTAACTACATAAGGGTCATGGGGGAAACGTAATAAAATTAATTGTCCATCTGCTTTCTATGCTGATTCAAACTCATGAACAGGAGACCACAAGCCCCCCGAAATAGGTCAGAAAATGCGGGTATCATCTGCAGATCTTGAAATTCCTCCCCATTTATTCTCTTCCTCGTTTGCTTAGAATGGTTCGAATGAGTGTTTTTTGAAGAGCTATAATTAAATCGGCAGAAGTTAAGTGTGAATCAAAAATCAGTGTTTATTACAAAGACTGATTCATGACAATATGGCTTCCACTGCTGTTTTTGATGATGAGCTTCCTGTCGGTCCAATTAGATATCTTTTTTAAGCATACTAATAACGCACAGAATATTGGTTTCCAGAACCTGAATAGATTGCGGTTTATCAGTAGACAACAAACACTTTACATAGACCCACAAGAAGTAATCGAGTGGCCTCAAACAGCACGGTTTCGGCGTTCAATTTACAGTCACGTAGCGCCATCCTGCATGAAGCATGTATGGTTCGAAGAGATATGGATATAACTCGCCTTCAAGGCGGAACTGCATTGAATATTGGAGCAAGTAGGAGAGAAGAACATCGGCTTCTCCGAAGAAAAAAAAAAGACCATGAGAAAAGCGCGATCGAGGAAATATAGAGGTGCTATTCTAGTACAATGTACGGAAGTTTCACCAACAAGTACAAATATCGTTCAAGTTAACCAGGTCCGAACAGATTTGTGTAGAGATGAACAAGGAAATGTCGTAAGAGTCCCAGTGGGTACTGAGGATATGGAAAAACACTTCTGCAAACTGTTAAAGTGCAAGAACAATTCAAAATGAGTATACCCAACCACCCACACTCGTCAGATTGTGCAAAATAACGATGGAGAATACTTGATGGTCCGTAAAGATCGGAAGCAAACTCTTCAAGACCTTTGATGTCAAAAAAGGATTAACATGGTACGAAACTCACAAGTCAAAACCAGAGGCACATTATTCAAAAAATATGTTCAACTACATGAATACCTTGAGGACATTGACATCATTGGCATAACTCAATGAGCTTTCACTGGTGGATTTGGATTCCAATGTAACGCTAAAAACGTCTTTTAACTTTGATGTCAAACTCAGTTAATTGTTCGAAGACAAAAATCTGGTTGGGCACACAATACTAATTGACTTCTATTATGACTCTGACATAAGATCTAGAAGAATGGAAACAAAGTGAGAAGAAAGCCAATGTAGCAGTTTTATGTCACTTTTTTCGCTCCAGAGTGCAAAAAGTAGGCTTCTCTCGGCCAATTGAAAACGCCATAAGTACATGTTGTCAACAAAAATGACAGACATTATCGATGAATTTGACAGAACATCATATAATACAGCTAAAAGGTGTGCAGCGGAAATTTTTCAAATTTAAAGTGTACTGTAATTGAGGATTTGCCAGGCGCAATGAGTCACTGAACATGGGCGTACCGCGCATTCGTGGTTGTGCAAAATTTAAGGTTTCTTCAATCAGAGCGAGTTTTAACGCTGTGTTTTACCACCGTATTCTAACACTACGTTGTAACCTATCGCTCTCATAGAAACTGTAACATAGAACGCGTTTTCAACGTTGCGGTGAATTCAAATATGGGAAACTATTGGGAAAGATATGAATGAAATGACATTTTGACAGCTACTGAAACAAAACGTTGTACGATGATTATGGCTCTTTATTTAAAGTCTTGTAACACTGAGGTTTTAACGCGACGTAAAATTATTTTATCAGAGGGATAAATAATCTTACCGTGGCGTTAAAAACGAGTTCTGTTTAACTGGGCCTTTAACGAGCCTGGTTCGTTGGTTTAAGCGTGTTGCGGGTTTTGTACTGTCTTCAATATTTGACAAGTAAGTGATGGCCCGAGCACGCAACTTATCTGGTTGTGTATCCAAAAATTTAGACAAGAAGTTACAATGGTTAACCAAAACATCAACGTCAGGAGCGACGCAGGAATATGTGGCTCAAGTTCGACGCGAAATTACCCGTAATCCGCATAAATCAATAAGAAATATTGAAGCCTGTACTGGAAGAAAAAAATCGAACGTGCACGTTATTTTGAAAAAACATATTAAAGTTCCACCCATACAAGATGTAAATCCACTTCTGTCATGCGCCAAACCAAAAAAATATACTTCCTGTCCAAGCTTAGTATACACCAATCCCAAAGAAGGCTGTGATGTAATATGCGCGGCATTTAAATGGGCAAAGGGAACTTTTTGTTAATATCCATTATCCTGTTAACTTCAGTAATACATTTATGTCCATTTTTGTATTAAAGATACGTCAAAATTTCTAACTAATAATACAACTTTTTACAAACCTCTAAATATGTAATTTTGTTTTTTTTAATTAAACTCAAATGCTATCAGCATGGACGGAGTACACATCCGATTCGTTAAAATTGTTTTACCACACTTCTTACGATCTATTACACATATTGTTAATTTTTGTATTGCATCGCAAATTTTTTCCTGATACTTGGAGGTTAGTTAAGATTATTCCCACAACCAAAAAAAACACAACAATCTTCGATTTCAAAAGTATTTGAGAAAGTACTTGCAAGACAAATTGTCTGTCACCTAGACCAATATAGTTTGATGTCTCTACTTTAATATGGTTTCCGTAAGTACCATAGTTGCGCCACAGCAATGGTAAGCGTTCTTGTGGAAAGAATAACAGAATTTAAATAACTTCTCAATGTTGTGTTTGCTTGATCTTTCAAAGACGTTTGATCATGTCAACCATGCAATTTTATGTGAAAAACTAAAAAATTAAAAAACTGGAAACAGAGCATCTTGGCTTATAAAAAGTTATCCCAATAATCGAAGTCAAACAGTAAGTGCTGGTCTAAGACTATCGATTTCTGAAAAACTAGTGTGTGGTGATCCTCAAGATTCAATTCTAGGCCATCTTTTATTCTGTTTGTACATCAACAATCTTCTCAATGTATGCTTCGTCGTATTTTTGCATTAATATGCTGATGAAGTCCAAATTTACTTATCTAGATTAATCAACTTAGTTAAAGATTTGGTCTGCAGAAAAAAAAAGAATTTCTTAGAAATAACATATATAATTGGTCTCAAAGCAAGTTCTTAATTAATCCAAAAAAAATCACAATCCATAGAGATATCAAATGGTATGTCTCCTATTTTCTTTTCAAACAAAAAACTGCCTTTAGTGGATAAGCTTCCTAGCCAAGGTTAAAAAATAAATTACATTCTCTCCGCCCTGGATTATATAGATTACACTACTGACAAAATATATGATGGTCTTCGTAAGCTCTGGTTGATCTCTAGTTTGAAGCCCATAGACACCGAATCACCGAAATCTTGCCTCACATTCTTACCATAAATTGATCGTAGCCTTCAATGACATGATTAGATATGTGTTCGGGTTTCGGAGATGGACCACATACTCGTATCACACTACTATAAAATGGTAATTGGCTGTACATTACAGAAATTCTTTGAAAATGGACGCCGGATACTTATGGATAAGATCATTATAACCGGAAAACCTTTATATCTCTTCCAAAAATTACATTTTACGCAATTCACAAGAACTGCAAATTTGACAATTTTAACTATTTAAACTCTTCTTTCCAATTTCTTATGCATGCCGTCAGACTCTAGAGTTCATTACCCATCGTAATGAAGCAAATAGTTGGGATCACTAAATTTCAGAAGTAATAAAAATGGTAACATCATTCTTAGCAGCATTTTTCAGTCCATCCTTTCATTTTTTTCCTTATCCTTTGTCTATCAGGGTCCTCATTTTAGATTAACTGTTTCTTATTTATCTCTTTCTATATAATTTGTTCTGTAAACATTAAATTCTTTATATGATATATATTGTATGTTATATAAAGGACCTTATATCTTACTTGTACTGTATTTTTCTAAAAAAGATAAAAAATAAACTAAAGCTGGAATCATGCAGTTTCTCAGGGAAAATTACCATTCTTTATAAGACTCCTTAGCAAAAAAGATGATGAAACCTTTTCGAACAACTCGAATGCTTGGAAACATTGTTTTCCACATTGTTGAGCCGACAAACCTATAGAACACCGTCAAAAACGTTTGTATTGTCCAACACAGTGTGGTGTGCTATTTTTGCACGAGATATTCGACTAACCCGTTGTCTCACTGACGCGACAACATCACACAACGAATATGTAGACTCAAATGTTTGCACTAAACTTATTATTGCCTGTCTACTAGGGCGAGAATTACGACCGAAAATTGGAGTTAACGCGCTTAAAATTGCAGTCACCGGCTCCGAAAAAAAAACTAGTGTGTGGTGATCCTCAAGATTCAATTCTAGGCCATCTTTTATTCTGTTTGTACATCAACAATCTTCTCAATGTATGCTTCGTCGTATCTTTGCATTAATATGCTGATGAAGTCCAAATTTACTTATCTAGATTAATCAACTTAGTTAAAGATTTGGTCTGCAGAAAAAAAAAGAATTTCTTAGAAATAACATATATAATTGGTCTCAAAGCAAGTTCTTAATTAATCCAAAAAAATCACAATCCATAGAGATATCAAATGGTATGCCTCCTATTTTCTTTTCAAACAAAAAACTGCCTTAAGTGGATAAGCTTCCTAGCCAAGGTTAAGAAATAAATTCTATTCTCTCCGCCCTGGATCATATAGATTACACTACTGACCAAATATATGGTGGTCTTCGTAAGCTCTGGTTGATCTCTAGTTTAAAGCCCGTAGACACCGAATCACCGAAATCTTGCTGGTCCTTTTTATTAAATTTATTAAACTGGTATACTGCAAGCTAGCCTCACATTCTTTCCATAAATTGCTCGTAGCCTTCAATGACATGATTAGATATGTGTTCGGATTTCGGAGATGGACCACATACTCGTATCACACTACCATAAAGTGGTAATTGGCTGTACATTACAGAAATTCTTTGAAAATGGACGCCGGATACTTATGGATAAGATCATTATAACCGGAAAACCTTTATATCTCTTCCAAAAATTACATTTTACGCAATTCACAAGAACTGCAAATTTGACAATTTTAACTATTTAAACTCTTCTTTCCAATTTCTTATTCATGCCATCAGACTCTAGAGTTCATTACCCATCGTAATGAAGCAAATAGTTGGGATCACGAAATTTAAGAAATAATAAAAATGGTAACATCATTCTTAGCAGCATTTTTCAGTCCATCCTTTCATTTTTTTCCTTATCCTTTGTCTATCAGGGTCCTCATTTTAGTATTAACTGTTTCTTATTTATCTCTTTCTATATAATTTGTTCTGTAAACATTAAATTCTTTATATGATATATATTGTATGTTATATAAAGGACCTTATATCTTACTTGTACTGTATTTTTCTAAAAAAGATAAAAAATAAACTAAAGCTGGAATCATGCAGTTTCTCAGGGAAAATTACCATTCTTTATAAGACTCCTTAGCAAAAAAGATGATGAAACTTTTTCGAACAACGCGAATGCTTGGAAACATATTGTTTTCCATATTGTTGAGCCGACAAACCTATAGAACACCGTCAAAAACGTTTGTATTGTCCAATACAGTGTGGTGTGCTATTTCTGCTCGAGATATTATTGGCCCTTATTTTTTTGAACCTGCAAGATCGGCAAGTTTTTGGTACCGCAATTGCAGCTGTCTCCCGGATTGAACAACGAAACACAATTCCACTCCACACCCAACTAGAGTTTTAATGGAAAAGGGTAATTATTTCCAATAAATTACCTAAGGCTTCGCTTTAGGTGGTGCACACAAGTAGAAAGGGATCTCAATCAACTTGAAGCGCGCAACTAGAAGTAGTTAGCCAAAGACCACGTTAACAGGTCCAAGTCTACCCCGGACTGTAGCATCATGTGAGTAGGTAAGTAAATCGAAAATATTGATTTCCCGGATTTTTGCTTGTATACCAAAAGCTTCTTCTGACTTACACCTACCAGTTCGGTACCACCATAGTCTGAGTCTATACCTTCCAGATAAAGAAAGTCATTTATTTTCTCGGTTCGAATTCGGACAGTATTCGGTTGCACCTTGGTATTATGTTGTGAGTGGGATATCGTCCATATCAGCCCATCTGTATTCCAAACAGTGCTGCTCGAAGCACATCGCTGACGACAACAAGGAACGGCAATTATAGATACCCTGCAGCTTTATAGATAGCCTGCTTTATAGTGATGAGTTTCGTGGATTTGCTGACTCGGCTTCAATTCTTGAGTCAGCTTGATCTTGTATGGGTGTAAACCAAGATCCTTACGCAAAATATGCCATAATGTGGTCTGATCGATGCTCAATTCTTGAGAACGCCGTGGAATTGACTGATTTGGATCGTTTGCTACGGACGTCTGAACGGCACCGATATTTTCGACACTTCGACCAACCCGTTGTCTCACTGACACGACAACATCACACAACGAATATGTAGACTCAAATGTTTGCACTAAACTTGATATTGCCTGTCTACTAGGGCGAGAATTACGACCGAAAATTGGAGTTAACGCTCTTAAAGTTGCAGTCACCGGCTCCGAAAATCTGCAGAAAATTTTTATAATTTGCATACGTTGCTTGTTAGTGTACTTTACCACGATGAAAATGTTGAGTTTACTGAATAAATTGACAGTGACAGTTTGATATTAGTGAAAGAGTGCGTTCACAAATTAAATTCAAAGTTGTCAAGTCCCTATTGGAAAACCCTATATCTACTCATTCCAGTGTTTAACACCAGCGATCATCGAACTACTTTAGTGGAATGCATTACAAGAGTTCCTGTGTGCCTCAGCCTATTTCCTGTTCTGGTAAAACATCTGATCAAACTGTGCCACTATCGCAACTATCATCTTGCTCTTGAATGTGATGACAACGTCCACAACAACTTCTGGGGTAGCAGCGAAAACAACAAAAAGGGTGAGTTACTTTAAAATTATAAGTATATTACATAATGTTAGCAAAAATCTGCTTCTATGTGATAGGGGTAACAAACCCACTGTTTTCAATTCTGTAAGAGAGTAGGCACTTGATCTTAATATAGGATGCAATATCGGACAGGGTCAAACTAGAAACCACTGTAGTATTTTGCAAGAAAATCTAGCTGACTCACTGCCTTCAACTCTTAAGTCCATTGGGGACATAAATAAGGCGGCGGATAAACTTAATGGAGCCATTATCTCATCATTTAAATCCAGTTGCAATTTGAAATACCATATGGTTAAAATCTGTGTGCCTTCAACTTGAACAAACGCGTAAAATGGTGAGAAAAATGTTTAACAAATCCAAACACAGGTAATTAAGACCGCTTTACCCAACTTCAATAAAACATTTAGAAAGTCGAAAAGAGCTACCTGGAGAAAAAATTGCGAGAACCTAGAAAAACTGTCAGAAATCTCGCGTCATAAGAAAGTTCTCTCAAAGTGCTCTTCAAACAGTTTAGGTCTATTGCAAAAAGAAGATGATATTTTCACATATTTCCACTAGAAACGCTACTTTAGGGTCATTTCCTAATTTTAAACAACACACAATATGTCAATTCTAAAGCCATAAGCTTGAAAGCAATTTACTTTATTCATATGTGTACAAAAAATATAATTTCAAAGGACAGAGCCCATGCAGGAACTTGGACATTTATAGCAAAGTTTAAATATATACGTTAGCTGCGTAAGTTAGAAATTGAACACTCCAAGTACCCGCCCCTCATGAAAAAGAACTTAAGAACTTAAAAAAAAAAAAAATAAATAAATAAATAAATAAATGACGCAAAGGAAAAATTTTCAGGGCCCTGTGTGAAGCAGAACGGCGAGAACTAAAAATATTTCGTGTTGCAGATTTTTGGGAGATTTACTAAGAAACGCGCCACCCAACTACATAAAAGGCCCATATTGCAATCTTGAATGGAATAGACCATAATAAACCCTTTTCGAAGTATTAGAAGCGCAATAGCTTTCTATACATTCAATCCTGAAGCAATCAACACTACAGTCAGCAGTTCTATTGAAAGTTTGACCACGTTGGTTGTTTAGCATTCGCCCACAATTGGAGTACAATACCCACATTTGGTCAGGTGTTCCTAAAACATTTCTACACCGTGCGAAAAACTCATAGGTGATACTTATATCAATCATTCAATAGACACCCTCGAACACCGATGTTATGTCTCCTGTTTCACTTTGTTTTATCACTTTTTCCACCACTAGTGCTCCATTGAAATGGCAAGTAGCATTCCGCGTATTCAAACTTTCAACCGTAACACCCGTCTCGCTATGAATAGTCTTCAGTATACTCCCCAATCAATTTTCGGACGTACTCTAAAATATCGTGGTTTGTTCCAAAGCCGTACAACTCGCTTTTGAAATACACTGCCGAGCTCTGTATTTCCTGGTCGTTATAACTTGCAACACATCGGTACCTCTCTTTTCTTTCTCTTTACCTTCCTTGAGCACGCGATCTTTATAAAAAAAAAGAGCAAGTGACTCACGTAGTCAGGAGAATGAAATATTATGTCCAAGTCAGGATACTTCGGCTCAGTAAGACTGATAAACATAAACTTAGTTTAAGCGATTAGATCTAACGGAATAACTGAACAATATGCAACTCCAAGGTCGTCGGAAAAAGCTGTAGTTTTACCCAAGAATGGGAGAGACAAATAAGAAATACACAAGAAATACAATTGGGATAAGTACAGGACCTTGGGGTACCCTAAGATTTGTTTTCGAACTGCTTATAATGCTTAAAATTTTTACATATTGCATTCTATCTTTAAGATAAGACTCAAACTATTTGTATAAGAATTATCTGAATCCGGCCTTTTTAATTTATTCAAGAGAATTACATGGCCAACCAAAACAAACGTCTTAGTTATAACCACAGAAAGTCCTGAAACCAAACTGCATGGGACTCAGAAAATTTATGTGAGTAATATAGGCTAAAATGGTCATTTTAATTATTTTTATCAAAAACTTTTGAGATTGAAAATAGTAAAAAAATTCTTCTATAAGTTGATTTGTCTGTCCTGTTACCTTTCTTAAATAAGGGAATCATTACACAGCATTTAATTCGCGGTAAAGGTAAAACAAAATATCTACTAAATTGGGTCCAATGTTCTTTAGTACCAAATTCGAGATTTTATCATTTTGATGTGAATTGCAATTCAGGAAAAATAAATAGTTTTTAGCAATTAAAAACCCCTAATAAACTCAAACACGAAGCTGTTTCTATAACCGTTGGTTTGAGTGCCAGCCTTACCGGAACAATTATAAGAAATTTGCAAACTAACTGGGAAGAAGTGGAAGCAAAGTAATTGCTGTATTCTTTGGCTATTCCCAAAGGATTTGAAATGTTAATACTACCATTCTTAACTTCAGTGGGATCTACGTTAATATAAACGTTTCCACCAACAATACAGTTAACGACTTGCCACTCTTTCTTAAGATACCCACTTGGTGTTTGCATTTTTAGAACTACAATATGTAACTGTTTTTGACTTCTTTTGTTACTTTTTTGCAAAGCGTCGATATTTCCAACATTTTTTTTTTATAATTTGTGTTTGATTTATATCTTTGAAAAAAGTAAGAATGTGATGAACTTATGTAATTTTTTAATATTCTCGTTGTATTAAATGCTAGAGAAACATTTTTTTTTAAACATAAACACTGTCCCAATTTTCAAAACGTAGAAATAGTTCAATTCATGAACTTTAATATCATCAAATTTGAGATGATACGTTTGGTTTACTACATTTTACATTTTTAAAAAAATATTTCCGTCATACAATAATCAGTTATATGAAGATTCAAGTTAATACCAGCAAGAAAATCCACAGCAATATTCTCAAATCGATTAGGAACATGGTCGAGACAGGTGCCTGAAATTAGTTTGGTAAGTTCAGTTTCAGTAGTTCAGTTTTCAGCCTCGAGCATTTGGTAAGAATCAGAAACGAAGTTAGAACCTTAATTTCTAAATTAAAGTCACCTCAGACAACAAGAATTCCAGATCGTTGGTTAGCCAGAAAGTTTAAAAATTCATCTTAAAACAAATAAAGAGGAGAAATACACAGCCAAAATTAAAAAAATCTTTGCTAATATTGTTTCTTGAATTAAAAACTTTTACATCATACTCATACAAGTTTGATACAAAAACTCCCACTCTATCGGCAGAATACGTGGAAATCCTACAACAACAGAATCATATATATATATATATGATTCAGTATAGACAAGATTAAATGGGCAATAAACTAATTTAAACTAAATTTTTGGTGTAAATAAAACACTAATTTTCAATGGGAAAATAAAAAACATTTTATTCAAAGTATTGGCCGTTGGCCATTGCATCATCCCATCGATGAAAACAAATGGTAGTCGGAAGGAGCCAAGTCTGGTGAATACGGCGGGTGGGGTAACAGCTCCTAGCTAAATGCTTTGGTTGTATCCTGAACCGTTTTTTTTTTTTTTGTGTGCGGGTGCATTGTCATGGAGCAAAATTACCTTGCCGTGTCTTTTGGTCCACTCTGGTCGTTTTTCAAACAATGCATGGTTCAAATCGATCATTTGTTGTCGGTAGCGATCTGTATTAACGGTTTGACCAGGTTTTAGAAGCTCGTGGTTCACCACACTTTTCTGGTCCCACCAGACACACAGCATTGTCTTGCTGAATCGATCTGGTTTTGCAGTCGAAGTTGATGGTTGTTCCGGATGAACTCATGATTTCTTCCGTTTTCCCATTTTCAAGACTTTTGGATCTTTCCCATAGCTTTTAAACGGTCAGAAATAGTTTGTTGTGCAACATTTCTGACTCTAAGTGTCATCTTCATCCAATATTGTTTGCAATTCGCCGTCTTCAAACTTTTTTGGTGGTCTTTCACGTTCTTCATTTCTCCCATCAAAATCTTTATCTCTGAACGATCATGAATGCATGATCACCATGTGCCTCGATAAGCATTCGATGCGACTCTGCAGCACTTTTTTTCGAATGAAAACAAACAATCAATTCTACCGGCAAGTCATCATTTTCTGGTACAAAATTCGACATTTTTAACACGATAAAAAAATATGATCTTGATTGCTCAATGACGATGTATGCTAAATATGTTTGACAGGTGTCATAGCAAAAAAAAAAAAAAAACAGAAAAAAAAAAAAAATTAAGGCCTGTTCACAATAAATGTTCCCTATCGACACATTTGTATCTTGGCGCTCACTTCATACCGGTACACCAGGTAAGGCACCTGGATCAGACGGAACTTTCCTAGCACTGATTTAAAAAAGTGCGGTTCTGATTCTTCTCACACCAACTGGGTATACATCTCACAAGCCTTGAGGCAGGTAAACGTGGCTTTTGTCCCCAAACTAGATAAGCCTAAGGAACTACCAAAATCTCTTCGACACATAAGTCTTACATATTTTTTTCTGAAAACCATGTAAAGACTTATCAGAGATTCAACAGAAATTCACCTCTGCACCGTTGCCAATATGCAAACGGGAAAGAAACATTAATGGAAGGCGCTTTACTAAATTTGATTTGATAAAGAGGCCTACCGACAAGAGGAGATTACAATATGTGGCTTCCTACATACTGAATGTGCCCTTTATAATGCCGGATATGAGACTATTTCGGAAGTCATTTCCAAAAATTATATTGGATATCAAACTTACCGTTGATATCCACTCGTACACTCGTAAACCACAAAAACTCCACAATCTTCGGTGAGACTAAAACTCTCAGCCGTCGAAGGTTGTCCACAAAGATGTGATCTCTCATCAATATTGTGTATGCCTCTTCACTGGTCATTGATGACCTACTACTAAAGCTCAGTAATCTGCGCTGTCAAACAATAGGATTTGCCGACGGCTTAGTCTTAATTGTAAAGGGTAAACACCCTAAAGACCTTTGTTATAAGGTGCAGACTGCTCTTAAAACAGTAAACGACTGGTGTGTTGAAGAAAATCTCTCAATCAACCTCAGTAAAGCTATACTTGTTTCTTTCACACGTAAAAGAAAGCTGAACTTTGACCAGATCTCACTTAACGGTACAGTACATATCAATAATAAAATTACCAAAGCGACTTAAGCCAAGTGAGCTTGCTATCCGGAGATTGTCCGGACTTGCATTAATTATGGCACCGCACTCAAACTGCTTGGCAAAATAACACCCCAAATAAGTGCAAAAAGTTAAAAGAATCCATGCCAAGAAGAAGCAAAGGAGCCCATACAAAGTACTAAGTAGGAACAGTTTCGCAAAGTCAACAAATTGATCAAGTGCACTATTTTGACTTTTGTTATATTAAATTATGTTCAAAGATGAATTTGGTTCTCATTATTTTTATACTGAATTATAATTATTTTATCTTTTTGTTAAAAATTTCGTTGAATTATAAGCACAAATAAAAAAGTTACGAACAAAATGTTTTAACTGTACAAGAATGACATTCATCATTACCTTACTCATCAGTTGCAGCGGCTGCAAAGACTTGAATGACTCGGCATCACCGGCGGTATGCACACATGCTCCATATCAGCTATAGAAGCCTTCATTGGTTTTACCCCACTCCGTCCCTTTATAAAAAAGATATTGATTCGCAGCACGGTCAAACTACTACGAACAAGAGATATTAATCACTCAAATCACAGCGAGATCATAATCTCAGAAATCACCAACTTTGACATGATTTTCGCAATAAACGTTCGCTTACCTAAGACTCTGTGCTTCAGCAGCAGATTCAATATAGTGATTCCTTCAAGGTGGCAAGTGGTATAAGGATGGATCAAAGATGGACACCGGTGTGGGTGCTGATATATTTGGTCTTAACACCAGGATTTCCCAAAGAATGGGAAAATGCCGCAGTGTATTTCAAACAGAAATACATGCCATTGAGGTGGGTGCAAACCTCATCCTCGACAGGGGATCACCCTTTAAATCAGTCTTGCTTGAATATGGTCAGAAACGAAATAGCTGACGAACTTGCTAGAAACGGTTCCGCTGATTCTTTCATCCTCATATCCTGAATACAGCAATTAATCCTGCACAAAATGTATACATCCCATTGGGAAAACATCCCAAACCCTTTCATAAAAATCAAAACAAGACTGGTTGGGTTTCTAACTGGACATTGCCACTTTCGACATCGCCTACACAAAATAGTTCTTATTCAGAAAACTGAATGCCGTCTTTATATCGTATTTTATGTGAATGCATGAGATGCTCAGAGAAATTTTAATAATAGGGTTAATTTCCAAAATCTCCTGCAGAGGGACTCTCAACTTCAGCAGAACAGTTGGTACAAGAGAGCTTTCACCGGTCAACTCGGTAATAAAGCAAGACATTGAAGACCAATAAAGTAATCAAGTTGAAAGTTTTACCTTGAGTCTGGTTCAGTGTTAAGCCTTTACTTCGATGGGTGAAAAGTGAAATTACCACCATTCCTGGTTGGCCCATGGTTTCCAATAACAAATCACGCAGCCGATCTGTTTTATGTTATTATGTTAAGTTAGATGAACTAAACTAACAAAATTTTAGTCTTTAGTTGGACCACACAGCATTTTCTTACAGGAAAATTTGCTCTTAATCAATAGGAATACGCTTGTGAGTCACCGTTACACGGGCTTTCCATTTTTTTGTCTATACCAAGTTTAGTATTGTTACAGTTTGTTTCAACATAATCTATTAGAGTTTGAGATGTGGCAGTTATTTTGAAAAAGCTTGTGCATTCTCTTGTAATTAAAAATTTAGCAAAATTAATTTTATCACTTGAGGTTTTTTTTTTAATAACATTTAAGTAAATACAAGAATTCCGACACATCAATTCGATTCCAATAATCGCAGCAAAACAACGGGACACGCGCCTTCAATAACAACGTTTTTGAAAAAAGCCAATAAAAGCAGATTAGTTCGATATTTAGATTTTGTTTACTAATTTAGTTTCGAAAAGGTAAATCCACAGAAAATACTCTTCGGTTTTTCGAACTTAGACAAGCAAACTCTTACATACAATTCTGCTTAACAAGATTGGAAAAGATGGTCTTATTTTAGAATGGTTCAGGTCTTACCTTTTCAAAAGAATACAAAGTGTGAAGTTCGATGGAATCAGTAGTGCTACTGATCTTGGTGTATCTCAAAACTCCGTTTTGAGCCCAATACTATTTCTTATCTATTATAATGTTTCAAATCGAGTTGAAAGGAATACATATTGCTTTCGCAGATGAATCAGTTATGCTTATGGAACTTATAGTCTACTTATTCTGTTGGCTGATGTCAATTAGGACTTAGACCTTCGTAGAATATGGTTTGCGAAACATAATATCGTCATTAGTTCTATATCAAAAATAGTGTTTTTTAGCTTGTCATCATGTAACAGCTTTGAAGTGGACATTTTCTCTGTGCACCTGAGTGCCTTAACTGTAAGAAGCAGAACCGCTTCTGTGGATTTTGATTCCACATGCACTTTTAATAGCCGTCTAAGCTGTATAATCAATGCTTTAATATTGATAAAGTTGGCGAGTTCGAATATTTTGCATTTTTCACTCTCAAAAATACCTCCTCAGGCATTTCTACTACTTGAGTACAGTTTGTACTCACTCTACTATGGTCTATTCCATTCTAAAATGCAATACGGCATAACTTGCTAGGGTGGTGCTTATTCAAAACCAAGCCACTGTTAATCATACAAAAGTACTATACGTTGTATGAAAAATTTGCAGAAAAAAAAACCTTGTACGCTAGTTTTCCACTTTTAGTTGATGATTCTTCTAGGGGTTATATCGAATCGAATCGAATCGAATTTTCGACTAAAATTGCCACGTAATATTGTTTAATAAATTATAAATAATTATCCGAAATTTTAATTCTTTGATCAATACCTGAGAAATATATCTAAGAAAATTGTGTTACAATTTCAAACCGATCGGTAGAAATTTTGATCACCGACTTCGAAAGCATAGTTTTGAGAAAAACGCGTTTAAATGTTCGAAAGTTTACACATTGTCCGAGACGTCCTTACATATCTCGAAAAGTACTTGCCAGGTAGATTTGAAATTTTCAAGGAATATACCAGGTGTACCGGTATAAAATGAGCGCCAAAATACAAATGTCTCGATAGAGAACATTTACTGTGAATCAGAGATAATTTAAGCACTATGTGATTAAATAACAAAATAAATGCTTCCATAGAATTTCGAATTTAAGTCTCTAAACACTGCTAAGTAACTTTAAGAACATTTTTTCGATTTAAGTCCTTACGCCCTAAAGACTATGAGTTTTATTAATAAATTAAGACTGCCAACTTCCAAATTCATTCCAATGGTATTTTCACCATAAAGATAAATCCTAAATAAGACTCTCACTTCACCGAAACAACATAATTGAAATAATTAACACATCCCTCTGTGCACTGCCAAAAGGAACCCTTCCTTTTCACAAATACGAATAGTGTCCATGATATTTCCGCCTTTACACCCCTTTTTCCTTTATTTCGTTTATCACATTTACCTGCTGCTCGATACATCCTTTATCTTGGCATTACCTTTACCATGTCACAGATGGAATTATCTTCTGACTTGAATTTCTCACATTCATGTACCAAGGGTCTTTCCATTTAATTAAAAAAGTACCTAGTCCGCGACCTTAGCTGCAGATTCAGATGTCAAGAAATACGAAGTACTACATCCCCGGAACAGGATAGATACGAAAAGCACCGATGAACACAAAAAGAAAAAAAAAAAAAAAAACAGAAAAGGGGTTCCTTTGTTATATGGCAACATGACTGTTGGAAAATTTAGCGATCAGATTTATACGTCAACACTGCTTGAACTATGCACCCTCAACCCGATTCTCTGAAACTTCTCCAACTAATCCCTTTTTCTGCACAGCTGTGCACAATGCATTGCTGGGCAACTGGCGAATCCCTTTAATCGGGAGCCAAAGGTGTCCGTAACTCTGATGAATTAAATTTGCGCGAATGTATTTTATTTTTGTCATTTATTTTTTTGTGGCTGTACTACTACTGAACTTGGATTACCCGGGAAGTAACTCAGATGTGCACCAAAGGGCCAAGGTATCGGCAGAAGGGGGTGAACTTTACCAGAATAGACGGAAGGAAGAATACGAGTATGTACTTATGAAATTTTAATTTCTTCACTTCGTTCATTTTTATGGCGTTATGTGCTGCAGCAGCAATGACACAGAGGGAAGGAGGTGGTTTTGACACAAGTGCAGTGTTATTGTGAGGTTACCACAAATGGTCCAGTGGGTGATATGTCATAAATTGGTAGTCCAACTTGATTATATTGACAATGTTGCGGCCTACGAGTTATGAATAGCATATCACGTAAATGGAAGTGTTTACTTCCGCAAATGAAACCGTGAAACCGTGAATGACGTGAAATGAGGTGAAGGCTACTATACGATTACGCTATAGAATGGGTTAGCCCTTAATCATGTTGATGTTAACAGAAGTCTAGTTATTTAGTTATTACGGTTTTCCAATCTTTTTCGTCTTATTTACCAAACTGCCTTCATCTGCCAGACCTGGTTGACTGAAGACTTCATCTGCTGAAAGCGTATTCTAAGACAAAGTCTTTTTATTGGATCAGGATGCAATGCAATTGTAATACAGGTAGTCTACGTATCAAAAAAGAAATCTTTTGACCAAATTGGTTGTGACAAAAACCAGTGACTCAGACAGTACTACCAGAGATACCATCCCTACTCTACAATAACCCTTTAGTGTCTATATAAAGGAATGCCTCCGACGGAATAGAGCCGAATCGGATTGTATTCCCATGATAAATAAAATTGGAGTAATAAGCCTGAAAGATCAGGTTATTGTGACTGATCATCGCCCTAGCAACGTGTCTTCGAATCAGCTTAATCAGAAAATTGTCAATTCTGTTTAGTCGAGCCCAACCGTAAAAGGATTGTTGAGATAATATTTTATGAATTCAAATTCAGATTCAGAACCTTTACCCTGCAGTCACATTGACTGCTGTGAAACAGTTTTATTGCTAGGGCTAAGGCTTTCCTGGCTCCAGCTAAACAAGCATTTATATGTTTGTTAAAATATAAAAATTAAACGACCCAGATACCAAGGTATCTAACTACGCTTCTCACACCCAATGGCAATCTGTGTTGTCTAATGATGGCCTTATTTCGCCACTAATTTCTAGTATCCCAGGAAGCCCATTTCGATGTTTTTTTTTTTTTTTTTTTTCTTCATTATTTATTTATTATTTATTTACAATTATATAAGTACAAACATATAAGTATGTGGTTCTAAACAGTATTGCTTCTGACTTTTTATAATATATGCTGCAGAGAGTATTGATATTCTGCGTTTACTATAGAGTTTTTTAGGGAATCCCCACGAGTATATATTTATTAAACAGTATCGGGTAAATAACCGCACCTTGTTGTAAGCCGTTTTTAGTGTGAAATAATTTTCTTGAAATTACGTTGCTACATTTGACAGCGAATTTGTAAGTCATACATAACAAGAGTTTCGGCATGGCCATTCTGGTCAACATATAGAAAAGTATTTTTCCCCATACGGTAACGAAAGCTTTCTCGAAGTCAACAAGGCATTCACCCTTACACGAATCGACAATTCTATTAACACTTGTGCGTCAAACGCAGTCGCAGGTGTCAAATATGTTACACGAAATTTTCAAAGTCAACGATGCGTGACGGATTTGATTTGTAACGCTTTCTTAAAAGAAGGGTGGGATAGCATGGAATCATGACTTTACAATTGAATAAAATAAACACATGTGAATAGGAGACCTAAGCAAGCACTCCGAACAAATAAGGAGCACAAAAAGAGGCAGACAGGCAGATTTGTAGGAGCCATTTCTACTGATATAAAGAAGTATATCAGATAGGGGTGGACCTTCAAGAATCAAAACACTTCAACCCCACGATAAAGATTTAAAAACTCGAGAGAAAACCAAGGGAACCAAAATGAAATCTTGGCCTTTCCATTACAATTTATGGCTCGATAAGGTAAATCTTTCCTGAAACTCAGTAACTTACAATAACCTCTTCTATCGTGGACCTATAGCAGATGGACATTTTTTTAGCAAAAGATTTTCCGGCTTACACGTTGCAAAAGAACTTACCTTTAAGTATATATAATATACTAAAAAGGTACTTTGAGGATAGACTTTTCCGTGTAAGACTAGAAAATTAGTTTTTGCCGGCGTACCGCAGGGGAGTGTGCTCGGTTCGGTTCTATATTTCGTATATTCCCGAGAGATACCATATACCGCCAGAGGGGACCGTTCAAACTACGTTCGCTAATGACGGTGCTATACGAGCAGTAGGCAAATCGATCAAGGAAGCAATAATTAAACGAAAAAGTGCTCTTAATGATGTAAATGTTTGGGAAAAGATACCAGGTGGAGTGAAAAGTAACCTCTTTGACCGCCAGAATGCGCTGCTACTGCAAAAAAGGTTATGATGACTTGAAGTCCGTTCATATTTAGGCAGACATGCCAAATTTTAGTGCGATACTGTCTTTAGTTTTGTGTTGACAGCTGATTGTTGTTGACGTGTTTGGAATCATGTTGAGTATGGACAAAAACGATTTTCATTCTCTCATAAAACATTATTTTTTGAGAAGCAAAACGACGAAGGAAACAAAAGAAAAGTTGAATAAATATTATGGGGCTAATGCTCCGTCAGATTACACAGTCAAATATGGGTTTCGAGAGTTTCGTGGTGGCTGCAACTCCACTACCGATCAAGTCCGCAGCGGCAGATCCTCCGATGCGGTTACAGAGGACAATGTCAAAAACATATATGAAATGGTGTTGGCTGACCAGAAACTGAAGGTGCGCGAGTTAGCAGGTACCACAAAGATTAGTGCTGAGCGCACACGCCATATTTTGGGCAATATTCTGCATATGAAAAAGTTATTCTGCCGCTGGGTGCCGCGCATACTCACTCCTGACTAAAAACACGAAAGCGAGAGCACTTCGAAAGAGTGTTTTTACTTGCTGATGCGGAATCGTATGGACTTTTGACGTCGATTGCTAACTGTTGAACACCAGAGAACAGAATGAGTGACCGGCAATGGACTGAAGCCAGCACGAGTGCTCCGAAGCAGCCGAGGGAGGCTCGATGGCTCGGAAAGGTTATGGCGTTGGTTTTCTGGGATTATCATGACATACTCTTCGTGGACTACATCGGAAAAGGAAAAACCATCAACGCGAGTGTTACTGTGCATTATCGGAGCGAATGAAGGCCGAGATCGCTGCAAATCGGCCTCACATGAAGCGAACAAAAATTTTGTTTTTGCAAGACAATGCACCGGTGCACAAGAGCATCGCAACCACGGCTAAAATCAATGACTTACGACTCCAATTGCTGTCGCATCCACCATATTCGCCCGGTTTGGCTCCCTCGGACTATTATCTCTTCCCAAACCTCAAAAGATGACTCATCAATAAAAAATTCAGCTTACGCGAGGAAATCATCGACGCCACGGAGGAGTGTTTTGCAGATCTTCCGGAAAATTACTTTTCGGACGGGATCAAGAAGTTGGAAAATCGCTAGAATAAGTGTATCAAACTAAAAGGGGACTGTAGTTTTTCATTCTCAAGGAGGTAACTTTTCACCCCATCTAGTAACCGTCAATGAAATGAAATATGTTCAAGCAAAACGCATAGGTTGACGGCCCTCATAAATTCGGTCTGTATTCCGATCGAAAATAAGGCTAAATACCTTAAAATAACACTCGAAGCAAAATTAAAATGGAAATCTCACGTGAAAAAGGAACGTTTAGAGCTCTAGAAATATACTGGTTGCTTGGATATTCCAAGCTTAGCATCAAGAACAAGATGCTTTTATATAACCAAATGTTCAAGCCGTGGAGACCCACTAATTTGAACTGTGGGGTTGTACCAAGGAGGTCAAATGACAGTGACCTCCGAATTTCTACAGTTACAGAGGAAACAAAAAATTTTGCGAGAAAGCACAGATTTCGACAAAAGGAACATCAATAATACAGGGTGATTCATGGTGAGCTTTGATTTGTAATGTAAAATAAAACACATAAATTTGAAAATGAATTTAAAGTTTTTAGTATCGGTTAAAAGAACAATTCATGGCATCTAGTTTCTAAAAATGATATCATGCAAATATTGGCTAGGACTACGTCTGAGGTGGTCCATTCGAAATGTCTAATTTTGGGCGAATCGTTCGAGCATAGCAACTGGTATCTCGCGGATAACACGAGTAATGTTGGCTTCCAACCTGAGGCTTTATATATCCCCAGAGAAAATAGTCCAAAGCTGTGATATCGCACGATCTAGGCGGCAAAAACGTGAAAATGAAGTGCATAATTATTTCTCAAAATGTCCATTGTATGGCTCGTAGCGCCGTCTTATTGAAACCAGAGCTCACCGAGACCATGTGCTTGAATTTCAGGAAGCACATACCATGCCCAAATACGGCAATTTGGTTTATCAGCGTATCCATTGATCCATAAATGGACTTCATCACTGAACAAAATTTCGCGATAAAACACCGGATTTTCATTGAGTTTTTCCAGAGCCCACTCACTGGCTTCAATTCTTGCACAAGTTGAATTTTGTACATTTAGGCCGACATCCTTACGTAAAATACGCCAAGTTGTCGAATACGCCAACCCAAGCTGTTGAGAAGGACGACGAATCGATTCGTCTCGGTCTTCGAGTATACACTCAGCTATAGCAGCTGTAGTCTCTTAACTACGTGCTGGATGTGGTCTTACTGGTCGAGTATCATCCACTAATGTATACTGGGACTCAAATTTGCGAATAGTATTGGCAATAGAGGTTTCAGTAAGTCGATTATGCGCACCGTAAGTTCCTCGAATCGCTCGAAAAACATTTCTCACAGAACGCTGATTTTCGTAATACAGCTGAACAATTTGGAGACGCTGTTGTAATGTGAGTCCTTCCGTGATGACTTGCCAAACGATACTGAACAAAAATGATAAAGCATTTTGATAGGAGTCACGCGTGATCAGTCTAAAAAAGCCTATTGAAAATCAAACCTCACAATGAATTGGTTTATTAGTAGCATAATAGGTGCAATGTAGAAAAGTCGTGGGCCACGTAAATTACGAAAAGGAGGCGCAATCCACAGAACCAGAGAGCAAGCGATAAAAGAAGAGATTATCAGCTTCGTCTCTGTGTTTTTAGAGGGCTTTCACGTTAAAAAATTTGCGATTGTTCTATCAAGTGGTAATATAAAAGTGTCATCGAAGAGACGACCACGAATATTCTGTATTCGGGATGTATGTAGGTAAGAACTCGCTGGCATATTCAAGAAACGGACAGACTAAGGTAATGTATGTATATGGACGTGGTCATATAGAGTTGGAAAATTATTTGGACTACCTTCATGGTACAAGGCTCTTTATGGTACAATATTCAAAATTAGCGAAGGGATTAAACTTGGGATATAGGTTGGCCGTTGAGAAGATAAAGTCCAGTAAGAGATTGATTGCACTCGTCATATAAGTCATAAACTGACAGTTCACACCAAGTATATAGAATAGAAGAATCAGAATTTTATCGATTTAAGGGCCGCCGCTTATGATAGCATCAATAGAGCCGAGCTATACGAAACCATGTCTGTTCGAAATTGTTCGAAATCTACATGAAATACCATAGGCACACTTTTCCAAAAGTCTTCGTCTCCTCACTACATGCATACCCTGATGACACTAACACTTGCCTAATGAAACAAAGGCAAAAATTAGTTCATTCCTGAACGACGGTAAAACTAAGCATATGCGGTTAACTGGAAGGGACTCACAACATCGACGAATCAGACAGAGAAGATTTTACAGCTATTACTTTATGTTTGCCAGGGATTTTGTACATATAGTATAGGTTTTGGCCTTGCAAATAAATCTGATGACATCGCATCAGAAATCAAACGAAGAGCTGCTCTTGCGAATTGCTGTTTATTTGGTCTAAGAAGGCAAACGTAACAAGGACTTGTCGGAAGACAATAAGATGGACGTTAGCAAAGGTGGATGAAGATGTATTTGGCGAAATTTGAAGGAGGATACTTATTGACGAACTGTACAGAGATATTGACCACGTCGCAAACGTGCTCATTAGCTATCTAAGACGGCTAAGATATGCACAACGAATAAACACTTAAGCTGGAAATCTTCGATTCCAACCAAAGGAACAAGGCAGTATATATAGACTGCGCTTTTAGTTAGAGACTGCTTTAAAGAGGCCTTTTAGTTGAGGCCAAGGTCCATCCCGGATTATAGCGGCATCTTAGTGAAACAAGTTTTTTGAATTGGCTACACATTATTTGCCAGTTGTACAAATCTGATGGATTTGTTAGCCATCCACAAACAGTCACTGTTTGGTTCGCTTTCTAGCCCATTAGCATTGATTCATATTTCTTCAAAAATTACGCCAGCCAGAACGTTCTGTTAATGCAGAGCTCTATTTATCCATAATTACTCGCTTTTCCGTTCCACAATTAGATGGAATAATACGGAAGAGCTGTGTAACCAAGAAAGGTGAGCATATTGGTTGTCATTAAATGACGTTTACTGAATACAGTATAGCTGATTCTTACAATAGATGTCAAATATAAACTAAGAAAATTTTAGTCAAAGAATCGCTTCTATGAAAATGAACGTTTTGTGAAAGTTACGTTTCGAAAGATTTGTGGTTTGTCAGTAAATATAATCGCCTCGGTTCGTCGCCGAAGTCAACAATGGAGCAATGCATTTCTGCAGATACAAGTAACGGAATAATTTCGTTCAATGGATGTTGCAATATAGAGACACACTCATGATAAGTGAATTACATTTCTAGATGCACATTGCAAATGCAATTCTAAGATCACATTACTCCGCTTGGAAATGAAGTTGATTGGTCACTGAGATCAAGATTTTTAACTGAATTAAACTTCATTTTATGAGGTTATTTGAGCAATTCATGGATAACTAGGACCGCAAAAATACAACCGAACTAAGATTGACCATTGGCCAGCCAACTTTGCAGAAAGTAATCAAAAATTTTGACCTTCACATGCTGATCGTGATAGTCGCATAAAAGATTTAATTATTATTTTATATGCATTTTTCTTCTTCTTATTCGTTTTTCATATATATTATATCACGCCACATAGATATATATAATGTACGTGTAGATATAATACTTATAATAAAATTTCACATTATTTCTGTTGACGTTGATGCCCATCTCTCCTTCCATTATTTGGATGGTCTTCCCGGTGCTTGTTTATCGCTAGGTCACTTTTGCAATCTTGATTAGTTGGTCGTTAGATGCTCTTCATATGTGGTCATTTCAAGTCTGCCTTCCTGTTCTAATTAACTTGATAATGTCTATCACTTTAGCGTTTTACCAGTGATAGATCTAAGCATATGCATTTCTGTTGTACGTAGCATCTGTTTGGTTTTTGATTTTTTCTGCTCGCGCTTCAGCACCATCGATTAAAATAAGTCTTACAGCTATTTTGTATTGGGTATATATTTTAATTCTTGCGTTTTTTTTTTCAAAATTTGAACGTTTATTTAAGAAAAACATGTACAATAGTATTATTCAAAGTATTTCCCATCTGAAAATATGACTTTATCCCATCTTTCTGGCAATTTGTGGATCCCATCCCAAAAGAACTGCGCCGGCTTGGCAGCCAAGAATGAATCAAGCCAATTTTTGATATTCTGCTCTGATGTGAACCGTATTTCAGTGAGGGCGTTCTGCATCGACCGGAACAAATGGTAGTCAGAAGGGGCAAGGTCTGGGCTATAAGGCGGGTGGGATAAGACTTCTCATCCACTGTTTTCCAAATGGTTGTTAACCGGAATAGCAACGTGGGGCCGAGCGTTGTCATGATGGAAAATTATTGCCTCGTGTCTGGTCGCATATTCCGAGCATTTTTCGGTTAGTGCTCTCTTCAAACGGATTAATTGTGTTCGGTAGCGTTGTCCATAGATAGTTTCACCCGGTTTTAGCAGCTCATAATACAGCACACCCATCTGATCCCACCAAATACAGAGCATTACCTTCGCGCCATGGATATTCGGCTTTGCCGTTGATTTGGCTGCTTGGCCGGGTTTCACATATGATTTTTTGCGCTTGGGGTTTTCGTAATGGATCCATTTTTCATCGCCAGTAATAATCCGATGAAAAAATTATTTCCTTTTGTGGCGTTCCAGCAGCATTTCGGACATGCAAAACCGCCTTTCGACGTCTCTCGGCTTGAGTTCATGTGGAACCCAATTCCCTTGCTTTTGAATATATGCAGCTGCTTTTAAACGTTTTGAAATGGCTGCTTGAGTGACACCGAAAGATTCTGCGAGCTCTTCTTGTGTTTGGCAACAATCTTCATAGAGTAATGCTTCCAGTTCTTCATCTTCAAACTTTTTTGGCTGCCCAGGACGTTCATCGTCTTCCAAGCCAAAATCACAACTTTTAAATCGTGCAAACCACTTTTGGCACATTCGCTCAGCTAGCACATGTTCACCATAAATTTTCACCAAAATACGATGACTTTCGGCAGCAGTTTTCTTCTTTTTCAGGCACAAAGTTCGACATATTTGAGTGAAAAAAATTATTGTTGTTTACGCTTCAAATGAATGACATATAATGAAATGACGTACAATGACAGTAGCTTTCCAACGCATGTTCCAATGGAATAATACAAGTTACGCCATCTCTTAGCAAACCGCACGAAGTTATAGACCCAATAGATGTGTGTTTTGCCTACCGTACTTAGTTACTTGTTTCTCCAAATAGCATCTCTTAGGCCTTCTGATACTCTCGCCCCTTGTGTACATCATTATCTATCTTCTTTGGTTATATTGCAATCGTTGGAGATCTCAACTTCAATATATTTGAACTTCATTAGTTATTCGTTCATGGTTGGATCTATTTATATATATAGCTTTGTCTTTCTGAGTTATCGTTGTCTTATAGAGGAAATACATTTTTTTCTCTTATGTTGTGCTATCATTTTGATCTCGTCCGTAAACCATGGTATGATCTTTTTGCCACCACCTGATGCTTCTGTTACATGTTTCCCTAATGTTTCCTCTGCTACTAATAATAACAGATTTGATTTAAGTTTCGTCCAAGCAGCATTGTACTCGTCATCTCTACATATCGGGTTTCGGAACAATGATTTTATACTTTTATGCTGAAAGAAATCAATATGAAATGTTTAAAATTTTATTAATATTCTTTTTTGCAGTTGCGGATCTTACAAATTACAAATTTATGATTCACATGTTGGGTGAATTGAGCGTTCGCACATCTAATACATCCGAATGGTTAAAATGTTTGGTTGACAAAATAAAGTCAATCATAAATTGTTGTTCTTGCGCATTCTCGAAAGTATGTTTGTATTTGAAACCATGTTCAAGGAATGTGTTTGCTATTCTGAAACTATTTTTTGTACAGAAATTCGTTAATAGCTCATCATTATCATTTACGATACTCTCGTTAAATCGTTGTTTAATTCCAGTTTGAAACTTCACCTGGGTTAAGTCCTCATTTACATATATTATTTCTACAATATCTTTTTCGAATTTACGGTGAACTATTATTCCTACACATTTTGCATTTTTATTGCATAGATTTCATTTACATTTAAAAGCTAGTCAAAAAAAAAAATGCTTAAAAAATACTGGTGCCATTCGGGCGCTCTAAGTTAAGCCTAAAACTTAATCTATGCCTTTCGACGTAATTAAACAGGGTAATTTAATTATTTCATTATATTATGAAAGATTATTACAGATATTAAGAGTTTTTTTTCCCTAAAAACTTAGCACATAGATTTTTTTTTTACATTTAAATAAAACTTACAAACTAATTGGGGTTATAAACCTCGGAGGTCAGATTATCCGTCGAGATCATTACTCTAAAAATGTGTCTTCGAATCAACTAAATACGGAAATTGTTCGCTCTTATTAGATTCGCCATATTGTATAAAACTTCGTTAGGATAGAATTTTATGTACTTCGACTCTCAAACACCATTAAACTTGCTCTCAATTTGAACTACACTGGACAGGCAAATACAAACATAGGCCGGAAAAGGGCCAGGTACGAGTATGTAGCAGTTAACCTTAATCTTAACATTGAGTTGGCTGCTGGGGTATTCCACGAAAGATCCCCTGGCTTTCTGAACGACCCACCTCCTATTTGGTTAAAAACTGGTAGAATTACTAATTGGAGTGTTACGGATCATAAGGAAAGAAAGTTTAGCAGAATTCGATATAGACTGCCTGTAACGGAACTCCAAAATTGATAATACCAAACTGATCCCGAATTGATAATACCCGGAATTTATTCAGAAAATTAAAAATACAGGTTTATTCATCTAAATCTATATTGTATCCTTGTCGCACTGTGCGACGATACGTTATCATGGTGCAAGATCCACGAGTTTTCTGTCCACGATTGCTTCACGCAAACGTCTCATAAGGCCCAAATAATACTTTTTGTTTACTGTCTGGCCTTCTTGCAAAAATTCATGATGCACTACACCGTTGTAATCCATGAAAACCGTCAGCATTGCCTTCTTTATTCACTGAAAACGAAGTGGTTTTTTTTATCTCGGCACATTTGTTAAACGCCATTCATTTGCCTGTTGTCTGGATTGCCTGTCGTACTCATAAACACACGTCTCGTCTCCAGTAATGATCCTTTTGATTAATGTGGGATCGGATTCAGCCTCGCAAATCATCTCTTTTGCGACGTCAACATGGTCTCTTTTTTGCATGAAATTGAGATCCACCAACTTTGCTACTACATCTCGGAAACCCAAATCATTAACCAAAATGTCTTGGACGAATCCATAGGCAATATTCAAGTCCTCTGCTATCTATCTGGTGGTTAATTTGCGGTTATTGACCAACATTTCTTTTACTTCATCAATGTTTTCGTCGGTTTTCGATGTCGATGGTCTCCCACTCCATTCATCATCTTCGATTGACTCACGAACACTTTTGAACCGCTCGTGCCACTGGTAAACGACCGTTTTTTTTTAGAGAATCGTTGCCAAAACACTTTTCCTACATTTGCAATGTTCGCGCACCATTAAATCCGTTTCTTACGAAAAATTTAATAAAAGTTTGTTGTTGCAAATTTAGGTCCATTCCTAAAACCGTAAAAAATCGCCAACAACAACAACGGTGATGACACCGGAAACTTTTTGATCAAGGTGGTATCTCGTGACATTTATCGGGAACGTGTAAGTATTGTAACTTCCCAGGAAGAAACATAAATGAAATCGATTAAGACATAGAACCAGATAAACGAAATGAAATAGACGCCTTAATACAAGGCTAACGCGAACCAATTCCTGCTTTAATTGCCACAAAATGGGTACTCTTTTGTAGGATGTCACGACGTCTGTTTTGTTACCGATTAGGCATGGGTAATGTAACAAAACCAAATTGTCCGAAATGTAAGCCACTTTTGGGAAACAATAAATCGAGGGCTAAGAAAACCGGCGAATAATACTCGACTCAGACTACTTCAGTATAGAAACGATGGATACATGCACAAACAATGAACTATGACACCGTAAATGTGGTGCTGGTGTTGCTAGTATTTCCTGTTTTGGGAAATACCTAGGTGAGCCAGTGCTGCCACATACTAGGTGGAGTGAAAAGTAACCTCCTTGATCGCCAGAAGGCGCTGCTACTGCAAAAAAGGTTATGGTGCCTTGAAGTCCGTTCATATTTAGGCAGACATGCCAAATTTTAGTCCGATACTGTCTTTAGTTTTGTGTTGACAGCTGATTGTTGTTGACGTGTTTGGCATCATGTTGAGTATGGACAAAAACGATTTTCATTCTCTCATAAAACATTATTTTTTGAGAAGCAAAACGACGAAGGAAACAAAAGAAAAGTTGAATAAATATTATGGGGCTAATGCTCCGTCAGATTACACAGTCAAATATTGGTTTCGAGAGTTTCGTGGTGGCCGCAACTCCACTACCGATCAAGTCCGCAGCGACAGGCCCTCTGATGCGGTTACAGAGGATAATGTCGTAAAAATATATGAAGTGGTGTTGGCTGACCGGAAAGCGAAGGTGCGCGAGCTAGCAGATACTACAAAGATTAGTACTGAGAGCACACGCTATATTTTGGGCAATATTCTGCATATGAAAAAGTTATCCTGCCGCTGGGTGCCGCGCATACTCACTCCTGACCAAAAGCACGGACACGAGAGCACTTCGAAAGAGTGTTTCGACTTGCTGATGCAGAATCGGGCGGACTTTTGTCACCGATTGATAACTGTTGTGCACCAGAGAACAGAATGAGTCCCCTTCAATGGACTGAAGCCGGCACTAGTGCTTCGAAGCGGCCGAGGGAGGCTCGATGGGTCGGAAAGGTTATGGCGTAAGTTTTCAGGGATTGTCATTTCATACTTTTCGTGGACTACCTCGAAAAAGGAAAAACCATCAACAGCGAGTATAACTGTGCATTATTGGAGCGATTGAAGGCCAAAATCGCTGCAAAACGGCCTCACATGAAGCGAAAAAAATGTTGTTTTTGCAAGACAACGCGCAGGCGCACAAGAGCATCGCAATCATGGCTAAAATCAATGACTTACGCTTCAATTGTTGTCGAATCCACCGTATTCGCCCGATTTGGCTCCCTCAGACTATTATCTCTTCCCAAACCTGAAAAGATGGCTCATCAATAAAAAATTCAGCTCACGCGAGGAAATCATCTGAAAAATTCGGACGGGATCAAGAAGTTGGAAAATCGCTGGAATAAGTGTATCAAACTAAAAGGGGACTATATTGAATATAATAATAAAACATTTAAAAAATAAATTTTTTTCATTCCCAAGGAAGTAATTTTTCACCCCGTCTAGTAATGGAAAGGAATAACAAATGTTTGTTAGAATAGTTGTTAAAGAGTCCTTCAAGAACATAACTAAGGATATTAACTTATATCTTTTCCCCTTCCTATCTAAGTCAATATATTATGGGACTGACTTTTGGCTTGCATTTGAGCTATTTGCACAGAGCTATTAAAATAAATTTAATTTATCGAAATAAAGATTCGAATAAACACCAACTTTCAGCCGAACTCCAGCGAAAATGGCAGGTTTTAATTAACGATATACCAGTGTTCAGACTCATGTGATAGATACAGGTGAGGCGGATCTCCTCCTATATTTTTTTTTATAATACCGCGCGTGCACCAAGGGGATATGAATACCCTTTTACTGGCTTTTCTCCAGGGCGCGGGCGCGTGGTGTAGTAGTTTGAAACTCAGGTGTGTTTGGTTTCGATATTTTTCCCAGAGGTGGTTGTCAAACTAGACGGGACGAGCCAGTGCATCGTCAACCAGTGGGTCTTAGTACGTGCTAGTTGTTAGTTCGTTACATTAAGCCCAGCTAGCAACAACTCCAACATCAGTGTTATGCCTTCAAATGGTTGACTGCATACAAATTATATGAAAATAATTTTTCAGCCTTGCACGGGATTGGAACCTGCGACCCTCTGCTTGAGGAGTCTATGCAAATACCACTACACCACGGCCACCCCACATTCTAGAAGTGAATGTATGAGGAGCTGGATTGCATGCTGGAGTTAGGTGTTATTAAGAAGATTCTTGTCTTGGATAGTTTCAAGTCTGACAAAATAAATGCTGGTATGCCTCACAGCTCAGAGCACAGAGAGTTCTGTGTCCGACACTCTTTTTAATTTTTATTAATGAACTCTTGTCTGGTACTTCTAATCCAATATATTCTTTTGCTGAGGATAGTACTCTCTGCTTCTCTTATTCGTTACCGGACTCTCGTCCCTGATCTTCGGCTGTATAACGGGAGTGGCAGCGTATGTTGAACTCATTAAATTTCGAAATTAAGAATAACCAATTGCGGAGCTATTATTTATTATTTTTATTATACTGCGAAATTTAAATACCCAGCCAATATCAATGAATTGCACTAGCATCGTCAAAACCGAGAAACTTTCCATTCTCGATATTTGTGGACAACCTACGTTGGAATGACCACATATTCGATGTCGCCAAAAATACTGCGAAATCCCTGGGTTTCCTCAAGCGATATAAGCAATTTTTCTTCCCCTCTGAAATGACCACAATACGAGTATATAAGGCATTCATCCGCCCAAACTGGGAGTACAATACACACATCTGGTCTGGTGCTCCTTAAAAATCTCTGCATTTGCTAGATAGTATTTAAACTCGTCTGATAAAACTCATAGACTTTCTTAAATCAGTCAGTCAATTGACAACCTTTAACACCGACGTAATGTCATCTGTCCTACTTTGTTTTATCGTTATTTCCACCCGTCCCGCTATGAATGCTCATCAGTACATCCTCAAGCCCACTTTCGGACGTACTCTGAAATATCGTGATTCGTTCCTAAGCCGTATAACTCGCTTATCCTCGTTTATACTCAAATCCCTTGGACGTGTGCTAAAAATACAAATATATATATATATATATATATATATATATATATATATATATATATATATATATATATATGTGCGAATTAATTACAAATTCTTTTCTCATTTACGATTCTTGTTGTGTATGCAACTAAAAGTGATTAACGAACGTTCTGCAGCTACTCAAGTTACAATACGTGCTGCAACTCTACTTAATTTCTTATCAGCACAAATCAGAAAAAAGAGATCAAATTTTCAATAAATAAGTTTAATAGTTCTAGTTTAAGATTCAAAGTAGCCTCAATTTTAAAAATTTACAAATCTTCATTAATAATTTACGTACGATACCTATAAGCAGTTCTAATATATCATAGTTGACTAGTGTTATGAATGTTATCTAGCCCTCCACACAAATAAAAATTTGCAAAACCAACACTCTGAATTGTACTCCCACATAAGAGAATATGCTAACAGATACATGTTGATTTTGCATAATTATAAGATACGCCAAAGTGATGATGAGAACAAAAATGTCATACTCATCACTTTCGACTATAAGTAGCTTTAAGTTCATTAAGAAAATGAATTCAGTTTTGAGTTAGAACTCAAACCTTTCAGTGTTTTATTTTATTCGTCATCCCCATTTTATGAGGGATAACAGTAGTACGGACCAGCTCTGACCATTCAGCACACCTTGCATTCCATTACGCGATAAACATTCTTTTCTCCAATGAGTCTGGGCGAGATGAATTTGATTAAAGTGATTATCACGAATCTTCATCGCATCATCGTTCATGCGACATGGAGAATTGGCGATTCGAGAGCTCAGAATTTGTAACAGCTGAGACAAGAAGCTGCAGTCCCTTGAAATAGAGTGAGTTTCGGAACGTTATCGACGCCTAGCTAGAACTCTTCGGAGTAGAGGGGGATTTTTCACTCCACATGATCACACAAAGAAATAAGTAAAACATGCTTTATTATCTTACTGCACATTTACAATTTTGGCAGAATGGGATGTTACCTTGGATAGTCCCTCTAGCATTCTATAAAAGAGCTCCTCACCATGGTTATTCCCCTGTCCAGGCTTCTTAGGAATAACCCCCTACTTCTATCTAGTTTTTCTTTTCTACTTCAACCTACGTTCAGTTCAATCTACCCACACATTTTCTCACCACATCTCTCTTGTTCATCATATTATCATAACAAAACCATCACATTTATCACATTTAAAATATTTTATTAATTTTGAAAAATCGAAGTTGATAATTTCATATCCGGGACTTAATTTAATTTGAATGAAATTACTCGAAGAAATCTTTGACGGTGTCATGTGATAGGTGTAAGCGCTGATGGCATTATAATTGCTATGATTTTGATCCGGAGAGTTTCAACACATTAACTCCCTGGTTCTGGGAGGAGGACGTGGAGTTGGCTCTGCTTCTAATGTGTAAACGAGTCGCGGAGGTTCTTTGCCAGAACCAGCCATAGAACAAGCTGCCGCAGTGCCCCAAGTGACAACGTGACAAGGAGGTGTTGGAGTTGCGAGCTGAACTTGCGGAGACAAAGTTAAAGCTGTCAAAGATCTCCGTCATCAAGGAACAGCCCGTTTCCACCTTCCAGTTTAGGTGCCAAGCTTGACATAATAAGAAATATCCAGGCCAACCATCAGGCGCTTCTGAGCAGTACGGCGGCGCATTTTCATTCTGGTATGTTGCGAGAAAAGTCAAACCAGCAACCAGCCTGGCATTCGTGATACCTCTCTGCGAGATCATGATATGGCAAATCTCCTCACTATTTTGAATCAAAGCAATGTGCAGGAGTTGCCGAGTTACTCTGGAGAGAATTAAAGTGAGTGGGCTTATTTTGAGGAAGTCTATAAATCTACCATGATTGAGTTGAGGTACAGTTCCAAGAAAAACGTGGCCCGTTTGCGTAAGGCTTTAAAAGATGGGGCGTACTAGCTTGTTATTGATCGTCTTATGTATTTTCCGGATGCTGACGCTATTATGGATTCGCCTCGCACAATGTTTGAACGCTATGATGTGTTGGTCAACGACTTGACCGCTTATTTGCTGCATCTTTCGGAGCTCACGTCAAAGTGCGATCCGAAGCTGCGCATGTGGACAGTAAGGTTGAAAGGATTCATTGCTGATATTAAATCCATACACAGAGAAAACTTATGAAGAACAAATAAGTATGTTTTAACGTATTTAGCTTCCATGTTAGGTAAAGGGTTATATCAAAATTAATAAAAACGAAAGTCAGCTCTTCCACGAGCCAATATCCAACAGTTTGCGGAGTTCCTCACTGAATAGTTAATTGATTAGCCTCCTGATTTATCCAAAACTGGTGGACAAATGGTGGCACAAAAGAAGTCGCAGTCCAATGGAAGCACCAAATCATCTCAAGTGCTGTTGCAACAACCTCCTTCACCGCCTGTGGCAACCAGCCTATGTTGCAAGTGCAATAAAAAACAGCATGTCTTACATGAATGCGAAGAATTTTTGGCTTTAACACCAGATCAACGATAAACCTTTGCTAAAGAGAAATTTATTTGTTTTACTTGCTTGGACTCAGCAAAGCACTAGTGGATACTATGGTGTATATAACTTGTTTCCTGCAAGATTTCAATCCAGTTGGTCTTCCTCTGTCAGAGCAATTGCTTTTTGGCTACGTTTTAAGAAAATCTTTCAGAAAAAGATCGTAAATAAAGAAGTTTTTGTTACACCATTTGAATATCATCAAGCCTAAGATTGGTTATTTCGAAAGATCCAGGAAGATTCGTTTTCAAGTGACGTCGCTTCTCTCAGATCAAGCGGAAAAATTATCCGGTCAAGTTCAATCTTGAGTTTGTCACCGTTTCTTGTGAGAATGGTACGTTACGTTTGCGTTCGAGAGTGCAAAAGGCAAATTCTTCGTATTCCTCCCTTAACGCAGCGATACTTCCTAAGAAGCATCCTTTGGTCGACCTTCTTATCATCATCATCACCAAAAAAAAAAAAAAAACTCTCACATGTGGAGTAGATTTTTTCCTTCCATTGTTGGTTAAATTTGGTCACGGTACGGTGAAACGTTACGGAATGATTTTCACTTGCCTTATATTCAGAGCAGTGCAGATAGTTGTTGAACGATCTTAGTTTAGATCAGTGCACTATGGCTGTAAGGCGGTTCCTTATTAACAGATTTGTTATGAGTTTCAGGTTCAGGGTCAAATAAATCGACGCCCGCTCACCCACATTCCCGTCGATTCTCAAGACTACAGGAGTTGAATTCCAAATTCAATGCTCGACATGTCACGGCCCTTGGAATATTTCCGGAAAGTGATTCTTGTAGCAAAATTTATAGTCGCCGGGTTCAACACTTGATAAAAAGCCAGGTCCAGATGGAGTTGTACAAATGGCTGACGTAAAACTTTCCAACGGCTCAATAAAGTCTAAGAGATCAATTGGAATACTCGCTGTTTTGGACTTAGAGTCTTCAATCTAAGACCTAGATCTCAGACGGCCCCCGGAATGTCATCGAGTCGGGAAAAAAAACATATGTGTAACAAGTTTTCCAACAATTTTGACAACTGGCAACTCCAGTTGAATTATCAATTTCGTCTCTTTCTAAGGAAAGAGATAGAAAATTGTCTAAAAACAAACAGAACCAATTTACAAAAAATTAGTAGAAGCAGTAAAGGTGCTATGTCATTGCGCCTTTTTCTAGCTTGGTCTGTATGTAGTCTGTAAGTTCCCGTACGATTCTTCATTCTCCATGGAGGCGTCAAAGAATAAAGACATTTAAAAAGTGTTCTCGTTTTTATATTTTGTTTATCATCTTAAGAGTGCTAAATATAGGGTTTTCTTATAACGACTTGACAACTTTTTTTTTAAATAAAAGGCAAACCATTTGAGATATTTCAAAAACTTTATTATTGGATTGAAGTACAATCAAAACATTTATGAATGGAATTCAACTTTGTTCATATGGCCACCGCGGGCACGTTTACAGCGGTTGAATTGTTGGACCCAATTTTCAACGACTTTTGAGCCTCAGCTATCTCGATCAACTTCACTTTACGATCATTCGTAATCATTTTGTGGACTTTTTTGATGTTTTTATCTGAAACAGCCTTTTTGGACGTCCACTGCGTGCATTATCTTCGGTGCTTGTATGACCACTTTTAAATTTTTCAATCCACTTGCGAATGATTCGTTCGGCTGGTGCAGAGTCCGGGTAACACTTATCAAGCCATTTCTTTGCATCGGCTGCACTTTTTTCCATCAAAAAGCAATGATAGCAAAAGTTGCTTCAGTCACAACGCTATATCTCGAGAACTAATCGTCCGACAGCTGTCAAATTTATAAACGTATCTTTTGAAGGTTGATACTAACTGAAAATGTTATAGATGTAGTTCAAGTAGTGCCCTCTTTTAGAAACGGCACAACTTATTATTTATATAAAAGAAGACAAATTCCCTTTCAAGTAAAAATCGTAATTAAAATTACCCTTAAAAAATTACAGTGACCCAACCTATAACAAGTGGTTACCAAATTCCCACCAACGACATGATTAGAGAAGCAAGAAACCATAAAGAATTCGATGGAAATAACACATACCACGTCACATCATTCATACGAGAAGTGAAGCTAATACTTCCGTTATTCCAGTCTGATCCAGCGGTGTATAATTTTATTCTACAAAGAAGCGTTGTTAACAAAATTCAAGGAGAAGCAGCCCAAGTCATTCGATCATTGGGATTAAATCCACCGTGGACTCAAATAAAGGCCAAGCTGATAATTAATTTCGGGATCCGGGAGGCTTACTACAATTTTTACAATCAAGCACTTAGCATTAAGAATCAAGGTAATGTGACAGAGTATATTAATCAAATAAAAAAATATTTTGGATAAGTTAAACTTAAGATATGAATTTGATGAGACCAAACCAAATCAATTCTCCCACTCTGCAAACAACTCTATTATTCTTCAAACATTTGTGAATGGTATCGATCCGGATATCGGATTGTTAAAACGGGAAAAATGTTAAAATTTTCAGTCACCGCCTCCAATATAGTACATACTTACTGGTAGTTGAGTTATCAATAGAAGATGACAAAATTAAATGTTTGATAGACATAGGGTCGCCGACAACTTTATTAGACTCTGACAAACTAAAGAAATACAAACGAATCAAATGAGGCAGAACTATTTTATTTAATACACTTACCGGAAAACAACAATAGACAAAGAAATT
Organism: Volucella inanis; assembly: GCA_907269105.1. Lineage (NCBI taxonomy): Eukaryota > Metazoa > Arthropoda > Insecta > Diptera > Syrphidae > Volucella > Volucella inanis. Next base: position 107,661,484 of record OU026156.1, read on the forward strand.
CTAACAGAATTACCTATGGAGTTCAATGAAAAAAATAGATGGATGAGTTGGAAGTTAATTAAATTTCAAAACAAACAATTTGATGGGCTAATTAGTCAAAATTTATTAAAGCCACTTTAGGCTATAGTTAATTTGGACGAGAATTTTCTGGAGGTTAAAAGAAATAGAATACGACTTTTGAATTCTTGTCCCTTTAAATCAAATGAAATACTATACATATGTTAGAAGATGAATCAAAAGATAAAGATATTTTAGAAATACTGCGAAGAGATAATATGAATAATGAAGAATTAAAGAAACTCAAATATATTTTAAAGCAGAACAGGTCAAAAACTCTCACATACCTATGAAATCGAACATGCAATTGTAACCGAAATTGATAATCCTATTTACTCAAAAATCTATAGATACCCACAGATTCATGAGCATGAGGTTAATAAGCAAATACAAGAAATGATCAACCAAAATATAATTAGATAGAGCAATTTACCATATAACTCGCCACTTTGAGTTGTAGTAGACAGTTCAGGGCAAAGAAAATGGAGGAAAAGTTATAGATTATCGTAAATTAACTGAAGTGACTGTAGATGACAAATTCCCAATACCCAATATTGAGAATATATTGGAAAAACTCGGTAGGACACAGTCTTCACAACATTTGATTTCGCAAAGAATTTTCACCAAGTATTGATAAAAGAAGAAGATCAAAAGAAAACGGCATTTACGACGTCCTTAGAACACTAAGAATTTATAAGAATGCCGTTCGGCTGAAGAACGCTCCGGCAACATTTCAGCTTTAAATAAATTCAGTTCTAATGGAGTTTATTAATAAAAGCTGTGTAATATATTTAGACGATATACTAATTTTTAGCACAAATATTGTAGAGCATGTCGAAAATGTTAGTAAAATTCTTGATCAGCTTAGGAAACATAATCTAAAAATTCAAGTTCCTCGAAAAAGAGACAGAATATCTTAGACATACACTGACAACGGATTGGGTAAAGCCCAACATGACAAAAATAGGCAATATTTCAAAACTTAAGATCCCTGAAACAACTAAGCAGATTAAATCCTTTTTAGGCCTGAAGAGATATTACCGCAATTTTATTAAGAACTATGCCAAAATTGCTCACCCCATAACTAAATATTTAAAAAAGAACGCTAAAATTGACAAAAATGACTCGAGCTTTATAAATGCTTTTGAGAATCTTAAACGTCTCCTTACTGAAGATGCCAGCGATTATGCCTTGGGTGCGGTTCTGACGCAGGATGAACATCCAATATGTTATGCTAGTAGAACCCTGAATGACCACGAAAAGAAGTATTCTGCAACTGAAAAGTAAATGCTAGGTATAGTATGTGCCGTTAACTATTTTCGACCATACATATATGGTAGGCCACTCGATCTCATGACCGATCACCAACCTTTAAAGTGGTTACAACTTAAACATAAAGGTAAGGAGATAAATCAACGTTTGCAACGATTGGTGTTAAGGATAGGTTAATATCAAGCAGAGAGTTGCGGGTTCGAATCCCGTGATTCTCTGAAAAAGTCTTTTCGTAGAATTTGCATGTAGTTATATGAGAATCCCGTCGGCGTCAACTCTGACATGAAGGCATAACACTGATGTTGGAGTGGTTGCTGGCTGGGCTAAATGTGACGAACTAACAACTAGCACGTACTGAGACCCACTGGTTGAAGATGCACTTGCTCGTCCCGTCCAGTTTGACAACCACCTCTGGGAAAAATATCGAAACCTAATACACCAGAGTTTTAAATTACTACACCACCCGCCCGCGCCCTGGAAAAAACCAGTTAATAGGTATTCATATCCCCATGGTGCGCGCGCGGGATTATAAAAAAAAAAATACAACATACATAAACATTGACTATATAAAACAAAAAATGTAGTAGCCGACTTTCTAAGTCGAGTCAACCCAGATACACGACATACTAGGTGGGGTGAACCTACTTGGGAATGAAAAAGCTTTTTTTTAAATGTTTTTTTATTTTATTCAATATAGTTCCTTTTTAGTTTGATATACTTATGTTTTTCCAGCGATTTTCCAACTTCTTGATCCCGTCCGAAAAGTAATTTTCCGGAAGGTCTGCAAAATACTCCTCCGTGGCGTCGATGATTTCCTCGCGTGAGCTGAATTTTTTATTGATGAGCCATCATTTGAGGTGTGGGAAAGGATAATAGTCTGAGGGAGCAAAACCGGGCGAATACGGTAGATGCGACAGTAATTGAAGCCGTAAGTCATTGATTTTAGCCGTGGTTGCGATGCTCTTGTGCTGTGGTGCATTGTCTTGCAAAAACAAAATTTTTTTTCGCTTCATGTGAAGCCGTTTTGCAGCGATTTCGGCCTTCAGTCGCTTTAATACTGTACAATAATAGTCGCTGTTGACGGTTTTTCCTTTCTCGAGGTAGTCTACGAAGAGTATGCCATGACGATCCCAGAAAACCGACGCCATAATCTTTCCGACCCATCGAGCCTCCCTCGGCCGCTTCGGAGCACTCGTGCCGGCTTCAGTCGATTGCCTGGCACTCATTGTCTTCTCTGGTGTTCAACAGTTACCAATCGACGCCAAAAATCCGCCCGATTCCGTATCAGCAAGTCCAAACACTCTTTCATAGTGCTCTCGTGTTCGTGCTTTTGGTCAGGAGTGAGTATGCGCGGCACCCAGCGGCAAGATAACTTTTTTTATATGCAGAATATTGCCCAAAATATAGCGTGTGCGCTCAGTACTAATCTTTGTGCTATCTGCTAGCTCGCGCACCTTCGCTTTCCGGTCAGCCAACACCATTTTATATACATTTTTGACATTGTCCTCTGTAACCACATCAGAGGGACTTGATCGGTAGTGGAGTTGCGGCCACCACCACGAAACGAAACCAATATTTGACGGTGTAATCTGACGGAGCATTAGAACCATAGTATTTTTTCAACTTTTCTTTCGTTTCCTTCGCCGTTTTGCTCTCAAAAAATAATGTTTTATGAGAGAACGAACGTTTTTGTACATACTCAACATAATGCCAAACACGTCAACAACAATCAGCTGTCAAAACAAAACTAAAGATAGTATCGCACTGAAATTTGGCATGTCTGTCTAAATATTAACGGGCTTCATGGCACCATTAGCTTTTTTGCAGTAACAGCGCATTCTGGCGGTCAAGGAGGTTACCTTTCACTCCACCTAGTATATGACCGAGACGATTAATTCAAAGGGAGAAGGCGGAACAAACAACTAGGACCCACAAGCCTTCGAACAAAATTCTTTCGATAACACGATCCATTTTCAAGAAAAGGAGCAACTAAACCATTTTCCTATTTTAGATACAATTGTAAATAGATTTAATCTACAAATTATTTTAACCAATAATAAGACTAGAGAGACCGAACTAGTTAACAAAAAAAGAAAAGTTTATACTAATTCTCAAGATATAGAGTCTAATGAAATGACTAAAATATTTAGATAGTACCTCTACAAAGGCAAAGCTGCAATATATTCAGAATTAAGTGAAAACGAATACAATCTTGTTCAATTAAGGCTTATAGAACTTTTTAGATCTTGTGTTAAATTTGTGAAATGTGTCTACCATGCTAAGGATTTAGAAGACGAAAAGGAATCCTATAAACAGATACATAGATATCATCGTAACGAAACATTGCACTCGGGAATTAATGAGAACTTTCACGGTCTTATAAAATACGTCTACATCAAAAATCTTAAAGATCTAATACAAAAGTACATTAATTATTGTGACGTTTGCAATCGTACAAAATACGACAGACAACCGCCAAAACCTAAATTTATTTTGACCGAGTCCCCAGACAGCATTAATCAGTTAGTACATGTAGATGTTTATACCAACTCAAAACATAATTTCATTACATTTATCGATAGGTTTTCAAAGCATGCAGTTGCATGCATGTCGAAAAAATCAGACTTTACTTATCAATAAAAGGGAAACCTGACAAGTTTGTAATGGATAACGAGTTTAACACTATGAGTATAAAGGACTTTTTGAGGCAAGAACAAATAGATATTCATTTCACTAAACCTAATAGTCATACCGGAAATGGTGGCATTGAGAGATTCCATAACACAATCAGTGAGAAACTTAGAATCCTATGCATAGAAGAGTCGAAGCTTACAATTTAGGAAAAAATGTTTAAGTCCGTAGAATTCTGCAATAATTCAGTTCATTCAACGATGGAACATAGACCAGTGGATATACTATATTTAACGGAAAAGTAGACAGGCAAAAGTTGACTCATGCAATGAAAGAGAATAAGATTAGGATATTGCACAAAGCAAATAGGAATAGGCAAATTTTCAACAAAATTGATGAAGAAGGGTATGTTAAGAACTATAAAACTCTTAGACATAAAGAACAACCTTTTCTACATTTAGCACAAACTAGAGAATATTCACACAAGTAATGTGTAAAATGTCCTGGAAAATTTATGAATAAATTTAAACTTGAAAATAATTGCAATGAATTGAAATAATATTAAGCTAATTGATATCGATCTTTATTATCTTAATTACATACATGAATTAATTATACTACAGTCAAAGAAAAATAATGTGATTAAAGAAAATAAATTTCAAGTTTTTGTATATCTCTATAAATTATATAAAAACTGTCCTACTACTTATGCAATTTATAGAATTAACTATGTTTAAAAACTTAAAAAAAAAACACGCGTATTTTGCGTAAAGATCTTGGTTTACACCCAAACAAGATCAAGCTGACTCAAGAATTGAAGCCGATGGACCATTTGAAGCGACGTACGTTCTTCGATTGGGTTCTGGAGAAGATGAGCCAAGATGATGAATTTCAAAGCAAAATCATCTTCAGTGACGAAGCTTTGGCTCAATGGGTTCGTCAATAAGCAATGTGTGCTTCATGAATCACCACTTCATCCACAAAAATAACTGTTTGGTGCGGTTTGGGCCATATTTTTTCGTCGACGATAGCAATCGTCACGTTACTGTGAATGGTCAGCGTTATCGCGCCATGATCACCGATTATTTTTGGCCCGAATTGGAAAATATGGCCTTGGACGACATGTGGTTTCAACAGGATGGTGCCACAAGCCACACAGCACACGCTACAATAGATTTACTGAAGAGTAAGTATGGTGAGCGTGTTATCTCAAGACATGGGCCAGTCGATTGGCCGCCTCGTTCGTGCGATTTAACGCCGCTTGACTATTTTCTGTGGGGCTACGTTAAGTCATTGGCTTATGCCAAAACGCCGACGACGTTGGAAGAGCTCAGAGCCAACATTGAACGCGAAATAGCGGCCGTTTCGGCTGAAATGTGTGGCCGAGTCGTTGAAAATTGGGTCCAACGAATTGACCGCTGCAAACGTGCCCGCGGTGGCCATATGAACGAAGTCGAGTTCCATTCATAAATGTTTTGATTGTACTTCAATCCAATAATAAAATTTTTGAAATATCTCAAATGGTTTGCCTTTTATTTTAAAAAAAAGTTGTCAAGTCGTTATTCGAAAACCCTATACTACAGTTACAGTAACAGTTTTACAGTTTAAATGCATTTTTATTTAAGATACTTCATTAAATCTTCTATGCCAGACAAAAAGCGCTTAAAAGTTACCTTAATTAACTTAAAATTATTTTATTCTATTTATACTCTATGTTAAACCTAACACTTAAACTATTTTTTTCGGCGTATCTTAACAGTCTATTTTATTTTTATTTTAACATTTATGAAAAACTTAAACTAAGAAAATAAATTTGAAGTAAAAAACTTAGTTTATGGACTTTATTTAGTTATAATAAGTTTTTGAAATATCTCAAATGGGTTGCCTCTCATATAAAAAAAAAAAAAAAATTGTCAAGTCGTTATTAGAAAACCCTATACAAGTAGTAAAGAAGCTATGTCATTGCGCCTTTTTCTAGCTTGGTCTGTATGTAGTATGCAAGTTACCGTATGATTCTTCATTCTCTATGGAGGCGTCAAAGAATAAAGACATTTAAAAAGTGTTCTCGTTTTTTATATTTTGTTTATCATCTTAAGAGTGCTAAATATATCGGGTGAGTTTTTTAACTAGAGACATCCAAATTACTCGAAAAATACGCGATATCGCGAAAAATGTTTCAGACAAAAGTCACAAGGTTCTGAGGGGACATAAGATGGTGACCACGAGCTTGACCCTGAGATCCATTTTTAAGGTCAAACGAAGGCCACTTTTGATTTTTTAAATGATAATTCCTGATTTTTATTGCTCAGTCGTATTCCTCAATTGGGCACACGAATTTGTCTCAAAGGTCTTATTCATTCAATGCTAGATACCACTGCACTGGCACGCCTAAATCATTAATCGGTTATCCAACGTTGTTAGGGTGTTAGAAGGTCGAGATTTGTTTTGAGGAAGTCATTATTGCCTCGAGTGAAGTTAAAATTCAAAGAAATTTCAGATAGAGACAAATTGTCCAAACTTATCTGAAAGTGTATGATGTGCACTCTGCCCTTTTTTCTACTTGAACGGAACTGTACTTCCTTTAGAAGTTCGATATTTGTTTTGAGGAACTGATTATTATCAGAAACGTTTTCCAGATTAATAATGCAGTCAATTTCAGTTCAAGAGAAAATTGAAGTCGTTAGCTGCCATTGCACACGATCCTCACATTAGCACTCGCCAAATAAGTCGTGAATCAGGAATTTCTCAAACGACTGTCTGTAAGATTTTACATCGGCATAAATACCATCCTTATTATGTTTCAATGCATCAAGATCTTTCTAGTGAGGATTTTCGCAACCGGGTTTCCTTTTATCAATGGGCACTTCAGCAAATTGAACGAGACCCCCTTTTCTTCGCCAAGGTGTTATTCTCTGATGAATCGATTTTCACCAATCACGGTACGGTCAATCGACATAATATGCATTAAGGGTAGCCTCTTTTTGGTTGCGAAAAGTTGAACGCCAGCACCCTTTGAATATTAAAGTTTGGGCGGGAATTATTGGGGATAAATTAATAGGTCCATATTTTATTGAAGGCAACTTGAATGTCGAAAAGTATGCCAACTTCTTGCGGGACCATCTTCCAGTATTACTAGAAGAACTGAAATTAGAGTTGCGACAAACAATGTGGTTTCAACATGATGGTTGTCCAGCCCATTATTCCCAAGTAGCCCGGGGCGTATTAAACAATGTTTACCATCAACGATGGATCGGACGAGGGGATCCGAGGCAATGGCCTGCTAAATCACCTGATCTTACGTCACTTGATTTGTTCTTGCGGGGCTACTTAAAAAGTGAGGTTTGCAGAAAAAAGCCAACAACACGTGAGGATATGAAAAGACGAATAACTGAAGCTTGCCGGAAGATTACGCCAGAAATACTTCTCAGTTCTGTTGGTTCATTTAGAGCGCGGATAGACAAGTATATTGAAGTGAATGGTCACATTTTCGAGCATTTGTTGAAATAGTCTCGGAAAATAAACGTCGAAATGGGAAGAATTCAATGATTCAACAGTGGGAGGCAAGGGGACCCACTCTAATTAATCACCCCGAAGGAAACAAAATACTGCTACGTCCACGTCATTTTTTCTGGGTTATGCTAAGCGCAGTATGTAAAAACAAATGACAAGCCTACGAGCAATACTACTGAGCAATGAAAATCAGGAATTACCATTTGAAAAATCAAAAGTGACCTTCGTTTGACCTTGAAAATGGGTCTTAAGGTCAAACTCGTGGTCACCATATTATGTTCCCTTCAGAATCTTATGACTTTTGTCTGGAACATTTTTCGCGATATCGCGTATTTTTCGAGTAATTTGGATGTTTTTTTTTTTTTTAATACCGCGCGCGCACCAAATGGATATGAATACCCTTCTACTGGCTTTTTCGCCAGGGCGCGGGCGGGTGGTGTATTAGTTTAAAACTCAGGTGTATTAGGTTTCGATATTTTTCCCAGAGGTGGTCATCACATCAGTGTTGTGCCTTCATGTTAGAGTTGCCTCGCACGGGATTCGAATCCACGACCCTCTGCTTGAGGAGTCTATGCATATACCAGTACACCACGTCTCACCCTGTATATAACATACATAGACATATAACTCGCACGCATGCGGTTCTCATTATCATCAAAGAAGATAAGCTTAGAGATTTAAAGGTTTAATTTGTTGCTCATTAATTACACCAATTTTTAAGTTAAGTTGAATTTTATATTTTTAAAGCAAATGTATTTGTTTTTTTTTATGATTTTACAATTTGTTTTGAATTTTGTAATTTGTTTTGGTTTCGTTCTTGAAGCAGCACTTTGGAGAAAAAAACTTGGAAAGATGGAAGTGCAGAAGAATTAAGAATTACCCACACAAATTTTCGTGCTCATTTATAAAAGCCCATTATATTTTTTCAAATCGTACATGCATTTTCCTCTAAGTCGCACTATTCTATATTTCAAAAATTTCGGGCATAATTTTGCACTGATATCACTGTGCAACAAAACGGACTTCATTTTTGTTTTTAACTTTGATGGGTGATTGTTAGTGAATTAAGTAATTAAAAAAAAATCTATTTTCTAAGAATTTTATTTATTAATGTAATTAAAATTTTTAAAAATATAGTGAATTTCTGATATACAAAATGCAAATAAGTTTTATGTTATTATAAATTTCCAGTTTAAGATTTTCTGCCATATTTAGCTTTTGGTTGGTCCCTTTTCATCGTCCAGCAGTAATCGGCCAAAATATTTGGGTTCCATTTGCCCTTATAGTGCTTTCCCATCTGCAAAATGTCCTGATTGAACCTTTCTTCTTGCTCATCGTTTACAGCTCCTAGATTCTCAGGAAAAAAATCTAGCTGTGAGTCTAAAAAATGAATCTTGAGTGACATGTTGCAACCTAATGGTTGATTAGCCAATAACAGCTTGCTAACGGGCTCTCTGTAGTTGTTACTCTAGAAAATTTGAAACAAATGTCTTATAAGATATCCATGCTTGTTTGAGGTCCCACGAAAATACCTTCTTTTATCTTCGTATCACTTGTTCTAGGAAATTTTTCTTTTAAATACAAAAATCCGCTTCCATTGCAGTCCATCGTCTTTATAAAAATTTTAATATGGCCTAATTTAATATGTAATTGTGGAATTAGTACCACAGAAGTCTCTAACAGAGATAAATATTTCATATTGTTATGTCCAGGGCTTAGGCCATAATTTTTTATGAAAATTTTTTTTTTTTTTTTTTTTGTCCCGATTATTACATTCACAGAGAAAGAAGCAGAATTTGGTACAACCCAGCTGAAGTCCAAGCAAGAAATGTGTACTATGTTTGATTTTTTCCAGTAACAACCTTATGTTTTCATAGGTTTCTTTCATATTAGCAGCGTGGGCTAGAGATACATAAATAAATGCATTTCCGCTATACAGTAAACAGTTTTTATTCAATTTCCAAATTCTTCATAACCTCTTTTATATTATTACAATGCACCAGATTTCTATCTTGAGAGTGGGATGATCTGAAGAGTATGTCACGATTTCAAAAATTTTAGTTTCATGATGTAGCAAATTCCAGACCGTTAACGTCTGTATTCTTTAGATCATTTAAGTTCTTGTAGAAGTAAGCTTCTAGGTGGAGTTTTCTTCTCTGGGAGAGAGCTGGACATGTAAAAGCGTTTGTAAAAGCGCCAAGCTTTCTTGCATTCTTACCTATAAGGCAGTGTCCAGTGGTGACACCTATGATGGCGCTAAGATGTTTCCTATTAAGAAGAATCAGACTCTTAGAGCGACTCAGATCCAGTTTTGGCCTGATCTGTTTTGTAGCTAGACATGTTGGCCCGCCGATCCATCTAAGGTCTGTTCATTTATTAGTATCCAGCTTAAATAATAACCTGCACGTAGAGATTGGTATCTACCCTTTTCCGGTAGAATTGGTAGATTGGTTCCAATTTTGGCGAGTTTGTCGGCCCTACAATTCCCTGGAATGTCCCTATGGCTCTGCACTCAACAATGATGAAGGCTGTACTGCTCGGCCATCTCCGTAAAAGGTGATCGGCATTTAAGAGCGGTTTACGAATTTAGTGAGACCGAGTCCAGGAACTTGATAGCGGCCTGACTAACCGTAAGGATGCGGATATCGTTTTCAGATATCACGTTTTTCTGCAGTCAGGACAGAACACGGTACACCGATTTGGAAGACGGAAGGAGAGGCTTAAATTTAGCTTATCTGAGAAAACACCTCCACCAACTCCGCTATCAGTTTGAAGGCCCAATTAATTTCCAATGACTATTTTGCAAGACAATAAAGCTACTGTAGATTTCTTGACTCTTTCTTGAAAGTTAGGTTTCCAGTTTAGTTTAGTTTCCTATCAAAAATGACACCCAGGAATTTTACTGTTTCGGAAAACACTAAACTGATACCGTTTATTGAGGGAGGGTCTATAGTTGGAATTTTAAATTTTCTGGAAAAGAGGACAAGATCAGTTTTATGGGGTTAACTCCCAATCCACACCGATCCGCCTAACGGGTTAATCTGTTAAGGTTTAGCTAAAGGAGTTCTTTGATGGTATTAAGATGCTTCCCTGAAACGGCATGCGGTCGTCCGCATAGGCAATCACCATGCTCCCTCCCGCTTCCAAATATATTAGCAGTTCATTTACCACTTAGTTCCAAAAAGGGGAGAAAGGACACCGCCTTGCGGCATACCTCTACTAACACATCTTTTAGCAGAAGTCCCACCCAGTTTGGAGTTGATTATCCTGCTTTTAGCTTTGTAGCAAGTTGAGTGTTGTAGCACTTGAGGTTGTCCAGGAGCCATTGGTTTTTTTCAAACGACTAGGCATCATAGGATTTGTAGAGAGGATTTTTCTTAGCCGCCTTCGAGGTTTCTGTGATTTTGTCACAGAATGATCTTCAAGCTTTCCTCAGTTATTTTTTATATATTATGAGGGATTCTTTGTATGAGTCCCAGGAAACAGCCATGCCTGGGAGACAGGGTGAATTCTCTGACTTTCATGTCAAGCTAATTGATTTCTCGCGGGTGACTTGAGAGCTCAGTAGATAGTGTTTCTGACAGTATTCCTCTGTATTTTATCCAATCAGTTTTCCGATAGTTTCGGAATGCTGTTCGTTAGCATTTGAGTGATGTTGGCTGATTGGGCTCTTTGCCAAAGTTGCAAACAATGAGGTTAGTACTTAAAATGTAATTAAAAAGTGACTCACCTCTATCGTTGATGACGGCACTGCCCCATAGTGTGTGATGAGCGTTAGTGTCGCACCAAATAATGAGGCCAGTTTTTTTCCTTCCAAGTTTCAGTACCACCCTTTTTAGGTTATTACCAGGGAGAGCGCCCACCTGATTGTGGCTAAGATACGCCGATGCCAGCCAGTAGGAGGTCTTGGCAGTCTCCAGCTTGGCAACGGTTTAGTCGGAGTCCCTGACGTTAGGAAGTAAAAATGCATTAAGGTTACGTTTCACTACCTTTGCATTTCGTATAGCCTGGAGCGTATAAAGGTGTCCCAAGTAAAACACGCACGCCTTCCGTGGTTCATGGTTCCTGGATAAGGATGATATCTTCTGCGTTTTTGGAGAGACGTAGAATAAGGGTAACAGGTATAAAATAGATAAAGCAATTCGAAACATGATCTTTGGTTCGGTCCATATCACAGGTATCCCAAACGGTATATTGCAGCAACCTTTCTTCCAATCAATATGAGGTGTCCACCGCAAATATAACAAAATGAGTCAGGATCGTTATTACACTTTCTCGACATATTTGCACAATCTCAACAATTGCTTAGAAAGTATTAAATTTAAGTTAATACGAAAGCAATTAATTTTATGGCTATGTTATTCGCGACCGTTTATGCGTTTATCGCTATGTTATGTTTTTTTTTACAGCAATTTATTTATGAGAGTAGGTGGCTAAAACTGTTTTAGCTATCAGAGTTCGTATGTGTTTTCGCACATGCTCTATGTGACGACTCTGGCGAGTTATGAGTTTTGTTAACCAATGATGGGATGAGGTCCTTCGGAATCCATAACCGCCATTGTAAGCCTAACTTCACAATATCCATATCCTTTTTAAAGACTCATCTAACGACCAGATCAGGAAAGTTTATCTGGTTTCCAAAATAGTTGTCATAGGCTCTCGGTAGTCAGCAGATTGAAATTCTGGAGAAGCAGTTTCGGTGGGAAAAGATGCTGTTAGTAGAGTGGTAAGTTTATCGACAAAGGACGAATCTTTCTTGTTTTTCATATTGAAATCGAAAGCCTGTAGCTTCAAAGACCATCTTGCGAGTCGCCCGCTCATATCTTTTAGTTACATTAGCTAGAGTGATCCCTTATAACAGTAAAGTTTGTTTATTCGATGTAAGGACGAAACTATTTAACAGAACATTCTTGTTCAGAACACTGTAATTACGTTGGCTTGTGTTCAATTTGAGAGAGACCACTGGTCTTTTATTTCCTTGTTCGTCAAGTTCGAATAGTACTGCACCTATATCATAATTCGAGGCATCGATAATGAATAACCTACACATCCTTTGAGGTGCATTTCTCAACTCTAAAGGCATGACGGTGTATTCATAGAGTATTCAACCTGGCACAGTGAACGCTGTTTTCTTCCTGGACTTTATCTCTAATGCTTTAGATGAAAAATGTATCCTTCAACTGACCTCACATTCCTTCTGTATGAGGAAGTGTATACGAGTACTTTTTCGATAGGGCGTTAACTTCGTGTGAGTCTTTTTTTATAATTAGCGCGTGCTCAAGGGATTTGAGTACCCTTAAAATGTTTGTACACAACGCGTGCAATGGAAAACCAGGGAGGAAGAAAAGAGAAATACCGATGTACTCGTACATTGGCCTTAAATGTTTGCAACTGATAATAAATAGAAAAAAAAAAAAGAGCTCGGCAGGGCATGTATCATGTAATGATATCAAAATGTAATAATATCATGTAAATGTTGGCTACAACTACGTCTGAGGTGGTTCATTTGGAAGGTCTAATTTTGGGCGACTCGTTCGAGCATAGCGGCTTGTATCTCGCGGATAACACAAGTAATGTAGCAAAATGTGAAATTAAGTGTTCACCAAAATGATTTCTCAACAAGTTCATTGTTTCATGCGCTGTTGAAACCAGAGCTCACTGAGACCATGTGCTTGAATTTCAACAAACACATAGTCCGTTAACATGACGCGATAACTGTTACCATTGACGGTAACATTCTGATTTGCCTCATTTTTGAAAAAATATAGACCAATGATTCCACCAGCCCATAAACCACACCATACCGTTGTTTTCAATGGATGTAATGGTAGCTCTTGGTACTATTCGGGTTGCTTATTTTCTTTCGCCTGGCTTCAATTCTTGCACAAGTTGAATTTTTGTACGCTCTTAGGCCGAGATCATTACGTAAAATATGCCAAGTTGTCGAATACGACAAACCAAGCTGCTGAAAACGACGACGAATCGATTCGTCATGGTCTTCGCGTACACTCTCAGCTACAGCTACTCTAGTCTCTTCAGTACGTGCTGGATGTGGTCTAACCATTCTAGTATCATCCGCTAATATAAACAAGGACTCACGTTTGCGAATGGTATTGGTAATAGTGGTTTTAGTAGGTCGATTATGCGCACCGAAAGTTCCTCGAATCGCACGAAAAACATTTCTCACAGAACGCTGATTTTTGTAGTAAAGGTGAGCAATTTGGAGACGCTGTTGTGATATGAGTCTCTCCATGATGCCTTGCCAAACAATACTGAACAAAAGTGACAAAGCAGTTTGATAAAAGTTACGCGTGATCTGTCAAAGTAAGTCTACTTAAAATCAAACCTCACGATGAATCACCCTATATGTATATTTGAGCCAGATCAGAGGCTTACATCGCTTGAGGAAACCTAAACATTTCGCAGCATTTTTAGCGACACCGAATATATGGTCATTACAACATAGGTTGTCACTGGCAATTTAATGAGCTTTACATTCGCTTCCGTTCCCGTTCTATAGCCGAAGAGCAGGGACGCAAGTCCGGAAACGAATATGAGAAGGAGAGAGTACTGTTATTATCAAAAAAATATATTGGATTGGATTTGAAGTAGCAGATAAGAGATCATTAATGAAAATTAAAAAGTGTGTCGGAGACAGAACGGAGCCCTGGGGCACACCAGCATTTATTTTGTCAATATCCAACTTGAAACCATCCAAGACAACTTGAATTGAACTTTCCGAAAGGTAATTTCTAACCCATTGAAGAGGAGAGTCATCGATTCCAAAAGCAAGCATTTTCGACATAAGAGTCTTTTGCCAAACTCTGTCAAATGCCTTAGAAATATCAAGTGTAACTATCTTGCTTTCACCAGATTGATGTACGCTTTGGTTATACTTTGCGGTGAGACATGCCATGAAATAACCTCTGGGCCTGTTGGTACGAAAACCGTACTGCCGGTCATTAAGAGGTATACATGTTTCGAGATATTTCATGAGCTGACGGTTTAGCAAGCGTTTCTGTGACCTTGGAAATAAGGGACGTAAGTGCAATGGGTCTATAGAAAGGGAGAGAGGAAGATTTGCCTTTTTTAAAGACGTGCTGAACAAAAGCTGTTTTTCATCTGCTCGGAAAGAGTCCTAAAGAGTAGAACTGATGAAGAAGCTTGCGCAGTGGTTTTGCCAGCGAGGAAGAACACCTCTTCGGAAGGGAAATATAATATACCATCTAGACTAGCAGATTTGTGTGTATTAAAATCTTTAAGCACTCTCGCTACTACACAAGTACGAAAGTGGATTCGTCCCATTGAAGATTTGACGCACTCAAGTGAAGGCAGGGACAGAGCACAATCTGGAAGTGTTGAACCGGCCGCAAAATGTGCAGCAAGCAGATTGGTCTTGTCCAAAAAGCTGACTGCTGGATTGTCATTGTAAATGAGCGTTGTAATGAAGGATGGGGTAGAATATTTTTGACAAGGGACCAAAAACTTTTACTACCATTGGGACATTGTTGTACATTTTTTTTAAGTTTTGGTCGTATTAGAATTTCACACACTTAAGAAAAAAGTTTCAGTCATTCCTGTCTCGTTTGAACTTTTTTCGGTTTTCCTCGGTGGAGTTGATCTGGTAGGGCCGAAAAAACATTTCTCTAACGCTGACAGCTTCCTTACATCTGATAATCTTCATCCGATGTGGGATAAAGGATCTCATTCCAAAGTAATCGAACAAACATAGCGACCAGTTATAATTCCTAAAAAAAGTTGTTAATAAAATAAAATGTGTGGGCCAGGGCTTAGCTTCACGCACTCATTTGTGTTTCTCACTCTGCGAATTGTTTATTGTCGGTTCGGAATGGCTCTCCTGAGAAGGTTTTTCATAGGCTTTCTCATATTGCTATAAGTTCTTTTAAGAATCTTTTCTCTAAATGTGTGGTCGATGTACCATAAATAAGCTGATATGACAGAGTGGTCCGACGATCAAAGATGGGATAGCACACTGACCTTGTATTTATCAGGGTGAGAAGTTAAAAACAAGTCCAGGGTGTTGGCGGTAGGAGTACCATCGCCTGGTATTCGTGTGGGCGTATATATTGAAATCGTCCGCAATATCAATTTCAGTATGAGAGTGCAGGGATACAATTCTTTGAATGAAGTCGGACAGCGAATCGAACTCATTATTTTGTGTACAAAGCCGTAGTGGATAATCTGCTTACGGAGATGGAATTTTAGCCACAGGAGATTGAATTCCGGATTGGAACACGGATTACATAATGGTGAAAGAAGAATAATGACACCAGTTCGTTGACAGTTAGCTTCAGATCAGAGTGATCTGAGAGGTGTGGGCAGGGATCTACCTGTGTTTCACTAATTGCCAACACTATGTCAACAGATGTTGACATATGCAGAAAAGTGATTACTTTTTAGCCCGCGTATGTTAGATACGTCAACCCTGAGTTCCTTACTCATAATGACAAGCAAACACAAAAAACATATACACCGACGGTGCTAAGCAAGGCTGCGAAGTGAAAATTCTGAGGGCGCGCTTTCTTTTTCTTAACTACACACAAGCAGCGAGTGAAAAAATTGCAAGTGCACTATGTGAACGTTTGTGCACTCGTCGGCGGTCAGCACGGTACTTTCAAATTGTAATT
Source organism: Volucella inanis (assembly GCA_907269105.1). NCBI lineage: Eukaryota > Metazoa > Arthropoda > Insecta > Diptera > Syrphidae > Volucella > Volucella inanis. The sequence goes on from OU026156.1 coordinate 107,677,602, forward strand.
CTAGAATACGAAAAGACACATTAACTAGTCATTCTTATCTCCAGCATTATTATTTAACCTCTCCAGGGTTTCTAGTTCTCTTACATTGATTAAATAAAGCTGCTGTGCATTTTCCTGTTGACAGAATAATCCGAAAAATTTCCTCTTCATCCAATTTGCAAAAAAAAAAAAAAGAAAAAAATGTAATTTCTTCATATCTTGTTTTTAAATTTTACAGTACGTCACTATTGAATAATTTAAATACAATTTGTGGCAAAACTCCCAGAAATCGTGTTAGGTGTTCAACTCTGCCTACCTAACTAAAAATTAATATCTCCGTTCCAATAAATTCTAAATGAATTGCTTGTTAAGCAAGAACAACAACGACAACAACAACAAGAATTAAATCGTTACATTAGCCAGGCAAATTAATAATTTATGAACGATAACTACACTACCCCAGAGCCAGCGAGGGCAGTGTTTCCATTCTAAGATGTATCCGCCATCTCAGTTATGCTCAGGTAAAATTCCTATTTCTTCCATCATCATTGTCGACCTGTTGCTGACTGGCTGGTTGGCTGAGTTAACTATATGAACAAGCTCCAAATATAAGGAAATATGGGATTCCTTATTCGTTCAGTTTCCGACGACGGGAAGAGGCTCCTTGTATAAATCTTTGGGACGTGCACGAACACTTTAGGTGCACACTGGGATACTTCGCTCAGTATGAGGGAGTGATCAAATATTTCTGAATCTGTGGAAGCATTTTAGGATGTACGTGTCCACATAAATTTATTTTTATTGGTACTGTCGTTGCCTTCAACCTACATCGGTCGTCGTTCTTGGTTCGTTCATCCACTTGGGCCAACTGTATCGTCCAACATCAGCACAACTACCCGGGATGTGATGCCCGGGAGAACATTTTTATTTCATTCTCACCTCTTTGATGATAGTCCTCTCGAGAACTGTCAACTCAAATCTGTGCGGTTATTTGGTGTTTGATTGAAATCCTTCTACTCCTTGCACACACGACGAGTGCCAGAAAATGTATAGTACTGAGTCACACAGGTAAACAGATGATCTGCATTAAATCGTGTAGGTAATTGAAATGAAATGTTGATGGGTGATAAAGGTGAAAAAGATATTCATATCCAGGAAGTAAAAGTGACGGTATAGACTGGTTTTGGCTGTGTGAATTTGATGTAATGACATCAGAAGTATGATTCAGAAGAATTGAAAGCGATCCTTGACTGATGTCGACTTAAAAGATTTGATTAATGCGCACTTAGTAAATGCGAATTATCAACGGAGCCAGTATCTACGGAGACTGGCTTGGTGTAAATGTGTTCAAACTGTGTTCAAACAGGGAATCAAAACCTCTCATTAAATCAAGATGCAGACCTCCCGAAGTGATGGCAGATGATGGAGAATGAGACGGACTGAAGGTAGTTCTTACGCTGTTATATAGATTTTTTCTTTCAATTCCTTAAAATAAAAAGCCGAATGATAGACTATACCTCATCGAAGCAAAGTCAAAAAAATGAAGTTGCTGTGAAAGGAGCTGCATTGTTATTAACGCCGAAAGAAATATATATTAGGTAACTGAGTAAGTATCGTAGATACGTATTGTCCTTTCGCAGAGGTTATAAGTAAAAATTTTTTGGATTCCCTTAAAATTGTTTAGCTGTTCTTATAAAGTGGACCCATCCAAAGTTTAAGAATTGGAAAGGCGAAAGGATAGAAATGACAGTAGATCGAAAATAATGCAGATAAACAACTATTAAGTTGTTAAACTTTGTGAAGTGATCAATTTTAAATCATAAATTTACATGAAAGAAAAAGTCAATTATGTACTAACAGACTACATCAAAATGATGATAAGCCAAATCAGAACAGCATTCCTAACCGAGTTTGACCAAAATGCTAAAATTTGAACAGTAAAGAACACATCCTTTGAAAACGAAAATGCTGACAACCCGAAAGACACCTGACTGAAAGGGTATATTTCCAATGACATGTCTTAAATAAGGAGGATGTGATGCCTTAACAACAAAATGACAGAGAGAGAACCAGGGCTTAAAATTTAGCAGATAGTGCCCCATGAAGCTGTCAACGCCGAACCGTACAGAGTGCATGCATCTCCTTAATAGATATCAGCGATAAGAAAGACGTGCAAATATGGTATAGGATTTTCTAATAACGACTTGACAACTTTTTTTTTAAATAAAAGGCAAACCATTTGAGATATTTCAAAACTTTATAATTGGCTTGAAGTACAATCAAAACATTTATGAATGGAACTCGACTTCGTTCATATGGCCACCGCGGGCAAGTTTGCAGCGGTCGATTCGTTGGATCCAATTATCAACGAATCGGTCACACATTTCGGCCGAAACAGCCGCTATTTCGCGTTCAATTTTCGACTCAATTTGGCTCTGAGCTCTTCCAACATCGTTGGCGTGTTGGCATAAGCCAATGACTTAACGTAGCCCCACAGAAAATAGTCAAGCGGCGTTAAATCACACAAACGAGGCGGCCAATCGATTGGCCCATGTCTTGAGATAACACGCTCACCATACTTACTCTTCAACAAATCGATTGTAGAGTATGCTGTGTGGCTTGTGGCACCATCCTGTTGAAACCACATGTCGTCCAAATCCATATCTTCCAATTTGGGCCAAAAATAATCTGTAACTGACAGTTATTTCTTGTGGATAAAGTGGTGATTCATGAAGCACAGATGGGTTTTCACCCGACCAATAACGCCTATTTTGCTTATTGACGAACCCATTGAGCCAAAAATGAGCTTCGTCACTGAAGATGATTTTGCGATGAAATTTATCATCTTGGCGCATCTTCTCCAGAACCCAATCGGAGAACGTAAGTCGCTTCAAATGGTCCATCGGCTTCAATTCTTGAGTCAGCTTGATCTTGTATGGGTGTAAATCAATTCTTGAGAACGCCGTGGAATTGACTGATTTGGATCGTTTGCTACGGACGTCTGAACGGCAGCGATATTTCGACACCAACCTGTTGTCTCACTGACACGGCAACATCACACAATGGATATGTAGACTCAAATTTTTGCACTGAGCTTGTTATTGCCTGTCTACTAGGGCGAGAATTACGACCGAAAATTAGAGTTAACGTTCTTAAAGTTGCAGTCACCGACTCTGAATATCTGTTGAAAATTTTTATAATTTGCATACGTTGCTCGTTAGTGTACTTTACCATGATGAAAATGTTGAAAATGTTGTTTACTGAATAAATTGACAGTGTCAGTTTGATGATTAGTGAAAGAGTGCGTTCACAAATTAAATTCAAAGTTGTCAATTCCCTGTTGGAAAACCCTATATATGTAGTCAACGCTGATACGGTGGCGTTTAACAAAAACACCTATCAATTTATGAAAAGCAAGTAGGACAGATGTTGAATAGATAATGGGCCAGTTAAATGAAAAGCTTTAAGATAATTTAAAATCTGTCAAAGGACTCAAAGAATCCAGACACCACAAACCTATGGACGGATAAGATAGGATTAGGTCAAGTGGCAGCCTACATCGAAACAACACATTTAGGGCAGAAAAGGCTTACAAGATATCATGGGATTTAGGTCTGTTGAGTAATTTACTTACTTACTACAGTCCAGCGCGTACCAGGGCGTCAACTAACAAACGCTTCCGGTTAGTCCGATCCTTAGCTAACTACCTCTCGCTCTGTGTTAAATTCTAAAATTCTGCGAGCCGGGGCATTAGTGTCCATTTAATCTATATGTCAATGCCATCTCAGTCGACAGAAGCTCTGTATTACGACTAGATCTTCCAAAAACTCCATAACGCAAACGGGGCCGAATTCTTTACGAAGTATTTTTCTTTCGAAATGGTCCTGGATATCTTCATACGCTTTCAATGGAGTACATGCTTCAGCGCCAGAAAGATGATCAAGATTTTCATTTCAATTGCCCGATTGGCAAGAGTTGTTCTTCGTTTTATTTTTGCTGAGATGTTGTTGGAAGAATTCATAGCAGACCCATGATTGACAAAGTCCCTTACTATCTCGAAATTACAGCTGTCGATTGTGAGGTTCTGTCCAATGCTGTGTGCCTTTCATGTGAAACATTCCACTTCCACACATTTACCCCTAAACTCATTCTGGCAGCTTCCGTTTCAATAATAGCGAACGCACCTGTGACAGCCCGTTGAATTCTGACAATTATGTGAAAATCATCGGCGGTAGCGAGCACTCGTAGTTGCAGGGACTTTTGAAAGACTGTGCCTCCATTGTTAGCTTGTGAGTTCAGCACAATTCTTTCAAGTACTTATGATGTAAAAGAGGACAAACCTTTTTTGGCATTAAAGGTCTCGGTTAAGCCTTTACCGACCTTGATGGAGCAACAAGCGCTTTCAATCGTCTTTCTGCATAGGCGAACGAGTTTGGCAGAAATGCCAACACTAAACATGTCTTTTCATATCTCGTTGATGAAAAGATTGTGGATATTGATTTGAGCTTGTCCCAGAAAATGCGGAGTGTCGATTGTGGACTTTTTTGTCCTAACGGGGGCCAAGACGAAAGCTTGCATATGTTCACTCAATATGGCAGATAAAATCTTTGTACTGCAATGTTGGGGAAACTTATACTTTTATAGTTGGCGCAGTTGAGGGTATCTCCTTGTTTGGGGATCGGGCATTCGGTGTTAGGATTCCATTTATCAAGCAAACACTCTTCTGTTCAGATCTGAGAAATGAGTTGGTGTATGCTCTCCACAAAGTTATTTCTAGCAGCTTTGAATGCACTGGTCAGTATACCGTCAGGTTCAGTTGCTTCGTTTGATTTAAGCTAAGATATTGGTATCTTTATTTCGTTTTGGTCAGATGTATAAGTCTGAGTTTAATGGTCTATTGTGCCTGACGGCCGGATGTTGGATTTTGTCGCTGCTGTACAGTCTGCAGAAGAAGTCTATTTGCCTTGAAAAGTTTAATTCGTTTAAGCCTTCCGTACCTTGTTTCTAATGTGAAAATTTTCAATGTATTCGATCGCGCGCCTCTCGTGCTATTTTGTTCTTCTTCTATAGAAGCCGTCTCTTTTGATCGTATAATTCATGGCGATACTTGTACTTGTTGCAGCGCCGCTTTGTATGCCCGTGCTTCCCGGCATCCTTTATCAAACGAGTCATTTCTTGGTGGTGATTGGGTGAAGCCCTGCACATCAGATGGCACTTTGGTGGCGTTGCCACTGGTCTTCGGTATTTCATGTTGGTGACATAAAAGTTGTTGAGAAATTTTCTGGCGATCTCTTGTAATTGCAGCTATTCTGCATAATATCTTCTCACAGAATTTCTTCTTTACTGTGGCGAATGAGAAATCTGCATTCGTAGTTAGTAGTACTAACTAAGTAGTTAGCTTTAACGTTATACTTATGACATGCTTATATGTCTTGGTGGCGTCGTCCTTATATTTCGTGGGGGCATATATGCGTTATTGCTATTTTTAGTTAGTAATTCAGCAGCAGTAACCGTGATAATGCGGTTTTTTCCACCAAGAGATTAGTCTTCGTTGAACTAACCAGTTGTTCGAGCTCACATATTTGCGTGATTTCGGATAATACGATAGAATGAAGCAGTACCCTCTATATTTTTACTAGAATGCTTACACAACTTCCAACAAACGTATGTGTTTCCAATCCCACCTTTCAAGTTAATGTTGCATATTTTTCAAATTTAATGAAATCTTGTTTCAGGGCGTTTTTATATCTGGTCAAAAACTTCTCTACCGCAAGCCCTTCCACATTTCTTTTACAAGGACAAACCTCGTTGTATTTAAATTATATGACAATGTCGACATTCAAATGGCTCTTAGTTCTAACGAAACAGTATTTCCACAACGCAAATCGTTCCGTTTTATCTGCAGGCACTCATAAAAGTAATCATAAGGAAAGTTCAGCTCTTCAAATCCCCTCGAGATTAATGGATTGTGATCTTAAATGCGGATTCGTCCTGCCTCGGTATACTGAAAAATTCAACAGAATAAAAAAACAAACACAATTCAAATATGCCAACAGTGTGTTGAAACTTGGAGCCACTTAAAGATATATATCCCAAGAATATTCAAAGAACTTTGAAGACCAAGAAGATTGCACTGAAGTGCAGTGCCACTAACTGCACGTCTCCCAAACACACAGCCAGCCGGTTCAATTCAGTTAAAAGAGAAACATTGTCGACTTAGGATGAGAATTTAAAAATGTAATTTGGAAAATTTGCATAGAAATCTTTTCTGTGTTTTACGATCCTTATTGTCCAGATTCAGAGAGACACACACGATGAGGACCTTATTCAACCTTCCGGCCATTAGAGCATCCACCTTCTTTGAATGCCGTATTATGACTTTGGACTTTGGGCTATGGAGGCATTTAAAAATAATCGACGAACGTTCAAAGGACCTTTATTGAATGACACTAAGCAAATCAAAAGCTAACAGAATAATTTAAATTTAATTTGAATATTTCCAAGCGAACAAATCGCAAGAACATTTGTCGCCACAAATTCGGTCGGCGGAATTCCACCCGACCGCGATGGTGAACACCAACCTACGCGAATGGTAGGGCTATCAATTGAGCAAACAAAATGGCAGCGGCACCAATAGACTACAAAACATTGGCCACAGAATGCGCTCTCCTGTATGTTAATGGTTTGGTTGGCAATTTGCGGTGACTGTGATTTCAATTTGAGCCTGGTAGAGAAGTGCCAATGAAAAATCACTGATTTGTCACTAACGCGTTTCGATGGCTATTTTTCGGTTAGACTTGGTGTAGTTTCCAAAACGAGTGCGAGTATGAGTTGAAGTACAGCTTTTAAATGGGGTCGTTGCGGCCAATTTATCAGACACAGAGCAACAAAAATGGTAGCATGAGTGAAAGCGTTTTCATAAAATTTAATACTTGAAGTCTTGTCAATGAGAACTATTGCTAAAGCCCATTAATTACAAACTTGATATTAATCAAAGGGACAAGACTTCTTGAAATGAGCTTTTGTCCATATCCTGGTCTTATAGATTTTAGAGAACAAATTAGTCCATTTAAAATGGATACCTAACAAGAAAATGATTTGGATGGAGTTGTACTTTCAAAAGTTTGTACTTTGTTATCGGCGGTGCTATGACGCAAAATGGTGGCAAGTTGTCAATGATCTTAATAAGGAGGCATCTTACATTTGTGTTGATGAGCCTACCTATGATTTTCCTAAGAAGGCCCTTGAAGGTGTTTAATTTTTTTTTTGCGCAAGGCATTGATCGCCTGACTTAGTTTTTACCGCCCTACTATTTTTTTCTAGGTACCTGAGTCTATCCAGCTTATCTGCGGTGTAGTTCACTGTGATGACCGAGTTTCTTACAACCCAATAGAGTGTGACTGTATGCTGTTTAGACATCTCGTTGAGAGATGTGTGGCAATCTGTAATCACTCGAATTAATTGTGTTCAGTGTATTGTCAGATCAGACTTAAGGGTTGGAATCAGACTGAGTGAAGCAACAGCCAGATGAATAGCGTATATTGGTCCACGGTAGATTTGGTGTATGCAGATGTCCTCAGAAAATATCTCTGCGTCAATGCTTTCATCTGTGAAGATAGAAATTAATTTACTGTGTAAGACTTCGCGTCGTCTCCATTCGCTTCTTTTTAGAATCAAGTGATCAAAGTCAACGTTGAAGTCACTTTAAGATAATTCAAGGTCAGTTCATTTGGGCAGGCATGTTCTTAATTTGACTTATTAATCAGCCTGACGGTAAAGTTAATTCCATGTCGGATATGTCTACAGGTTGCAAATAGTTCTTGCGTTACGTTTTTTCTAACTCATGTTGCAGGCTACTATACAAGGCAACAAGATCAATAGAGAAGCTTCCAAGAGTACAGGGTTTTAATATTCCATGACTTCAGAATCATCTCAAGATCATAGGGCTCAGGGGAGATATATTAGACCTGCATATTAGCTTCTGCTGCTTCAATAACAATATTAAAAATGGTTTGAGTGGATGAATCATGGGAATTTTTAAACGAAGTAATGCTTCTTAAGCGAGAGGATCATAATCATTTTTAATGCAAATCTAGAGCTCGAAATCGTTATTTCCCAAAAAACGAATGCCCCCTCACAAGTAAGTCTAGCCTGGTGGGTAGTACGAAATCGATATCCTAAGCTAAAATTCTGGTAACTAAGCCTAAATTTGTAAAAGATTCAAGTGATGGAGCTGATATTGAGATATGCCTTTAACGCGAAGGCAATGTGGACGTATCATAGCCCAAACGGGTATGATACGCCGACGACTACATTGGCTCGTCCGCACCATGTAAATGGATGACAATCTAGTGGGCGGTATTGAAGGCGCATCGACGGTAAGGGTGCTCAGAGGCACCTGATAGGATTCTTCTCTTTACGAGAAGAAGAAAGCTGGCTGATCTGAATATTTGTGCTTTAAGGCATTACGATCCGTTTCTTAAGGTACATAAGAGTGTTTGATGTCATCCTATGACACTAGATCTCCTCTTGAGCCTAAAACGTATAATAGTAGAGTCTTAACGGAAAGCCCCAAACCAATCTAGATTAAGGTGCTAGTGTCTGTTTTCCGGGCGGGAATATTCGATTTCAACTTTGGTAACTAAAATTTAGTTCTGTCCTTAAATGAAAGATATAGGCAATCCGGTGGAGGGAATCTAACTAATAATTGTGATGTCACTAAGAGATTAGATACTTTCTTTCTTTCTCAGTAAAAAAAACCTGCTGCAATGCTTTTGTTGAGAGTGATAATACGATCGCGGATCAAATTTAAAACCTTTTCATTGCTAAGCCTATTTTGCTGTAGGAATTCCTGATAAATTAGAGGTTTTTCCTTCGTTGATTGCTCAACTCATCTCTGCAAGCTTCACGTTGGCAGCTCGCTGAGCTCTTGCCAAAATGGCAATGTCATCTGCGTATACAGTTAGCTGAATAGACTTTTGAAAAGGTTTTGACTTTCAAGAACGATGTTGAAAGAATTATATGACAATACATCGCTATTTCCTGACAATGAAGCTCTCGATTTTGTCATTATCGACCGAGACGGCACAACGTGCGTTCTCAATCTTCAAATTGTATAAACTATCCAAACCTTACTATTGTTGGAAAACCACGATCGAGGGCATCTGGTGCTTTTTCTTTTTTCTTCTAAGGGGTTTATTTCTGTCCCTTATTTTTGCTCGTAGAACTCCTAAGCTCCTCTTGTTCTTTTCTGCGGACCTGATCTGTACCAGGGATAACTTTGTTGGGGAAAGTTGGAACCCAGTATACCAGAATTTGTTTCTCTGATTGTTGTTGGCAGTGATGTCACTGTCTTCTACGTTTGATGCTAGTGGGATCTAACCTACCGAGAAGTAAGGAAAAATTCAGTTCGACATTGTACTTCTTCACAATGCTTCTTCTGCTTTAAGCTGTTATGGGTATTCGAATCAGTATCTTGACTTTAACAGAAAAATAATTCTGGCCAACGTTAGCTGCTCGGAACGTTTGGAAATCCAAAACACTAGAGAAGTATCATGCGTCAATCGCAGTATGATCTATTTATTGGACGATTTGTTGATCAGGAGCCAGGAGCCAGGAGCCAGGTCCCCTTATGGATATCGAGGTACATAATTGGTGTACTAGATGTAGTTACATGACGTCCCGACGCAAACTTATTAAGCTGTGTACGTTTTCTGAAGTGACGAGATGGAGCTCGTACTTCTCTACTGTATTTCGAATGATGCCCTCCTAGACATGTTTGAAATTAAAATCGTTAAGGACGATTTTGGCATTACACTTAAGCCATTGCTCGAAGGTACTGCAGATAAACTCTTATAATTCTTTGTAAAGGTTATTCTCTACCTCTGTCTGGTCATGGGTATTTATGAGGGTTATGTTCGCGAATTTATCTGTTATGAGAATAGTGGGCAGGTGTTTGCTTACACGCCTGAAGCTCAAGACTTGTTCCATAAGTCTTCCTCTTAAGCTAATCCGCATCGAAATTACCGCCGCTACTGCTGTCCTTGTCTTTCACATTTTTCATAGTAGATATCATGGTTTATCATCCTCTTATATTCTGGTCTATATTATCGCAATTATTGGATGGAGGTTAGGTCTGCAGCAGGATCTCCGCCAGTTACTTCTGAAACGCTCAATTAAAGTTGCGTTGGACGGTTTCAAGTCTGATATTCACAAAAAGCTGGTGTGCCACAGGGCTCCGTTTTATCTCCGACACCCTTTTTAATCTTCTTCGGTGATCTCGTCTCTGCTTTTCTAATCCAGTATGTTCCTTTCCTGATAGCAGTATTACCTGCTTTTCATAATTGTTCGCGTGCTCACGTGCTTGCAATTCGGCTGTAGAATGGGAGCGGCTGTGTATGTTGAGCTCATTAAATTCTGATGTTAAGAGCATAACTAATTTGGAAACCACTAGCAGAATGGAATTGAGTGTTTCCAAATTACAATGTTGTCTGCTCAAAAACGCTGCGAAATGTGTAGGTTTTCTCAAACGATATTCGAAATACTTCACCTTTATTTATCAGTCCTCAACATAAAAGGTATTAATTCTCCCTAAATTGGAGTACAATGCCCACATTTGGTCAGTTGTGCTTAGAATATCTCTGTACCTGCTGCATAAGATTCAAAACCGTATGAAAAACTCATAGCCGATACTTATATCACTCAAACAATGTTCACTCTCGAGCACCGACGTAATGTCTCCTGCGTTACCTTGTACTATTCCCCCGCACACATTTTGAAATAGGTATAGTGAGTTGTACAACTCGCTTTTGGGATGCCTTCCGATCTCTTTATTTTCTAGTCCTTATATACTTCAAATATTTAAAACCAATGTTCATCGGTACCAATCTTTCTTTCTCCCTCAGCGCTATGTACAAGCATATTAATGGTATTCAGAATAGCTAATCCCGCAGTAGTTTGTTTGCTCGAGGTCTGTTAAGGCTTCGAATGCAGACCCGAAGATTTTTGCCCTTTAATCGTTTGCCAGAGTCGTCAACAACGAATACGTTGTTATTCGAGGTTATCTCTTACTGGAGACAACCTATGGGAGGTAGGGTAAGTACAATACTACACTACGAATCGGATTGTTGCGCTGCTGGCCCAATCCAAGTTATAGGACAATCAGCAGTTTTCCGATCAATCGCATCGCAAATCCCCCGATAAAACAAATAAGTATCTCAAAGTAACTTGAAGGAGTACCCCATCTCCGATAAAAGCTGTTCTGCTCTACTTTTTTTTCCCAAATTCTTGTGACCATTGCAGACTTTGGAAGAAATTGCTTGCACATTACCAGACTCTGGATTCAATTTATTTCAAATTGATCTATTTATCTGGATTTTTCTGCTTCTTATTTTCCCAATTAGACATTGCATTTGTACGTGTACAACGAATCAGCATATGCATTGACAATCTAACAATTGTTTTTTATCGTATACAACGCCAACACCAGATGGTCAACAAACAACCAGAGCTCCTGCTATCCCTAATAGAGTTCTTTATGCAAGAATAGAACTTCCAAGCATCTTGCACCCACCCACTATCCTTAAAAATAAATGTTGCTGTGTTTAAGTGTATTTTTAGACTTTTACTCCTCGATACAGATGAGCCAACAATAATAAAGAAAAAAGCAAACGGAAGCACAAAGGAAGATCAAAGAAATAAATACGGTGATTTGTCCTTGTCAGTGATTTGCAGTATTCATCTCCTGTTCCGCCTCTCCAACTTACAACTACCCACATGTGTCCAGAATCTCTAGATTCATATCCTCATTAGACACCATCTGAGTTTCCTTGTTTGCTTTTACCAACACTCTACCGTGTCCGGTATATATATATACATATATACATCTTTTTTTAATGCTTCCTTTCCTTATCTATGTTGTTTGCATTAATAAATGGCCAAAAACTACTGATGGCTCGTCTATCCCCGATTGTTATTACCCAGAGGACTACACTGACAATTCCATTCCTACTGATGAATTTGAATGTAGAAGGGCAGAGAATTTTCTTCTTTTCATTCTGATTCTGGCGGAAATCAGGATATATAAATACAGAAAAAAAAAAACGACAACAAAACGAGAACAATGAAAGTTATGGAACTGACTAAAGATTTAGGTCAAACCAAGTTATCCTTGCAATGACTGGCAGTAGACAGAGAAAACAAGACGACATTTTGGGATTATTGCTATTGCCATCGTTGTTGGCGTTGAGATTTTTTTTGCATATTTTCCATTTATTTTTTAAAATTCTCCACTATAATGCTACAGCACTCTAATCTCAGGAGGGTCCTTACCTACATAACCATAAATTAAAATCTTTACCTCCCACCCATTTAGTATGTAGGGTACAATTTCTTGCTATATATCTCATTCAGAGGTAAACTTTTGGATACGCAGCAAGAAAACGGCACTTTCAGCACCTTTCACGACATTACTTCTTGTTTCTTAGAGAGACAATGTTTCAGGAAAAGGATATAAATGGCAGCCAACAGGAAGGTCATCGTGTGTGGGCTTTTATTTTAATTGATAAGGTATGTTAGTTTTTATTGCTCGCTATAACTCACATATCCTTTGTGTTTGGGATGTAATAAATAAACAGAGCATATGGGTTGGCTATGGTTTGGCTACGGCCTGGATATACTCGTACCGGGGTATTTTGTTTATTTCGATTTATGAGCTCGTAATTTGAGGGTGATATTAATGTCGATTTAATTGCTGTAAGCGATTGGGGGTAGGGTGGACTCGTAGCAAAAGAATTTTTTTTTTTACAAATCAAAAAAAGTTGCAAGAACCATTGAAAGGTTGTGTTGCTGCGGACTAATGACATAGCAGCAGACCTACAATAGATTTATATGGGGATATAATATTTACCATAAATAACGTCTCACTCCCGTTAGCGAGGTCTCTGGCTAGCTGCCTCCAATTGCGCACTGCAAGTTGAGGTCCTCTTCCATCTAAAATGAGGTCTTCTTCTACTGCATTGTCCTTGCGGGTTGGAATCGACTAGAACCGAAGACTCATCGGGATGGAGCGTGGGTGTTCATTCGCTCTACATGTCCTAGGCATCTTAAGCGATTAATGTGCACTTTTCTGACCAATATCACTGTACGCAAATGGTACCAAAAATCACTTGAATCTTCACGGACATCTTCATCTATCTTCGATAACGTTCATGCTTCTGAACCATAAAGCAATACTGGGATAGTGAGGGTCTTATATAGTCTCCTTAAAGTTTCTTCACAGGAACTTATTATTCATTTTTCTTATTAAGTTGTAGAAATATTGATTTTCGACGTTCCGTTCTGTCTGATTCATTGAAGTTGCGTACCCTGTGGACAACACAGATGTACTTAGTTTTAATTGAACCCATTTTTGGCTCTTCTTTGGAGTGAGAAACAAGATGACTATACACCGTGCAGGTGCCAATGGGAGACTCTAACCCACAAACCTGACCTTCACAAAGAATCATCGTCCTTAACTCATCATACGGAACCGGCGGATGGCATAACTTCGTGGAGGTAGGAAAGTAGCTTAAAGCTAGAAACCAAGGGATTATTTGTCCAATTATTGTTGTCATATTGTTGATTTATTCGACCGAAAAATATGGGTAGGTCTGCTTGTGGCTGCACTCGTTTTGTGGATGTGAGTAAATGTGGGTGGTAGTGTGGGTTCGGGCGTGGGTGTGAGTATGTATCTGCTTGATGGGTATTTTTTTTTTGGTTGTTCCTGATATGTACGTTCCCTTATAGTCTAGAAATAAGAACGCACGAATGAGTCTTCAAGTACAATAGTTTACTCACGACTGAAACAATGAGAACTTAATTCAAAACTTAATTCCTAATTCAAAGTTCAATTTTATCTAGGATTTTCAAGAGGCATACGTATATATAACAGAGCCAAAAAATGTGTAATCCTTATAAATACAAGTAGCCTGTGCTACCAGTATGCTACCATATGCCTAAGTAGCTAAACCAGCTTCAGCAGCACGTCTTATTCTCTCGATCCTTCGCAGCTCGTTTTCCACGTTTGTTATGAATGTGTAAATCTCTGTCCAATTTTCTTCTCACTGGAATATTTGGTCAGTTACTCGTATGCAATGGAATGCTGCAAGCTTTGTGTCCTCCTTTTGATTTGGGCACTCAAAGGCTGAGCTATCCTGTCCGAAGCGGTGTTGATGTTCCATTGCCACGTTTTTCAATGAAATTACTGTAGGTGTTATGCCCTTACGACAATTTACACGATTCCACCAACAAAAATCTACGCACATTGGAGAGGGATTGGATGTGGGATACGACACTTTTTTCACGATTAGCACTATTGAATTATTTATTATGCTCGCGGTGTAATTTAAGTTTTTTTTTTTAAAACGAAAGCGAGAGCTGGTGTGCTCAACGGAGGAAACACGATACTTGATTTTTATCATTTGGGTTGAATGGCTCATTATGCCAGACAGCAGGATTTGAGTTGTGATCGCTGTTTATCAGTCTGCAGAAATGGGTTTTCCATATCCGCACAGTACCGGCTAAGACTCAACTACTACGTGGCCTTGTTCATCTTTACAGTCTCGGTCTTGTTACCTCGACATTGCTTTTACTTTTGGTTAAACTTCCAAACACTGTTCCTATAGTAGCATCCCTTTATTTTCGCAATCGTGAGCTTCTCATGACTTTTCTTTTTTCGGAAAAGTCGATTGCCTTACCTCCTTTTTTGCTCATGGGCTGCTTTAGTTTCTATCAAAAGAGGCATTTATATAGAGTGATTCATCGTAGGGTTTGATTTATAATGTAAAATAAAAGACATAAATTTGAAATTGGGCTTAAAATTTTTAATATTGATTAAAAGAGCAATTTATGGCATTTATTTTTTTGGAAACCATATTATGGAAACATTGGCCACAACTACGTCTGAGGTGGTCCATCTGAAAGAACTAATTTTGGGCGACTCTTTCGAGCATAGCGACTTGTATCTCGCGAATAAGACGAGTAATGTTGGCTTCGAAAGCGTCAATCGTAGCTGGCCTACCACTTAAGACCTGAGACTTTACATATCCCAAAAAAAAAAAATAGTCAAAGGTGTGATATCGCACGATCAAGGCGGTCAATTTACCGTAGCAAAGCGTGAAATTAAGTGCTCACCAAAATGATTTCTCAACAAGTCCATTGTTTCACGCGCTGCGTGGCTCGTAGCACCTTTTTGTTAAAACCAGAGCTCACCGCGACCATGCGCTTATATTTCAGGAAGCACATAGTCCGTTAACTGGATCCGTCAATGGATCAGCCCAAATACTGCAAATCTGTTTGTTAACGTATCCATTGAGTCAGAAATGGGCTTCATCACTGAACAAAATTTCACGATATAACACCGGATTTTCATCGAGTTCTTCTAGAGCCCATTCACTGAAAATATGACGTTAATTCAAGTCACCTGACTTCAATTCTTTCACAAGTTGAATTTTGTACGCTTTTACGCCGAGATTATCACGTAAAATATGCCAAGTTGTCGAATACGCCAAGCTAATATGCTGAGAACGACGACAAATCGATTTATCAGGGCCTTCGCGTACACCGTCAGCTAAAGCTGCTATAGTCTCTTCTTTACGTGCTGGATGTGACCAAATTTGCGAATGGTATTGGCAATAGTGGCTTAAGTAGGTCGATTATGTGCACCGTAAGTTCCTCGAACCGCACGAAAAACATTTCATATAGAACGCTGATTTTCGTACAGCTGAACAATTTGGAGACGCTGTTGTGGTGTGAGTCTTTCCATGATGACATTACGATACTGAACAAAAATGACAAAGCAGTTTGATAGGAGTCATGCGTGATCTGTCAAAAAAAGCCTATTGAAAATCAAACTTCACGATGAATCACCCTATATTAGTATTGGACACGTTGAATTTAGATAGTGGCTGTCAGTCCACTCATATACCACCAATATTAAGACTTGCTGCTACTCTGGAAGTACTTGGTGGAGGTTGTTATCAGGGGCTAACGGGGAATAATTTTGGTATGTCTGTCGCCCAAAGCACTATTTTATCCATAATTTCACAGACCACTGCCGTGCTGGAGGAAAAGATATCCCCATTATGGCTTAAATGGGATTTGTCAAGTGAGAATAGAAAAGAAGGAACAAAACAATGATCTCATAGAAAATTTGGAATACCTGGAGGTAATACAGAGTATGGAAATCATCTTAGGATGCATAGACGATACACACTTGTACTTACAAAGACCACGAGCAAATGAAGATGCTTACTTTAATAGGAAGGGAAAACACAGCATAAATGTGATGCTTGTAGGTATTGCAGGGTTATCAACGGCAATAAATTCTAAATATGCTGGATCTGCTCAAGATTGTTTAGTTTGGAAGCATTTAAATTAAGGAGCCTTTATTGAAAGGAATTGTAATGAAAGAGACCACACCTATTGGCTTTTGGGTAATTATTCTAAGACTGATTCTATTATGATTGAAAAATTTAAAGCAATTATTTTTTAGGAGACAGTGGATACTCGTTGGAGCCTTGGTTACTTCTAGTGATCTACAAAAAACCCGTTTTAATGAAGTCCATGCAAAGACAAGAAATTTAATTGAAAGATGTATTGGTGTCTATAAAGGTACATATGTAATCAACACTTATCTTTGATTTGCTTGAAAGTTTAATATTTTGTTTTATTTCTCTGATCGATGGAGAATTCTAAAGGAGAAAAGGAAGAGCAGGTATGGTCCAAGTAAGATTGCTGTTTTTGCTAATGTTTGTGCTGCATTACACAAAATTTGCATTCATCATAATATGCAGAACAATATCCTTGAAGCGGAGACAGACGATACCGATACCGACGATAGACGATAGGAAACTCAAATCAAACTTCCAACATGTACCATCTCGATCAAAAAGTTGGTTGGAAAAACCACCTTGTGGCGCTCCCATTGTTCCGATTTGAGTTCTGTTTTTATTTTTTGTTAAGTTGGTGAATCTGTTGTTGACATTTCCTCTAAATCTAAGCGCCATAGGTTGACATTTGCAAAAGTTACGTAGCCAAGAATACATCTATCTCTGTGTGTGTTGGCGATTTTTTACAATTTTAAAAAAATGGATTTAAATTTGCAACAACGAACTTTTATTAAATTTTGCGTAAAAAATGGATTTAATGGTGCGCGAACGTTAGAAATGTTGGAAAAGTGTTTCAGTAACGATTCTCTAAGGAAAATGGTCGTTTACGTGTGGCACGAGCGGTTCAAAAGTGATCGTGAGTCAATCGAAGATGATGAACGCAGTGGCAAAACATCGACATCGAAAACCGACGAAAACATTGATGAAGTAAAAGAAATGTTGGTCAATGAATGCAAACTAACCATCAGAGAGATAGCGGATGACTTGAACATTGCCTATGGATCCGTCCAAGACACTTTGATTAATGATTTGGGTTTCCGTCGTGTAGCAGCAAAAGGATCATTACTGGAGACGAGACGTGGGTTGGCGTTCACCAAATGAGCCGAAACCAAAAAAACCACGTTGTTTTCATGGATTACAACGGTGTAGTGCACCATGAATTTTTGCCAGAAGGCCAGACAAGAAACAAAGAGTATTATTTGGGCGTTATGAGACGTTTTCGTGAAGCAATTCGCCGAAAGAGGCCAGAATTGTGTGAAGAAAACTCTTGGATTTTGCACTGATAACGCACCGTTGCACAGTGCCATCATTATTCGTAATTTTTTGGCGAAAAATATTTGGTTCCTTGTGACTTCTTTCTGTTCAATCGAATTAAAAAAACAACTACGGGGAACGCGTTTCAACCGCCAAGAGGAAGTAATGGAAAAATCGCAGAAATCACTGATGGACATACTGAAAACCGGATATGAAAAATGTTTCCGAAGAATTTCTGAAATACGTTTTATGAAATCGTTTAATTTTGCAATTACGTAGTTGAATGTAATGTAACGGTTTACGACTTAGTGAATTCTGCAGTTTCAATGCCTTTGGGAGCTTCCTGTTATAGCAAGTAATGCGCTTTCGAGGTCATCTGGTTCCTCTGTTTCTGCGAGAACATTTGTATTGCCTTTTCTTCAAGTTCCATCATAGGAACTTCTTCAATGGAAAGCAAATTTTGACTCCATTTGCAAGATTGCTGTTTTCGCTAACGTTTGTGCTGCGTTGCATAACATTCATATACACCACAACATGGATAACATTTTTACAGGGGAAGCAGATGAAATCCATATCATGAAAAGCTTCAATCGCACTTCCGCCATATCCAATGGTTTTCTAAAGCACCAGGCCCAAAGAATGAGAGAAGAAGCAAAAGAATCATTGTTCACTCAAAACCCTTGATTATTAAAAAAGATTCCCAAAATGTTTTTCTGTAATATTTATTTTTCGCATAATTATTCAAAATATTTCAAAAATTATTCACTCTTATACAAATTTATACAGTCAAAACGAAAAAAAAAAAAAAACAATTCATTCTAATATATTGTATACTAACATGTTTATATGTATGCAGGGGTGATTCATCGTAAGATTTGATTTTCAATAGGCTTTTTTTGACTCCTATCAAATTATTCAGCTGTATTACGAAAATCAGCGTTCTGTGAGAAATGTTTTTCGCGATTACGGTGCGGATAATGGGTTAAAATGGGTTTTTTGTAGGTCACTAGAAGTAACCAAGGCTCCAACGGGTATCCACTGTCTCCTAAAAAGTAATTGCTTTAAATTTCTTAATAAGGATAGAATCATTCTTAGAATAATTACTCAAAAGCCGATAGGTGTGGTCTCTCTCATTACAATTCCTTTCAAAAAGGCTCTTTAACTTGAATGCTTCCAAAATAGAGAATCTTGAGCAGATCCAAGATATTTGGGATTTATTGCCGTTATTCTCATTTCTTGTCGCAGATCTGAAAACGAAGTCATTGTTATTTTTTCGGTATAACTGTATTGGTAATCCTGCAATACCTACAAGCATCACATTTATGCTGTGTTTTCCCTTCCTATTAAAGTAAGCCTCTTCATTTGCTCATGGCCTTTGTAAGTACAAGTGCGTATCGTCTATGCATCCTAAGATGATTTCCATACTCTGTATTACCTCCAGGTATTCCAAATTTTCTATGAGATCATTGTTTTGTTCCTTCTTTTCTATTCTCACTTGACAAATCCCATTTAAGCCATAATGGGGATATCTTTTCCTCCAGCACGGCAGTGGTCTGTGAAATTATGGATAAAATAGTGCTTTGGGCGACAGACATACCAAAATTATTCCCCGTTAGCCCCTGATAACAACCTCCACCAAGTACTTCCAGAGTAGCAGCAAGTCTTAATATTGGTGGTATATGAGTGGACTGACAGCCACTATCTAAATTCAACGTGTCCAATACTAATATAGGGTGATTCATCGTGAGGTTTGATTTTCAATAGGCTTTTTTTGACAGATAGCGCTTGACTTCTATCAAACTGCTTTATTACTATGGTTCAGTATAATTTGGCAAGTCATCGTGAAGAAACCTACACCATAACTGTGTCTCCTAATTGCTCAGCTGTATTACGAAATCAGCGTTTTCGTGGTTTCGACCTACTGAAACCACTATTGTCAATACCATCCGCAAATTTGAGTCCTTGTTTACATTAGTGGATAATACTCGACCGGGTAGACCACATCCAGCTCGTAGTGAAGAGACTATAGCAGCTTAAGCTGGGAGTGTACGCGAAGACCGTGACAAATGGATTCGTCGTCGTTCTCAGCAGCTTGGCTTGGCGTATTCGACATTTGGCACATTTTAAGTAAGGATCTCGACCTAAAAGCTTACAAAATTCAACTTGTGCTGAAACTGAAACTGAAACCAGGCGACTTGAATTCGCCTAACATTTTCAGTGAATTGGCTCTGGAAAAACTCAATGAAAATCCGGTGTTTTATCGTGAAGTTTTATTCAGAGATAAAGCCCATTTCTGACTCAATGGATACGTTCATAAACAAAATTGCCGTACTTGTACTAATCAATTAAAAACAACGGTATGGGCTGGTGGAATCATTGGTCCATATTTCTTCAAAAATGAGTCAAATCAAAATTTTACCGTCAATGGCAACCGTTATCGCGCCATGTTAACGGACTATGAGCTTTCTGAAATGTAAGCACATGGTCGCGGTGAACTCAGTTTTCAACAAGACGGCGCTACGAGCAACTCGAACGTGTTACCCAAGATTGTATTTTCCGAATGGAACACCTCAGGCGTAGTCGTGGAAAACGTTTACACAAAATGTTCCTTATGTGACAAATGCCATGAATTTTTTTTTTTAATCGTTGATAAAAATTTTAAGTTTGCTTTCAAATTTATGAGTTTTATTTTACATTATAAATCAAACCTTACGATGAATCAGCCTTTATATAGGGTTTTCCAATAGGGACTTGACAACTTTAAGTTTAATTTGTGAACGCACGTTTCACTAATCATCAAACTGTCACTGTCAATTTATTCAGTAAACTCAACATTTTTATTACGGTAAAGTACACTAGCAAGCAACGTCTGCAAATTATAAAAATTTTCTACAGATATTCGGAGTCGTAAAATCATCTTCAATGACGAAGCTCATTTTTGGCTCAATGGGTTCGTCAATAAGCAAAATATGCGTTATTGGTTGGTTGAAAACCCATATGATCTTCATGAATCACCACTTCATCCACAAAAAATAACTGTTTGGTGCGTTTTGCATGCCGGCGGCGTTATTGGGCCATATTTTTCGTCGACTATAACGATCGTCACGTTACTGTGAATGGTCAGCGTTATCGCGCCATGATCACCTATTGTTTTTGGCCTGAATTAGAAGCTATGGACTTGGACGACATGTGGTTTCAACAGGATGGTGCCACAAGCCACACAGCACACGCTAAAATCGATTTATTGAATAGTAAGTATGGTGAGCGTGTTATTTCAAGACATGGGCCAGTCGATTGGCCGCCTCGTTCGTGCGATTTAATGCCGCTTGACTATTTTCTGTGGGGCTACGTTGAGTCATTGGCTTATGCCAACACGCCGACGACGTTGAAAGAGCTCAGAACCAACATTGAATTCGGAATAGCGGCCGTTTCGCCCAAAATGTGTGGCCGAGTGGTTGAAAATTGGGTCCAAGGAATCGACCGCTGCAAACGTGCCCGTGGTGGCCATATGAACGAAGTCGAGTTTCATTCATAAATGTTTTGATTGTACTTCAAGCCAATTATAAAATTTTTGAAATATTTGAAGTGGTTTGCATTTTATTTAAAAAAAAAGTTGTCAAGTCGTTATTAGAAAACCCTATATATACGTACATATAAAAGAAAAACAAAATTTAACTCACTAATATGCACTAAAAATAAATAAAAAAAATCTAATTGAATTCAGTCTGTGTAGTAAATAGAATTATATACATATTGCTTAGTTATTACAATAACTGTATTATTGGAGAGTACACTTTAGTCTTTCCTTCTTCCGCCTTGTTAAAGTTGCTGTTCGGCAATCTGATTTCTTCTTCCCAACAGGGTCAGCACCTGAAAATGAAAAACTTTCTCTTGTCGATTCCACTGCCTTAACACATTGAGAACTTCCTCCTGGAACTCCTTTTCCGCTTCCTCTTGATCCTTTAGAATCTGCAATTTTTTAGATTCATTCGTACTTAGCCGTGCTCGTTTTGACGTTGAAGATGACACGTACGATGATTTCCTGAAATCATTTGTACAAATTTGTTTAAGATTACAATTCCTTATTTTAAAGTTAGTATAATTATGCAATTAACCTCTTATTGATTACTACAGATTCGATCTCTTCGGCAGCTTAATTCTCTTGAGAAATTTCGATTGGACTGAAGCACGAAGTGAAGACATCTGAATTGCTTTTTCTTCAAGTTACGATATTGTAACCTCTTCAGATGGTCAAGCACCCGTCTGAATTGATAGAAAGTTGTGAATGAATTTTTTTTTTCGCCCTGCATTTCAAATCAGTCCAAACCTTCAAAAAATGAATGTTATGAATGTTAAAATTGTTATAAGATTATGTAAAAGATGTGCTGATAATATGGTATACCTCTCTCCAATAAGTAACTGACTTATTCAAGAGTCCAGTAGCGTTAAGAATTTTGGCCAAATCGCTCTACAGCTTATTTAAAGCATGCTTTCCTTTACGGCGGTTTGGCATATAATACTTGTTCATCTGAGGGTGCTCCTCTATGAAATTCAATAAAATTTCCATTTGCTTTGGCGTTGCTAACCCAAACAATAATTATTATTACTAAATGCAGAAAATATATTGTTAAATTGTTGATTATTACTTATATTTCTTCAATTTGTTTAAAATATCCAACTAAAGACACATCACAACACAAGACGAATGACAGGAAAAAATGATAATAAAAAAATAAACGATAGACGACACGACGTTGGAGGAGTTACATGAAGCAAACTACTGACGATATCGTTCGATGGTATCGACTGGGCGATGATCGTTTGAAAAGTTACGTGATGAGAGCCCAGCACATCTATTGCGGGGTTTTTATGGCTTCTTGGCATCAATGCTACTGTTTTTCAGCACTTGATGTTGGTTGCACAAGGACGTGTCGAAAGGTTGTGGGATACGCAAACGGCAAATACGCTACTTTCGCTTCCACGTAGTGAAACCTGGGATACAAGTCATTGATGACTGCAGATGTATGTGGGAGTCTTTGCACCTCTGCTTCACTAGGCTATGGAGGACTCCCTCACTTAATCACTTAACCGTTTAAAGATGTGTATTTCCATATATCCTGTGCTCCACTAATGGCAGCTCCGTTTTGCCAGAGTCCCACTGGCATATAGATGGCGGTCCAAGAAACATGAATAGGCCAACAGAGTTCCAGCGAGGCATATGGCACCAGACTGCTTAGCCGGACCATTTTTCCAGGAGTTCTATTGAACCCCTAACCTGAAAAAAAAAAACAGAACAGAACAACCAACAGACAGGTATATTGTTAACTGTCCCGGTAAACGTTTTAGGGACAACAAATTTTGGCTTGAATGTTGGTACTCTTGATGGACCACTTGCGACTGCTGTTAAACAAACATTATCATAATCTAAAAAGTGCGATGAAATGCGACGGCAGAATGCAGATGAAAAACTACGGCATCTACTGCTTTTCGGAAATGTTAGCCTGACTTGGATTCATGCCGCTACAGAGGATAAGGATGACAGCATCAATGACAATCGTTTAGAACTATTTGTCGGCTTTAAGACCGAATTTAACAGCGTACATAGGAAGTGTTCTATGCAATGCCATGTTTAATTTTAACATACCTGCCAAACTTGTCAGGTTGTACAGGACAACTATGGAGAGTTCCCATAGCTTCACCAATGTATACAATTGCCCGAGACCTCCAATGTCAAAAAAGGTTTAAGACAAAGTAATGGGCTGTCATGTGACTTTTCCAATATTGCCTAAGAAATCGTGCAAGACCAAGTGGCCAGCAAATAAGGGACCACCTTTTAAGTTATGCGGTTTGCACTCTACGGCTGGGTTACCACGTGATTATGCTATAGATACGTTCTTTAAGAAATATACATACTTGGTACAAAAATTAGATTTTTTCAAAAATGCTGAAGCGAATTCTGAAACCGCTTTCTTTCCAATATGATCTCTGTAGGACTTCTGAACAGAAAATCTGTAATAACCGATTTCTAGACATAGGTACACGAGCTTAAATATCGTACATAACGCTAAATTCTCCCTTAAATTCAAACTATTCAATATTTAATATCGAGCATCCCCTTTTGATATACAATTTACTTTCATTGTAACTCCCCCAAAATGCTGATGAAGATATTAGCTTACGTCAACATAAAGAGTCGACAATGCTTCATATGTATTTCATATTTTGTTAACTTCGCGGAATATAAAAATATCCTTAATCCTCCTTCGCGCCCTTGAGCTACTTGAACTCTGCCACCAAAGCACCGAAGAGCACAATGTTCCTCCTACTGCTGTGGCAACTATGCAAGTTCAACGTACATATACATATAACCGTACATACTGGCTCATAAAAAAAACTGCCAGAAAAACGTTCTTCAGAAAATTTATGCAATTCCGTTGCCTCACACACAAACATAAAACTTCTAAACTAAACCAAGAACTATAGAGCCATATCTGAAATCAAGAGGAGTGAAAAGGAGCTTTTTAATAAATACCCTTGCAGAAAACGAAACACAAATTATACGAGGGGCCATAAAAAAATTATTGACCATTATTTGCAGGGGTAACACGTAAACGTAAACGTACGAGTATACGGATACGAAATCGAGTTCGGGTAACGCCTGTCGAACCGAAGAGTTTCCGCACTGTAGGAATCCTAAGGATATTGTCCCACCAAGGGCTGATATATGCTTTTTGAGAGCCACTCTGCTGTTTTAATGTTTTATGTTCACCCTTGGCTATGGGAGACGAGGAATAACAGTGGCTTGCAGACTATGGGTACACTTGCATGGATGGATGAGTTATAGCATCTCGTCTGGTCATGTAATTTGGTGTTTGCTCCAAATACAAGTACAGAGTAATTGCTGTTGCAATTATAAGTTTTTCTATAGCGAAAATCAAAATAGGGAACCATAACACGGATGTTACGCTTTCAGAGGTGATTATTCCAGATTGTCAAGATAAAAAGGGCCGAAAGGACCAAAAGAGTTCAAAGACTTAATGCATCTTATACGAAGCCATGTAAAGTTTTAATTGCGATCCTTCAACAAAAAATGTGGAAATAGGAAATTGGAAATTAAACTTGCAAAATTAGATCTTAAGATAATAATGGTGGTAGTTGTACGTCGAATAATTCTTATTTTTCTCGACAACATGTACACGATTTGTTTTGTTTTCAAAATAACACCAACGTCCGTGGCCTCTATCTCGATTGTTTTAATGTTTTTTAAATAGTTGGTAGGTAACGAGCATTTTATCTCACTTTCCAGATTCGTTACAGGGGTCTAAAATTTCAATTTTCTCGTCAAAAAAGTCATATGGAAAATATGATGAAGTCAGTATGTTAAGTATACCTTTTTACTTTTCTGCTTTTTCCTTTTCTTATAATTTTTATCACAAAAAACTTACTAAGCAAGTATTATTTGTAATCTATTTCTATTTCAATAAAAATAACTATTCTTTGGGTTTTTAGAAAAATAAATCAAAGGAAACAATTTTCAATATATTTTTTTCACCAAAATTAAAATAAGTACGTAATCAAAAAATTAGAAGTAGAAGTTATTTTTAAAATTTAAGGAATAAATTGAAAACAGAAAAATACATTTTCAGAGTGGAAATCATCATCAAAATCTGAAAATTTTAAATCGCTTTATGAAAATAAACACCCAACTCTGAAATGAATCTACATTTTGATATCGAAAAAGCATTTTTTCTCTATTGATGTTCATTTGAAAATGATGTTAAAAGTATAAAAAGATAGCTCAAAGGTAACTCCAAAATAGAAAACACGTTTTTTTTTTTTTTTTGTATTTCGCTTGATGTTTTTTTTTTTTGCTTTTAATAAAAAATATTTTGAAATACATAGAGCAACATATATTTAAATTTAATTTTTTATACAACATTTTCTTCTCATAACTGCGTTCTGTGATCCCTTAACACTAACTTCTGTTGCATTACTCCATGCACAATATTTGCTAAACATTTTAAAGTAGGCAGAAAGAATTTTTTCCCCTCCCAATAGCGAAGGATAACTTCATCAACATCCAACATCCTTTTTCCTTGCAGCTTTCGATCTCTTTACAAGGTTGAATGACATCTTCCATGACCAATTCTTCTATATCGTCGTCAGATGAGCTGTCAATTTCCAAATCTTTTAGAAATGGAGAGATGAACAACTTTGCATTGCCGATTCATCTAAATCAAAGGTGTAGTTACTCTCTGCAAAAGATTTCTCAGATGTGACCAGAGCGTGTACAGAAGTTGAAGGTTGAAAAGAAGTATCAACCTATAGCCAAAATGTATACTTTTGTACTATAAAATTTTAATAATATGAGAAAGTCAATGAAACCACATATTACCTCTTTTAAAGATCTTATTTGCAATGCGAGTTTTTTAAGTTGCTTAGTGGCCAATCCCTTTTTGTCACACGACAGCAATCTCCGAAATCGTGGATAGAATTATTGTTTCCATGGCTTCTAAACAACTTAATAAAATTCATACTTCACTGTTTATGGCATTTACTTTCAATTTAAGTTCAAGCCACGACTTGTAAAAGTCACCTAAAATAATTTTTTTTTTTTGAAGTGTTGTTTTATGTAGCGTCAACAAACAAACGTCAACAACTTCCTCGATTTTGTGACAGTCGTCTTCACTTAGGTGGTCCAAAAGTAACAGATATTCGGGCAAATCTTTCCATTGGAGGAATTTGTTCAACATTTTGTACGTTAAACTCCACCGTGGTACTGAATATTTTTAAAAAAACTAAGTTTAACGTTGTTTGCTTCAGAGTCCTTTTAATGTTAAAGAAAGTTCAAGTACCAAACTTACCGAAATGTTTGCGTCCTTAAAAACTTCGGAATTGTAGATTCGTAAAAAATCTTTACATGCCAATTGAAGGGTGTGTGCGGCACATCTGATTAACAGCACATTATAGAATACAATATTCTTGGCTGATAAATTGATCTTGTTCTTTTTCAATGTCCTCTTCTTCTATAGGGTTTTCTAATAACGACTTGACAACTTTTTTTTTTAAATAAAAGGCAAACCATTTGAGATATTTCAAAAACTTTATTATTGACTTGAAGTACAATCAAAACATTTATGAATGGAACTCGACTTCGTTCATATGGCCACCGCGGACACGTTTGCAGCGGTCGATTCGTTGGAACCAATTTTCAACGACTCGGCCACACATTTCGGCCGAAACCGCCGCTATTTCGCGTCCAATGTTGGCTCTGAGCTCTTATAACGTCGTCGGTGTGTTGGCATAAACCAATGACTTAACGTAGCTCCACAGAAAATCGTCAAGCGGCGTTAAATCGCACGAACGAGGGCGGCCAATCGACTGGCCCATGTCTTGAGATAACACGCTCACCATACTTACTCTTCAATAAATCGATTGTAGCGTATGCTGTGTGGCTTCTGGCACAATCCTGTTGAAACCACATGTCGTCCAAGTCCATATCTTCCAATTCGGGCCAAAAATAATCGGTGATCATGGCGCGATAACGCTGACCATTCACAGTAACGTGACGATCGTTATTGTCAACGAAAAAATATGGCCCAATAACGCAACCGGCATGCAAACCGCACCAAACAGTTATTTTTTGTGGATGAAGTAGTGATTCATGAAGCACATGTGAGTTTTCACCCGACCAATAACGCATATTTTGCTTATTGACGAACCCATTGAGCCAAAAATGATTTTCGTCACTGAAGATGATTTTGCGATTAAATTCATCATCTTGGCACATCTTCTCCAGAATCCAATCGGAGAACGTACGTCGCTTCAAATGGTCCATCGGCTTCAATTCTTGAGTCAGCTTGATCTTGTATGGGTGTAAACCAAGATCCTTACGCAAAATACGCCACAATGTGGTCTAAGCGATGCCCGATTCTTGAGAACGCCGTGGAATTAACTGATTTGGCTCGTTTGCTATGGACATCAGAACGGCAACGATATTTTCGACACTTCGACCAACCTGTTGTCTCACTGACACAGCAACATCACACAACGAATATGTAGACTCAAATTTTTGCACTAAACTTGTTATTGCCTGTCTAGGGCAGTTGGAGTTAACGCTCTTACAGTTACAATCACCGACTCCAAATATCTGTAGAAAATTTTTATAATTTGCAGGCGTTGCTCGTTAGTGTTCTTTACCATGATGAAAATGTTGAGTTTACTGAATAAATTGACAGTGACAGTTTGATGATTGGTGAAAGAGTGCGTTCACAAATTAAATTCAAAGTTGTCAAGTCCCTATTGGAAAACCCTATATTTTTTTGTATAACTATTTTGTTATTTTTGTGTATGAACTACACAAGCAAACAACTTGATTTTCATTAAAAAATAGAATTTGTCTTGTAAAAAAAAAATTTTTTTTTCATAAGGTGGGTTGCGACAAAATTTTAAAACCTCGTACCGGGACGCAGTCAAAAAATTTTGGGAAACGCTGTCTTAGACGATGTACATAAGGTGTGACTTTGATAAAGGATTTGTGGCAGTACCCTGCCTATTTGACATTTTGAAGGCCTTCGGTATAGTTAACCACGCTATACTGTGCTGGAAGCTACAAAATTTTTTGTTTGGATCGCTATTTAATGGTTTCAAGGTAGTAGCACTTGATATTTCTAAGCCATTTGACAAAGTTTGGCACTAGATTTTTTTGTCGAAAATCCGTACATTTGGGATCTATGAATCTCTTCTCTCTAGTGGATTAGAAATTACCTTTCGCAACGTTCAATTCAAGTCTGATATCAACAAAATGCTGGTGTTCCACAAGGCTTCATTTTGTTTCCGACACTCTTTTTAATTTTCATAAATTATCCCTTGTCTGCTACTTTTAATCCAATTTATTTGTTTGCTGATGATTGCATCCTCTGCTTTTCATATTTGTTCACGAACTCACGTACCTGCTCTTCGGTTGTAGAACGGGAAAGACAGCGTATGTTAAGCTAATTAAATTAAAAATATTGGGGAATCACTAATAGAGTAGAATTGAATGCTTCCAAGACTCAATGTTGTCTGCTGTCATTAAAGCGAAGCTTGAGTACGAAGGCGTTACCCATGAATGGCACTTTCATCATCGAAACCGAAAATCTTTCCATTCTCGGTATGTGTGTTAGTGACAACTTACGTTGGAATGACCACATATTCAGTGTAGCCACGAAATGTCTAGGTTTCCTCAAGCGATGTAAGAAATACATTATTCCATCCGATCTGGTATATATAAGGCATTCATCCGCCCATGTTTAATGTCCACTTCTACTCAGACGCTCCTAAAATATTTCTGCACCTGCTAGATAGAGTCTCATAGGGATTATCTCTCTATTCTATCGCTCCATAAAAATCCCCAGTAGCATTCCGCCCCTTCAGAATCTTAACCATATCAATGCACAATCAAGGTCACTTTCGACGTTCTCTAAAATATCGTGATTCGTTCCTAACCCATACAACTCGCTTATGGAATGCCCTGCCAAGCTCATTATTTTCTAGTCTGTTGTCATCGAGAGTGGTATCACTGATCACTATTCAACTCTATACTTCCCAGATTTTTGAACAACATCAAATAACCTAAAGTAGTACTTTGCACTTATGCTACGCCAAGTTAAATGAGCTCATTTGCAAAGAACACTATATAAAGACGCTATATAAAAAAACTTGTCTGCAATCTATTTATAGTACACAGAAACAAAACTAAAAAAACGAAAAAATAGTCCCTGGACAACCCCTTTCATCATCACCGAATGTAAGAAATGAAGGTGGAAAAATAAAAGAGCTGACAGAAGTTTCGAAACAAAGTATAAAAGTTTCCGGTACAAATCAAAATTTTATAAGAACAAATTAACTTAATCTAAGGTCGATCCTTGAAAAACATTCGGATAAATAAATGAAATATTACGAAGAACAAGGTCAAATATCGACGAAACAATACCATTTTACAAATGAAATTATAAAATTATCCAACGAATGGGCAGAACTTCTCAGCCAATGCAATATATTCATCACATCAATTCACATACGAGGTGTGTTCAAAAAGTAAGTTGACTTTATATTGTTATAAAAAAAAATTTTATGATTCATCAATTATTAATGTTGTTCCCTTCAAAGTAATCCCCCTCAGATATAATATATTTGTGCCAACGCTTTTTCAAATCCTCGAAGCACTTTTTGGCATATCCCCGAGCTCTTCCAGCGATATCATTTTTATTTGGCAATAATAGGTTCATTTGTTTTACTTTCGAGTTCTTAAATATCACACTCATCATAAACTAACTGTCCTTTGCCGTTATCTTAGTCACATACCATGAAAAATGCATCAGTACCAGCGATACATGTTCACTGCTAGCAAGTGCCTAGTTAAATGAAAATTTGTAGTATTTTTTGTGTGTAAACATTTTTTGAAAAATTGAAGATTGTTAAAATTTTTAGTAAGGAGCCATCAAACTCAGGTTTGTTTTAAGCTGAAATATTTTTTTTTTTGTGTGAAAATTAATTAAGTTGTAAATTACGGTAACATTCATCGTGATAGGTTTCAGTGCATCTAATTTAGCGTTTGTTTTGTAAATATTGGTGAAATTAATTATGTTCCAAAGCCGTCCAAGCTTTTTGAATGTTTATATGGTGCAATTTGATAAACATTTAAAATTGTGCTCTAATTTTTGCAACTCTTGTTTTTTAAAAAAATGTTCTTTCTGAAAAAAATAGTTTGACAGTTTTATTGTAGTTTTTAATGAAATGATTTCAGCTTTAGGAATAAGTTCCAACACTCTATTTATTACTCGAATGGTGCTTTTTAATTTAATGAGATTCGCTAAACATAATGAAATGCAACAGCAATTTACATTTTTAACGGAAGAACTAAAAATCGAACACGAAATTTTAGTAATGAAAGCTTAATTAAATTATTATCTCATTTTAAGTCAAAAGAACTGCGCCGGCTTGACAGCCAAGAATGAATCAAGCCAATTTTTGATATTCTGCATTGATGTGAACCATATTTCAGTGAGGGCGTTCTGCTTCGACCGGAACAAATGGTAGTCAGAAGGGGCAAGGTCTGGGATATAAGGCGGGTGGGTTAAGACGTCCCATCCAATGTTTTCCAAATAGTTCTTAACCAGAATAGCAACGTGGGCCCGAGCGTTGTCATGATGGAAAACTATTGCCTCGTGTCTGGTCGCATATTCCGGGCGTTTTTCGGCTACTGCTCCCTTCAAATGGATTAATTGTGTTCGGTAGCGTTGTCCATTGATGGTTACACTCGGTTTAGCAGCTCATAATACAGCACACCCATCTGATCCCACCAAGTACAGAGCATTACCTTCGCGCCATGGATATTCGGCTTTGCCGTTGATTTGGCTGGTTGGCCGGGTTTCACATATAATATTTTGCTTGAGGTTGTCGTAATGGATCCATTTTTCACCACTAGTAACAATCTGATGCAAAAATAATTTCCTTTTGTGGCGTTCCAGCAGCATTTCGGACATGCAAAACCGCCTTTCGACGTTTCTCGGCTTAAGTTCATGTGGAACCCAATTTCCTTGCTTTTAAATACATCTAGCTGCTTTTAAGCGTTTTGAAATGGCTGCTTGAGTGACACCCAAAGATTTTGCGAGCTGTTCTTGTGTTTGGCAACAATCTTCATAGAGTAATGCCTCCAGTTCTTCATCTTCAAACTTTTTTGGCTGCCCAGGACGTTCATCGTCCTCCAAGCAAAAATCACCACTTTTAAATCGTTCAATCCACTTTTGGCACGTTCGCTCAGCTAGCGCATTTTCACCATAAACTTCCACCAAAATACGATGATTTTCGGCAGCAGTTTTCTTCATATTTAAGTAACGAAGAAGAACTCCCCGCGAATACACTTTTTCAGGCACAAAGTTAGACATATTTGAGTGAAAAAAAATTATTGTTGTTTACGCTTTAAACGAATGACATATACTACAATGACGTACAATGACAGTAGCTTTCCAACGCATGTTCCAATGGAATAATAACAATGGAATAACACAAGTTACGCCATCTCTTAGGTCTTAAGATATAGATCCAATACTTGGCTTGAGGCTTCTATTCCTTTTCTTCGTTGTCCTGATTAAAAGCGTTAAGTACTCCTTTCGAAGGTTGTACCGAAACTGCGAGAATCCACAACACTTGCCGTATTAAATTATGCTACTCAAATGAGTTTGAGAGCGGAAGGACAGGTAAATGCTTCCAAAGTTCTAAAATAAATAACAAGTACCACCCCTGATAGAGCAAAGTAATATAGAAGCACTTATAAATAAGAAGTCGTTGGAAACAAATTCTTTGAAGATGTCCGGTGAAGATGCGCTTGCAGTTGCGGTTGAAGCCCAATTATCATGGCATTAATATAATATAAAGGGTTTTCCAATAGGGACTTGACAAATTTAAATTTAATTTGTGAACGCACTCTTTCAATAATCATCAAACTGTCACTGTCAGTTTATTCAGTAAACTCAACATTTTCATCATGGTAAAGTAAATTAACGAGCAACGTCTGCAAATTATAAAAATTTTCTACAGATTTTCGGA
Source organism: Volucella inanis (assembly GCA_907269105.1). NCBI lineage: Eukaryota > Metazoa > Arthropoda > Insecta > Diptera > Syrphidae > Volucella > Volucella inanis. Next base: position 107,709,851 of record OU026156.1, read on the forward strand.
GTCGGTGACTGCAACTTTAAGAGCGTTAACTCCAATTTTCGGTCGTAATTCTCGGCCTAGTAGACAGGCAATAACAAGTTTAGTGCAAAAATTTCAGTCTACATATTCATTGTGTGATGTTGCGGTGTCAGTGAGACAACAGGTTGGTCGAAGTGTCGAAAATATCGCTGCCGTTCAGACGTCCGTAGCAAACGATCCAAATCAGCCAATTCTACGGCGTTCTCAAGAATTGGGCTTCGCTCAGACCACATTATGGCATATTGGATCTTGGTTTACAAGAATTAAAGCCGATGGACCATTTGAAGCGACCTACGTTCCCCGATTGGGTTCTGGAGAAGATGCGCCAAGATGATGAATTTCATCGCAAAATCATCTTCAGTGACGAAGTTCGTTTTTGGCTCAATGGGTTCGTGGGTGAAAACCCACATGTGCTTCATGAATCACTACTTCATCCACAAAAAATAACTGTTTATTGCGGTTTGCATGCCGGCGGCGTTATTGGGCCATATTTTTCGTCGACTATAACGATCGTCACGTTACTGTGAATGGTCAGCGTTATCGCGCCATGATCACCGATTATTTTTGGCCCGAATTGGAAGATATGGACTTATATGACATGTGGTTTCAACAGGATGGTGCCACAAGCCACACAGCACACGCTACAATCGACTTATTAAAGAGTAAGTATGGTGAGCGTGTTATCTCAAGACATGGGCCAGTCGATTTACCTCCTCGTTCGTGCGAATTAACGCCGCTTGAATATTTTCTGTGGAGCTATGTTATGTCATTGGTTTATGCCAATACGCCGACGAAGAGCTCAGAGCCAACATTGAACGCGAAATAGCGGCCGTTTCGGCCAAAATGTGTGGCCGAATCGTTGAAAATTGGGTCCAACGAATTGACCGCTGCAAACGTGCCCGCGGTGTCCATATGAACGAAGTCGAGTTCCATTTATAAATGTTTTGATTGTACTTCAAGCCAGTAATAAAGTTTTTGAAATATCTCAAATGGGTTGCCTCTCATATAAAAAAAAAAAATTGTCAAGTCGTTATTAGAAAACCCTGTAATAAGAATGAGTGCACCAGAAAAATTTTCGGTAGATGTTACTCTGCAGGCCTTATTTGACCACACTATTCAGCTTTTGTTGCAATCACAAAAAGATGTCATTCTCTTACTAAAAAATGAAGAATTAGATAAACTGTGCTTGTTTGACGGAAGTTCGGGACATAGTTCCTAGAAACAGGCTTTTCATTGTTTTGAAGCATCTGATTCGTCTGTCTTTATAACCTGTGTTGTTCCACTTCGAGTAACCTGTGATGCAAAAATTGTATGGCAAAATCCACGACTGGCTTCTACAAGATATTGCAGGCCTTTAAAAATTGAGTTCGTAAGTGAGCCAACAGAAAAATCAATTGCAGAAAAGGACAGAGTAGATCAGCAAATAAAAAACTTGGAAAAGACAGCAGCGCTGATTGAGGGAAGATCGCTGCTTGTTAGTCATAACTTAGTTTTTACTATGATTGACGGTAAAGTGTGCAATGCTCTTACGGAGACGTCATCAACACAAAAATGCTATTTGTGTGGCGCAACTTCTTAACAGTTCAATTATATAGAGGATATGATTGCACGAAAAGTTGAAACCGAGAACTTGGAGTTTGGTCTATCCGTTCTTCATGGCTGGATACGATACGATTTTTCGAAAATTTGCTACATTTGTCTTATAATTAATAATTTCCTCTCAGAAAGTGGCAAGCTCGAGGGCATAGTGATAAAGACATTATTGCGGAAAATAAAGCGCGGATCCAAAAAATAATTCAGAGATAGATGTGGCCTAATAGTAGACAAACCAAAGCCCGGATTTGGTAAATTTAATGACGGAAATACAGCCAGACGTTTTTTTTCAAAACTGGAAACTTCTGCACACATAGCCAAAGCTTATGTACAGCTGATTAAAAAGATCCACATTATTATGGTAGCTGTATCTAGTGGCTTTGAAATTGATGTCAAGAAGTTCAGGAAATTGAATGTTGTTGAAGTATCCCTGGTATAACATATCACCCACGGTCCACAAATATTTTATTCATGGACCAGAAATAATATCGCATGCTTTATTACCCATTGACCAACTGACAGAGGAAGCCTAAGAAGCACGAAACAAGGACTTCAAAAAATATAGAGAGCATCATTCGGGAAAATCCAGTCGTGAAAAAACTAATAAAGATGTTTTTAACTTTTTTTTTTAATAAGTTCCGATCCAATAATCACCAACAAAAGGAAACTACCCAACAAAAAACATCAACAACTACATCAACAAAAACAATGTACCCAAACCATAACGGAACCGCCCCCATGCTTCAAAGTTGAGCGGATGTTTTCCTGATTTAACCGTGTACCTGGCTTTCGGCGAACGTAACCAATACCATCGGTAGATAAGATATTAAATTTGCTCTCATCGCTAAATAAAACGGTTCTCCACTGTGTCAGGGACCAAATTGAATATTTATGCGCAAATTGATGTCTAAATAATAGGAAATTGAAGCAGTTTTTTATCAAACAAAGAGACTACCTTTTTTGACGGTGTTTCAAGGTTAACAGAGGCTTCTTAACAGCTCGGTATGCCCTCAAATTGCTTTCTATTGCACATCTACGAATTACGAAGTTGAGGTCCTTAACGATTGCAGTTGAAGACCGGAAAGGGTCTTGCGGAATCATGTTGATAATTTTTTTATCAGTTTGCATGTCTATTTTTCGGGGACGACCACCAGAATAAGCGTTGCAATTGATAAATTTTTTCGGAACTATCCGTAATTATCCAGAAAACAGTCGATTCGTGAATCATGAATCGTTTAGCTATCTTTCTTTGCATCGATCCGTTTTTAAAAGCCTTAACTACCAGCTCCTTTGTTCGGGTATCGTACTTATTGCCAGCCATTTTTTCAACGCAAATTAAGTGAAAACTGGATAGAAAAAACCTGCTTATGAACATAATTTATTTGATAAAGAACACTATTTTACTAACCTGATCTGAATACCTTGGAAGTTAAAACAGAAATGAGGGAAAATAAAAAACTTGCATATGTTTTGCACATCTGCGTATTTAGCAAACTAACATTTTTCCCTGGAATAATAACTAAACTAACTGTACATTTTTTCCGTTTTTATTGCTGAGATCTAAGAGTGTACTTTCAGTAACGGATTTATCTTTAAATTCTTACATATTATCCTTCTTTGTATAGTTAATCAAACAAAACGTCAAGAGAAAAAATGTTTTGCACACTACTGTATATATGAATATACATAGATAATATTTATGAATCGATTTTATACAAAATTGTAACTGAAGCAGTGTTTTTGTGTTTTGTGTGCGTGGCCATGATTGGACTGGATATTTTCTTATACACAGTTTCAATAATCATCAGATGAAATTTCAGGCTCCAAGCTTTATCGGTTGATTTGATGCCAACTTTGAGCCTATTCTGCCCCACTGTAAATCGTTTCGAATCTCCGTCCTTTCATAGGTCTCTTCAGTTTTGGGAACGGGAAAAAGTCGCATAGAGTCAAATCCGGTGAATATGGTAGCTAAGGCATGATTGTCGTCCCTTACACAGGGAGAATTTCTTCCCTCCTTCAATTTCGATTTGTCCGATTCGATCTCCATGATCTGCCCTGGAACGACTGTGTAATTTTATCTCCTTAACAGGACCGCCTCAAACTCCTCAATATGAATTCGTTAGAACATTCCTTCGATTTCGAATCACTTTTCAAATCTTTTTCCTTCAACACCAATCTACGTAAGTTGTCCTCGTCTCTTCTATCTATCGGTCCACTGCACCTCTTATGGCTCCAATCAATCAATCCGAAAGGTAAATTCAAACCTCTCCGTTTTTGATTTCAACCTGAATACTCCTCGTCTCTAACAAGATCTCCTCCATTGTTCTCTTGGTTCCCAGCTCTTATATCTTTTTGTTCGTTTTTAATCCTAGTTTTTAAGTATCGTCAATCCACATCAAAATTATGTATGTAGTTAATGTAGACACTTATAAAAGCAATATTGAATAAATATCTGACACAATAATTACCCTTGACAAATTTTATAACCTTCAAGACTCAAAACAAGTCACGAAACTCAAACTTTAAGAAGTAAAATCCAAACTTGACCCATTAACCCCGAACGTAAGTAACAAAAGAGGTTTCATAAACCGCCTGGGCACAGCAGTTAAATTCATAACAGGCGATATGGATGCAAATGATGCTGAATAATTGAATGAACAAACCGAAAAGTTCAATTCAAAAGTGAGATGCATATTCAAATCAAAATAAATCAAAAAATGACGGAAAGATTTAAAAATAGAACTAATCGCATTAACGAGTAACAAAGAAATATTAAAATTGTTTCCCAAGAAAAATTCCAAGGTGGCATGTTAATGAAGAACTTCTGAGAAAGCAACATCTTGGCCATATTAATTATAGCATTGATTTATTACTCAATCGCATTTCAAATATTGTAGAAGTAATATTATTGACACAAATAAACATTATTCTCAAATTCAAGATTGAAGAAAATCTAAGCAATCAATCAGTTGAAATAAATTCCAGTGAACATATTTATGAAATTTTAAAACTACAAGCATATTATAACAACACAAAAATAATACTTAATGATCGCATATCCATTCCTCTGGAGAATACTCTCTGTTCTATGTTACTCCAGTAGCTACAAACCTTAAAAAAGGAACCTATATCCTATTTCATTCTAAAAATATACAAACTATGCCCGAAAATAGACGACATCCACTATTGTAAAGAATCAAGGAACCAGGAAATACCAAACTATCATCAAGCCTAGCACATATTTTCTTGAATAAGCCATTAGAATGTTTTTAAAATGATATTAGATTAACTTCCTCTATATTGCAACCAGAGCTTAACTTTATTTTGCTAAAAAATGCACCCGAAACTACTATTAATTAACATGCGGCTACAACTCGCATACCATATCGGGTACAGCATTAATAAACTATGAAAACTGCAATATAACTTTGAACGGGGTCCATCTCTTACCAATAGTACAGCGGGAAATGAACTTTAATCCAACCATAGTAAAACTGAATATCCAAAACTCGATCAAGATACTGGACGTTGAAATTGATAAACAAAGTTATTACGGATTCAGGTCGCTTATCCTCGTTCTATTAATATTTTTTTTAGCATCTTATGCTTTTAGAAATATTAATAAGAGAAATACCATCCAACATGATGTTGCCACTGCCCAATCTACCTTAAAGTACCTTTAACCATCGCTCGGACGAGTTACATACCGTACCCATACCTGGTAACCATTATCTGAAATCAATGCGTTGTCAGACTCCATGCTTAAAATTGTATCCCTGTATCCTGGATTGCCTCGACATTCTAGACAGGCAACACCCTAAGGACGGTGTGTTGAGATCATCGTTGTGGAAAATAACTTGACCCAGTTTGTAGATGAACCCACACGAATACCAGACGTTGATAGTCATACCGCCAACACCTTGGACTTTTTTTTAACTTCTCACCCGTCGTCGTGTCATATCAGCTAATTTATCGTACATCGACCACACATTTAGAGAAATGATTCCTTAAGGAACCGTATGGCAATATGGATTTTTACTGGTCGTTATGTTTCCTCGATAACGACGTGGATGCCGCTGCTGATATGATCACAGACAGCATTCTTTTTGAAAAGAGATCAGATGAAGAGTGTCAAACCTAAAGAAAAGGCACGGTATATCTCGTGCTGTAAAGAAGCTGTCAGTGTTAGAGACATGTTTTTTCGGTCCTACTAGACTTATCCCACGGAGGAAAACTAAAAAAAGTTTAAACGAGCCAGGAATGACTGCAACGTCTTTCTCAATTTTGTGAAATTCCAATACGACCAAAAACTAAATCAAAAAATGCTACAATATCCCAATGGTAGTAAAATTTATTGGTCGTTCGTCGAAAATCTTAGAAATTCTGCCTCATCCTAATCCTGACCCATTGACAATGACATTCCAGCTAAAATCTCTTGGACTAGATCCGTTGCTTGTTACACACGTTCCGGCCAGTTCAACACATTCAGATTGTGCTTATGGGAAAAAATCGTTTTCGTAGTCGTGTAGCAGCAAGAGTACTTCAAATTCTTAATATTCACAAATCCGCCCGCCTACCTTTTGGAACGATTAATTCAAGTTGCTTGGATGGTTTTAAGTCCGACACTCTTTTTAATTTTCATCATTGTTTGCTACTTCTACTCCAGTATTATCCTTTACTGATGCCAATACTCTCTGGTTTTCGTTTTTGTTCGCGGACTCACTTTCCTGTTTGGGATGTTTTCGATGTTAACAGCATAACCAATTGAAGAGCTATCAACAGAGTGGACTACAATGCTTCCAAAATTAATGATGTCTGCTGTCATAAAAGCGAAATGTAAATACCCAGTTATGAATGGCACTTGCATTTTTGAAATCGAAAAACTTTTCGCTCTCGGTGTGTATGTCAGCGGCAACCTACGTAAAAATGACCACATATTTGATTTCGACAGAAATTCTGCGTAATGTCTACGTTTCCTCAAACAATGTAAGAAATACTTTCCCCCTCTAATCTGTCCGCAATATATAAGGCATTCATCCGCCCAAAATTGCAGTCGATGCCAACATCTGGTTAGGTGCTCCTAAAACATATCTTCAACTGCTAGATAGGATTCAAAACCGTGCGATGAGAGTCAAAGGGGATGCCAATATGTATCACTCAGTCAATGGACATCTTCTAAAACCGATGTAATGTCTCGTCTCTCTCCCTCTCTCTCTATTCCATCACTATTTCCACCATCAGTTCTCAATAGAAATCGTCAGTATTATCCACACCTGTCTTGCTATGAATGCTCATCAGTACACCCTTAAGCCCACTTTCGGGTGAACTCTAAAGCATCGTGGTTCATTCCTAAGCCGTATAACTCGCATATGGAATGCCTTGCCAAGCTCTCTTTTTCTTATTCATTATAACTTGCAAACATTTAAGACCAATTCACATCGGTACCTTAAGCCCACTTTCGGGTGAACTCTAAAGCATCGTGGTTCATTCCTAAGCCGTTTAACTCGCATATGGAATGCCTTGCCAAGCTCTTTTTTTCTTATTCATTATAACTTGCAAACATTTAAGACCAATTTACATCGGTACCTCTCTTTTTTTTCATCCCTAAGTTTCCATCTTAGGAAAAAAGAAAACGTAGCGTATGTGTATAATCAACACAGAATGCAACATCAGCAGTTACAGCACCCAACATCAGGTACAACCAGACACAGACCGTGATATGTCACATCAGCAGTAATTTCACTTTTGTTAGATACCCAAGAAATTGTTACCTTAGCATTAAAAATTAATAAAAAAATGCATTTTATACTCCACCTTAGTTAAATAATAAAAAGTCAGTGTTAGTTGCAACTAAAGAAACTAAGAGTGGTTTCTTAATCTGGGTCGACCATCAATTCTTTCTCAGATTTTTTTCGATTTTTTAGAAATGTGATCAACAAGAATTGCTTAAGTATCATACAACCTAAAGCAACTTACTTGCAGATGTACCTGTTACTCAAACAAAAATCCTTTGCACTGTGTTAAGGACAGGTTCCCATTTTAATCATAATTACTGAAGCAATTCCAATGAAATTCTTAAAGTAAATAGCAAAATAGCAAAGCATTTTCGATTCCATCGAATACCATTCAAATGTCACTTTGATACATGGTGCATTTGTCCACAGAATTACAATTACAGTACGATTTTCACCTTTACTACCACGTTGCACCTGAACACTTCGCATTCTATTTGGCCAGTACTACCTCAAACGTAAATGATCCTTAAATGGATTAATTGATTACGAAATCGAGTTTTAGTAGCTGATACGGGAACAAGCAGCAGCCATTTTCGTTGCATAGGATAATTGCAAGGATATACGGAAAATCTATCTGATATCCATGAACAGATAGTGTGCTAGCAACGATTTCCCATGATGATTGTGCCAGTGCTCTCATAGAGAAGGTGCTTTTAGAAATTGATGACCGGTGTCAATGGTTGTTCACCCTTCCCACTACCAACCGTGATGGAGAATAAAGCGCAGCATTAATGCAATAGTTGGCGTGTTAGGAAATCGTATTATTAAATTCACAGTTGATTAATCACAGGGCGGGAACCGATAACCTGGCACACCCCATACCCCATGACTGCCGACTACCGGTCTATGGTTGTTGTTCAATCGATTGAATCAGGACTATGGCCGTTGTAGATAAGTTTGGAACGCCTATTTGGTTTCGAACAATAGGGAATGGGATATGTGGGTGTGTTGCAAATGGCAAAAGGGAACAATTCAATAGCAACATGCCACAATTGACAGACAACATGAAACTGGCGGCATTATTTTGTTTGGTACAGAACAAAAGTCATACTTATCCCAGGAGTTTAATTTGCTGATATTTTATATACGAGTATGTACCTATGCATAGCGTTGTATATAAAAACCGTACGGCCCCTAGTGGGGAAGATAAATGGGTCGGACATGAAATGTGAAAAGAGTTTAACAGAAATGCGAAACTGAACATTTAAAAAGTGTTTTCACTTAAAAATAGTTTGTATAACACTACAATGCACTACGAGTAGTTTAAGAGTGGTCATTGTTTCTGAGTAGCTTTTGTTAGACTTATAAAGGTATGTCACGTCGTTGGGCTACCAAAATCAAAAAGAAAGACAAATGTTGACCTTTTATTTTGGGGGCATCAAAATTCACAAGGAAACTTGGTGAGTAATAAAATTTATCATGCTGCGATTGAAGCATGAGACTCATCCATTATCCTAGATGTTCAAACATTTCGAAGTACGAGCTTTATAGTGACATTTCTAGGTCTGGTATCCATGTCAAGCTCGTCAGATTATGCATGATGACGACAATGAAAAATACTCACTGTTCCACAAAGGTCGGAAGTAATCTTGAACATCACACTTGAGCAAATTTCGCGAGAGTAGAGATAAAATTATTCAAAAGTCTGCGCAACTACTTACATCCGCTGATGATACGCTAGTGTGCTTGCAGATATTGAAACATAATTTGGTTGTGAATGAGGACAGAGCCAATAACATACTATCAACAAGAAGGTATGAATAAAATTGATAGTCAGATGAAACAATACAGTAAACACATAAAACTTTGAGGATATCTGGTAAAGTTATACTAGCATATCACTATTTCTTTGGCATAAGAGCGCAATTGAACGACAAGAACTTGGCTGTGAACACTAAGAAGGCTGTACATAATATACTTATCATCCCAGTTCTTGGTCGTTTTAAACGTAAAATCCTTCGCATGAGGGTTTGGTCTAAAATGTGATGTCAGACTTTGTAGGAAGAGTATAAGATTAGCGAAATTGTAAATCTACCTGCTCAAAAAATTCCGCATTTATCGCTTGGAATCACTAGGGCATATATTGTAGTGTGAATATATATTTAATCTATGGCCTGAAGAAATTTCAGTTTCAATCCCCCATAAGTACAAGGACTTCTCAGTCATATTACACCTGTCAGGTAGAGGTGTTTTTCGAGTCCCCAACATCCAACGAACATATCCTATTTTTACTTGTAAAAAATTAATCTGGCATGCCAATAAGCTGGAAGTTTGAAAATTTGGTCAATGTGCATTCTTCTTTTACGAGGCTAGACCAATAATGCTATGACCAGATGGTCTTAAGAGCACAAACAGTACACGTACATTAGCCAGGGATCTGTAAGCGATATTGATAAGAATTATACCTATATATATATATCTATAGTTCGCGCGGGCGAAGGAAAGCTAGGGAGGAAAGAAAGAAAGGTACCGATGTAGGTTTGTTTTAAACGTTTGAAGGCTATAATAGTCTGGAAATAGAAAGCTTAAGAAAGCACGATATTTTAATATTCGTCTGAAGGTGGGCTTAAGGGTATGCTGATGAGCATTCATAGTTAAACGGATATTAGGTTAAATGTTTGGAGAGTAATAATAGAGCTAATTGCAATTTTAAAGGGGCACTGGTGGTGAAAATAGCGATAATGCAAGGCAATGATCTACATATTTCGGGTACTACTAACAGGGTAGAATTCAATGCTTGTATTCAACACAACACTGTCTGCTCTCGTTAGAGCAAAATTTAAATACGCATCCATTATCCATTAATGACACTTGCATCGTTGAAACCGCCAGTATGTGTGTAAATGAAAATTAATGTTGAAATGAGCACATATTCGGCCAAAAATTCTGCGAAATATCTAGGGATCCTCAAGTAGGTCAACCCAAAGTATATTTGCACCTGCTAGATACGACTCAAAACCGTGCAATAAAACTCATAGGTGATACTTTTGTAATATTACCTCGAACACCGACGTAATGTCTTATATTTCACTCTGATTTATCGCTATTTCTACCATCATAGAAATCTACAGCAGCATTCCGCCTCAGAATTTTAACCGTGACACGCGTCTCGCAATGAATGCTCATCAATCTACAAAATATCGTGATTCGATCCAAAGCCATATAACTCGTTTGTGGAATGTCCTGCAGAACTCTTTATTTTTTAGTCATTATAACCTTTAAACATTTAAAACCAACATTCATCAGTATCTGTCCTTCCTTCTTCCCTGTAAGGGTACATAAAATGTCTTGACCGGGCGCAAATTATAAAAAAAAAAATTCATCACATCACCTTAATATCATTCCTTTATCTGCTTGACAACGTGCTTCTCATGCTCGTTCTTTTCCTATCCTACATTTTCTGCTCTTATCCTACATTTCTCTCTACAGGAAGATAACCTTGTGTCAATCCAAATGTGGCCAATCTGGTTGATGGTTGATTCTTCTAATCTTCAGACTCTGTATTAAATATTAATATGATGGAAAGGCGTACTTGCCACGGCAATGTTTCACTCCGCCATAAGTTAAATGGCGTATCAGAGGTGGTGGTGAATTTTTCCTATGTGGCCTTTGGGTAAGGATAATTTTATTTTGCATTACTTTATTTATTTTTATATTTATTTATTATTAATAATATTAAATTTCGTACAATAGATTAAAAGAAAATCTTTAGTTTTCAAAAGTCTAACCTTACGTTAGGTGTATCTATAGGGTGAATTACTAAAATATATAAGTTTAACAAATACTTGTATAAAGTTCTTTGCTCATTCACTTATTACTAAAGTTATAAAAGTGAATATTGTATATTAGGTCAAAATATATTCAAATTATGTCTATCTTAATTTTTTCGTTGCTAGCCATAATCTTAAATAACACCCCGCTTAAATGTGATGGGCCTAAATGTCTTCTTATACCGAGTGGTAATGAATTCCATAACCGGTATGTTGAACGAGGTTGTCTAGAGAGAAATACGTGATATCGCGAAAAATGTTTCAGACAAAAGTCACAAGGTTCTGAAGGGGATATAAGATGGTGAGCACGAGTTTGACCTTCAGCCCCATTTTCAAGGTCAAACGAAGGCACTTTTAATTTTTTAATGGGAGCCCCTATTTTTTTTGACAGATTCGTAATCTGCGTGAAAAATTACAATTCTTTTATATGAAACACTTTTTTCAAAAATGCATTCTTTTCCCGTCAGAGGGCGCCATAAAACTTAAGACATCAAAGCCAAAATCAAGCTTCGTCACTGAAGATGATTTTGCGATGAAATTCATCATCCTGGTGCATCTTCTCCAGAACAAAATCGAGAAACGTACGTCGCTTCAAATGGCCCATCGGCTTCAATTCTTGAATTAGCTTGATCTTGTATGGGTATACACCAAGATCCTTACGCAAAATATGCCATAATGTGGTCTGAGCGATGCCCTTGATTCTTGAGAACGCCGTGGAATTGACTGATTTGGATTGTTTGCTAAGGACGTCTGAACGGTAGCGATATTTTCGACACTTCGACCAACCCGTTGTCTCACTGATACGGCAACATCACACAACGAATATGTAGACTCAAATTTTTGTACTAAACTTGTTATTGCCTGTCTACTAGCGAGAGAATTTCGACCGAAAATTGGAGTTAACGCTCTTAAAGTTGCAGTCACCGACTCCAAATATCTGTAGAAAATTTTTATAATTTGCAGGCGTTGTTCGTTAGTGTACTTTACCATGATGAAAATGTTGAGTTTACTGAATAAATTGACAGTGACAGTTTGATGATTCGTGAAAGAGTGCGTTCACAAATTAAATTCAAAGTTGTCAAGTCTCTATTGGAAAACCTGTAAATATTTACAGTATAAACATAGTTCATTTTATAAAATTTTACATAAACTTGTACAACAGTACTTACATAGTTCACTTAAAAACATACAAAACATAATAAAAGGTAAAAATTAAGACTTAATGACCAAATAAACAAATTGAAATAAAGAAAGTAACGCTCATGTTGTGAAACCGAATTCAATTTAATTTGTTGAATTACAACATTCCCTTTTCTTTATTTTTAAATTAATGAGCATTAGTTTATTTTCTTCAATTTCTTTTTTTATGTTGAACAGTTCATTTTCGTGTTGTATTTCCAACTGAATTTGCTCAATCCTCTTTTGAAGCACTTGCTCACTAAGGCTTAATTTTGCCTTTTTAGTTGTTGGTGTCTATAAGTTACTTAGCTGAAGTGCTCGGTTCGGGATTTACATTTTCTTTTTGAAGTTTTTCCTACATCATCTGTAAAATCATCTGAAATCAGTTCCTGAATAGCGAAGTCAAGCTCAGCAGGTTCATTGGGCTCATTTCCACCACCAGTTGCTACCAGTCGGAAGGTAGAAATATGTGAGCGGGCGTTATTTTTCAGCCGTCCTCACTGCGCTTTTATCTGCTGTAACGAAAAATTCATTCCGTACGACTTAAGCTTCTCGCAGATTTTTTTCCACGTCTCCAACTTCTTAACAAACATTGATTGGTTGTTAATCTTGCAGTCCACTATGTTGATATATTGCTTGACAGTGTCCTTCAAAATCTCCTTTTCCTTCAGTGTCCAGTTCCGTTCTCTTTCCCGTCTCTAGAAAATCAATAAATTACTTTCTAATTTCTGTTCTTTTTTCTTTGAATGTACACTCAAACCGAATTAACTTACTTTTTCCATTTTTTTCGTATTGAGTCCTTTTTTAATTTGTTAAAACTAATTCACATAAAAAAGCTATCCAGAAAAATCAAATTCAAAAGTCAAATGTCATTTTTATTCCCGAACTCTCATTCACAATTGTAGGTGTAGGTCACAATAAATAGCTAAAGTCGACTTTAGATAAAGTTGGCTTATTTCTACGAATCACTAAATTAAGGTTTGGAGTCACTAAATAAAGTAGGCCTTAGAATCGACTTTAGCTTTTGTTATTCCTAAGGACCTTCAACTTTGAGTATGTTACAAGGTGTAAGGCACAAAAAAAAAAAAAAAAAAAAAATAGAGGTGACATCACCTGTGGTCAGTTTTTAAAAGAGTGTATTTTTAAGGATTCCCTAAATCCTGTAAACTTTTAGTCGGTGTTCGGGTTCGTCCGAGTTTTTATTTTTATGTAATTTAAATATGCGTGATTTGTATTTTGTATTTCTGTCAAAAAATCCTGCTACTTTTCTGAACTTTTGGTGATATCTGGATTTTTGTATGGTGAATTCGTTTTATACATTTTTTTCGTTGTTTAGGACTTTCTTCAAATTTCATTCTTTTGGCAAGAAGTGAACTAGTTGATATGATGAGAAGCTCTGTGAGTGTAATTGTTCAATTTCTTAAAGAAGAAATTATAAAAAGCACTGAAAATACCCAAATAGAAGTTGAAAAGAAAACACTCTCGCAAAACTGATTTTAAGACACGGTGGCTCAAGGCTGGCAGAATCGAGGAAAACAATTTTAAAGCTAATGAAAAATGGCTAAACGGTTCTATTGCATTCTATAGAGCACCAGATTAAGCAAAGGAACGTGGTCGTCTGGAAGTGAGTTTTGAGACTTCTTTCTAAAAAGGTTTGACCCTTGAGAGATTCGGTACCTGTTAGTGTCCTCAATTATGCTACCCCAATGAGCTTAAGAGCTTCCGGACAGATTCAAGCTTCCAAACTTCTTAAAGAAGTAACTGTAAGCCCCAATAGAGCTGAAAAATACAGAAAAGTATTAAAAAAGTCGCAGAAGAAAAGTTGTATGACTGGAGAAGATGCTTTGGCAGTATTAGTCTCAGCGAAACTATCATGACACCAATATAATGTGATAAGAATGAGTGCTCATGAAAAATTTCCTTCGCACAAAGTTATTCAGACAGAAAATAAAGAACTGGAGAAATATTCCTTACTATGGGGTTTCGATTGTAGCTCGGGACATTGTTCCTATAAACAAACTTTTCACGGTCCAGAAGCAGATGATCCTGGCATTTCCATAACATGTTTAGTCCCCATTCGATTTATAAGTGCTGAAAATACCATATAATCTGGCAAAACCCTTGCCCAGCTTCCACGAATTATTGAAGGCCTTTAACAATTAAATATATTACAGAGTCAACTGAAGTTTCGAAAGCTGAAAAAGCCCGAGTGGATGCATACATTGAAAACCATGATTGATGGAAAAGTTTATAATGCTTTAACTGAAACCACCTCAACCCAAAAATGTTATTTATGTAGAGCAACTTTGAAGGAATTCAAAAAAATCGAAGATATGATTACACGACAAGTAAAAGCAGAACACTAATCTTTTGGAATGTCTGTTTTACACAGTTGGATACGAATGTTTGAATGCCTTCTGCATTTAGCATACAATTAACGATTAAAAAAATGGCAAGTTCGCGAAAGTGACAAAGAATTCGTGGTAGCAAATAAGGCACAAATTCGAAGGGAATTCCGAGAACGATGTGGATTAATTGTCAATAAACCAAAACCGGGATTAAGTAACACGAACGATGGCAGCACGGCAAGGCGTTTTTTCCAGAGCCCTAAACTCTCAGCCGAAATAACAAAAATAGAAATAGAACTTATACAAAAAAACTTACACTATAATGATTTTACTTGTCCGTTTAAATTCAGGAAATTTGCACTTGACACAGCGAAATGCTTCGTCAATAAATATCCCTGGTATCATATGCCTCTAACTAAATATTTTATTCATGGCCCAGAAATTGTATCATCTGCACTGTTGCCGGTCGGCCAACTTTCGAAGGAAGCGCAAGAAGCGCACAACAAAGATTTTGAAATTTTCCGCGAGAGCTTCTCAAGAAAATCAAGCCATGAAAAAACAAATGAAGGTGTATTTAATTTTTTTTTACTGAGCTCGGATTCCAAGCAAAAATTGCATAAAAAAAATCCAGTCTTTTCTCAAAGAAGCACTCAACTTGCTGAAACTCTCAAGTGTCCAGGAATCAAACGCTCTTCCTGAGTCTAATAAGTCTGATGATAGTAATGATGACAGTGATGATAGTGATGATATCTAGGAACGTAATAACAATTTTTGGTTTTCTTTTGTATTTAGTGAACAAATTTAATGTAATTGTTTTTTTTTTTTTTTTTTTAATTTATAAGTCTCAATAAATACCCATGTAAGAGTAAGGATAGGTAAGGAAGGTAAGTGTAGTGGATAAAAATTAGATCTTCAATAAATCTTCTTTAGGTTTATAATATTGAAAAAAGGCACATTTCAGTAAAGTGGGCGATTTAGTGGGCATGTCGGGTGGGTGAGCTTAAAAATATTTTGGGACTGGTCTTAGGATCTTAGAGGAAACCGTGGCTGCAATAGCAAGCATCTCAACTGAATACGTTAACTATATCTTGCACGAGATTTTGGCATGAGAAAGCTATCCGCGCGATGGGTGTCGCGTTTACTTACACCGGAGAACAAGCGTAATCGTGAGACCACTGCAAAGATATGCATATTCGTGACCGTCGATAAGACATGGATTCATTGGTACACATCAGAGATGAAAGACAAATCGAAACATTGGGTTTTACCTGGTGAACGTGCTCCAAAGAAGGCATCACCGTGCCTTCGGTCGGAAAGGTGATGGCCACCGGTTTTTGGGATGCGCGAGGAGTGATCCAAGTTGACTATTTAATGAAGGGAAAAATAATCACAGGATCATACTACGTCGATTTATTGGGCTGATTTACAGCCAATTTGAAGAAAAAAATTATCACATTTGGCGAAGAAAACGATGCTCTTCTACCACGATAACGCACCGGCTCACACCTCAGAAGTCGCCACAGTCAAATTGGTCGAATTGCATTATGAATTGCTCCCTCATCCTCTGTATTCTCCGGATTTGGGTTCCTGTTACTTCGTTTTGTTCCCAAACCTTAAAAGGTCGCTCACTGGAAAGAAGTACGGGTCTAACGAGGAAGTCATCGCCGCCGCGGAGGAGGCCAACAAAAGTCGTACTATCCGGAATGATTAAACAAGTTGCAGCACCTCTGGGAAAAGTGTATCGAGTTGAAAGGGGATTATATGAAAAAATAAATTGTCAAAACCTAAAAATGTTGCGTGTTCATTTCTAATCCTAGTATTCATCAAACTGCCCTCCTATTTTAATATATCTTTATTGTGAAATAAATTTTATAAAAATAACATGCATTCCATTCAAACTTACAGAGTTAGACTTTATTTTTGAAATGAAATTTTGAAAGCACATGAGAGTCTTTTACTCTGACGAAGGGAAACATATCAACACCCTCTGACTCTTCATTTCGCTAAGGGAGCTAAATGGATTAATTCTGGTGATTTATACCTTTTCCATATGTTAAATGCAACATTTCTTTCATTTCTAATTTGCTCAAAAATTTTTTTTATACTGCACGCGCACCAAGGGGATATGAATACCCTTTTACTGGCTTTTCTCCAGGGCGCTGGCGGGTAGTGTAGTAGTTTGTAACTCAGGTGTGTTTGGTTTCGATATTTTTCCCAGAGGTGGTTGTCAAACTGGACGGGACAAACCAGTGGATCTTAGTACATGCTAGTTGTTAGTTCGTTACATTAAGCCCATTCAGCAAGCACTCCAACATCAGTGGTATGCCTTCATGTCAGAGTTGACGCCGACGGGATTTTCATATAACTGCATACAAATTCTATAAAACAGATTTTTTCAGAGAATTGCCTTGCACGAGATTCGAACCCGCGACCCTCTGCTTGCAGAGTCTAAGCATATACCACTACACCACGGCCACCCCAAGTCCGATTTGAACCATGGAATAATCGTATTTTGAATAGGTTTCGATTTCAAAAGTACACGATCATCAAATACTCAAAGTATTGTCTTGAAGGAAAGATACTTGAGAGTCTACAGAAGGTATATGGTATAATAAATATTTTCCCAATTCACGCCTACGATATTTATTTCCAAAAGTTCCATGTTAATATTTCTAAAGTGTCTGGAGGTTACAGCTGTCGGTTCACTTTTAGGTATTGTAGATCAAGAGAGGCAAAGATGAGTTCACGGCAAAAAATTAATAAAGAAAAACATCTACAATAGCAAGCTTTGTTAACGTTATGTCAAGATTAAACGAACAATACCAAAAAAAAAAAAAAAATATTTTTTTTAAGTTAACTTTCTGGTGTTGGTTGTAGTGGTACATGAATTGCATTATCACTTATTGCAGCAAAAGCATTTATTTAAACACAGTATCAGCTTATTGCAAAAGTTCACTAATTTTGCTGTGATTGGCTTTTCAGTTGTATGAATGTAAACATTTCCGCTTCTCGTGCAAGCAGCTGACAGTTGTCCACTTTGTTTGAAGTGAAAGGATTTCTTGTTTTGTGTTGTTGTCTTTCTTCTCTATAGCCGCATGTGCTCATAAAAGTATGACGCTGAATATTTTTTTTGGTTTTTTTATTTATAATTTGCGTGCCTTTAAAATGCTTGTACTTTTTGCTTGGGAGGATGCAAAAAGAGGTACCGATATACCTTGGTCTTAAATGTTAGAATACTATAATGACTAGGAAATAAAGAGCTAAGCAGGGCATTCCATAAGCGAATTGTGCGGCTTAGGAACGAATCACGATATTTTAGAGTACGTCCGAAAGAGGGTTTAAGGTTATATTGACGAGCATTCATAGCGAGACGGGTGTTACGGTTAAAAGTTTGAGGAAGCGGAATGCTACTGGCTCCAGTAACAAAACTGCATCCAAATATAAGCTGCATTTTGTAAAATGACATGCTTAGAACTAACCATCTTTCATTCATTAAATACCGTGATACTAGGATGGTTGGACTTATCATATGTTGGGATGCTAATGATCAGAGCACTATAGCAAATATAACGTGAGAGGCAATCATATTCATACTAGCATATGACCTGGTTGCCAATAATATTGACTCTCAGCCAGCATTTTTTGCAAAATTAATAAAGAAAGTAACCGACTTAAGGCTTTCTAACAGGTACAGTAAGGAAATTATCGGCCAGAAAGTAATCCCACGACTCTCCAGGTATCGTCATCAGAATCAAGTTGAATCCAGCTTCTCTCACTAAAACTGCTAAATAACACAAAATAGCATAGCTGATGAATGAGGCCATCGGACATACTCTTGCTTTCTTTGATTGCCTGTCTTGCCTTGCACTGGCATACGAATACATACCGAAACTTTTTTGAATAACGAGAATAAACTTTCTTACCAAAAATCGGGAAAAGATGACTACTCGCATGGCAAGAGTTTCAGATATATAAGTCTGATCTCCTTCAAACTGAAGAACATGGCGAGAATGATCGAGCTTAATTTGCGAACAACTGCTTTGCGAATAAATCATCTGTCCAAGATACAACTTGCTTATCAACTCGGTAGATTCTATGAGACTACTCAAAATCTAGGGCAAAATTGGAGGCATACGCGGTAGCATGAACGTTAATTAACGAGAATTTTTATGGTTCAATCATTGATGGTGTCATCACCATTCCTTCTTGTTACGATAACGTAAATTTGACTGTGTTGTCTGTTTGATAATGTATAGTGACCGTCTGCTCTATGCACAGACAGCCATAGACGTACTCGTAATCTAGAATTGGTGCATTAAATCCTCTTGAAATTTAGGCTCTCATTACAAGAACGAAAGTTCTGACTGGTGATCAGACCTAGTGCTTAAAGCTATCAATTTTTGTTTCTCTAAAAGAAGTTTCGTATTTTCGTCACGTCAAAAACCTTAAAACAGCGGTCGGCCTTCGGCATGTTATATGTCTTGACTTCGAGCAAGATTATCTGGATCTATGTTAAGACCAGTTATATTCTATGTGGGATAAATCTGGTGAAACAAGCTTTTACAAAAAAATATGGCACTGCTGTTTTTACCAGACTCCAGGACGGCCTGTCTGGATTATATGGGGCTTTTCCTAGCACCCCTATTCTGCTCTAGATGCGGATGAGTCTTACTCCTCTCGATGTCCATATCATCGGCTGCAAGGTCGTTTTCCTTTAAACAAGAAGCGGTATGTGGTGCAACACGCACTAGAGTTTTAGTAAACTTGGCGCCGACTCATTCTGTTTACTGAAATGACACCAGAATTCCTTTTGCTTTGAAAATACGAAATCGGCTTTCCATATACCCAAGAATGGTTTTCCGCATAATCCAAGAAGGCGAATGAATGTAGTCCGATCTTAACTGATTTCTCCAAAACCGATCTAGGATTCAGGTCTTATGACTTTCTGATTTAATGAGGAAAACTTGGGTCTAACTTCCAACTGAAAGCATACGCAATCCTGATGGCAATGAACTGTTTTGTGAAAAATCGGTGGAAGAACTTACTAAGCAAAGATCAAGGGTCAGTTTTTCAGGACCCCAAACTCCGCAAGGAATACTTTTGTCTTCAGTAAGGATGTCCATTGAGTTGGGTTTTACTCGTATATGAGCATAATTGCATGAGGATTTAGCTATCCCTCAGTAGGAAGGACTTAGACGACCAGTAAGCCATCATAAAGTGGCACTAATGTGAGTTGCTCTGCCTTGTAAATGGAACATACAAGGAGTACAATTGATTACAATTCTCTGTTTGAGTACCCAATGAAACCAAAAATGGATATATTCTAAAAATTGTTATCCAGGAAAGTTTATCACGCCAAACTTTTACTATAGAGCCAAACAATTCGAACATCTTGCAGAAATGTAAATCTATTCTCTAAAATAAAAATATCATCATATCGCTGTCTTCCATCGTCAAAGCACCAACGAAGATGTCAAAGTAAATAATTCATCGTAGGTATTTCAACGATATAGGTAGAACATGTTTTCACCAACGAAGCGTACAGCAACTCAAAAGAAACAAATAAAAATAACAAACTCACCAAAGAACTCATTTGTAATAGTTTCCGGTGATAGCTCACAAAATTCCACAAAGTTACGATGTGCCAAATGTTTATTAGCAACATGAGCGCCATACCATATTTTTCCGGAAGGGAAAGGTGAAGCGCATAAAATATAAATTCGTCTTGAAATCTGTCTCAAAAAATCTCTTTTATATGCATCAATAAAGTTGATTGGTCCTGAAGAAAAGGACTACCAAGGCAGTTCTGGTAAAATGTTGGCAAAATGCAAATGGCGATACGAATGTTTTCTTGCTGTTTTCTTTTTTCTTTTTCCCATACACACTGAATGGATGCTTCGTACGGAGTGTAAATATTTTAAAGCATTCGCGTGACAATTTAACTGAGAAAAAAAGAAAGGAAGAGGAATACCGAAGAAGTCATGTGCGAACGAACATGTCGAGGACAAGCAAGGAAAGATTTTCATGTCCTTCACGATTTTTGTTTATGTTATTTTGTCATTGCCACATGGGCCATGTTGCTGTTTTTGTTATTATTTTCGCTCGTACTGATATTGAAGGTGGAACTGTACATAGTTTCAGTAGTCATTGTCATCGTAATCTTCATAGTCATCGTCAGTCCGTGCTTATGACAAAGTGAGAGAAAATGTCATAAACATTTATGACAAAGTCTCTATGCCATTTTGATTCTTGTCAGCGGTTGTCACCACAGCAAGCACTTAAAATTGCTTTCGGCTCCCCAAGTGTGAGACAGATCATAATCCACATACTCGTGTTCACACAGTACCCTCAGATATAATATATATCACAGCAATGTAGAACATAGAAAAAAAAAATAAAAAAATAAAAAAAATAAAAAATTGAAGGGCCAAATACAATGTAAACGGTTTGAGGTTTTATAACCGAAAACATTTTGAAACTCTGTGTCAGCATCATAAACAATTTAAAGTAACACTTCGATGAATATGACAGTTGTAACATTGTTAGCACTTGAGCATGGCCATGTGCCGGATATCCGATTGATGACGGAAATGAAATGATGTCATACTTATGCGGCAATTACGCCAATATCACTGCGGCTTAGCATTTAATGAAATTTCAAAAATGATTGTCTAGTAGGTTTCGTCGAAGCGGATTTGCCTACAAGTGTGGTGCACATGTGTTTAGCCAGTCAAAGTGTTAATCTCAGATACTTGCAAATGATACGGATACGAGTAGGTGGTACGAATATCAGTTAAAAAAATCTGTAAATTCATTGTGTGTAAAAGATGTTTGACAAGTGTCGTGCACCACAACCAGCTGCAATGTAAAACAAATTCCTTCTGGACGCCTGATTTCAAACAAAAGAAAAAATGTATGCAGTAGGCTGCTTGAAGCTAAATGAAATCAGAAATCGGATGTAGGTCAGGACACTAATGTCGTTAAATGGATATATTTTTTGAAATTTTAATTATGTTACAGTAATTAATTTAACCTTTACGTACAAACATTTAAGCCTCTAGAAGCCTAGATAGGGCCTAGTTCCGAACTCTGACTTACTGACCTCTGACTGAATGTAGGATATCCAATCGTCCGCGGCGTCATAAGTAATCCCATTTGAGAGAAGGCGGGAAAGCAGTGAGCACAAAGGCAGCTTTCCTTCATCAGGACAACGGCAGAGAATATCTATGTACGGATCACCGGCGGGATCCACTGCTCTAGTCAGGTTCAGCGTCTCGGAACACACCCTCCCTTAGGCCTACTTCAATGTACTCCAAAAATGTGTCGAGATCCTAGAGTAGAGAAGTCGGCACAAAAAATCTAAATACGCCAATGACGGATCTCATAACCTCTGCGAAGCTATTTCTACCGAAAAGTATAGTGGTGGGATTTCTTCCCCACCGTGAAAAAAAAAGCAACCAACAGCCTCGGATACTCACGGATATAATGTTGAAAAACCCAGCAAACGTTTTAAAACAAATTTCGGCCTTACATATGGAATGTAGACAGACAATGTGCTGCTAAAAATCTAGCGGAGGCCTTGTTATAAAGCAGGCTTTACCGCAATCCAAGAAGTACGATGGGATGAGCCGCTCAGTATATCGAGGAAGCCACACGGAAAAAATCTTAAGCTTTCGGCATGTAAGCTTAAGACTTAAGCTAATAACTATATGCGTCGAGAACGAATTCAGTCATAATTGCGTCATCAAAGCCAAAAACCACTTCTTTTTAAACGGAGGATGACTTTGATAGTGCAGCTTATGATATGAATATCAAGGGGAAGGAGATAAATCAATGCATCTAAAGCGGTGCCAAACACGCAAGGGAAAGCCGCAATGCAGCCAAGACAGACGCATGAGATAAAATTTATCTTATCATAGCCGTTAAGATCCAGATCGGTGACAGGCCCCATGTTTCGCCGACAGCGCCTTATAGGCTTTCGACGTATGACACCAAGGATGACACCCAAATACTTAGTTTCCTTAGAGAAACGGATTGTGATACCAGTCAGTTTCCTCTCTCTTATAAAGAGAATAACCTAAGTTTTGAGAGGATTGACTGAAAACCCATATCTAGTACGCCAATCGCCTGCTTTAGAGCAGACAGCCGTTAGTTTTCTATTTTGCATGCATTGACGATAAACAGTTATCCATTTTGAATCTAGTCTCCTACGCATAAATTGTCTCCATTACCAGCGCAATAAACTCTTGTTTAAATGATTAACAACGTTCTTCACCGTTAGCTTCAAGACTTAATTCAAAAAATTGTGTGCAAATGTTCTTGAAATATATTACCACCGGGCAGTTTCTCGGTAACATGTTATGTAAGTGTCAATTCCAAGTGTGAAAACATAAAATGAGTGATTGCTCTAAGGATAGGTGTGGCGGTCTTGAATATTAAGTGGACATTATTTGTAATATTTGTGGTATTTCCATATCATACAATCACTCACCATCCGCGATAAATAAACATCTCAAAAATGTTTATAAGTACGATCCTGAGACTCAGTCATTAATATTGCAGCTTCCGGTTTACAAAAGAAAGAAGCACAACTTAGCTTGCAGGAGCTAATGTTAATTAAATATTGCCCAACAATATTGAAAACAATTCTTAGTCTTTCACTGAAATACACTAAGAACATAATTAGATGAGAACTGAGCCCGCACATTACCTGAATACACCACTTCTTGTTGGGTGTAAGGCGTCAACAACATCTTCTCACCAACTCATTTTAAGCTCTGTATACCTGTCTTTAGGTCTGCCTGATGAAATTTCAAGTCGGAAAGATTTCGTTTGCACAAATATGCTTTCACTGCTGACATAATCAAAATGTTTTGTCGAATTTGGGTGGCAAAAAAGGATTGTCTAGAGAAAATCACCCACAGATCCCTTGGAATACTTCTGTTTGTGCACAGTGACATATGGGACTTCGTGTGCCCCATGTTTATCCTTCCGCGTGTTGGAGCAGCTGGCAAAAGATTATAACAAAGAATTTCCCGTCGCGTTTAAAATTCTTCTAATGACTTTTACGTTGACGATATTGTGTCGGGCGGAGATTCAATCCCTGAAACCACGTTTAAAAGGAAGTGTATAGCCGAACTCTTATCTAAAGCCGGTTAACAGCTAAGTAAGTGGCAAAGCAATTATCCCGACCTCTTTCAAATTGAGGAACAACCTCTTAATAATGTTCGATTTGAAAATGAATCCGATTCGTACGTCAAAGTTATTGCCTTATACT
Organism: Volucella inanis; assembly: GCA_907269105.1. Classification (NCBI taxonomy): domain Eukaryota; kingdom Metazoa; phylum Arthropoda; class Insecta; order Diptera; family Syrphidae; genus Volucella; species Volucella inanis. Next base: position 107,733,831 of record OU026156.1, read on the forward strand.
GGAATTCACAACGTACCGCTTTAATTTTGTTGCTAATGATCCTGCCACTAAATGAGATATTTTCTACGATATTGCGAGAATCTTCTATCCTTTTGGAACTATGATAAAAAAAGCTACATTGGGACGATATCCTTCCGGAAAAAATCATCCAAAAATGGTCTAAAATTGGCGAATAACTTCCATGCTTACTAAAATCAGTGTCCCTCGTTCAATCGACATGACAGATTTATCAAAGCTCGAACGTCTTCACTTGGTGCGACTTTTAAGTAGGCTATTGGCAAACCCACTATGTTGGGTCGATGTCATTGAAAACCGAACCGCCGAAATTTTCATTATCATACCTCGCAATCGATGGTATCATTGTAAGTCGAATGAGAATGTGAGATTGTGCTTTGCGCGCCTTAACACCATTGTTGTTGAAAGAAAGTTAAAAAATTGGGCATAACATACATTTCCTCACAACATTCAAAAAGCAAGCAGGGAGAGAAAAAACAATTTAATCCAACTTTCTTCGTTTCTCACCCTGATGCTTATGTGCATCGTTTCATCTTAAATCCTAACGAACTTCTAAAGAACTTCTATCTAATGAAATTTATAACGCTAGAAAGTGATAATAAGATGGCTACCGAATTTTGGTGAAGCAATTCCCTCTTACTCAAAGCAGTGTCACATCGCTAAAAGCTGTTAAATTTCTAACCTAAACCCTTTCTATTTGATGAGAAAATAACATACTACGTGTTGGATGTCGAATCTAACATTTCGTTTAACGCAAAATATTCCATCATTACTCCAAAGTGGCACAAGTTGAATAACACTGTAAGTGATAGAGATTAGGTCTTGGCCCATGTTGTGCCAAGAATTTATCCATTTTTATCTGCAGCGCAAAGCAATAATGGTGAAATGACCTTAATTTTTACCGAGATCTAATTCTCATGACACGCGCCTCCTCCATAAACATGACAACCATTTTTTTTTGATATGCCTTTCCTATGCAAGGCTCAATACAAAATTTCAGAAAATTTTGAACTAACAAGGCGTAGACCGTAGACCTAATCGGTGCAGAATAATATGGTTTCGAACCCGGCAGACCCTGTTACCGCAGGTTACCCTTCTTATGCACTTTAGCAATTTTCCAGGAAATAATTTTGCAAACCAAGCTTTTGGGATGAGTAGCCTAAGGTGAAACCCCGAACGGCAGGGCCCTTTCCGGTCAAATTTCCCATCAACTTTCGAAGAGTCTGACCCCGTCATCATCGAACTATTAAAGATGCCCCTCTGATGTTCTGAATTCCCACCCTCCTCAACAACGCAACCCCTGGTAACCCCAAAAGAGTGAAGTTCGAATGTGTTAGCAAAAAATTAAAAATTCCAAAGATTTAGAGCCCATACAGAAATCTGTAAGGATGGAGATGAAAACCGCAACGTAGAACCAGTGTCGGTGGTGAAAATCTGGAAAGAATTGTGCGAAACTCACAAGTCAACTCTAGCGGAACTACCTTTTCAAATTCTGTTAAGTTACTTGCACATGCAAACAATATTGACATAATGAGAAGCCTATAGCAAGGTATCAATAAAGTGTTTGCGGCTACAACTTTGAGGCAGTAAGGCAATTTATCTACCTTGGTTCCGCTATCAACTCCAACGACACAAGCGTGAAAATCATGCAAAGAAGTACTCTTGCTAATTGGTGCTTCTCTGGTTTTAGAAAGCAGTTGAGTAATAAAGCCCTCACTCGAGCAATCACAAGACTTTATATAAGCTTTATGGAGCTGGACGCTGACGAAGGCGAATGAAAATGCTCAAGATCGCTTCGAGGGAAAAATTTTTCATATAATTTTCGGATAAAGTGATGTAGACATTTCAACAGCGGACTATACTGTCTATATATTGATGTCGACCTTTCGGGAAAAGCTCAGATAACTCAGCTTACGGGACAAGGTCAGCTTGAACGCATGGACACCAGTTTCTTGGTGGTGCACCCAAGTGCAACGCGACATCAGCCACCTGGAGGCAGCTGGAAAAGTAAATAAGTAAGTGTTCCGAGTTGATAAGAATGTGCGGATGTCTAGACCGGTTGGAAGCGTTAAAGTAATTTTAAAGTTAATCTTGATAAGTAGAGACAGCATGATGTTGTCTTATTATTAAAATACAGGACTCTAGTTAACCAGTTAGTTAGGTTATGTTGCGATTTTGCACCAGATCATCTTTACATTTATCTATGTACATACCTGAATACCCTTACAAATTTACTAATTATGGAACCCAATTCTGCACTTGCAAGAGATTATGCTTTATTTCAAAATTGCATCTCGTTATAAGGCAAAACAACCAAATACTTGTGCAAACGTATTTCTTACCTGACTAATGCACTCGCAATTAGCTTAATGAATGCACCCTCACAAATGCTATCACATAAAGTCAAATCAAGTGCGAGTCAATATTTTCACAACGCGAAACTTAAAATAGAGTTGCAGGAAGAACCCAAGCACCTGAGTTCACCATTTGTTTACTTAAGAGTTTAAGGCACTTCAAACAGGTGTTTTCCTTCCGAGAACTCCATGCAAATTGAAGGGTTCATAGCAAAGAATTTAATTAACGAAAATGAAAAGAAAATAAACGACACCGGCAATGATAACGGCAACGGGAATGACTGCCATCTGGAAGGAAGTTCAAAAATCTGCAAAAGGCTAAATTGATTATTTGAAGAGAGTCAACGCAACATACTCACACTCCGAAAGTGAATTCAATTTCATAGAATGTTCTGAAAGAAAAAATTCCCAACTGCAGTGTCTGGATCCGAAGGAATGTCTCTCATGGCAATGTCGTTATTTTGTAGTGTCCAAGGTTTATTGGCAAATCCTTTACTGTGTGCATGACTATTCCATATAGCGCAATTAGATGTCCGCATATTGTCAGCGTATTGATTTTATGTTTCCATGATCCCAGACATTGAGGAATTTTGTACATCTGGTACTAGAATCAGAAGTGAATTCCTTCCTAAAGAAGACGAAGAACAAGAATAAAAGGTGAAAATAATTATATTTTAGACATTAGGAAAAGTTTAACTATTGTACATAAAAAGTTTAAGAGTAGTAAGTGAGTATACAAATATATTTAGATACAATCATATGTGTAATACCTCTTCAAGTAGTATCAATCATTTTTAGAGGCCGATTGGGATCGGAAGGCCTTCTCGGGAGATAACGAAAACATAGAGTTGCTATTCAACGAAGTTTTTGAAATACCATACTGCCCTATGCCCAGAATAGTTTTGACGTTTGTGGTCAGGCATAAGAAAATGTAACTCTCTACTGTCTTTATACCAGCCTTAGATGTAATCCACGTGCTTTATGCAGTTCAAATTGACTTGCAATCAATCCTCTCAAAACTGCGGTTGTTCTCTTTACAAGAATACGGGATGTGTATCTCATCTCATCCAGTTCTTTAATGTATCATTTGTTTCCCCAACGAAACTTAGTATCTGGGTGTTGTCCTTCATACCAAACTTCTTTGCATTAAAAATGGCATTTTCTGTTAGGGTCATTATAGTAGATCTACACGGTTATAATAAGACTAATTATATCATATGTGTAGCGTCAGTTGTCTGATGGAACTACTTTCACCTTTTAGGAGCGGCCAGTCTCGGCTGTCATCAGCAGACCAGTAGAATGTTTCCCAACTCTTTGCCGTCTTTTAGTTTGAAGTAAATTGCTTACTAAGCATGTGCTAGTCACAAGTGACACAATATTCTGCAGTTCAAACTAAGACCTACGTTAAGCCACAAAATTTTCAAAAAGTCTTACCATACTACCATCAAACATAAAAAATCGATATTGCCAGGCAGTCAGAAGCAATGTATTAAAGTTCATCCGATAGGGCAATAGTTTGCTAATGTGCTCGCATGACTCTTCAGGTTGCCAGGCAGATTAAACGAATGCTTTCCGACGTCTCTAAGAGGTCAGTGGCTTTCCAGCTGTCCCTCAGTAGGAAATACTGGCGGCGCGATGGGGCACTATTCTTTTACTAAGTATTTCAGTGTACTGAGCATAAGTGATACAACACCCTGCGACGCTTGTTGTGGAAGTGATAGCGATACGGGGTAACACTACTATAGTTATATGCAACTATAGTTGCATTAGGTTGCATGTACTTGATGAAAGATTAACAAATTTGCTTACAAGGAGTACAATGTACTAATACTTTGTCTAAATGCTCTGTTCCGACAAAAAAATTGTAAACAATATTCTTTTAGTAATTAAAAAAAGAAAAACTACAGCACATAGTTTGACTGAACGACTATGATCCGTTGTAGCCTGAAGGACCGTTGTCCCTTGTAGTGATCTTTGCACTATTTTTTTTTTCTTGGCTGAGAGAAAATAGGGTCATTGAAGATCTATCGGCCAAGTCGAATACCGGTCCAAATATCTAAAATCTCCATTAATTTCTAACATCCCTTAAAAAATATTATAAAACAAACCTTTTAGTTTAAGCGTAATTTTTTATCACAAAACACTACGAATTTTCGCAATACTTAGAAAAACCCACATTGACTCACATATTTATGACATAATCATGAATATAGGGTTTTCCAATAGGGACTTGACAACTTTGAATTTAATTTGTAAACGCACTCTTTCACTAATCATCAAACTGCCACTGTCAATTTATTTAGTTAACTTAACATTTTTAGAATGGTCGGAGTCGCAAAATCATCTTCAGTGACAAAGCTCATTTTTGGCTCAATGTGCTTCATGAATCACCACTTCATCCACAAAAAATAACTGTTTGGTGCGGTTTGCATGCCGGCGGCGTTATTTGGCCATATGTTTTCGTCGACGATAACGATCGTCACGTTACTGTGAATGGTCAGCGTTATCGCGCTATGATCGCCGATTATTTTTGGCCCGAATTAGAAGATATGGACTTGGACGACAAAATTTCGTATCGCTGCGAGTAAGCCAGCAACTTATGGTTTTTTTAATTGGACACAGGTGGCACTTGTTCTCTTCTTGGTCTAATTGGAGATCATAGCCTTTGTAGTCAATAAAGTGAGCCGATAAACCGATATTTAAAAGCCTACGGTGATGTGAGGGGCCTGTGAAGGAGTTCCTAAACATTACAACAACTTGGCAGAAAAAAGCATGCAACTCAACCCTCATGGTCCTCAAGAGCTCCTGTGGTGCCAACATAGTGGGCATCAACTGGTTTGATGCATTTAATTGCAAATTTTTTGTTGCTAAAGATAAAGTTGTATCACAGATCTTGAGTAAGACGAGAGAAGAAAATACAAAAGCCTCTTTATACGAAATTTGAGTGTAGTAAGTATTTTGTAGGTCATCACACACTTGAACCCAACTGTCTTACTAAATTTTTCAAATATCGACCAGTACCGTTCGCTATGAAGGGCAAAGTTCGGAAGGACGCCAGTCAATGGGCAGGATTCACAGTTCCTGTTGAAAAGTCTAAGGGCAGACTTCACATTTACGGGAATCTTCGCATAACAATCAATCCTCAACTCAACAAAGTACAAGAAGGCCAATATATTTACAAAACTGGATTTCACTGAAGCGTATCTACAGATTTTTCCAGACAGGGAGTCAGGGAAGCTATGTGTTGTCATCATAGAAATAGGTCTTTTGGAATATTAAACTGTATATTACCATTTTAAACAGGCAGTTCTACTAGAATCTTCCAACAGTACTTGGATCAACTGACAACTTGTACTGAGTTTTGTGGCGCATACATATGTCGATGACATCATCGTATCAGGAAGAATAAAATCCGAACATTCAGGTAATTCTCGAAAGACTTGAACGACACGGCTTATGGTGCAATATTGAAAAGAGTTAATTTGCACAAAACCAATTCAATTCATTTATACAATCGACTTTGACAGCCGGATGTATCATCATATGTTTTGAGGGTTTGATTACATCAGGTATAGTTTCCTATATTGACTTTGTCTTTATGCAGTGAACTAAGTGGAATCTCCCTCCACTGGTGAGACATCTGGTCGCCTTTTATCATTTTATTGAACAAAATTGCGAGTCTTTTAAACACAAGATTTGGCATTATCAGTCGCACTTCAGAAGGTATGTGATCCGACTACACATCCCCAGGTCATTCCTTTTACAGCTTACAGCTTTCTCATAATCGGTCATTTACTCTTCGGGCACCTTAGCCAAGGAAATGCTTCTAAAATGTTTACTAAAACATTAAAATATCCTTTCTATCTAATGCAAATTTTGGACCGTCTTCCTTGCTCGACTTCAATACATTCCATCTCTTGCGAGTTTTGTGTGCGTTGTGCCATAATCTTAAAAATGGTAAAATTAGTTTACCCATGCCTCAACGTTGCAATTCTTGTATGTAAGTTAAGAAGATACCTGCTCTTACTCAAGGTACATTGCCTCTGCTGTTATCACATGTGTTCTAGTTTCCGCTTTTCTTATCTGTTTTCCGTAACATTCATAGTCTAACTCAAGACGAACTTTATCGGTTTCGATATTTCCGCCGACAAGCCTCCCTTTTGTTTTTGGATTACTCCTATATTTTTTTTTTTTCAAATTATTCCAAAACCTTGGGTTCTTGTCTTATGGCATTTTGAAACCATTCTCGCAAAACCTAGCGCCCAGAACTGCAAGATTCCTTTGAATAATATCCATACTTGTGACAGTTCAAGGCGCAATCCTAACCACTATAAATTTAAGTTCTATATGTCACCTGGTTAAACTGCGACAAGTGAGACAAAGTTAGGGAGGAATCACACCGCTTACTACTATCTTGTCAAGCAAGCAAATTTGAACCCCCCTCCTTGAACGGAAGGTGATGACGACTCTATCTAAATATATGGCTAAGACTAGCATCAACTTACTGAAGGTGCTTGATGTTCGCATATTATTTTTTCCATGAACTGCATTCATGAATTAAAATTCAGAGCGAGTTATTAAATTTCCGAAAGACGTTGTATGTAAATGTCCTCTTCCAAGTGGATCAGAAGAAGAATTGTGAAAATTTAATTTTCTCAAGCTGTAATCCTACATATATCTCATGACACCTGCTACTACTACAGCATGAGACACTTCTATTCATACATCAAGATTTTCCAGCAATTTTCTGACACTGTTCATAGCTCATGCGAGCGATGCATTATATCCATATCCTGCCTGCACCCTTACGCACATTAGTATTCGTCTCTACCTATATCTATCCTGTCAGCTAGTACACATATCTAATAGCTGGTAGTTGGGCTTGGTAGCATGTGTGTCCTTATAGCTTTAAAATTTCTTTTGCTCAGACTTGTATCGTTCAACATCGGTCGCATATTTCGCAAGTAACCTCATTACATGTACTTAACCCGTAGATCCCCTTCTTTAGCTGTGTTCTTAAAGGATATCCGCAATAGAGCAACGATTACAGGACCCTCAGAGAGCAACAAAAAACTGAAATAACAAAAAAGAAAAAAAAAAAATGAAACAAATTCCTTCTTTAAAGCAATTTATTATTAGCTTAAGGAATATTCATGTATTTTCATCCCCCTCCCTATTCAGTCTGTATCATGATCCGGCCAGAAATGAGAGGAGGGTGAAACATTTATCATGGAGCAGACATGCAAACATGAAAATTGAATGCAGGTCTGAGCTTTTATCCTTGCCCCGCCTTTTGGCATAGCAACCCCTTAAACCCGTGAAACCTCTATCTTTCTGCCTAGAAACTCGCTCACTATCCGAAGAGCTGAAAGTTAATTTAAATTGTTCCTGGCTTCTGGTGCTGTTGTGCTACTTGTGGTAGTGGTTTTGGATGAATCCTTTATTTAGATTCTTCACAGTACCTTGACTTTATACAGTTGCCAAAGAACAGAATAGATGATAGGGGTAGTGATGGCAACGGTGTCGGAATTTTGCTATATCGTTGTGTCAGTTTGTCGGTTTGTCGGATCGGAACTGTTCTAGCTGGTCATGCTATGCTTATTCGGTTTAAGTTAAACGTTGGCTTGTTGCGCTTATGCTTTGGTAGTTTGTGCGAGAACTATTCCTACACATGTATCCGTATGTATGTATGTCGTTAATATGAGTACCAAAGAAACCAACGAGATCTTGACGTATTCATGTGTGTCGGTGATTTTCTCTTCTTTATCCTCTATAATGCTATTTAGGTTTTTTTTTTCACGTTTGGTATGCGTTTTTAAGTTAAGTTGCCGTAGGAATATAATTACTGCGGCATTTGCTTGTTTGCATTACATGCTTCCTTGAAGTGAGGAGTAATGTTTGTAAATAAAGTTGGCAGGAGCTATGATATACACTTGTGCCCATTTTGGTTCAGTATGCGTTAGGCTTCCTAGAAAGGAGTTTTCACAAGAAACCTAAGGTACCCTCTAATCCTACTCTTCATTAAGTTTAGACTTTGTTGCAAACTACATATATATGTATTATGTTTCGCTGGTAAATAATAGGAAATTCCATTAGGGATATTGTGCTTGAGCTAAAATCTCCAGTTTTCTCGCAATTCTGGTTAAAGGGATTTGCATAAGCTAATTAGGAAGAGATAAAATTAAGGAAAATATTATCTACGCTTAGTTAAGGTTTTCTTAGAGTAACACTTTCTGCAACAACACAATCATTGAGCCAAGCTAGTTCCCGCAAATGTGATAAAGATATTAAGCAATTCCAATGTAAAATACCTTGAAATACACGGCAGCAGAAAACATTCATTAAAAATACACCATCATTTGCCTTTTTTTTTTTCAATTTTGCTTAGACAGTTACATTGTATGCTGGCAATTTGCTGAGATAAATCTCATAGCGAAGGTATTAAGATAAATGTGTTTTGCGTAAAAGGTATTCTAGAACATATTTTGCTTTGTATTGCAACTCTTATATGATTGAAATTTTCTTAATTAAGTCTTAAAATTGCTTGCTCCATAAGAAGGAATACTCTTTGAGTCTAATAGCTGATTTTAAGTTAAGATTTACCTAAAAAGCATTTTAAAATTCGCTGTTTCTTATTATTTTCGGAGTCAAACTTGCAATTAATCAGCGAAGTGAGGAACAATATGTCGATAAAGACATAGAAGACGAATGCACCTTCCACAATTTCTACCTTCGAATTGATATGGAGGACTGGTAATTCGAGATTTCAGGGGGAACCAATGGCATATCAAACGTTTTGCATCTAATTCCTAAAGAGAGAAAGACCGATTGCTTTCCTTCCAAATAACAGCGAAGGATGCAGAAGATGGTCAATAAATTGGTTTGAGGATAGAATACAGTTCCGTATAGACAATTGGGTTTCAAGGAAGAGCTTGATGTCTAAAACTGCGCTTCTTAACTGGGATCTAATATTCAATGATTGAATTATAGGTAGCTTTCAACATCGTTTAGCTAGGAGAACTTTTCTTCAATTTGAGAGTGCTGGATATAATTTATTCACTGCTCTGCATCCTTTTATATATACTCACCAGTGAGACAGATGTCACTAGCGTTTCATGTAGGTACCTGCCGTGAAAACTCAATCCTACGGGACATCTTCGTACGGGATATCAGACAATGCATCGATCAATGCCCTTCGGCTGGTTCATGTACCACCACATGTACCAGTTTCGAAGTCATGTGTAAGGCGCGAACTTCGACTTTTGTGAAGAGTCGAGTCTAAAAAAAAACCGTAGTAATAGCAGCCAATTGCAGTACAACTTCACATAGAGCAGATCTATTAGTTCCAGAACCATCAAATGGTTAAACTCAAGCCGTATCAACCTACAACATATGTTGAAGCATCACATGTCTAAGCTCCAGTCGATCTAGTCTCCCCGTGATTGCGGGAATCACCTATAGCCACCACGATACTCTCACAAGGGGGCCAACTCCTGGGTCAGGCTGGAACTAAAATCTCACTGGCCTCTGACTTCCCGTGGTACTAGAATATAGCTTCCGGTCGAGCTTCGCAACTTTACGGTCACTTTCAGCACAGGATTGACGACCTTCAACTCAACCTTAAACTAAACTATGATTGCCACCAGCTACAACTACCTATACCGGAAAATCTCATTTGCGAAGCTATGAAATTTTTCGAATTTCATTATATCTACGAAAATATCGCTAACAGCGCAGGCCACACCATTCCAAATCTCTAACATCTGAGTAGGCTGGAAACGTTCACAGAACAAGCATGTAATCCTAAAGGGGACCTCCGCTTGAATAAACTGTTATTTCTCTAAAGCCTCCCTATTGCAGAAACTCCTTTAAAGAGCCACGCCCGGTTAGCAGAAAGCTCGTATTAAGCTAAAAACTTAGGTCTGGTTAGTCACGCTTATGATCAGTATATTCTGAAGGAATTATAAGTAACTTCGTCTTTTACTCTCATGTCCCATCTAGATTGACATATAGACCGGAAACATTCGAAAAGCAGGAGCTTACACAACCTACGGGACAAATCTTCCACCGAAGGCCCTTGAGGGCAACCACGTGCTACATCTAAACTAATCCTAAAATAACTTTCTGGTATGCCGATTTCCCGGCAATCCAGTTCTCGAAACCTAGTCAGAATACTCTGCAACTTAAATTGTCATAGACGTATGAGAGTCTTTAGACCATGACCATTTCTGGTACTTTCGCAAGCATCAGAAGTGAGCTGATGCCCCGTTAAAATCTAGGATCAAACTTTCACTAGTACAACCACCCATGCCTCTTTCCAATTTGAAGGAAATTACCTTCGGGTACTACACTTGTATTCTGAAATGGCCTTCTAGATAGCTTTCACCAGAAGATCTCCTGGAACGAAGAAGTGATACACCGTACTCAACTTCGACAGCCAATGTCATTTAAAGGTATGAAATCAATATCAGCAGTCCTTTTCATACATTTTGCCCCAGGGATCGTTTCTATTGTCTGAAACTAAATTCCTCCATTCGGATTGCTTTGCACTGGCTATCAATATCAAAGCTATTCTGAGCCAAGTCATCAGCATTGGCAGCTCGAATACGTTTACATTTCGTGCTCAGCTTTCGCACCACCCTCAGGTTAGGAGTCAAGTCACGATACCACAATTTCACTCCTCGTCGATTGGACTTTCGGCTTCATGTAATGAAATCATCGTTTGTTCGCCAAATGTATGTTACGTTTCGCGTACACCAACTCCTTTCAAAATTCGTTTTTCTAACTCCTGATTCATGAGTCTGAATTTTAATCTAGTTGTAATCAGTCAAGCCTATTCAAATACACCACCTAAAGCTAAACGCCCGGACCGTATCCTCGTTAGTAAAGGTGATATCAATATCACTTCTGCCGGTACCTACCATATCGAAGGTATACAGCTCACTTGATTCGTTGATGACGTTGACGTTGATGACGCCGTTGGTGATGCGCACTCACTAATCATTTGTACCTAGCCTTGCTAAATCACAACGGAGAGGATGCATTAGCATCATTCCCGGCTAAGGAAAAAATTAACGCAACTAAGTGCAGGAGACAGAAAGCTGACTACATGAAGTGATCGGCCAGTTGCCCTCTTAAACATGCGGTTTTTACATTGCAAACCCCCTTGTGGCCTCACTGTTCGCAGTGGCGGCAACAACAATACTGTGGTCAATGCCCAAGCATCGGAAGCACCCCATTCTGGTCTTGTATTCCCTTACCAGCAAAAAATACCAATTAATGCAGCATCTTCCAATGCTACATAAAGCGTTTGTTAGTATTTTTAGCTGAACTCTCTAAAACCACATTTGTGGCACCCACTTTCACGTCCTTCCATTGTTTGGAAACCATATTCAGATCACTTTTATTGGCAGCCTATGAAAAATTCAAACGTTGTAACTCAGTCATGAACTCTTCAGTTGGTGTGTATCCCATGGGCACTGCCAAGTCAAGGTCCATGTCCTTAAACTTCACATTATAAAGAATGGCGATGTGATATCTGTTCAAATATTTGAGGTTAAAATTAGCCTGCGACAAAATGCGGCTAATTCCCCGCCTTGACAAAGCGTAGGTAGTTGACTTGATTGCTTACAGATCAGATCCAAAGATCGAAGTCATTAGATTATTTGTATAACGTGCCTTCGATTAGATTAAGTGATACAATGATGACTGAAAGTTGAGGATAAACTTTTGGAAGTCAGAAAATTTCCAAAGAACACCTTTTCCTGCGCCTCCAGGCGTACTTTTTCGGTCAATACGGGCAGCTTGTTTGCCGAAATGTAGTCAGATACCTTGGGATTTAATTAGATCAATATATGCAATATGTTTAAGCGAACAACAATGGCTGCAAAGGACAAAACAAAAGGCTCAACTACCCCTTGTGACAGAACAGCCGTGTTAGAAAAGCCACCCTGTTCGTAGGTCGGCTCTATGGGGTCTGTGGAAATTTATTTATTTCCTAAATTCCTTTTGGCAAGTCCTTAAGGGTAACGGCATCTCAATCACTACGATCTCAAAAAACTACGTTTGGATAAACAAGACATTAAACGACGATTCCAGTTAACGTCGGAGCACAAACAACGCACTTCATCGAGATCCGAAAACTTCTCTGATAAAAATTTTTAACTTCGGGCCTTGAAAATTCTAGAAAAATGTAAAACCAACGACGATATTTTGAGCAATACGCCTCAACCTCGGGAGGAGTCTGTTTTAAGTTGTAACTCTTCAGGTAAAATTACCTATGAAACGGACGAAATAGACTTAAGTCGTGAAATTGGAACTGACCAACAAATCAGTCAACGATCAGCGCCTCCATTAAACGTGATCAGGATTATGTGTAAAGCAAACTTTAAAAAACCTGATTACACCGTCACGAAGCGTAACAACAGCACAAGGACATTCCGTCACAAAGACGCTGACACCCATATTTTAGTGTCTCATGAACTAAGTACGAAAAAATGCAATGGTGCATTTCTCGATAGAGAACTTCATCCACCATGGGTAATAGAAGATGTCGTTAGTGAACCAGTTCCGTTTTGGAAGGGTTGGCACTGAGCCCACAGTAATTTTCTGTACTATTATATCCGTGACATCTGCGTACGCTGTGGCACGAATACCCATTGAATTGAGTTTTCATTGATAACTAGCAGCCACAGAAGTGGCGATATGATTCCCCCCTGAGTGATTCCCCTGGTTAAGGACATCCTAGCCGAGGTTTGCACCATGGAACAATTTATTTTCGTACTTCCATGCATGTTACAAACCCTGTTTGTAATGCCATGTTCAATGTTAGCGTCTACTTGAGCATTAATTTTAATGGCGGTGGACTCCACGTTACTGAATGCTCCTTTTTTGGGTAGGTTCGAAATCTTCATAGACACTGTAAGCCCGGTGCTTATAGTAGTGCGAGATTCTGAGTTCACACTCAACAAGCAGTTCTTCTTTCGCGTTTTATTTTGCTTTAATATGATATTTTGCAGGCGATTTACCGTTGAAGTTTCCTACGTTATTTAAAAATTAAACGCTGCTAATCAGCGCGCTAGATCGAGAGGCTTAGTCCTTTTCAAACGGCGCAATAAATTTGTCAAAGATTTGTTGAACAGAAATATTCGTATGTCCTTGTAGTCGATTTTTGTGTTTTCGCGCAAACATTTTAATTTCGTTTTGAACGTTTTCGACTCCTGAATATCATCGTTTCTCATGTACTACGGTGCATTAATAAAACTTTGTTTTGGAATGTCTGTAAGATGTTAACGTTACTAGTTTTGGTACAACCTCAAAGTTGTATACCATATTTCCAGACCGGTTTTAGCACCTGCTTATATAGCAGCAATTGGTTTTCTAAACTGAACTTGGAATACTTTCCAAGAAGCCAGTACATGTCTCTGTACTTAATCTCAAGCTCTTCATGTTCTCTCCATTTAAGTTTAGCGTCAAGTGTCATACCAAGATATTTGGCATCGTACGCAAAAGGCAATTTGTACTGCATTAATAAACACAGGTAGATTGTCAGTTTTCTTCAGAGTGAAGTTCACATGGACAGACCAGTTTTCATTAAGCGCGATTCGCCAAGTCTTTGTCCAATTGTTAATCCATGTAAGGGCGCATTGTAATTTAGCAGTTGCTTCTTCGACGGCTTAAGCTATTGCCAAAATGGCAGTGTCATCCGTAAATGTGGCTAGCCTAGTATTGTCCGTTTGCGGTATGTTGCGAGTAAGAAGCAAATATAGCAGAGGGCCAAGTACACTTCCTTGTGTCTCCCCGCCTTTATTGTCTTAAGAGCGAATATTCCTTTCCTTTTCTGACACGGAAAGTCAGTTATCTAGTAAGTTATCGATATAATCGGGAAGAGCGATATTCATCTGTATGACTTGACTTCAGTCAGAAGTTTATCAGGTTTCGGAGCCATAATAACTTCAGAAACTTTCTACTGATGTGGTACACGCTCTAGTCTTATGGTGGCATAAGACTACATATTGACTAGGTTTCAATAAACATAACTCTCCCCTGTAGGTCCCTGTACGTTATGTGTTTTTACATCCTACCCGCACAACCAATCGAATGCTAACAACTCGCCATCGATGCAATTGATCAAATAATTAACTTATCTTATCCTCTCGATGATATCATTGTATTCGGAGATTTCAATCTACCCCAGCTGCACTGGACTCAATCTGATGACGAATCTTTTTTTATCGCTAACCCTATCTCCAGTAAAGAAGTCTCTTCTTGGACGAGCTCACAGCCTCTAGCTTATGCGAAGTAAGTGGCGTCCCCAATTATATATGTAGGCAATTAGACCTCATTTTCACCACTGATCCCATAAACTCCTCTGTCTCGCTCTGTCCCCTTTCACTATCGACCATTGAAAGCTTTTATCCATCACCTCTTCTTTCTCTTTTCCACCACTTTCCTATTCGCCCCACCCCATCTGTAACCGCCTCCTCTTACGACTTTCATAAAGCGAATTTCCACAAAATTAACGCATATCTTAGTGAGTGTTCTTTCATATTTCGCCAATATGCCCCTAAAAAGTGCTCTCTCTATTTTCTACAGAGAATTATTCAATTCTATTCCTCTCTATAAGACTCCTTCTACGATCCCCCCGTGTTATAATCCTAGACTTCGCTCTTTACGTAACAAGAGAAACAAATTATGGGCAGTTTTCTTCCAATCCAACTCTTTTGTTGACTATTCAAACTATCTCGGGGCATGCCTTAAATTCGCCCAGCTTTATAACCTTCTCTATCAGCAATACCTTGATTGTGCGCAATCAAGGCTTATAAACGATCCTAAGTCTTTCTACCAATTCGTTAACTACAAAAAAAAAAAAAAAAAAAAAAATCTGACGGTTTTCCTCCATCCCTCTCATACGAAAATACATCATCAACCGATCCGCATACCATAGCCAACTTTTTTGCTACTTTCTTTAAGCAATCTTTTGTCGATAATTCCTTCGAACCGGATCCCTCTTATTTCAAATATCTACTTAACTTCCCTACCGGCCCCTCTATTTCTCAAAGATTTGATCATACAGTGATAGAAAATAAATTACAGCAACTTAATGATGGATACTTACCTACCCCAGATGGCCTTCCATCCATATTTCTTAAAAAGTGTTCCTCAACACTTTCCCACCCCCTCGCAAATCTCTTCCGATTATCGCTCTCTCAAAGTGAATTTCCACAAATATGGAAGTCTTCTTTCATAACAACGATAATTAACGCCCTATAGCTAAAGTTTCTCATATACCCAAACTTCTCGAGAGCATTTTGTATGAAGCCTTAAGCTTCCAGTGCAAATCTTTTATTTCCCCTAGTCAACACGGCTTTCTGAAGGATAGATCAACTACCACTAACCTCGTAGAATTCGTGTCCTCTGTTCTCTCAGCCTTAGAAAGTGGTAAAGAGGTTGATGTTGAACAACTCATTTCAGTAAGGCTTTTGACAAGATATCTCATAAACTAATCCTGTTCAAATTGTCCGTCCTGGGCTTTAAACCCATTTTGCTTAAATGGATATCTTCTTACCTGGATAATCGTTTGTATAGATCTGTCTTATCGGCCCCTTTCTTGGCCACTTCAGGTATTCCTCAGGGTAGTCACCTAAGTCCACTTCTCTTCATCTTAACTATTAACGATCTTGAAAGGGTCATTCAACACTCAGCACTTTCTCTCTATGCTGACGATACAAAATTTTTTAAACCCATTTCTTCACAACATGACTCCAGCCTTCTTCAAATAGATTCTAAATAGTTTTTCCACCTGGTGCATCAAGAACTGCTTAGAACTCAATGTCACCAAATGTCAATCGATTACCTTTTCACGTAAGTGCAACATGTCTACTCCCAGAATTTACGTTCTCAACGGTCAACCTATATCACTAGTTCAGACTATCCCCGACCTTGGCATATTATAATTAAGGGAGCTTAATTTCCGCTCGCATATTGATGAGATAATTAGTAAAGCAAATTCATCACTTGACTTTGTTAAAAGATGGTCCAAAGAATTCTGAAAAACGTACGTGACCAGATCACTATATATCGCTTACGTTTGCCCTCTTCTCGAGTACGCTAACCAAACGTGGTATCCCTTTTAACGAGTTCATGTATCCCGTATTGAGTGCATCCAGCGTCGTTTTCTTCGATTTGCTCTTCGAGGTCTACCTTGAAACAATTCTTTTATCTTACCTCTTTTATCAGCCCAGATTCCGTCATTTTTCCTGAGGTATCTAGGAACGCTCGCTTCCTTTGAAAGAATTTTGTGTAACCTCAAAGCCTAGTCTGTTACAGCTGTAGATTCGCAGTACTTCTCCCATAAAACCCTTTTTGACCTTCTAACTAGATACTTGAGTTGTTTCTTACAATCGTAGTTCTCATTACATGTACTGTCGCTTATGAAACGCTTTAGTCTATTATAGAGTTTCCTAACCTCTTTCTTATTTTAACCTATCTCCCTTTTCCATCATTTTGGTTGAACCATTTTAAGTGTTCTGTTAGCCGGGCAAGCTTTCTCGAAGGTCAATATTATCGCAGGTGATTGATTGGGTATCCAGGTGTATATTTACTACTTCTGTATAATTGACCCAATCAGTCTTCCTAGGATTGCTTTGAAAACTATATACCCTGTTCTGAAAGTTTACCTTGAAGCTCATCCATCGGTGATCCGACATTGACACTTCTTCGACTACTCTCCATTCCCTTATTTCTAACCCTTCTATGTTTGAAGCAAGGGTGATATCTAGCACCTCGTGCCTATTTTTCACAACAGCACAAGTGTCCAATTTTTCTACCTTGGTCAGACAAAGTGGCTTGCCACACTCAATTTCGCAGTTTGCCGCCATCAGATCTCCTGAGCTGTAATTATTTAAAAGAAATGCCCCTATTTGATTATCGATAAGGATTCCAGTTCTGATCTTACCTTCCGCGCTATAGAACAAGGCATAATTTTTTAGTCTAAGACCCAGGATCTTGTTGCCTTTATTGACCCAGGACTCTTGTAATACATTGGCTGAAAAGTCTGTGCCCTTGAACTACTTGAATTAAGTCCAGTTAGTACCAACCTTTAAAAGATACGTGTATAAATCTGACAGCTGTCGGATGATTAGTTCTCGAGATATAGCGTTGTGAGTAAAGCAACTTTTGTTATTGTGAAAAAAATGGATTCAAAGCAATTTCATATGTTGATTTATCATTGCATCCGATCAAAGAAATCCTTGATAAGTGTTACCCGGACTCTGCACCAGCCGAACGAACCATTCACAAGTGAAGTGAAAAATTTAAAAGTGGTCATACAAGCACCGAAGATGATGCACGCAGTAGAAGTCCAAAAGAGGCTGTTTCAGATGAAAACATCAAAAAAGTCCACAAAATGATTACGAATGACCGTAAAGTGAAGTTGATCGAGATAGCTGGGGCTCTGATGATATCAAAAGAGCGTGTTGGATATATCATACACGAATATTTGGACATGCTCTGCTCTGTTCCAGGTGGGTGTCGCGTTTGCTCACAGTCGACCAAAAACAACAACGTATTGATGATTCAAAGGAGTGTTTAAAGATGTTCAACCGCAATAAAGCCGAATTTTTGCGTCGGTATGTGACAATGAATGAAACTTGGCTCCATCACTTCACACCAGAGTCAAGTCGGCAGTCAGCTGAGTGGCGAGTTGGCGACGAACCTCGTCCAAAACGACTAAAAACTCAACAGTCGGCTGGCAAGGTTATGGCATCCGTATTTTGAGATACACATGAAATAATTTTCATCGACTATATCCAAAAGGGGCAGACTATCAACAGCGACTATTACATTGCGTTGTTGGAGCGTTTGAAGGACGAAATCGCAAAAAAAAGGCCGCATTTGAAGAAAAAGAAAGTGATGTTTCATCAAGACAATGCACCGTGTCACAAGTCGATGAAAACTATGGCAAAATTGAATGAATTCAGCTACGAATTTTCCACCACCGTTTCTCCAGATTTGGCCCCCAGCGACTATTTCCTGTTCGCAGACCTCAAAAGAATGCTCGCCGGAAAGAGATTTAAGAACGATGAAGAAGTAATCACCGAAACAGAGGCTTATTTTGAGGCTTAACCGAAATCGTACTACAAAACTGGTATCGAAAGATTGAAAAATCGTTTCAATCAGTGTATCGCCCTCGAAGACAACTGTATTGACAAATGAAGTTGAATTTTGCAAAAATTTCTGTTTTACTATAAAATGGCACTGACTTTTCAGCCCATGTAGGGGATGTATTTCACCACATATTGTATTTTTTATTTTGTTTACTTTTTATTTTTCCATTTAAATTAAATTTGGTTCTCACGGGCCGACATACCTGAGTAAGGCTAAGTAAAACAGGCCCGCGCAACTCGCCTGAGATAGCTTGTTCGTCGTTGGTTGGACTTTGCATCCTTCGGCATGGTTTACTTTATGCTCACATTACCGCTGGAATCAGGTTTGACAGTGCTTAGTTCGCCACTCCTCAGCCGACCGCATAGTCTTTGCGACTTAAGCCTCCGCGGCGGCGGCATTGCAGGTGACGCTCGCGTCAAGGTGCCTACCGTATTAAGAACATCATACTGTGTGTATCGAAGTAATTGTTCAAAAAGTAAGGTGACTTTATATTTTTATAAATAAAAATTATTTATTCATCAAAATTAAAGTGACCCGTCCAAAGAAATTCTCTTTTTGGTAAAGCCTTGAGCTCTTCCAGCGATGCCGCTTTTATATTATTTATTTAATCGCTGCAAATCTCGGTCCTTTCACAGGTTTCTTCAGTTTTGAGAACAGTATAAAGTCGCATGTGGCCAAATCTGGTAAATATGATGGCTGAGGCATGATTGTCGTGTTGTTTTTGGCCAAAAAGGCAATGCTCAAGTGACGGTTCTTCTGATCAAAATTAAGAAGTTTAGGAACAAAGTTCGCTTACACGCGTCTCATGCCAAAAACAATTTTCTTCACAGCTTTGACGCATCTTTTGACAAAATATGCCACTGTCAATATTTCAAGTGTTTTAGAGCACTTGATTCCATTTGATTCCAAGAATTTGAAGCAAATCTTTTGCTCCAGTATTTGAAAATCGCCGAGCACATCAAAACACGTCTAACCTTTCTATATGTCAAAAGCAAACTAAATATGCTATACACTTTAAACTGTAAACATATGTTCGGGACATGTGTACCAAATCGATAAGCGAATGTACAAGTACATCGCCCACAAAATTTCAAAAATAACCTTACTTTTTCAACACACCTCGTACTACAGAAATTCTTTGAAAATAGGTGCTGTATACTCATGCATTAGATTATTATAATTGGAAAACCATCAAATAATTTTGATGATTGCTAACTCAATTCGCCTATTCCTTGTCCATATTGTCTGACTCTGGAATTCAATACCAACCTTGATGAAATAAATAGTTGGAGTCACTAAATTCAGAAAAGAAATATTTAAACTATACAACAATAAATGTGTCCGATAAATTTTGTATGAGCCCCGTTACGAAGCTTTTTTTTTTTTGTTTATGCGGACATGATGTTGAAATTGAAACCAGAAAGCAAGATCTAGTACTTTGCCGTAGAACTCAATTATACCCGAAAGTCAAATTGAAAGATTTAAACGCGTCTCCCATTTCTTTCAGAAGGTTCAAGAGAAAAGCAAAACAAAACGCCGCTCTTAATTGTGTCCCGTGCAAATCGGCAAGCTTTCAAAGCGAATGCGTAAATTTCATTGGGATATTTCTGAGTGAATTAATCTTACTATTCCATTCATCTGAAAATCTACAGGAGATACTCCAACAGATCTTCCTAAAACGGTATTGTAAGCGACACACCGACTGTACTACTTCTTTTAACACAGCGAAAACCTCCAATGTACTTCCAGTCAACTGTCAGAAACAAACCCTAAATTCAAAGCAAGACTTCATTCTGCCTGCCAACATACCAAACATGACGGACCAATAAATTACGTACTCGTGTCCTTTCCCATGCCTACTCGTCCGTACATGAACACCGACACAAAAAACTCCCCAAAAATTCGACAATTGTCTAAGGATTCGTTTGTATTTTGTGCGATAGCCTCCAAAATCCTACATTTGGTATATCCCTCGTCTAAAACATCAAGGAAAAACAATCCACATCCCGTTAGCCAGGATTTTTCAACAAAATTCCGTTGAAGCCGGCATAAAGGATAATAATGGCGTACTCGTCTAGATACTGGAACCTGCGTTCGTCGAAAGAACTTAAGCCAGCGAACCGAACAAAGCACTCAGCAAATGTGGAACGCTGAAATATTCGCATATAATGTCCGCATTGCAGGACTAAATCAGTGAGAGCGGGAAGTAGTATACAGTCCAGAGTTAATACGGACACGAACAGTACAGCTTTTTTGCCCAAGAACTACATACTCGTACATCACCACCAGTACCACCACCATCTGTCGCATCCTGTTCAACACTGCTAAGGTCTTGTTTTTGGCTTTTTCTCTTCCTGCCCAAAAATATTACCACGGGTCATGTATCCATGGTACCGTGGCGTTGTACCTTTTTACCAACGACGACGGTAAGGTGTTTATAATGTGCTAGAGAGGAT
Organism: Volucella inanis; assembly: GCA_907269105.1. Lineage (NCBI taxonomy): Eukaryota > Metazoa > Arthropoda > Insecta > Diptera > Syrphidae > Volucella > Volucella inanis. The sequence goes on from OU026156.1 coordinate 107,754,823, forward strand.
TTCCATCCGGACACTAGTCGGTGTGTATCCCACAGTTGAAAATTCAATAAATCACATTTTATGTTTAAATCATAAACGTGGAAATGCAAAATAAGGACTCTCTATATAGAATCTAACTTTCATGGGGTGGATAAGGTGGAATAACATTCGCATTTATGATATTCACTTCACTGGCAGCGGCTGGAACCATGATAAGCGAAATAAAGTAATATCCGCCTTTAACTGGGATATGATAATATTTATCCAGATGACACAGTTCTCAGGACGTATAATTATGCTACTTCATAAAGAGCGCGAGGATATATACTTAAGGTTATTATTTCTGTGAAAGTGACGCACCTCTACGAGTATGAGAATAGTGAGGAATGTATAGCGCAGCTTCCTTCCACATTACACTTATGCCCTCTTACCAGGGAATTAACATCACCTAACTTTGAAAATATTTATTGGGTCTATAACTTAATTCGTGCGGTTTGATAAGAGATGGCGTAACTTGTATTATTCCATTGTTATTATTCCATTGGAACATGCGTTGGAAAGCTACTGTCATTGTACGGCATTTCAGTATATGTCATTCATTTGAAGCGTAAACAACAATAATTTTTTTTTTCTCTCAAATATGTCTAACTTTATGCTCGAAAAAGTGTTTTTGCGGGGAATTCTTCTTCATTGCTGAAAACTGCTCCCGAAAGTCATCGTATTTTGGTGGAAGTTTATGATGAACATGCGCTAGCTGAGCGAACGTGCCAAAAGTGATTTGCACGATTTAAAAGTGGTGATTTTGGCTTGTAAGACGATTAACGTCCTGGGCAGCCAAAAAAGTTTGAAAATGAAGAACTGGAAGCATTACTCTATGAAGATTGTTGCCAAACAAAAGAAGACCTCGCATAATCTTTGGGTGTCACTCAAGCAGCCATTTCAAAACGTTTAAGAGCAGCTGGATATATTCAAAAGCAAGGAAAGTGTTCCACATGAACTCAAGCCGAGAGACGTCGAAAGGCGGTTTTGCATATCCGAAATGCTGCTGGAACGCCACAAAAGGAAGTCATTTTTGCATCGGATTGTTACTGGTGATGAAAAATGGATCCATTACGATAACCCTAAGCGCAAAAAATCATATCTGAAACCCGGCCAACCAGCCAAATCAACGGCAAAGCCGAATATCCATTTCGCAAAGGTAATGCTCTGTATTTGGTGGGATCAGATGGGTGTGCTGTACTATGAGCTGCTAAAACCGGGTGAAACTATCAATAGATAACGCTACCGAACACAATTAATCCGTTTGAAGAAAGCAGTAGCCGAAAAACGCCCGGAATATGCGACCAGACACTAGGCAATAATTTTCCATCATGACAAGGCTTGGCCCCACGTTGCTATTTCGGTTAAGAACTATTTGGAAAACAGTGGATGGGAAGTCTTATCCCACCCGCTTTATAGCCCAGACCTTGCCCCTTCTGACTACCTTTTATTCCGGTCGATGGAGAACGCCCTCACTGAAATAAGGTTCACATCAGAGCAGAAGATCAAAAATTGGCTTGATTCATTCTTGGCTGCCAAGCCGGCGCAGTTCTTTTGGGATGGGATCCAAAAATTGCCAGAAAGATAGGAAAAAGTCGTAGCTTCAGATGGGCAATACTTTGAATAGTACTATTGTACATGTTTTTCTTAAATAAACGTTCAAATTTTGAAAAAAAAAAACCGCACGAATTAAATTACATACCCAATATCATGGTATTAGGAAAAATATTTTAGGAAGCCAAAATATTTTACATTTCTTAAATATCTGTATAGTGCTACCTTTTTTTGGATTGCTTTCCTAGATAACAGTGTTTTTCCTAGTTCCGTGTTTGTGTACACTTCATCAGAATTTATGTTATCCTCTCTTGAATAGTTTATTTAGCTTAATTAAAAAAAAAAAGTTGATGTTCAAAATACGCAATGGAATGATTTGGTAGTTGATCGTCTTTACAACGTCATAATGAAAGGATCTCTATCCAGTCAATTTGCCATCTGAGACCACTTCTTAACGATGCGGCGGTCTTCGAATCATTTCCGGAAACTGCCACTAAACTTGCATGATCCTTTGGGAGTTGCTAGATCTTTCGATTTAGTTGACTTTTGCGCCACCTTCTGCGAAACGGTACAAAAAAAAAAAAAAAAAAAAAAAACTGAAAGACTCAACGAAGCTCAGCCTGTAATGCTCAAATTCCATCAAAATAACCAATCGATTCCTTAGAATACCTGACGTGAAGACCTCCAAACAAACCAGTTCTTAAGAGCCTTCGGATTCAGAGCCTTTAAAAACGCAGGTACTAAAGCTTCACTCACTGTGCAGCGGCAATGAGCGGTATAGGACAAAGAAAACGAAGAATTTTAGACGTGGTGTGGCCGTGGTGTACCAGGCAATTCTGTGAAAAAGTCTTTTCATAGAATTTTTATGTAGTTATATGAAAATCCCATCGGTGTCAACTTTGGCATGAAGGCATAACACTGATGTTGAAGTGTTTTCTAGCTGGGCTAAATGCAACGAACTAACAACTAGCACGTACTTAAGACACACTGGTTGAGGAGGATGTACTAGCTCGTTCCGTTCAGTTTGACATCCACCTCTGGGAAAAATATCGAAACCTGAGTTTCAAACTACTACACCACCCGCCCGCGCTCTGGGGAAAAAGCCAGTAAAAGGGTATTCACATCACCTTGGTGCGCGCGCGGTAGTATAAAAAAAAAAAAAACTCCTTGAATTGAGCTCCATAATATGTTGAACAGACTGCTAATATTGATATCATGGTATAAAAATACTGTGTTCTATACCATATGTCTGCTACTACACCACGAAACATACCTGATATTGAGATTCGCTATTTTTTGGTGGCAGACCACCTTATTACTGATTGCAGTCAAAAAACAAGTTCTGTCCTATTCAGTGGCATTTGTGCCTAATTTTTACATTAAGACCAACTTGTTTCGCCTCTTTTCAATTGTCTAAAGGCTCTGTGATGGCGCGGTGGGAGCGATCCAGATTTGTTGAATATAGTGCCTTCCATGTTAACCCTGTGAACTGTCTGTCTTGTAACCAACAACATATGGGATATACAGTTTGAATGTGTTCTTTCGAGTTTAAATTATGATTAAATAACACTCCAAGTTATTTTTAGTGTTTCACGGTCTCAATCTTAAAACAATCTACTATACGAGTATAACGGGTTATGTTTAGCAGCTGTCAAAGTTACCAATGACATTCAGTTGTCAAAATATTCAGTGGGGTTTGCTGTTTCATATACTTCATCTAACGCTTGCCGGACATACGCAAATTATTAAAAAAATATTTTCGGAATTCTGGCTCAGTTGTAAATACGTCGTGAGGTCGGTCGTCATCATGGCTTCAGTGTGCAGGCTATTTGTCGCTTCGTGGAAAAGTTTGAATGTGAGTACACTCTTTTGGATCTTAAGTCACTAAACATATAGAGATTGATGTGAAATAAAGAAAGCACTGCCGCCGTAGCGGCCAGTATCGAAGAAGACCCAGAAATGTCGATTCAAGTGTCGTTCGCCTACCCGGCTTATTTTGCAGTTTGATTTTGACCAACATCCGAATAAGATTGTGCTGACACAATAATTGAAGCCGAACAGCCGTGAGTTCGCTAATTGGGCGCTGGAAATGTTGGCAGGAGGCTCGGATTTTGGCCCGTTTTTGGCTCAGCGGCTATGTCAACAAGTAAAATTGCCGTTATTGAAGAGAACACAATACACACGTGTTCGACCAAACATCAATGCATCCACAAAAATTGGCTGTTCGGTGCGGACCTTATTTCTTTTTAATTGAGGAAGGGGCCACTCGGCTCTGATATAGAGTGATGTAAGCCGACTTTCTGTGGTCCAAGCTGTGGTTCCAGAAGAAGGCGCTAAATGCTAAACAAGCAAAAACTGACGCAACGCTCGATGTTGTGAAGGAGACATTTGTGGACTGGGTCATCCTATCGAGCGAGTGTTTATCAATTTGATGCCGCGATCATACGATTTGACATCATTCGATTATTTTCTTGGTCTTCTTAGTCTACGCTAACGATCCAACCATTTTGAACGAGCTCGAGGCAAACATTGACACGCTATTACCGGAATAAAGCCACACAACTAGGTGGAGTGAAAAGTAACCTCTTTGACCGCCATAATGTGCTACTGCTGCAAAAAAGGTTATGGTGCCTTGAAGTTCGTTCAATGCCAAATTTCAGTGCGATACTGTCTTTAGTTTTATTTTGACAGCTGATTGTTGTTGACGTGTTTGGCATCATGTTGAGTATGGACAAAAACAATTTTCGTTCTCTCATATAACATTTTTTTTTTTTGAGAGGCAAAACGGCGAAGGAAACAAAAGAAAAGTTGGATTAATATTATGGGGCTAATACTCCGTCAGATTACACCGTCAATTCCAACTCCACTACCGATCAAGTCGGGCGGACTTTTGGCGTCGATTGGTAACTGTTGAACACTGGAGAACAGAATGAGTGCCCGGCAATGGACTGAAGCACGAGTGCTCCGAAGCGGCCGAGGGAGGCTCGATGGGTCGGAAAGATAATGGCATCGGTTTTCTGTGATTGTCATGGCATAACAGCGAGTATTACTGAGCATTATTGGAGCGATTGAAAACCGAAATCGCTGCAGCCTCACATGAAGCGAAAAAAAATGTTGTTTTTGCAAGACAATGCACCGGCTAAGCATCGCAATCATGCCTAAAATCAATGACTTACGGCGACAATTGCTGTCGCATCCACCGTATTCGCCCGATTTGGCTCCCTCGGACTATTATCTCTTCCCAAACCTCAAAAGATGGCTCATCAATAAAAAATTCAGCTCAAGCGAGGAAATCATCGACGCCACGGAGGAAAAAAAAAAAATAAATGAAAATGTTTTTTCTGTTGTCCTTCTTGAAAAGTGAAATAATTTCTCCATATTTTAAGTGACGAGAAAATTTACAGCTTTGACCACTAAAACTAAACAGGTAGCTTAATACGACAACCGCAAATAAGCAGACTTTTTTATTAACACGCTTGAAATACCATCACACTTGAACCGAAATTTTTCTTGTTTAAAGGAAATATAGCTTTATTAATGATATTTTGCTGAAAAACAGAATATTTTGACTGCATATTCTCTGCGCTTATGTTCGAGAATAATATATATTTTAGAACAATAATACGGTTTGTAGATTTTTCAACAGTTTTAGTTTTACTGAAATTTGGGTAGCATTTTGGTTAAGCATTCGTAATTGATATCCAAGCTATTAATTTCTTTTACCCAGAATATTATCTATTACTTTCCACTCTTCTCTAACATTAGTCCTAGCTCGTTTAAAGGAATGGCAATACAAATTATAACGCATTTCATCCATATTTTTATGAAAGCTTTTACATAGATCGCCATAATATTTTTGAACTTTAGTGCTAAGTGAATATTGTTTACATTTCTATTCAATTTTTTCCTTGAATCTGCTGCAAAAGATTAAACGACATACACGGCATTGCCCACCTTTTTCTGCTCGACTTGAGCAGTGACAAGGCTGTACATTTTTTAATGTATAGGGTGATTCATCGTAAGGTTTGATTTATAATGTAAAATAAAAACATAAATTTAAAAATGAACTTAAAATTTTTATTATCGATTAAAAGTAAAATTCATGGCATTTACATCACAAAAATGATATGTAAATGTTGGCCACGTCTATGTCTGAGGTGGCCATTCGGAAGGTCCAAATTTGGACTTCAAAAGCGTCAATCGTAACTGGCTTATTCCTGAAGATCTGAGACTTTGCTCATCATCCCAAATACAACAATTTTGTTTATTAACGTATCCATTGAGCCAGAAATGGGCTTCATCACTGAACAGAATTTCACGATAAAACACCGGATTTTCATCGAGTTTTTCCAGAGCCCATTCACTGAAAATATGACGCAAATTCAAGTCGCCTGGCTTTAATTCTTGTACAAGTTTAATTTTGTACAAGTTGTCGAATACTCCAAGACAAGCTGCTAAGAATGACGACGAATCGATTCGTCACGGTCTTCGCGTACACCCTCAGCTACAGCTGCTATAGTCTCTTCACTACGTGCTGGATGTGGTCTAACTGGTCGAGTATCATCCACTTATGTAAACTGGGACTCAAATTTGCGAATGGTATTGGCAATAGTGGTTCCAGTAGGTCGAATCGCACTAAAACCATTTCTCACAGAACGCTGAATTTCGTTATACAGCTAAACAATTTGGAAACGCTGTTATGTTGTGAGTTTTTCCATTATGACTTGCCAAACGATACTGAACAAAAATGACATGGCAGTTTGATAGGAGTCACGCGTGATCTGTTAAAAAAAGCCTATTGAAAATCAAATTTCACAATGACTCTTCCTATATTTACTTCAGATTTCAAGAAATATATGAAGGAAAAAAAAAGATATTACTATCGAAACACCACCGCTCTTTATGAAATCTCTTTTAATAATGATCACCAATTCTATATTTTACATACGATACTGCACTTCGGTGTGCAGAAGTGTAGACTTATCGGATAAATTATCCGATCGGATGGCGCGATGCTATTGCAGAATGTACTGTTATAGGAGTTCTTTACATGACAGTGACGTACAAAAATTGTTTCACATTTTAATTGATTCAACTAAATATGATATAATAAAACCACTTGATGGAATACTTTCTGAATAAAATGGGTCCGAAAATTCTAATTTTAATTGTACAAACAACAAATTAAAATCCGTGAAATACTTCACAACTACACTACATAGTGTAATTTAATTTTTAATTTTTTAATTTTGGTGAGGGCTCTGCCCATAATTTGTTTCTTTTATTACGTAAAGAGCGAAGTCTTTTGTTGTACCATGGAGGGGAAAGAGATGATGTTTTATGCCGTGAAAAGGGGACGTAGAGAGAAATAGAATTAAATATTTCGCCGTAGAAAATGGAGACAACATCAGATAAGGATAGGTTAGTAAAATCAAAAGAACATTTGCTAAGATAGGTATTGATTTTGCGAAAATTAGCTTTATGGAAGTTGTAAGAAGAGATGGTAGTTGAAGAGGTGGGCTGGGATGGAAAGTTATGGAAAAATGAAAGAAGAAGAGGGGGGTGAAAGTTGTCGACAGTTGATAGGATAAAGGCACAAAACGTTACTGTGGAGTTTATAGGATCACTAGTGAAAATAAGGTCTAGTTGCCTACCGATAGAGTTAGGGACGCCACTTACTTGGCACAGGCTTGAATCAGTTATGCTATCAATGAAAAGACATTCCTTGGATGAACTCGCATTTAACGCGGTAAAAAATAAGCGATCATCCGATGGAATCTACTTCAGAAGGGGCAGATTGAAGTCTCCAAAGATAAGGATATCGTCGATGGAATCACTTAGGTCAATTAGTTGGTCAATTGCTTTAATAGAAATGATGTAGGATTCGATAGGTTGAGCTGCGAGAATGTAGCAGCACATAACGTACAGGGACATATTGTGAAGTGTTAATTTAATTGAGACAAAGTCAATTTTAGCAGAAGAAAAGATAGCGATGAGAGAAGAGTTGAGGTTATTGTGAATAGCAAGTAGGGCACCTCTACATGGAGAATCAACTTTAGGATTGGCAGGATCATTAACCATAGGGAAAGAGTGATCGTCATCTCGGAATGCATTAAACGAAGATGGGAATAGCTCCTGGACCTTTTTGTCGGGGATCGGATTGGTTTCTGTAAGAGCATAGACGTCGAAAGAGAGACTGTTTGATTTAGACAATACAGCACGAGTTTTAGAGCGCAAGTCTCTTACGTTTTGGTAGTAAAATGTAAGAGGTAGTTTGTTGCGTGGAGGAGTAGGGAATAGTACATGAGATGCAGGCAAAGAAGGAAATTAGGAATGAAAAAATTTATCATAGTCAGCTCGGCTGCGCTGAAGGTGAGAAACTCTTTGAGAGTGAACATAGCTGCGGAAAGCAGCGAGGTCGAAGAATTCGTGGTACCTGTTGTAAAGCTTTCTGAGACTAGTTATATCCGTAGGAAGGCCTTCCTGTTGGATGGAGACCATGACACTTGTTTTTGTTTTTCCCTCAAAGCAAACAGAGTCGGATTTGTCATAAAGATATGCGAGAAGGAGACGTATATTTTCGTATATCTTTTTATCCCTTAGCCTAGATAGGCGTAACGGCATTTCATGGTGTCTACATTATTTTAGGTCAATTTAATGTTAGGCGGTGAAAAGGGATCAAGAATGGGAACTGGGGCCCGTTAAGCCGAGGGAGAAGGCGAGCTAGCAGCAGGATTTAGGATATGCGAGCTGATAAAGTTAGGGTATTTGGCTCCTGTTGTAAGGTAACCATCTGTTAGTATCAGATTGCTTGCAATTTCATTAAGCATGCTTAACAAGCCTTGTGAACACATAAATACATACCATATATGGTCAACATAGGTGTCAGTCAATGCAGTTACACATGTTTGCTCATTTATCAAGGTCTTTTGACCATTTGGCATCTGTCCAGGAAGTACTGTATGATAGACTGGGCAAAAGAAAGATGGAAACTTAAAACTTTTAGAGTTGAGAATGCTTTAAGATGAATTTTGTAATAAAACATTAATGGAAAAAAAAATTTGAATCCACATAATCGACCACTTTTTCGAAACTCCTTGTTGGATGAAGAGTGTCAGCATGTTGGTACTCACAAACTCGCCTTTTAAGATGCCCTGCACAGAAGGACTACAGTGGTTCATGAGCTCTACGAGGAAAAGAGAAAAGAAGAGCATCAATGAGGACGATCGCTCGAATAGACATCAGGAGTAATGGCCAGGAGTCTAAGCAAAGGGTTAGAAGAACGTGTCCTTGCAAGAATACTTAAAAAGAAACCTGCAGAAATGAACTAGGAAACCTAGTAGTAGATATGGAAAAATCACTTCTGCAGATTGTTTCACGGCGAAGAGGATTCAAATTCTTCTGTAAACTAGAACAACAAAAGACAGAACATGGGCAGCCTACCTGGCGGCTCTTGGTAGCTAGCAAACAATATCTCATTCCTTAGACATTTATTATCATAATGCTTGGCACTCCATTAAACAGAAGCGCAGACGTAAGAAGATGTATTGGTTCGTTTTAAACGTAGGACCATTGAAGTGATTTCTGATCCCGTTTCGCATTTACTGGACAGGTACATAATGTACATATACTGACTAAGGCCCGTGTGTATACACAACTGTAACGTGATATAAATAAGCAAACAAGTAGCGCTAATCTCTACCCTTGACTCCACCAGCAGACAGACATATCAGAAGACATATATCTGTATTCGAAAAATGATATCAAAATCATACTTTGGACCCTTTCGCTATAGTCGGGAGTGCAAGACTAATTTAGTATGTTTCGCTTTAGTTCAGACGTAAACTACTTTTGTGCGGAAGTTAACACAATATTTAACGTGGGACTATTGGATTCAATTCATCGAAAGCCACCTAGACTCTCTACTGATATCTGAATATCTGTATTTCTTCAACTTAATAAGTATAACGTCATTAGCATCTCCACATTCCTAATATGAAGGCGTGTGATTCTACGAATCTTTAAGGAGAATTGGTAGCTGCACCATCCAGCATCTTTAATCTTCAACATTTTGGTTAATTTATATTGCGTCATCGTCAACTGGGGATGTCAAGTCTTCTAGGACTCCATGCCTATTCAAGCAACCATGCAAAATGTGTCCTTGCATCGCAAAGGGGTTGCAAACGTACAGACGATGTGACTTTTATGTGTGCCTAGCAGTCATCAACGTTCTGTCAGAAGTCAGGAAATGAACGGTGAAATTGTACATGCATACTTATCGTGTACACACTCCGAAAACATCATGAATGTTTATTTATATCCTTAGCAAGCGTAGTGTCATTCTACTCATACTATTTTTGTAAGGGACGTAAAGGTGACAGACATTTTTACCACCAGTGCTCCCATCTGTGTCATCATCAGAGGAAAAACAGTGTACTCAACCGTGTAAATATAGCTTTGGTGCTACGAATGGGTATTGCATCAATTGGGGGTGAGTGTTGTGGGGTGAATTACTTAGATTTTGCTACTTATTCTCTTCACTATATCTTGGAAAAATTTATGAGACGAAAAGAAAACAATAAAGATTTTTTGTTTCCTATTTTGTTGAATTTATTTCATTATTTCTCATTCGTTATTAGATAGGGTGGCATCAAGTGGAGGTGATAAACTACCAAATAAATATTGAACTCGTTTTTTTCTGAAGGAAAATTAAAGATAGCAACTAAGAGATACTTTTCTCTTCTTCCCCAGACCCCGAATTCCTACTTTTATAGTTTTCGTACTAAGCGCACTATTTTCTTTTAACCAAACTCCGCATTTTAGCATCGAGATGGCTTCTTAGAACAGAGATTTTAAGATAATCCTGTGGTATGTACTTTAACAATTCTCTTGACACTTTTCTTCAATGTGATTTCGATTTACTCCTAATCACATGCACTGTGCGACTTCCAGCAATTTTATGACTCGATTCTTCTTATGAGACATATGATGCTTTTGCTTTAGATTTGCAAAGCCGAGTCACCTAGTGGATATCCTCGTCTTTATATTTGTTAAACGAATGAAAACAGTCGGGCAACCTACTAAATCTGCATCTCAGTTTTCATAGAGCTTGACTGACAATGCATCAGATTCACACATTTTCTGATTGATTTTTCGTTGAATAGACATGTGAATATATACCTCAACTGTTGCTTGTTTGTTCACTACCCTTACGTACGCTTCTGCTTAGAAAATTAGGACCATACAGTCGACTTTCGATAAATAAAACTCTTGATAAAATGAATCTCTTATTAAATTGAAATTTTTCTTTGGTCTATTGAGAACCTCTCGATAAATTGAAAGAAAGACCTAGGGTGGTTCATCGTGAGGTTTGAGTTTCAATAGGCTTTTTTTGATAGATCACGCGAGTAACATATGCAATTCCGCAATTCTCGGTCAATCCACCTAAACCAGCAAGAATGGGGTCACACAATGCAAATCCCCCAATATCAGCAAATGACACTAAAACCAAACTGCAGACTCAACAATTAACGGCTATAAAAACGATGAATCAATTATGGGCAATGACCAGTACTTCGCTTATAGCCATTGTTGATCGCAGCGACGCTGTAGACGGCGGGTCACCATAGGCTAAGTTAAATTAAGATTTTTCATAATAAACAAACGGTCCCCGTTGACCGATAGAAAATTTATAAATTGTTTTTTTTCTTTCTGGTCTCAACGCGATACATAACTGGCGCAGTCGGTAATCCTCTATTCGGTGAAAAAGAGGAAGATACGTGAAAGGTCAAGATCGCAACATAGTTCGTAAGACGAAACAACGAAGTGTATTGAAGTAAAATTTACCAATACACGAAGAAACGGGTTAAAGAACTTAAAAGTGAAATACAGTGATAGTTAGTGCGAAATGGCTCAACAACAAGCTTCAGTGGAACAATGTCTAATTACATTAACAGAATTGTTGGTGAGATAAAACCAGCCACAGAGTTGGAGAGCCGCAGTAGAAAAAGAGATAAAATTCGTTCAACCGTTCAGTGGTGAAACGGGGACGTTACCCTCGTTTTTAGAAACAATAGATCAAACTTTATTAGAATTTGGTGAACAAGCCCCACAAGTGTTTCGGGTAATTTATAACGAAAAAATAATTGGTGCCGCGAAAAATTACTTATCAAGCGATGTTCCAGCAACGTGAGATGAGTGCAAGGAGAAGCTTAAACTGCACTACCGACCAACGAAGGACCAGCTCAGTATCATAAAGGACATCAATAATATTAAGGTATTTACTATTAACCAATTATTAGATGTAGTCCAAAACATTGTTAATAATATTACTGAATGTGCTGCCTTTAGTGATCAGGGTCTAGAAATAGCTTCTTGTTTAAACAGTACACTTATTTTAAAAATCAAAGAAGTTACAGCCGGTGCATTAGCTGCCGAAATTTATAATAAATATTCTTTGTCGAGCATTAGGGCTACATTACACAAATAGATAGGTCAAGATAAATATAACCTTAATATAGAAAAGGGTTATAAATCACACAACAACCAACACAAGACACCAAACTCTAAGAATCAAAAACCACAAACAAAAAGTTATAGCACGTTTAATTACAAAAGGCCTCAGAGATCAGGACAATTTAGACAAAATGGAAGAGAGCAATCAAAGCCACCTCCCCATTCAAATCAAATAAGAGTCCAAAATAATTATGGTTATAATAACAATAATTACTCTGGACAGCACAGATCAGGACAAAATAGGGAGAATCAAATGGAAGTAGATACTCTTAGTACTAAAGAGGAAGTGAATCAGATAGAAAACCAGTTTTTTATCAACTTGCCTCGGATACAAAAAAAAATTTTATTAAAATAACATTAGAAAGCAATAATTTTGTAGCCTTAATTGATACAGGTTCTACAATCAGCCTTCTAAATTTCAATAGAGTACCCAATGAGTTATAAAAGAAGATAGCAGAACATCCCATAAAAATTAATACGGTTCAAGGTCTTGTAAAAGAGAAAACAGAACAAGTAAAATCCAAGTGTCCCGAACAATTTAAAATGCCATACGATTTATTAATCGGAATGGATTGGATATCGCAACACGCTAAAATAATAGATTTGCAAAGCCAAGAAATCTTATTGATGAATGATATCCGTCTTCCCTTCTTATCCAAATTACTCAACGAAGTAAATACGTTAGAAGCATGTGAAGCTAGGTACATTCAGACAGATCATCTCAAAGAAAAGGAAAAGCAATCCAGTGAAACACTTCTTAATAAATACAAAAAACTGATATTTCGCGAAGGATACCAGTTGACAAACTTGAATACAGTGTTCATGAAATTAACACTACTACCGATGAACAAATCAATTCTAAACTTTATAGATATCCACCAAAACATGAAGCGGAAGTTCGAAAACAAATAGATAAAATGAAAAATCAGGGTATTATTAGAAAAAGCAATAGTCGATACAGTTCACCAATTATAGTAATTCCGAAAAAAATTTATAATTCTGGAGAACAAAAGTACAGAATTGTTGTAGACTATAGAAAATTAAATCAGGTAACAGTAGATGATAAACACCCTCTTCCAAACATAGAAACTATTTTGGATAAATTGGGCAAAGCTCAATATTTTAGCACCTTAGATTTAGCTTGTGTAACACTATCAGGCCTTTATGGATATGCCAGAATGCCATTCGGACTTAAGAATGCACCTGCTACGTTTCAAAGGATGATGAATAATATTTTGCGGGAGTATATAAACAAAATTTGTGTTGTATATCTTGATGATATTTTAATATTATCTACAAGTCTTGAAGAACATCTAAAGTCTTTAGAGAAAATATTTAAAAAATGGCAAGAACACAATCTAAAAATTCAGGCTGATAAATGTAGCTTCATGAAACAAAACACTGAATTCTTAGGACACATTTTAACTAAAGATGGGTTAAAACCAAATTCAAACAAAATCAGAGAAATCGAGAACTTGAAAATACCAAAAACTGAGAAACAACTTAAGGGACTCTTAGGTATGACAGGATACTACCGCAAGTTTATAAAAGATTATTCGAAGGTAGCATACTCTATGATAAAATACCTAAAGAAAGAGGAGAAAATAAATATAAATGATCCACAATATATATCGGCATTTGAAAATCTAAAAGCCTTAATTACGGCACATCCTATTTTAAAATTCCCTGAATATGATAAACCATTTGTCTTAACAACGGACGCCAGCAATCATGCTATTGGTGCCGTTCTATCACAAAATGGGCATCCAGTCTGCTTTGTCTCAAGAACTCTAAACGATCACGAAAGAAATTATAGTGTCACAGATAAAGAATTTTTATCAATCGCTTACTCTGTTCAATATTTCCGTCCATATCTATATGGAAACACATTTAAAATAGTAACTGATCATGCACCTATTAAGTACTTACATAGCAAATACAAAGGTAAAGAATTTTCTCAGAGAAATCAGAGATGGTTAGAGTACAATTTTACTATAGAATATCTTAAAGGTAAGAACAATAAGGTTGCAGATTTTTTAAGCAGGTTAGAAAATACACCCAAAATCAAGGAAAAATAACGATACGGAATCAAACATGGAACTAACAGAAACAATGCACTCAGTTGAGGAACAACAACTAGATCATATAGGTATTAAATACCAAATCGTTAACAAGTACAAAACACAACTTATATTAACTTATAATGTTAAGAAAGAAATTGAAATTTAACATAATAGAAGGATAATATATCTGAACCCACTTGAAGAAGTAAGTAAAATCAAAGATGTTTTAATAAGATTCATAAAGAAAGGAATAATAGGAATATATTCAGAAGTTAAGGATCATCAATATAACATAGTCCAACAAGTTATTATACAGCTATTCATACGAGATGCAAATGTCAAATTCATTAAGTGTTCACAAAGGGCTGCTGAAATCCAAACCGAGGAGGAGGTACATAAACAAATTTCCATCTATCACACAAAGGAATCAATGCACAGTGGCGTTAACGAGACGTATTACACACTTAAAGACAAAATCTATTTTCCTAAACTTCATGAACAAATTCAGTTACTAATTGGCAATTGTGAAAAATGTCAAGAAATAAAAGACGATAGGAAGCCAATTAAACCAAAATTTCATATTAAAGAAACTCCAACGCAGAAAAACGAAATTGTTCATCTAGATATATTTTACATTAAAAAGAAATCCTTTGTTACAATTATCGATAAACTTACTAAATTTGCTGTAGCTTATACAATTAATGACAGAAATTGGAGATGCAAAAAGGAAATTTTAATGGATCATTTTTCTAAATTTGGAAAACCCAAAAGTATTATTACAGACAACGAATTCAAATCAGAACAAATTATAAAGTTTTTGAGAGGAAGTAAAGTAGAAGTCCATTGGACTAAACCAAATAGCCATACAGGTAATTCAGACGTAGAAAGACTTCATCCTACCATGTTAGAAAAATTTACAGGAGTAGAAGACAAAGATCTTTCAGTAGAAATGAAAATACAATTAGTTTTAAATAACTACAATAATTGGTTTCATTCTACAATTAGGACAACACCTAGAAAAGCTAAGGACGAAATTAGTGAACAAAAGTTAAGTAATAGAGTTCAGAAAACAAAAATTAAAAAAAAAATTATTAGACTTAATAAAAACTATTTTTTCAATTTTTACAACTGTCGAATAATATTACTTAATGAATCATTCGAAAATAAACAAGAAACCTTCCAAGATAAATATTTTTATCCCGATAATAACATTAATATTAATTTCTCCAAAACTTTGACTTTTAACGATATTGTGTCTAGTAATTTCCAAAATATTAAAGAAATAAAAGAATTAAGACTACACACAAATATATCTTATATAATTTTGATCATTGTAACATTTATTTTTACTTATTATTGTACTAAATCATATAAAGTAAAAATATCGGAAAATAAAATTCAGGAGAATTTTCACTCAAACCGAGGAGGAGTAACATATGCAATTCCGCAATTCTCGGTCAATCCACCTAAACCAGCAAGAATGGGGTCACACAATGCAAATCCCCCAATATCAGCAAATGACACTAAAACCAAACTGCAGACTCAACAATTAACGGCTATAAAAACGATGAATCAATTATGGGCAAGGACCACTACTTCGTTTATAGCCATTGTTGATCGCAGCGACGCTGAAGACGGCGGGTCATCATAGGCTAAGTTAAATTAAGATTTTTCAAAATAAACGAACGGTCCCCGTTGACCGATAGAAAATTTATAAATTGTTCTTTTTCTTTCGCGTCTCAACGCGTGACTTATGTCAAACTGCTTTGTTATTTTTGTTCAGTATCATTTGGGAAGTCATCATGGAAAGACTTACTTCACAACAGCGTCTCCAAATTGTTCAGCTGTATTACGAAAATCAGTGTTTTGTGAGAAATGTTTTTCGTGCAAATCGAGGAACTTACAGTGCGCATAATCGACCTACTGAAACCACTATTGCCAATACCATTCGCAAATTTGAGTCGCAGTTTACATTAGTTGATGAAACTCGACCGGTTAGACCACATCCAGAATATAGTGAAGAGACTATAGCAGCTGTAGCTGAAAATGTACGCGAAGACCGTGACGAATCTATTCGTCGTCGCTTTCAGCAGCTTGGCGTATTTTACGTGAGGATCTCGGTCTAAAAGCGTATAAAATTCAACTTGTCCAAGAATAAAAGCCAGGCGACTTGAATTTTGCGTCATATTTTCAGTGGAAAAACTCAATGAAAATCCGGTATTTTATCGTGAAATTTTGTTCAGTGATGAAGAGCATTTCTGGCTCAATGGATACGTTAATAAACAAAATTGCCTTATTTGGGCTGATGAGCAGTCCGAAGAGTACTAAGAGCGACCATTCCATCCATTAAAAACAACGGTATGGTGTGGTTTATGGGCAGGTGGAATTTCTGGTCCATATTTCTTCAAAAAATGAGGCAAATCAGAATGTTACCGTCAATGGTAACTGTTATTGCGCCATGTTAACGGACTATGTGCTTCCTGAAATTCAAGCACATGGTTACGGTGAGCTCTGGTTTCAACAAGACGGCGTTATGAACCATTCAGCGCGTGAAACAATGGACGTGTTGAGAAATCATTTTGATGAGCACTTAATTTCACGTTTTGCTAAGGTTAATTAGCCGCCTAGATCGTGCGATGTCACATCTTTTTACTATTTTCTCTGGGAACATGTAAAGTCTCCCGTCTTCAGGAATGAGCCAGCTACGATAAACGTTTTGGAAGCCAACAATACTCGTGTTATCCGCGATATCAGTCACTATGCTCGAACGAGTCGCCCAAAACTGGACCTTCCGAATGGACCACCTCAGATGTAGCCATGATCAACATTTACATGATATCATTTTCAAAATGTAAATGGCATGAATTCTTCTTTTAACGGATAATAAAAGTTTTAAGTTCACTTTCAAGTTTATGTGTTTTATTTTACATTATAAATCAAATCCACGATGAATCACCCTATATATATCTATGTACACTCGTTAATATGAAGCGATTATGTTGGCTGTTTCCCTTACAACACGTTATACATTAAAGTGTATGCTTAAGTTTTTTCCTAGAGAAAGTTTTTTTTTTATTCAAAATATTGGCCATTGTCTTCTTGCCAGAAAAACTCTTTGTCTTTTGTAGCAAACCATTCATCGAGCAATTTTCACCTATTGATGCGAAGAGGTGATAGTCAGATGACGTCAAGTCTGGGAAGTACAGCCGGTGCAGAAGGATGTCCCATCCAAGCGATTACAATGTATCTTTCACTAATTTAGCTGTGTGACGACATGTTGTCGTGTCTTTCGATTATTGTGTTGTTTAAATTAATCATTTCTTGGCGATGGCGTTGTGTATTAACGGTTTCACCGGGTTTTAAGAGTTCTTAATACACAATACCGCTCTGGTCCCACATAAAGCATACATAATACATACATAAGACATAAAGCATGGTCTTTTTGCCGAAGCGATTGGCCTTGGTGTTGAAGGACCGGCTAGGTGAAAGCCACAATTTCTTCCGCTTTGGGTTTTCAAAATAAATCCTTTTTTCGTCACCCGTCATGATTCGATGCAAAAATTATTTCCTTCCGTGGCGTTGAAACAGCATTTCACAAGTAACTTTTTGAATTTCCATTTGACGTTTATTCAAATCGTGTGGGACGCACTTACCAAGTTTATTAATCTTCCCCATTGCTCGTAACTGCTGGAACACAATGAGGTCGCAGTCGCTGCTGTGATCGTATGTTAAAAGTTAAATGTACGTATATCCTATAATGTGAACACAATGATGTCTTGGTCGCTGTTGCGGTCGGTAGCTATGCCGTAATAGTCGGCTAACTGTGTAGAACAAAACAAAACGTTGTTTGACGATTTCTTGTGATTTGTATATAGTTTGATGAATTTAATGGAGTTTTTTGTGTAATATTGTAAAAAAATTGTTATATTTTAGTAATATGAATTCATTATTAAAACAGATAAAATGGAGGAACATTTAGTTGAGCTGGTTTAGGAGAGGGAGATTCTGTGGAACCTTTGCCATCCTCAATATAAAAATATAATTGCACCAGGAGTGGCAAAAAATATCGCAGACTCTCGGAGCTCCGGATAATTGTTTCTATTTCCTGGTGATTTTTTAGAAAATGTTTCGTACTTCTTCGTACTTTTCCAATAGAAACTAGAAGTATGGCTGAGCTCGAAATTCTGCACTATGCGAATGAGGTGCAATTAGAGGTATTAAAAAAGCAAATTACTTAAATGTTCCTCATTTTATATGTTATATATCGCGATCAATGAAGACTGAATTTAGTTTATTATTACTTTTAATATTTAAGTGTCCTTATTTTGTTTACGTACATATACCTAGTTTTATTTATTTTTATTAATTATAAATAATAAATAAAAATGAAGAAAAAGAAAAGAAGTTTTGCGTATTATTCAGATGGTTATAAAGCTATTTTGCCTTTAGTGAGGAAATAATTTGTTAAAGTTTCCCTTACACTAAAAGTTTCGTCTGATCTGTTGTTTGTTCCACGTCTGTGAATAGTTATTGTAACAATTCAACATTTTACTCCTGTAAATGCGAGATTGAGACTTGTTAAAACCTTACTACTACTAGTTTCTTATATTGATTACTCATCAGCAGTGTCCTGCAAACTCTACTCCCTATTTCAGTATAAATTTACTGTGATATTTAGTGATATGGTAAGGTATGTGTATGGGTTTTTTTGACACGATAGTGTATTCAATTATCGTACATATATCCTTGGTACGCTCCAGCAGTTCTTGCATGTTAGGTGCTAGGTATATCTTCATGCACAAAATTATTCAGAACAAGTCGCAATATTACCTTTTTAAAAAACATACATATACCGGGCGAGTTTTTTAACTTGAAATATACAAATTACTCGAAAAATACGCGAAAATTGAAATGATATTGATTTATTTAGAAAGTGGAAGGAACATCAATGGTTCTGTTGCTCTTTACGCCCAACGTTTCCCAGACCAGATACGATCGCGCGCTTCCTTTTATCTGGTCATCCAACAATTCACTGGTGAAAGAAGTGTGCAACCAAAGAAAAGGAATCGGTCAGATAGGGTTGCTGTTGAGGACAATGAAATAGCAGTGTTAGCTGCCGTTGCACACGATCCTCACATTAGTACTCGCCAAATAAGTCGTGAATCAGGAATTTCTCAAACGACTGTCTGTAAGATATTACATCGGCATAAATACCATCCTTATCATGTTTCAATGCATCAAGAACTTTCTAGTGAGGATTTTCGCAACCGGATTTCCTTTTATCAATGGGCACTTCAGCAAATTGAACGAGACCCCCTTTTCTTCGCTAAGGTGTTATTCTCTGATGAGTCGACTTTAACCAATCACGGTACGGTCAATCGACATAATATGCAGTACTGGGCTACCGAAAACCCTTTTTGGTTGCGACAAGTTGAACGCCAGCACCCTTGGAATGTTAATATTTGGGCGGGAATTATTGGGGATAAATTAATAGGTCCATATTTTATTGAAGGCTGCTTGAATGGCGAAAAGTATGCAAACTTCTTGCGGGACCATCTTCCAGTATTACTAGAAGAACTGCCATTTGAGTTGCGACACATAATGTGGTTTCAACATGATGGTTGTCCAGCCTATTATTCCCAAGTAGCCCGGGGCATATTAAACAATGAATACCATCAACGATGGATCGGACGAGGGAGCCCGAGGCAATGGCCTGCTAGATCACCTGATCTTATGTTACTTGATTTCTTCTTGTGGGGCTACTGAAAAAGTGAGGTTTGCAGAAAAAAGCCAACAACACGTGAGGACATGAAAAGACGAATAACTGAAGCTTGCCGGAAGATTACGCCAGAAATACTTCTCAGTTCTGTTGGCTTATTTAGAGCGCGAATAGACAAGAGTATTGAAGTGAATGATCACATTTTCGAGCATTTGTTGAAATAGTCTCGGGAAATAAAGTCGAAATGGGAAGAATTCAATGATTCAACAGTGGTGGCAAGGGGACACACTCTAATTAATCACCCCGAAGGAAACAAAATACTGCTACGTCCACGTCGTTGGTTATGCTAAACGCAGTATGTAAAAACAAATGACAAACCTACTAGCAATACGACTGAGCAATGAAAATCAGGAATTATCATTTGAAAAATCAAAAGTGATCTTAGTTTGACCTTGAAAATAGGTCTCAAGGTCAAACCCGTGGTCACCATCTTATGTTCTCTTCAGAGCCTTGTGACTTTTGTCTGAAACATTTTTCGCGATATCGCGTATTTTTCAAGTAATTTGGATGTCTCAAGTTAAAAAATTCACCCTGCAGAATATACAGCTTTATAATTTAGTTTTCGAATTATTTGAACTCCTCGTGCCTTTTCTTCGTCATTGCCACCAGAACATAGAATTCTCTGCCCACAGCAGCACAACAAATAATTGGAGCCATACAATTTAAAAATGCTATTTTGGAGCATATTCTATAAAAATGCAACAGCAGACTATTTCTTGTTCCTTACTATTCCCCTCATTCACACTATTCCTCCTTTTGTATCCCTTCCTGATTTCTATATCTCTTAATGTTAAGTTAAATGAATAAATTGAATTGAAATTGAAATTGAAATTGAAATTCCTTGATCTCCTAACGCCAAATACCAAAGATGCCTTCTCCATTAGCAGAATAAGAATCACAGTAGTTGTCTGGGAAGTACGAGTTGCGGTTGTATACACCATCTGTGATTTTAAGGAAATTATGTAAAATTGTACAGGCAAGCGCATTTTGTGGCTGAAAGTCTATATTCTTTCCTAGGATTCGCCAGCGAGCAGTTAAAATGCCGAAGGTTTTTTCTAATACTCCGCGCGCTCTTGACATTAAATACTTCTTCGGCACGGTTCAGCTGAGTTCCAGGGTAGGGCCGCAATAATTTTTTTTCGGAGCGAAAAAGCACAGTCACCAATGAAATAAAGGGGTACTATTCTCTGCGAATTCGACAACTTCGGGCAGTAGACTGTCATAAATTTGCTTCCCAATGATAGGGTGACGAAAAATACCTGCATCACTTTGGCTGCTAAAACGCCCAACATCAATGCGCTTAACATCGCCATGTTCCATTTATTTTTAAACTGCCAGCTAATTGTTTTCCAGTCCGAGGTGTTAAGTTCCAGCATTTACTCTGGAGACAATACTTCGCATTGTGCTTTGCACACTTCAATAATTATTTGTTGACACACCCAATTGGAACGACTTAGCTATATAATGTGGAGATACATCTTGAAGAAGTAACAATTAGTTTCCAACACATCACTTACATCATACTTACATCAAAGTAACTACCAACCGGCATTCGGGACTAATTACTTTTCTTATTGACGTTTTCAACAAAAACGGTTCAAATAAACATAAAATCATCTCGTATTAGGCTTTCGTTGTAAGAGTCGCTTTAAAATGCAAGTCAACATCATTTTGTTTTATAAAATTAAATGTTGTTTCCAAAAATCATTTGGCCTTTCTATTTCGGTGTAAAGAACGCACCCACCATCGGCGTTATTCGTTTTTTTTTTTTTTTTTTTTTAAAAATTTACATGCCAAGTGGCATGTTTGCACAACATTCATAATAAAACGAATTTTTTTTACGCTTAGCCATCTTTGTTTTTACCACATTCAAACAAGTTCACAATTTTGCAGCAAAATCAAAAGGACAATTCGAATTAAAACAGCTGTTTGAAATTTGACATATCAAAGCGACCTCTTTGTGGGCGAATTATTTGACAATTACTCCGACTGCTACTTCCAAGCAACTGCGACCTCATTGTTTTCCAGCAGTAAACGTCTGCTGATTGTTTCTTGTTGGGTCTGAGCTGTGTCATCATCCAATAACTCCTGAATTGCTCGTCTTCAAATTTTTGTGGTCTACCAATGCGCTTTCTTTCACATTGAAATCACAACTCTGAAGTTGTCGCAACCATGTCTTATACATTTTAATTGATGGAGTGTGTCTACCATATGTTTCTAACAGCAAACGATGACTTTCAAAAGCCTTTTTTTTTTTTTTTGATTATATAGGGTTTTCTAATAACGAGTTGAAAACTTTTTTTTTAAATAAAAGGTAAACCATTTGAGATATTTCAAAAACTTTATTATTGGCTTGAAGTACAATCAAAACTTTTATGAATGGAACTCGACTTCGTTCATATGGCCACCGCGGGCACGTTTGAAGCGGTCGATTCGTTGCACCCAATTTTCAACGACTCGGTCACACATTTCGGCCGAAACGGCCGCTATTTAGCGTTCAATGTTGGCTCTGAGCTCTTCCAACGTCGTTGGCGTGTTGGCATAAACTGATGACTTAACGTAGCCCCACAAAAAATAGTCAAGCGGCGTTAAATCGCACAAACGAGGCGGCCAATCGACTGGCCCATGTCTTGAGATAACACGCTCACCATACTAACTCTTTAATTAATCGATTGTAGCGTGTTCTGTGTGGCTTGTGGTACCATCGTCTTGAAACCACATGTCGTCCAAGTCGATATCTTCCAAATCGGGCCAAAAATAATCGGTGATCATGGCGCGATAACGCTGACCATTCACAGTGACGTGACGATCGTTATCGTCGACGAAAAAATATGGCCCAATAATGCCGCCGGCATGCAAAACGCACCAAACAGTTTTTTTTTGTGGATGAAGTGGTCATTCATGAAGCACATGTGGGTTTTCGCCCGACCAATAATGCATATTTTCCTTATTGACGAACCCATTGAGCCAAAAATGAGCTTAGTCACTGAAGATGATTTTCCGATGGAACTCATCATCTTGGTGCATCTTCTCCAAAACCCAATCGGAGAACGTACGTCGCTTCAAATGGTCCATCGGCTTCAATTCTTGAGTCAGCTTGATCTTGTATGGGTGTAAACCAAGATCCTTAAGCAAAATACGCCATAATGTGGTCTGAGCAATGCCCAATTCTTGAGAACGCTGTGGAATTGACTGATTTAGATCGTTTGCTACGGACGTCTGAACGGCAGCGATATTTTGGACACTTCGACCAACCCGTTGTCTCACTGACACAGCAACATCACACAGCGAATATGAAGACTCAAATTTTTGCACTAAACTTGTTATTGCCTGTCTACTAGGGTGAGAATAACGACCGAAAATTGGTTGCAGTCACCGACTCCGAATATCTGTAGAAAATTTTTATAATTTGCAGACGTTGCTCGTTAGTGTACTTTACCATGATGAAAATGTTGAGTTTACTGAATAAATTGACAGTGACAATTTGATGATTAGTGAAAGACTGCGTTCACAAATTAAATTCAAAGCTGTCAAGTCCCTATTGGAAAACCCTATATAGGAAAAGCGATGCGTGTCGCAAATGTTCTTTTCAGGCACAAAACTCGACATGATCACTGAACGATAAAACAAAGACGCTAGTTTTTGGCAGACTCAACATATTCGTGTTTTTAGTTAAATGTCAGACGTCAAATTAATTTGGAAAAAACATATTCATACACCTGCTACATAAACAAAATAAAAGAGGAACTGGTTGGTTGTTCGAACCGGTATACTTTTTTGAAAACTGAAGTTTTTTCTCTACAAAATTCAGTTTGCATTTGGTTGTGACTTATGGCGTGTGTAGCTTAGGCTTTATGTTGTATTGGGGTAAGTGTCGTGAAAAAAATTAGTCGACGTACGAATAAGTGACTGTCGTTCGGAGAAAAAAAAGGGACTTATGGAGGCAGTGTAGAAAGAAGTGGAGCTGCCAAACAAAGGCATCGCGAAACAATTTGGGATTCTTCCTTCGACACTTTCCAATATTTTGAAGAGAAAAAACCGGATCGTCGTATCCAAGGAAGGTGGATGGATGGATGTCTAGTTAAATGGCTTGGTGAGACTAGAGGACAAAACATATAAGTTGGACGTTTTGTGCTGAAAGAGAAAGCACAGTAGTTTGTAACATCGATAGGCATTCAAGGATTTTCTGCTAGTGAATACTGACTAATGAATTTTAAGAAACGTCAATGCATTGTTTTTAAAATGATTTGTGGCGAAAGTGCAAGCGTAGATAATACAGTTTGCTTAGAGAGGAAGGTAGAACTACACCGCTTGCCGGGGCACTATGTGCAATGTAACATTTTCAACAGGGATAGACCTGTTTTTGTTATAAATGTCTCCCCGACCGAACCTTGAACCTTTTAAGGTCGAAAAAAGACACGCTTGCCATCACAGCAAGAAAGGATAACAATATTGTTAGCAATGAACTAGTGATAAGGAAAGCTGCTGAAATACGATGTTTTAACGATGTGTAACCACTTCGTACAACTAACCCCTCAAAAAAAAAAAAAATCCTGAATGACAAAAGAATTATTTAATAAGTACTTTCTAAATTTTAACGATAAGATGGTATAATAAAAGCGCTAATTCTTCTATTTTTTCACAATTGCACTGTTCATAGTAATCCACCATTTTTTGCCAGGTCCCCATAGATTCAATTTATCGAGAATCGATCGTATATTCCTTGTATTTAGCCGCCTGTCATTCACTACTTCTGTTAAAAATGTCTGATAGCTGGCTTTCTGTTGGTACATAATTTATTTCAAAAGCGTTTTCTAAAAATTTTTCTCTTAGAAAATGTTATCAATACGTTTTCTGCGTTTGTGACATTCAGGGTTTCGAATTAGATTCATGGTACTCTGGTTATCGATGTTTAGATGAGGATGAGGACAGCCAGCCGTAAGCAAATCCTTTAGCAATAGTTTCAACCACAGCAATTCTTTGACCGCCAACACACCTACCATGTATTCTGGGCGACACACAATTGTCGTTGTGAAGCACAAGATATCGGAGCTTGAGCAAGCAAAACTACACATCCACTGGTTGACCGCCGAATGTTAGGATCCCCACCGAAGTCTGCATCACTGAAACAACTTAAATTTAATTTTGAATTAAATTATGTGAAAAAATCAAACCGTAATTGATTGTCTCTTTGAGGTATCTTATGACCCTTTTGACGATTTTCACATGTTGCCCGGATGGATTTTCTAGATGGCGACTTGCAATTCCAAGAGCAAATGATATGTCCGGCCTGCTTCCGATTGCCAAATATATGAGACTGCCAACAGCCTCACGGTATGGAAATTTGACATCTTCCGACGAATTGTCTTAAACCTCACCTTTTAGCATCGAAACATCTATTTTAGTTGCGACTAAATGAGCATCAGTCATGTTGAACTTCGCCACAATCCTTTCAGCGTAGCTAGACTGCGAAACTCAGATTGATCCGTACATCCTTTGATTTCCAGTCCCAAAAAACAACGCGCCTCACATATTTTAACTTCAAACGAACTCTGTAAATGCTGGATAAGGTTTACTATATCCTCCTGACAAACACCTGCAATTAAGCCATCATCAACATAGATTGCCACTATAAGTTTTTCCGAAAAAACACGCATGGGTTTAAATTAAATGAACGAATAAATTCTCAGAACCTTTTATTCCAGCATCTTGGTGCTTGTTTCAGTCCATACAAGCTCCTTATCAGTCTGCATACTTTATCGCTTCCATCCTCAAAGCCTTTTCGTTGCACCATATACAATTCCTCTTGTACATCACCATAAAAAAGGCAGTTTTAATATCGAACTGCTTCATGAATATTTTCTTGTGGGAGGCTATTGCAAAAATTGAACTAATTGAACTAAACTTGACGACCGGACTGAAAGTCTCTTAATAATCGATATCATATTTTTGTGTATAACCTTTAACAACTAATCTGACACGATATCTCTTGGGTTCATTACTCATCGCGTCCTTGATCTTAAATACCCAGCGATTATCGATTACTGAAGCATTTTGAGGCAGCTTCACAAGGTCCCAAGTGTGGTTTTTAAGTAATGCTCCTATCTCCCCAGCCATAGCTTGTTTCCACTTATTAACATCTTTCGACTGGAGTGCTTCGTTGAAAGTAGCAGGTTCTTGTTTCTCAGCTACAAATGCATGTAGATCCAGAAGTGTCATCATCGATTTCTGGTTGCCACTATTAGCGCTTCCCAGTCGACGTTTAATCGATTTTTTGTTGGTGTCTTCTTCTTGCAATTCATCGTCCGATTGCTGATTGTTTGAACGAAAGATTGAATTAGAAATCGACATTTCCGGGTCTTCACCTTTGCTAACATCATTGGCTGGAAGAGCGCCTGTTTCTCCATCATGCATACCTTCTGCGTTTTCGACGCAATTAAGCTTGTTTCTTAACTGGAAGAGACAAAAGGTTTAAAAATTACATCGCGCCTTACCTCTATCTTCTGAGTGGCTGGAAAGTAAATTCGATATCCCTTGGTATTTTCCGCAACTCCCACAAAAACCCCTTACAGTGACTCCGCGTTCCACTTCCTTCGCTTTTGTTGAGGTATATGCGCATAACACTCTTCACCAAAAATTCTATTTCTGATAAATTTAAGTTTTTTTTTTTACCAGTCCAAATATCCTATGCACATTTCTCTGGATAGCACGTAGGTGCAGTTCTATTTAATAAAAACGCCGCGTAACTGACTGCTTCTGCCCAAAATTTCAAAGAAAGATTTTTTGCGTATATCATTGTTCGCCCGGCTTCAACAAGTGTACGTATTTCCCTCTCCGCCCTGCCATTTTTTTAGGTGAATACAGTACAGACGTTTGATAAACGACAAGGTTTGCTTTTAAAACGTCCTAAACCTCTGAATTTACGAATTCAAGTCCATTGTCCGTCCAAAGCCCTTTCACAGAAAACTCAGTTTCCATTTTCACTTTTTTCGGAAAATCTTTAACGCAGTCCAAAACATTTGTTTTTTCTTTGATAGAATACATGATACGATAACGAGAAAATCATCTTTATAAACAAGAAGATACTTCAACCCATCATCTTTATAAACAAGAAGATACTTCAACCCTGCGTGCACCAACTCACCTACGAACTTCGCCCTGCTTTAAAAGGTTTTCTGTGAGATTTATCTACAGCACATGCATCACAAAAAAACTTTTCAGTGTCCACAAAGTCTATTGGTTGTACTTTAAGAAAATTTTTCACGTAAACTAAATTTTGATGTCCGAGAGCTTCATGCCAAAATTGAATGGATTCGATTTTTTTGCTTGAGTTCACTTGCCTACTTAATTCGACTTTAAGCAACATTTTAAACAGAGACGCCTGTCTAACTTCCACTGCTACAGTTTTCCCGTTACTCAACAATTGACACTGATTCTTGTCAGAAATCAATTTTAGATTTTTGTCGAGAGCCGCGTCTGATGAAAAAAGATTTAAACTCAAATCCGGCACATACAGCACACTTGAGAGATATTTTTTAGTCCATTCTATGTTATTAAACGCGAGAATATTTATATTTCCGAAACTGAGAGCATTTACCGTTTTACCGTTTCCAATTCGAACGCACTGAGGATTGTCAAATTATTGACAGTCTTTCCGAAAAGTCATATGGTCTGTTGCACCCGAGTCAAGAAACCAATCATAGCGCGATTTTCCCGTTTTCCGTCAACTGTCATACTGCATATAAAAGCTTTCCGTTGCTCACTTTTTTGAAAAATATTAGCACTTATTGATGGACAGTCCTTTTTCCAGTGACCGGGTTTTTTTTTTTTTACAAAGAAAACACTTTCCTGCTTCATGTTTGGATTTACTGGAATTATGGTACTTTACCGCCTTCTTCGCAATCAAAGCACTATTATCCTGATCTCCTTGTACCTGGGTTTGCGACGGTAAGCGTGATTTTCAATTGTCCTGTCTTTGCCTGGCGTCGATTCCCAAGCGGAGTAAAAATGATTGAGTTCAGGTGGAAGGGTCATTAAAATTCTAGTCATTAACATTGAATTGGAAATAGTCTCACCACAATCTTTCAGCTGCTGAACCAAGAATTCGAGCTTTGATATTGTAGTAGCCAGGTCATCTCCTGGATCTCTCTTGAAGCTGTAGAACTTTTGCTGGAGATAATGTATGTTGGTCTGCGCCTTTTGCTCGTACACCGCTTCCAGCTTCTGCCACATCTGGCTGCTGAACCAAGGATTCCAGCTTTGATATTGTAGTAGCCAGGTCATCTCCCGGATCTCTATTGAAGTCGTAGAACTTTTGCTGGAGATAATGTATGTTGGTCTGCGCCTTTTGCTCGTACACCGCTTCCAGCTTCTGCCACATCTGGCGTGAATTAATGCAATTTAGCATATGCGTCAATACTTTTGGCCCTACATTTATGACGATGATTCGTTGCGCCCTCTTTTCCAGCCCTTGCCACTCCGCCTTTTTTCCATCTTCCTTTGGTTCCAAGCTTTCACTGCTTACAATATTAAAAAGATCGCTAGCGTCAAGTATAATCTTGACTTGAAATTTCCAAACACTCCCTTGAGTTGCATTGGTCAATTTTTCTATTTTAAATAAATCACTGCTTTCCATTTCGTAAAGCTCACCAAACGATAGAATCAATAAACTAGCACCGAAAATTTTCTGCAACTAGCGATTCGTTTACTGTTTTAATTACCGGTTCATTAGTGGACTTGTGTCTGGGCTGAACGACTGAACTCGACAAAAGTCAAAGAAGAACAAAAAAAGTTTATGGAATGCAATGTCAGAATAGAGTTAACAATATGATAAAGTGCAGTTAGATCTACAGTAGGAATCAAAAAGTGTAAAAAAATTTGTTTTTTTTTTTTTTAATTAATACTGAGAAACATATTTTAACAGTTACAAATGACTCATTCAAAGTACTGCCCATCTGAAGCTACAACTTTTTCCCATCTTTCTGGCAGAGTTCGAATACCGCTACGGTAAAAGCGTTTATCTTTTGAGGCTATCCACGAGTCAAGACACTTTGTGATGTCTTCATATGAGCGGGACTGCTGATCAGCCAGATCATGTGCCATCGAACGAAACAAGTAGTAATCGGACGGCGCAATATCTGGGGAATATGGCGGGTGGGGTAGGACTTACCATTTGACCGTTTCCAGGTAGATTTTTGGCAACGTGAGCGTTGTCATGCTGTAGAATTACTTTGTCGTGCCTCTGCTCGTATTGTAGCCATTTGACGCGCAGTGCTCGGCTCAATCGAATCAATTAAAGTCTATATCGTTCCCCAGTGATGGTTTCGTTGGATTTCAACAGTTCATAATAAATAACACCGATCTGGTCCCACCAAACACACGGCATTACTTTCTCAGCGTGAATATTCGGCCAAGCCTATGACGTAGAAGCAGTTCCCATGACTATCTTCTCTTTGAGTTGCTGTAATGACTCCATTTTTTCGTCACGATGCGATGAAGAAAACCCTTCCTTTGTTTACAAAAAAATGCCAAATAAAGCGTCCCTTGGCTTCAAATCATAAGGAACCCAAGTTCCTTGTTTTTGAATCCAAGCGCATGCAATCGTTTGGAAATGGCTTGGCAGGGTAAGCAAGCTCTTATTGGATTTGGTACGGATCCTCATCGAGCAATGCCTCAAATTTAGGGTCTTGGAAGGATTTCGGCCGTCATTCATGCGAAAAGTCGTCAACATCGAAATCAGCGTCTTTGAAGCTACGGAACCAATCACGGCACGTTGCTTTACTTACAGCAGCATTTTCGTAAACATTTTGGAGCTTTCGATGAGCTCCAGTCGCCGTTTTCTTCGAATGAAAGAAGAAAATCAACACTTTTCGCAAATGGCGATTATTTGGCACAAATCAGACATTTTCACCCAACCAAAAGTAGGTATAAGACGCCAAAACAAAATCACTATTGTGCCAAAACGGTTTGTTTACCATATGTCTAAGCTTGGTTCATGACGTTTTGGATATGTCAAAAACGGCGCGCGCGCTTACTGCTGGAGCCATCTATTGACAAATAGCGAGAACTTAGTTTGATGTTGCAGTATTTCAAATGCCAAAATATGTTTTGTCAACGGTTCTACTTGCAAGACTTCCGGCTTACCAGTATTTAGTGTCTCGTTTTGTAGAATACTTGCAATCATGATCTTTTTTCCTCCTCCGATTTTGGCTTGCTTTCAGGTTTTATTTTTGGCTGGCTTACTTTCGAGGCGAAGCCCAGCGGAAATATTTTCGGGATCCGGACTTGCGTTTAGACTGACTGTGTTCCTAAAGGTCAAGAACCTTTTACCTATCCTTATTTTCACCGAAAGCTTTTGCTAAGCACCCAAGTAAGATAGGCAAAGGTAATACAACAACCTACGATGCTTGCTGTGAGAGTGATTAGCAATGCTCAGAGCACTTCCTCTGTGAGTTTCCGGACTACGTTCGCATCAAGCTGCAGGTACTTAGTGCTGAGTTGATGGGCCCTATTACAATAGGTCTCTTATCATTCAAATAGTTACTTATCTTTTTGATAGAAAAAAGGGCGTCTGACCAGTTTTTGTTAGGACTGAGCTAGCGGTTTCAATACACTTACATTTTCCATTGATATACCTCAGTAAAGAAGGAAAGTCCTGTACCGCAAAGTGCTCCATGTAAGTGAATAGCACCAGATAACTGGATCCCTTCTGGATGTCTCGATATCCCTGGATAATCCCGAAGATATTTAAGCCTCCACATTAGCGAGTAAGGAAACAATAGGTTTCTTAGCAACGACCTTCGTCTGAGTCAGCACCAAGAGCATCGGTCGAAGTACATGCAAATCATTTCGAAGCACCTCAAATTTATTTTATATCCTTGGGCTTTTCTTCCAGCAGATAGTACATAGAAATACTGTTTATATAGTACAATCGGAATCCTGGTCGATCTGTACCGCCTGGATGCATTCATACTTGCGGCAGTTATAACTTTAAGATAGTTGAGATGATGGACTTAAGAAGCTGTTACTATTTTTATCGGGCTTTACAATTAAGCATCTCCAACATTTCTAGTCCGAAAGACCAAGATGATGATCTACAAAATCTTAACTGAAAGCTAATATTCAAGAACTTGGAATGAAAAATATTTCACATCACTCTTTTTTTGCACTTTGCTTTATAGTGCGGTTGGCTGTTTTTTTTTTTTTTTTTAATAATAGCGGGTTGAACCTAAAGGATAAAGTTCTGTAAAAGTGTGAGCATAAAATGTTTAGTTTAACAGAATGTAGTGTATGAAAGTAAGTTGAAATGTAAGTTCACTTATACTTTTGCCATCAAACTGAGTCTGTTACTTAAAGTTGACTCTTCTCCTTGACATTCGGAAAGACCAACCTTTGACTCAAAGGAAACATATTGTCCGATAAACTATGTACCACTACTCTCTACTCTCTGCTGCTGTTTTAAACCACGCACCATCCGCAACAATTTTCAATTTATTATGACCCTCACCGTGTGCGGCTATGACACTAATAAATTACGAATGTCCAGCAATTCGTTATCAAACTGTGTCCATGCAGTATAATGGCCATTACATGCATTGAAGTGAACATAAGCAATTTCTGACCACTACTTCTGCTAATACAACAAGAGAAAGGGATGATAGCCGCATCCGTGTTTGCTTCCATTTCTATGTACAAGCCCCTTTATCGTGTAGTATTCTTTCCTTTTAACTAAATGTAGCTACTCCCACCTATTCGCATCTATTGTACTTGTAAGTCCTTTTACACCAGACGACTACGTCCATGATGACCATACTGACGTTCATAATTGTAGGTACTTCATTCCACCTCATCCTTGATCATCATGTTCCGTCTTTGTCGTTGTCTTCAATATTGGTCGCATAGGATTATGTGTCCTCACATAAATTTCTAAACATTGTACCACAGAGTCTATCGCATTAACTGGCCATCTTAAGTGTGCTCCTGGACTCCAGTGATGATGTCCAAGTAGGGATGATTTTTACGAGCATACACCGTATACTTGCTTACGTAGACGTACTGATATATGTGTGCTCGTAGTCTGCGAGTTGCTAAATGCTTTTATTAGACGCTTTTGCCTCATGTGACCAAACTTTATTCCACCGACATGAACCAGGACATTTAAGAATGAGTAAATTCATAGCCAACATGGATTCGTAACATTTGGGACAATGTCATAAACCCTTCTTGTGTAGTTATTTTAGAAAATCATATGTCAAACTTGTTTAACACTGATACACTCAGTAAAGTCACTTCTAGATTCTTAAAAAAGTTTCACACTTCAGTGTGTCTGAATGTCTCGTTGTTGTTTTTTTGGATTCCAATTAAAGTGTACCATACGAGTACATCCCCGCTAATAGTCGACTCCTTAAGACCAAAGTGGGTTATTTTTAGTTGTAAGTTGAAAGTTGAAAGTAGCATGTTGTGCTACTTAGGTCTATATACGAGTACTTGGTGCCTAACGAGCAAAAAAGAAAATAAATAAACGAAAAAGTAATTGGGGTTAACACGATATTTTACATAGCAATCAATTATTACCACGTTTGCGTGTATGCACATAGGTCAGGACGAACTCTTTGTAAGCGTGGACTTTGAATTTCTTTCCATTGATTTTGTATTGGTCGTTGTAATAAGAGTTGGATAATCGTGATTAGTATGGGCTTATATATCTTCTCTTTTCAACATTTCAATATCTGTAATATTCCTATGTCCTATTATGTGCAATAGACTTGGGACAACCATTAAATTTCAAAAAGGAGAGAATTACTTTCGCGATGACGGTCCTTTTAATAATAAATTTGTGGAATTAGGCAAGAACCCACTGTATTTAAACTGAATGTTGGATAAGCGAAATAAATTGGGTAGATCTTAGACAATACCACTCGTTAAAATCAAATGATAAAGACTACAAGGTGGTAAGTTTTAATGGATTAGGATTATATGGTTTCACTATTTCTATTTGTTTCCGTAGAAGTTCAGAAAAGTCTAAGAAAATATGAGAGAATGAGATATTTTGCTTGAAGAAGGATGGACTGCAGTAATTCTCTATAGCTGCGGAGAGTCTAAAAAATGCCTTGTAGGTCTTACGGATCGATGAAGGAAAAATCCCGATTCACACTTCTTTGTAATAGAAAGCGGAAAACGTCGTAGTGGCTGCCGACGTTGAGAAAGTGGATCGAGTTGTTGCCGGCAAAAGTAACCAAATCCTGCGTGCGAGATCTAGGGCAGGAATTTGGCCCGGTGGGTTAAAAATTCCCGCCGAAGGAAGAAGAATTACTACAAACGGTCAACGCAATGCTCTCCACTGTATACTATATATAAAGTCAGGTGCAGTGGAAAATAAAATGGCGGCGGATGAATCCTATATATACATACGAAGGTGTAAGGTGAGGCAACTGACATGTTCGTCAGGTGGCAAACGACGCTTTGTAAAACCATACGCCAAAAACAAAAATCTTCTTGTACAATTACGAAAAGTAAAAACAAAAGAAAAGCAAAAAGTTTTAGGGCGTTTCCTTCAAGCAACGGCAATAGTTCAATTTATGCGATTTCAAAACGACAACAAAACAAATACAAAAGTTAGTATTTGCAGAAACACTGACAAAACGTCGAATTAAGGAATGAAGGCAAAAAAATAAGCTTGAGATACAAACTATTCTATAGGGTTTTCTAATAACGACTAGACAACTTTTTTTTTTTTAATTAAAAGGCAAACCATTTAAGATATTTCAAAAACTTTATTATTGGCTTGAAGTACAATCAAAACATTTATGAATGGAACTCGATTTCGTTCATATGGTCACCGCGGGCACGTTTGCAGCGATCGATTCGTTGGACATAATTTTCAACGACTTGGCCACACATTTCGGCCGAAATGGGCGCTATTTCACGTTCAATGTGAAATATCGCAAGAACGAGGCGGCCAATCGACTGGCCCATGTCTTGAGATAACACGTTCACCATACTTACTCTTCAATAAATCGATTGTAGCGTGTGGTACCATCCTGTTGAAACCACATGTCGTCCAAGTCCATATATTCCAATTTTGGCCAAAAATAATCGGTGCCCATGGCGCGATAATACTGACCATTCACAGTAACGTGACGATCTTTATCGTCGACGAAAAAATATGGCCCATTAACGCCGCCGGCATGTAAACCGCACCAAACAGTTATTTTTTTGTGGATGAAGTAGTGATTCATGAAGCACATGTGGGTTTTCACCCGACCAATAAGGCATATTTTGCTTATTGACGAATCCATTGAGCCAAAAATGAGCTTCGTCACTGAAGATGATCTTGCGATGAAATTCATCACCTTGGCGCATCTTCTCCAGAACCCAATCGGAGAAGGTACGTCGATTCAAATGGTCCATCAGCTTAAATTCTTGTATGGGTGTAAACCAAGATCCTTACGCAAAATACGCCATAATGTGGTCTGAGCGATGCCCAATTCTTGAGAACGCCGTTTAATTGACTGATTTGGATCGTTTGCTACGGACGTCTGAACGGCAGCGATATTTTCTACACTTCGACCAACCCGTTGTCTCACTGACACGGCAACATCACACAACGAATATATAGACTCAAATTTTTGCACTAAACTTGTTATGGCCTTTCTACTAGGTCGAGAATTACGACTGAAAATTGGAGTTAACGGTCCTAAAGTTGCAGTCACCGAATATCTGTAGAAAATTTTTATAATTTCCAAACGTTGCTCGTTAGTTTTTACTTTACCACGATGATGTTGAGTTTACTGAATAAATTGACAGTGACAGTTTGATGATTAGTGAAAGAGTGCGTTCACAAATTAAATTCAAAGTTGTCAAGTCCCTATTGGAAAACCACAATCTTCAAATAAGTAAGCGTAATTAGAATTTCTGACAGACTGATGACAATTAAACTAGCCACCGAAAGTGGTCCATATCTCAACATCATATCCCCTAACTATGTTGAGACAACTTAAAAAATTTTAATTCTGGGAGGATCTCATTTATGGTCACATTGGGCGAAAAAAACCAACGTTTTAAAACAATTCATTATGACTAAGGCTTCGGTATTAAAAACACCCAAGATATAAAAATTTAAAAACTTACTTAGGCTTTGGGCTTAGCTATTGTTAACAGATTCTTTCCTAAGCAAGAGGAACATTTTATCACATAAAAATCAGCTGTGGATCACCGCAAATTGACTATCTTCCTTGGCAAGCACTTAGCTCACAGCACAGGCTTCTTGTTGCATATATGGAAGTGGACTGGAAAATATTGTAGTAACCTAAAGAACTAACTCAATATCACAAATTAAGTGGCGCGCGTTTAACATCACCTCCATCGTGTTTGTTAAAAATACGAACAAATTTTAATTACAACCCTTTAAATGTTATCTATTTACATGTACGAGCCCATTTCTAAATTGAAAAAATTAAATATGATTTGTGCAACCAAAAAATTTACAGAAACGATATAAAAATATGTTAATTGCCCTGTATATCGTCATGCTAAGTGCGTTAAAATCGACATAAGAAAAATTGAATTTCAGATAAAGAGTAGTAAGCAAATGTTTAAAGTGTAGTCAGTGAAAACAATCAATTACTAGGTGGGGTGAGAAGTAACCTCCTTGGGAATGAAAAAAAAATTTTTTTTAAATGTTTTTTTAATTTATTCAATATAGTCCCCTTTTAGTTTGATACACTTATTCTAGCGTTTTTCCAACTTTTTGATCCTGTCCGAGAAGTAATTTTCCGGAAGGTCTGCAAAATACTATTGATGAGCCATCTTTTGAGGTTTGGGAAGAGATAATAGTCCGAGGGAGCCAAAT
This sequence comes from Volucella inanis, assembly GCA_907269105.1. Lineage (NCBI taxonomy): Eukaryota > Metazoa > Arthropoda > Insecta > Diptera > Syrphidae > Volucella > Volucella inanis. Next base: position 107,790,602 of record OU026156.1, read on the forward strand.
CGGGCGAATACGGTGGATGCGACAGCAATTGGAGTCGTAAGTCATTGATTTTAACCATGGTTGCGATGCTCTTGTGCGCCGGTGCATTATCTTGCAAAAACAAAATTTTTTTCGCTTCATGTGAGGCCGTTTCGCAGCGATTTCGGCCTTCATTCACTCCAAAAATGCACAGTAATACTCGCTCTTGACGGTTTTTTCTTTTTCGGAGTAGTCCACGAAGAGTGTGCCATGACAATGCTAGAAAACCAACGCCATAATCTTTCCGACCCATCGAGCCCCCCTCGACCGCTTCAGAGCACTCGTGCGGGGTTCAGTCCATTGCCGAGCACTCATTCTGTTCTCTGGTATGTAAATTCCATCAACAGTTACCAATCGACGTCAAAAGTTCGCCAGATTCCACATCAGCAAATCCAAACACTCTTTCGAAGTGCTCTCGCGTTCGTGTTTTTGGTCAGGAGTGAGTATGCGCGGCACCCAGCGGCAGGATAACTGCCGCCATGCTATAAACCGCACCAAACAATCAATCAATCAACAATTAATCTCTGTGGATGCATTAATGTTTGGCCGAACACTTGTGGATTGTGTTCGTTCCAATAATGGCAATTTTGCTTCTTGATATAGCCGCTGAGCCAAAAATGGATCTCGTCCGAGAAGATGATTTTCCGGCCGAAATCCGGATCTCCGGCCATCATTTCCAGCGCTATATTAGCAAATTCACGGCGCTATCTACGATTATCTGGCTTCAAGTCCTTCGTCAACATAATAAGCAAAATAAGCCGGGTTGACTCTCTGGAAATGCCCAATTCTGCTGATAGGGGCCGAACCGACATTGCTAGGTCGACGCCATAACCTTTCCGACCTATCGAGCCTCCCTCAACCGCTTCGGAGCACTCGTGCCGGCTTCAGTCCATTGCCGGGCACTCATTCTCTTCTCTGGTGTTCAACAGTTACCAATCGACGCCAAAAGTCCACCCGATTTCCCATCAGCAAGTCCAAACACTCTTTCGAAGTGCTCTAGCGTTTGTGTTTTTGGTCAGGAGTGAGTATGCGCGGCACCCAGCGGCAGGATAACTTTTTTATATGCAGAATATTGCCCAAAATATGGCGTGTGCGCTCAGTACTAATCTTTGTGGTATCTGCTAGCTCGCGCACTTTCACTTTCCGGTCAGCCAACACCATTTTATTTATTTTTTTAACATTGTCCTCTGTAACCGCATCGGAGGGCCTGCCGCTGCGGACTTAATCGGTAGAGGAGTTGCGGTCATCACGAAACTCTCGAAACCAATATTTGACGGTGTAATCTGACGGAGCATTAGCCCCATAATATTTATCCAACTTTTCTTATGTTTCCTTCGCCGTTTTGCCTCTCAAAAAATAATGTTTTATGAGAGAACGAAAATCGTTTTTGTCCATACTCAACATGATGCCAAACACGTCAAAACCAATCAGCTGTCAAAACAAAACTAAATACAGTATCGCACTAAAATTTGGCATGACTGCTTAAATATGAACGGACTTCAAGGCACCATAACCTTTTTTGCAGTAGCACCGTATTCTGGCGGTCAAGGTTACTTTTCACTCCACCTATTATAGCCGACAGTTCTGCAATTGCCTTTTCATCGATTTCTATAAATGATGAAACTGGCGCTCTTATACGTTCCCCTCTTTCAATCCGTCAAGATCAGAAAGCCAATTCTTTTGTCCCGACACGTTCAAATTTAGCCAATGATACCCCAATGAAGCAGATGATAACCTTAAACATGCGCTACTAAGAAATAAAAAAATTACAAAAAATATACTTGAATGGTATACCAGGTGTATGCATGAGTTTTTTCCGGTTTTTTTGGTAAAAAAATACGTAATTTTAGTTAATAGGGAAATTAATTCTTTTCTATTTAAAATATTGGCCATCGGCTTCTATACATTTTGCCCATCTTTTAGGTAATTTATGAATAGCATGCCAAAAAAACCTTTTGCCTTTTGTGGCAAACCATTCGTCGAGCCATTTCCCAATTTTCTCGAAATCACTGAAGTACTGCTCTGCGAGCGCGTGGCCCATGGACGGCTGGTGCAGAAGGATGTCTCATCTAAGCGATTTTAACTGTTTTGCTGTGTGAGACAGCGCGTTGTCGTGTGACAAAATAACTTTGGCATCTGGTCGTCTTTCGAATAATGTGTAGTTTAAATTAATCATTTGTTGGCGATAGTGTTGTGTATTAACGGTTTCACCGGGTTTCAAGAGTTTATAATACACAATACCGCTCTTGCCCTACCAGACACAAAGCATGGTCTTTTTGCCGAAGCGATTTGGCTTTGGTCTTGAAGGACCGGATTCGCCAAGTGAAAGCCACAATTTTTTCTACCTTGGGTTTTCAAATTAAATCTATTTTTCGTCACCCGTCACAATTCGATGCAAAAATGATTTCCTTTCGTGGCGTTAGAGCAGTATTTCACAAGTAACTTTGTGAATTTATCGAGTTTATTGTTCTTCCCCATTGCTCGTAAGCATCTGCTGATTGTTTCTTGTGACACATGAGTTTGGGTTGCAATTGCAATTACTCGTCTTTGCATTTTGTGTTCTACCAGAGGGCTCACTGTCTTTCACATTGAACTCACAACTTTCAACACCCTTTTTCTTTTGATAAAATAAGAAAAGGAATGTGTGCCGCAAATGTTCTTTTTCAGACACAAAACTCGACATAATCGTTGAACTTTAAACAAGGACGCTAGTTTTTGGCGAACTCAACTTATGTGTGATTGTAGTTAAATGTCAGATGAATAAAATAACGTATGTGTCAAATTAATACGCTGGCGCCATCTCTTAGTTAAACCCGAAGAAACTTATACATACATCTGGTATATAAGCTTTTAGAATCAAGCAACGGAAAGATTCTAAGCTCTAAGGATTCTTTGGTACGCAACTTTGAAGTTCGCTATAGTCAAGGATCAATGTTTAGGATAGCATCTGCGGCAATATTTTTCTCTCCTAAAAGATATCTTATATCTGCGAGTTGAAATTCAGATCTCTACGGTTGTACGGTTGGTACGGGGATGTTTGATCTTTGTTGAAGAGCATACCTTGTTGGCTTATGATCGGTGAAGAGTATGAAATATCTCCTTTCGAGAATGGCGAGTTGACATGTAAGCTGCCAGGAGCTCTCGATCATAAGCGCTGAATTTTTTCTGAGAAACATTAAAATTTGGATAAGTAGAAGCTCAGAGGCTGTCAACTACAATTTGCTCTTTGTTGCACGACTGCTCCAATCACTGTGCTAGAAGCATCCAGATTCCGCCTTGGGCTTCAGGAAAGCGAGCATTTTGCAATCGCCAAAAGCTTTAAGTGTCTCACTTCTCACTAAAAATATTGATGTCCTGGAATTTTGTTGGGACAAAGAGAAAAGGGAAGTTCAGTTGATATTGTTGGTAGTAATGCAAAAGAGAAAGTGATCGAATTGCTAAAATCTGGTGTTGATGAGAGGATCGAAGAAAATGAGATTAAGAACTGCTATATTAAAAATGACAAAACGAAAAAATGACAAAGAATAATGTAGTCTCTAACATCGTGTGTGGGAAATTTTGCTCACTAAAAAGAAAGAAAAATTTAATGGAAAATCTACGAATTAATAATCCTTGGTGGCAGCAGCAGAAACAACAACAGTACTACTAGCATCTACACTAACGAATACTGTGGCTAAAGGCAAAGTAATCGAGAGATGACAACAAATCCAATACTGTTGGATTCGAAATTATTTGTTCCGAGGTTTTTCTTAAATCTAACTCCTTTACATAGAAAGACTAGCAATAATGTTCACAATTCTTTTGTAAAATCTGATCCTCGTTACACTAACCAAAATCTTGAACTCAATTATGCTTTTTTTTATGATTTAACATATTTTTGTACTGATCATTCAACCCTTGAGTCTCTTAGTAATTCTGAAGCTAAAACATGCATCAATATATTCGTAGCATGAGATAGAAATTTATTACACTTTATGCTCATCTTACATCCCTTGATCTACCTGACCTAATATTTCTGTAAGAAATTTGGAGTTTTGAATCGGAGAAGTTAAATTTTACAATCCAATTTTGGGGAAGTTGCAGTTTTTTTTTTATGAAAAATTAATAAGATAAAAAGTGCGGATTTAATTAGTATAAATATGGACAAGCCGTTTTTATACGTGTTCAATTCAAGCCTTTTAAGAAGAGTTTTGCGTCTAGTTGGAAAAACTTAATTGCAAGGATATTATTCTTCCAGGTGACATCAATATAAACTTTTTGTCTATATGAACAGATGTTGATTCTTACTTGACTATGTTAACCTTTTTTATGCTTAGTTCTTGCCTGTTATCGAAATTAATTTTATGATCTAAAGTTAACTGATCACATTTTAACATCCATAGAACTTAATTGTTATGTGTTCAAGACAAGTGGGTGGGAACAAAATGTAGATTTGTGGGCGTAAATCATAGATTAACCTTTGAACTCTGGTATGAAGTCTATCATGAAAATGACCATCCACTGCACTTGATTTGCTTTTACGCAAACTGCAAACATACATATATAGGGTGACCAGATAAGAACGATAGAAAACGATAGAAGATTCATACTATTATGTGTGAAGTAGCATATTATACAAATAGCCACCTCGGCTTTGTTGGCAGTGCTTCAAGCGGTCGATCGAATTTTTGATGCCTCGATCCAATATGTGCAGCGTTATTCCTGCAATAGCGTGTTGAATATTGGCCTCGAGCCCGTCCAAAATGTTTGGCTTGTCAGCGTAGATTAAAAAATTGACGTAGCCTCAAAGGAAATAATCGAGTGGTATCAAATCACATGATCACAGCAGCCAATTGATGAACGCTCGCCGTGAGATGATCCAGTCGCTAAATTTCTCCTTCACAACTTTAAGCGTTGCATCGCTTGTATGTAGCTTAGAACCACAGCTCAGATATATCAATGTTGTCGAGCTCTGACTACAAAAAATCGTTAAACATTGACCTATATCTGAGTTATAGACACGGTAACGGTGTATCCGTCGATACATTTCGAAAGAAATATGGTACGATAATGCCACCATGCTATAAACCGAACCAAACATTCAATCTTTGTGGATGCATTAATGTTTGGCCGAACACTTGTGGATTGTGTTCGTTCCAATAATGGCAATTTTGCTTCTTGATATAGCGCTGAGCCAAAAATGGGTCTCACCCGAGAAGAAATCTGGATCTCCGCCCAACATTTCCAGCGCCAAATTAGCAAATTCAAAGCGCTGTCTATGATTATCTGGCTTCAAGTCCTTCATCACAATAATAGGCAAAATAAGCCGGGTTGACTCTCTGGAAATGCCCAATTCTGCTGATCGGGGCCGAATCGACATTGCTGGATCTTCTTAAATTCTAGCCGCTACAGCGGCTATGTTTTCCTCATTTCGCATTAATCTTTGTCTGGTTGGTGGCTAACGATCCAAAGGAGTTCACTTACGCTCAAAATTTTCCAGTTTGCAGGCAACTGAAGCCATGATGGCGATTGACCTCACGACGAAATTTACTGAGCCGGAAATTCGAAAATACCTTTTAATAATTTTTGCACGTTTGGCAAGCGTAAAACGATGCATGATAAGATTATTAACCTTACTGAATATTTTGACAGCTAAATATCATTGATAACTTTAGCAGTTATTGCTGAAACATAACAATTGGGAAAACTATCATTGCTTTTTGGTCACCATTTACATATATAAAAAAAAACAGTATTGGTGTTAACGGAAAAGTAAACAAATTTCATTGTGTGCTACTTTTTTCAAATATAAGGTTCACTAAGGATTCAATTCAAGCGAATGTAGTTTTTCGTTATAGGGTCATTTGGATGAAACTATTATTAAGGATACCCGACAAACTAAACCTTTTTCTTTCATCCCTCTATCTCTTTGGAAGTCCAAAAAACCATATTTCGCTGAAAAACTCCAATTCCTCGTGTCAAATTTTCCTAAAGTATTTCCTCAACCCCTTAAAACGGCACTAGTAATACCACTACACGAAAAAGTGATATAACATTTGTGAACAATTACTTGCACTTGTATCTGGCTTTTCTAAGATATTTGAAAAAAGGATGAAAACAAGAATATTGGAATTTCTAAAGCATATCAATATCCTTGTTGATTTTGAATTTACTTTTAGAAAAGGCGGATCTAGTGAAAAGCCTTACTGAAAGTATGTAGAGAAATTTATAACAATTTTAACTATTCTAAAAAGCTTGACATCTAATTTATTAACATAACAAAAGCGTTCGACATGGTGGATCGTGAATTGTTGCTTGTAAAATTGTTCAATGATGGTTTCACGGGATATGTACACAGGTGGTCTCAAAACAAAGGCTCAAAAAACTTTGAGCTTTGACAAATATATTACTCTTGTTGCTCCACAACAATCAGTATTGGGCCCAATTTTATTCCTTATCTATGTAAACTCGCTATTTCTTCAACCATTCAAAGGCAAAAAAAGCGTTTGCTGAAGTTACAGCTCTTTTCTACTCAAACAAAAATTATTTTAATTTGTATGCCGACTTAGATCATAATTTGGAACTACTATGTACATGCGTGGTTTACCGAACATAAATTTTAAATAAGTACCAAAACCAAGTTCACGTTACTTAACTTAATCGGATGTTTGAGCCATTACTTACTACACAAATAAATCTTGGAACGTCGATATCCTTTCCAGAAATGAACAGCGACAACTCCAATTTACCCGAGGCGACAATTAAGTCGTCCGTCTCCTCTTCTGACACTCTGACGGAAATGGAAATCGATGGCGAACTAAAAAGAGGTTCTTTACGATCAGAAGAAGAAGATGAGCTCTTGGGCATATGTTTAGAATTGGAGAACTCGAATAACACCGTGGTGGAGGCTACTCTGGTAAATTGTAGCAGTAATATGATTTCTCCAGATTAATCTCCATTAATTAATAATTCGGACGCACTTCTTTTGCGTCTTTCCAAAAACGCAAAAGACATCATTCTAATCCAGGAAGCATGGATCGTAGAAGGCATAGTTCCTTGAATTGTGACAACTGTATATACTCCACTTTATACAAGAGACAAAGGTGAGATTAGAACTAATATATTAGTGAAACGTAGCCTTAATGCATTTTTACTTCCTAATGTCAGCAAATCCGACTAAACCATTGTCAGACTAGTGACTAGATACTACTGGCTGGTATCGGCATACCTTGGCCACGATTATGTGCGCCCTCTCCAGTGTGATAACCTAGAAAGGGTGGTACTGGTACTGAAAGACTAAAAACTGGCTTCACAATCGGATGTGACGCTAACGCTCATCACACGGTATGGGGCAATACCGACATCAAATCTCATTATTTGCTATATTAGCAATGAGCCCACTTTTATAATCAGAAACCAATAGCAAGTGCTAGATATCACTCTTGTCTCCGACAACATCACTCATGTGCTAACGAACTGGATGGCATCGCCTGAACACTCATATTCAGACCACAGGTACATCCAATTCAGCCTGAGTGATGCTCCTCCCATCCAACCAGCATTCCGGAATTATCGGTCAACAACTGATTGGCCAAAATACAAAGGAATACTGTCACAGAAACACATAAACATCATCCTCTCAACTCTCAAGTCTCCTGCGTGACATTATCAAGCTTGACATGAAAGTCAAGGAATTCACTCTGGTTTTCAATCAGTCTATTTCTATTTCCTGCTCTATTTTTCAACCAAGAGACAAGAAAAAGCTGACCTTAGCGTTGGGACCGCTCAGAAACACTTGCAGAAAACTTTTCAACTTAGCAAAAATCACAAGAAAAGTGACTGACTGGGACTCATACAAAGAATCCCTCAAAATATATAAAACTGACAAACTGACAATACGCATCGCGGCTACGAAAAATCCTCTCTACAAATCCTTAGATGCCAAGTTGTTTGAAAAAAAACCGTAGCTCTTGAACAAGCTCAAGTGATGAAAAGTGATAATTGGACACTCACTTTCCAGGTAGCTCCCTATTCGCGGCCAGTAGTAATCCAAACAGGACTACCGTTACCGTGACCAAAATTCATGGCCTAATTATACGGTATATCTGCCGGGCTACAAAGATCCTCAGATATTACCCTGCCTAATGTAGAACTGATAAACCTTTCACTGTCATGGAGGGAAGTAAATGTAGTTTTCATTCCCAAGCCCGGAAAATGCTAATATGTTGTCCCAAAGGACCTCAGAACTATAAGTCTATTAAGTTTTCTTCTGAAAACTCTAGATCGACTGATTGTTATCCATATACGAGCTAAAATTGATCCAAGCCTTTTGTCAACGGCCCAACATGCGGCTCTACATTCACTGGCTTGCCACATCGAACGATCCCTAAAATATAGAGACTAGACAATTGTTGCTTTCCTGGATAAAGAGCGGGCCTTTAACAACGTCAACACAACACAACGTCAACTAATTTATTAATGAACGGCTGATATACCTAGAACCGGGTGGTAGCAGGGTGATTGCCTATGCGAAAGACGTTGCTAGAGTCGTCTTAGGTAAACACCTTAATATCTTAAGCGATTAGCCCGTTGGGCAGATCACTGTGGATTGGTAGTAAACTCCATAAAAATGATTTTGTCCTCTTTTCCAGAGAATATATAATTCCAATTATAAGCCCTCCTTAAATAAACGGTACCAGCTTAGTGTTTTCCGATAAAGCAAAATAAAATATCTGGGTCTCATTTTTGACTGGAAATTAAACTGGAAAAATTCAAGAAAGAGTCAAGAAAGCTACAGTACCTTTATTATACTACAAAAAAAGCCTTTGGGAACAAATGGGGCCTTTATTCTCGAATAACTCACTGCCCGCTGACTATATATCTCGGTCATAAGACTGATATCCACCTTCGATGTTGTTGTCTATTAGACGGCCTTAGAGAATGATGTCAACTGCAATAAACTAAGCAGAGTCCAAAGAACAGCATTTCTATGCGTAAGCGGAGCTTAACGCTCCACTCCCTCTGTGGCATTTGGTATTCTGCTTCGATTTACATGCCCCGATATATCCAGCAGGCATATACCTACGACTGCAGCTATTCGCCTTAAAGCGACTACGTAGTGGACAAATGATTTAATGTTATTACTATAGGATCACAGAAAACATCGATTATGGTATACCATACTTAAATTTTGGTTCAACAAAGGCTTTCAAGTAAGCCTCTCGTCTATATCCTTCCGGAATGAAGATGCTTTCATTACTTTTACACAGATGGATATTAAACCGATAGCGAGGTTGGTGGCGGTGTTTTCTCAGATAAGCTAAATTTACCATAATCCTCTCTTTTTGTCTTCCAAATCACTGTAGCATGTTTCAAGCGGAAATTTTGGGCGATTAAAAAAGCTCGTCCTGGTTTCAGTCTCATTGAATTCTAAAACCGCCCTTGAATGCCGATCATCTCTTACGGAGAAGGCAGAGCAGTTCAACCTTTACCTTTTTTGGGTGCCTGGCCACAACTTGCCAAAATTGGAACCACTCTACCTATTCTACCGAAAAAGGGCAACATAGGTATACAAATTGCTACGTGCAAATCAATATTAAAGCTGGATGCAAACAAAATAACAGACCTTAGGTGGACTCTTGGACCAATATGTCTAGCGACCAAACAGATCTGGCCCAAGCTGGAACTGAATCTCTCCAAGAGTTTGATCCTTCTAAACAGGGCACATCTCATATGTGTTGTCATTGGACAGTGCCTTATAGGCAAGCATACAAATATGACTTGGCGCCTTAACAAACGATTTCTGTAGAAGCTTCATGGACGAGGTGGAAAAAGAGACAACTCTCCACCTACTCTGTACATGTCCAGCACTCTCCTAGATAAGGAAACTTCACTTAGGAGCTTTCTTCTACAATGACTTAAACGATTTAAAGAATATAGACGTTAACAGTCTCCTACGCTCCATTATAAGTTCAAATTGGTTAAATATTCGTGGTATCACAATAGAGGCCAGAGTGAGTTAGACTTTTCAACAGACACTTTTACTTACTTACAACTTAGGGACTTGACAACTTTGAATTTAATTTGTGAACGCACTCTTTCACTAATCATCAAACTGTCACTGTCAATTTATTCAATAAACTCAACATTTTTATCATGGTAAAATACACTAACGTGCAACGTCTGCAAATTATAAAAATTTTCTACAGATATTCAGAGTCAATGACTGCAACTTTAAGAGCGTTAACTCCAATTTTCGGTCGTAATTCTCGCCCTAGTAGACAGGCAATAACAAGTTTAGTGCAAAAATTTGAATCTACATATTCGTTGTGTGATGTTGCCGTGTCAGTGAGACAACGGGTTGGTCGAAGTGTGGAAAATATCGCTGCCGTTCAGACGTCCGTAGCAAACGATCCAAATCAGTCAATTCTACGGCGTTCTCAAGAATTGGGCATCACTCAGACTACATTATGGCGTATTTTGCGTAAATATCTTGGTTCACACCCATACAAGATCAAGCTAACTCAAAAATTGAAGCCGATGGACCATTTGAAGCGACGTACGTTCTCCCATTGGGTTCTGGAGAAGATGCGGCAAGATGATGAACTTCATCGCAAAATCAATCGATTTATTGAAGAGTAAGTATGGTGAGCGTGTATTATCTCAAGACATGGGCCAGTCGATTGGCCGCCTCGTTCTTGCGATTTAACGCCGCTTGTTCTATTTTCCAACGACGACGTTGGAAGAGCTCAGAGCCAACATTGAACGCGAAATAGCGGCGGTTTCGGCCGAAATGTATGACCAAGTCGTTAAAAATTGGGTCCAACGAACCGACCGCTGCAAACGTGCCCGCGGAGGCCATATGAACGAAGTCAAGTTTCATTCATAAATGTTTTGATTGTACTTCAAGTTTTTCAAATATCTTAAATGGTTTGCCTTTTATTTAAAAAAAAAAAAAAAATATCAAGTCGCTTGATATATCAAGGCTTGATGAACTAAATATTTTCATGCAGGAAAAATTAATTGACATATGTTTATTTTCTGAAACTCACCTGGCAACAGAATCGCGCGTGGAACTAAAAGGTTACCGCGACTACCACGCTCACCATCAATCGGGAAACGCAAGAGGCGGGTCATCCCTTTTCATAAGAGATTGCATTGAACATACTTTGGAAGCAATAATTGAGCTTGACAAATTTCAAATGACCGTTATGCGCGCTAAAAATAAAAATTATTTTTTTAATATATCCTCAATCTATTGCCGATCGCTCTGCAAAATAGAAAAACAAGAATTTATTGACTTATTCAACTCTCTTGGACCAATATTTATTATTGGTGGCGACTTTAACGCGAAGCACACCTTTTGGGGCTCAAGATGTATCTCTCAAAAAAGCAAAACTCTTTACAGGACTGGTATGGAATGTGGTTGCTATTTTTACTCAACAGGCAAGCCGACATATTGGTCCTCGGATGTCGCCAAAACACCCGATCTAATAGACTTCTTTATCGGAAAAGGAGTAAACGCTAGTTACGTCAAAGTTGAAGAGGGCTTCGATCTTTTCTCCGATCATTCTCCAGTTATCCTCTCACTGTGCGAATCCTTGGTTAAGAATCAAAGACCACCCAGATTAACTAACAGCAAAACTCACTGGGTAGATTTCCGAATAGACGTTGTAGACAACACTGAGTTGAAAGTAGCACTTAGAGCGCCGTATCAACTTGAAAAAGAAGTTGATCGTTTCGTTGAAGTCATACAGCAAGCGGCCTGCAAGAACACTCCCCCCGAATCGGAAAAAAATCCCAAAATCGGCATAAGATATCCACCGGAAATCAGAGAAATGATAAGAAAGAAACGAAGAGCGCGGAAAAAGTGGCATGAAACCCGGGCACCACAACATAAAACGTCCTTCAATAGGCTTCAATAGGTATTAATAACTACCTTGAAAGACTCACAGCGACAAAGGATACTAACTACTCCATATGGAGAGCCGTAAAAAGTGTTCGAAAACCTCAAATACACGTGGCGCCAATAAGAAGAAACCAGGATGACTGGGGGAAAGAAGATAAGGAAAAAGCTAATGTTTTCGCCGACCATCTTGCAGAAACGTTTAAACCATTCTGCTTCCTGAGAATGTCAATACGCTAGACGTGACGACAAACTTTTCAGTAGAAAAGGCTACACTTAGGGAACTTAGACAAGTTATAGACACGCTTAAGCCCAATATAGTCCCGGGATATGACTTAATAATGGGAGAGATATTTAAAGCGTTGCTAAAAAAAGGTTTGCTAAAGCTGCTCTATCTTATAAATGCCAGCATTAGATTAGAGCACGTACCGCACCAGTGGAAAGTAGCCGAAGTTATTATGGTTTCGAAACCCGGTAAATCGTTGACTGAAGTCAAGTCACATCGACCAAAATCGCTTCTCCCGATTACATCGAAGGTCTTCGAGCGAATCCTCCTTAATCGTCTTCAACCAATTACCAACACAAATTCCCTCTTGCCTGATCATCTATGTGGCTTTAGAAGCCAACACTCAACAGTTGACCAAGTGCAACGAATAACCGATGTAATTGAACGAGCAATCGAGTGTAAGTTAGTCTGTTCAAGCGCATTCCTTGGCCTTTCGCAAGCCTTTGATAAGGTATGGCACGAAGGATAAAATATAAACTCCGACAAACCCTACCCCAGCAATTGTCTTGTATTTTAGGTTCATATCTGGAAGACCGACTCTTCCGTGTGAGACACGGAAACGAATATTCCACTTTTAAGACAATAAAGGCGGGGGTGTCACAAGGAAGTGTACTTGGCCCTCTGCTATATTTGCTTTTTACCCGTGATATACCGCAAACGGACGACACTGTCCTAGCCACATTTGCTGATGACACTGCCATTTTGGCAACGGCTAAAACAGTCGAAGAAGCAACTGCCAAGTTGCAACGTGCCCTTACACGGATTAACAATTGGACAAAGACTTGGCGAATCGCGCTTAATGAAAACAAGTCTGTCCACGTGAACTTCACTCTCAAGAAAATTGAGAATCCACCAGTGTTCATCAACGCAGTACGAATTCCTTACGCGAACGAGGCCAAATATCTCGGTATGACACTCGACGCTAAACTAAAATGGAGAGCACACGTCAAGAAAAAACGTGAAGAGCTTGAAATCAAATATAGAGATACTTACTGGCTTATTGGAAAGTATTCCAAGCTTAGCTTAGAGAACAAACTGCTGTTATACAAGCAAGTGCTAAAACCGATCTGGACATATGGTGTACAACTTTGGGGTTGTACTAAAAATAGTAACATTAATGTATTACAGACATTCCAAAACAAAGTTTCTCGGGGTATTGTTAATGCGCCGTGGTACATTAGAAACGATGATATCCACAGAGACTTAGGTGTCGAAAACGTTCAGAATCTAATTAAAATGTTTGCGCGAAAACATATCCTGCAGGATATCTTATAAAAACAAAATAAAATGCAATAGAAGAACTGCTTGTTGAGTGTGAACTCAGTCGTGGTTTGCATAAGGGAGGTGTTTTTTAGTGAGTAAGAATCTCACACTACTATAGGCTTCGCATAAATTGGAACCACTCGGCCTGTTCTACTGGAAAAACATAACATCGGTATACCAATCGCTACATGCAAATTAGTATTAAAACTAGATGCTAACAAAGGAACAAACCTTAGGTGAACTGCTGGGTTGAAATGCCTAGCAACCAAAAAAAATCTGACCAGAACGATCTACCATAAACAATATAGGCGTTAACAGTCTCCTTCGCTTCATCATAAGCTCAAAAAAGTTCCAAGGCAGGAACATTGTAGATCCACATGTCATTATAATGCTCGAATAGGCCTACTATGAACTTGATTTAACGATAACACTACATATATCAGGAAATTGACCAGTGCATTGGCCACCAAGTTCGTGCTACTTGTCCCCATTCTTGTGAAAAGTTTTGAAGCATGCTGTAAACAGCAAACTATTCAGCCCTTGGAACCCAATATAGCAGATCCCCAAATGCTCACAATAATGCCTCAATTGAATGGCTAAATCAACTAAATTAATTGCTAAATTTTAAAAGTGAAACTAAAAAGCTCTCCACGACTAATGGTCTTAACAATCGTCTTGACAGGCTGTGCATATTATAGTGGATAAATTCGAGTTAACAAATTCACTATTGATTGTCCCTGTGCTCGTGAGATAACAAACCGGTCGAAGTACGATAACCTTCTCAGCTGTAAGTGCTTCCATTCAAAATGAGCTAAATCAGCCGATTCCATGAGGTTTACTTGGCTTGATGAATTTGTCAATAAGCAAAATATGCATAATTAGACAGCAAATAATCCACATGTGCCTTAAGAGACTATATTGAAGCCACAAAAAGTGACCGTGTGGTATGGATTTCATGCCGGAGGTGTAATGGGATCGTACTTTTTTGTCGATGAAAATGGTCGCCATGTTACGGTCAATAAAGTTCGATATCGTGCCATGTTGAAAGACTATTTTTGGCAGAAATTGAACTTGACATCTGTGATATGTGGTTTTAACAATATGGTGCCCCAAGCCACACAGCTGATCAAACAATCGTGTAATTTAGAGAAATGGTGCGTTCGAATGGCCATCTCGTTGATGCGCTATAACAAGGATGCGCGGTGGTTATATGGACGAGATCCAATTGCGTACTTAAACTGAATATGTGTATGTTTCTACACCTGAAATAAATTTTAGCTCAATATCTCAATTATTCTGTGTTTTACTTAAATATAAATTTATACATGAAAAACTGTGGTCTGCTGTGTTCTTTCAATAATTTCAATTTCATCCTTGAATGCCAGGAATCGCGTTAACTGTTATAAAGTAAAGCTCCCGTCCGCCAATGAATTTTTTCACAACTCATTCAAGTACACTTCATTTTATGTAAAACTTTAATTAACATCCAAAAAGAGTTCTGTACACTATTCACTGCATTGCTAATACATAAAAGATACTCGTTAAAAATTCTTCAAACTTTTCCCACTCAACACTAAGTGAAATTTATTCAGTTCGAAAATTCATATCAATGTGCAACGTCAGCTAGGCCGTAATGCCTTTCAACTTTGATTCAACTTGCCATACTATCACTCGTCCTAACCCTTTTTCTTTTTATTCTGGTAAATAGCTTACTTTTGCCATTTGTTCCGTTCCATTAAGGGCTTAAATCCAAAGGTGCTCCGAAGAAAAAAGAATTTATGGATTATTTATTTATTGACCGAAGCCGATAGAGGAGTCGAATTGGAGTGGATTTATAAATTACTTTTACCCCCTTAAGCACAAATCTCCAACAACCAGTGCTGTGTACAGAAAAGTTGTTTGGCTCTGGTCCTCAAAACAGAAAAAAGAGGTTACATGGGAGAGGCAAACATTTTTATAGGTATCATCAACTATTCTCAATGGGATCTTTACCGTGACGTATTTTATCGACGCTAATAAATGTTTTCCAAAAAGTGGTAAAGAGTGGAAAAGAGCTTTGACTTTGGGGTGTTGAGTTAAAAAATAAATAAAAATGTGTGCTATCTGAATTGAAGTTTGACTAAAGTGTTTTGGGATTCGAAATAAAATCTACGATTACAATTTTGGACATTGAAGTAGAAACAATAACAGAGCAACAAATCAAAGTGGCGTCACATTCATATGGCAACTAGAGTTAAATATTGCGTCAAAGTCATCACAGCGACTCTTTTTTCTGGGCTTTGCTGCCCATGATTTGAACAGTTTATCAAATGCCTTGTAATGGAAACGCACTTCTGTCTCCACCATTTATCAGGTGATCCGGCTTACTCCTCATGTCAGCGTTATTCAGATGTTCAGGTTTAAGTGCTGAATTTACAATTATAATTAAAATTAACTTTTTTGAGACAAAAAACAAAAAAAAAATTATTGTTTTTATAAAGTTCATATCAATATGGTGGCCGACTGGAACATTATGTCTGGCTTAACAAAAATTAAGAAAACATTTTTATACATTTAAATCACATTTTAAGTCACTAACATTTCTAAGGTGTATGCTTGCTCCCGGCTTACATGTTCAACATTGCTTCTTCAGGCACTCAAACACTTGAGAAATAACTAGAGTAAAACGGACGAGGAGAAAGTCAAAAAGGCCACACAAAATATAAGATAACAAGTATAGGGAGATTCATTGTGAGCCCTGATTTTCAAGAGGCTTTTTTTGACAGATCGCGCGTGACTCCTATCGAACTGGTTTGTCATTTTTATTCAGTATCATTTGGCAAATCATCATGGAGAGACTCACATCACAACAGCATCTCCAAATTGTTCAGCTGTATAACAAAAACCAGCGTTCTGTGAGAAATGTTTTTCTCTATTATTGCCAATAATATTCACATATTTGAGTCCCAGTTTACATTAGTGGATGATACTCGACTGGTTAGACCACATCCAACACGAAGTGGAGAGATTATAGCAGCTGTAGCTGAGAGTGCACGCGAAGACCGTGACAATTCGATTCGTCGTCGTTCTCAGCAGCTTGGCTTGGCGTATTCGACAACTTGACGTATTTTACGTGAATATCTCGACTTATAGCGTACAAAATTCAACTTGTGCAAGAATTGAAGCAAGGCGACTTGAATTTGCGTCATATTTTCAGTGAATGGGCTCTGAAAAAACTCAATGAAAATCCGGTGTTCTATCGTCAAATTTTGTTTAGTGATGAAGCCCATTTCTGGCTCAATGCATACGTTAATAAACAAAATTGTCGTATTTAAGCTGATGAACAATCCAAAGAGTACCAACAACTACCATTATGTCCATTAAAAATAACGGTATGGCGTGGTTTATGGGCTGGTGGAATCATAATTCTATATTTCTTCAAAAATGAGGCAAATCAGAATGTTACCGTCAATGGGAACCGTAATCGCGCCATATTAGCGGACTATGTGCTGCCTGAAATTCAAGCACATGGTCTCGGAGAGCTATGGTTTTAACAAGACGGTGCTATGAACCATACATTGGACTTGTTGAGAAATCATTTTAGTGAGAACTTAATTTCACGTTTTGCTACGGTAAATTGGCCGCCTAGATCGTGAGATATCACACCTTTGGACTATTTTCTCTGGGAATATGCAAAGTCTCAGGTCTTCAGGAATAAACCAGCTCTGATTGTCGCTTTGAAAACCAACATTACTCGCGTTATCCGCGAGATAATGGGCGCTATCTATCGTTATCGAGTCGCCCAAAATTTGACCTTCCGAATAGACCACCCCAGATGTAGTCGTGGACAACATTTATATTATATGATTTTTAAAAAATAAATGCCATGAACTGTTCTCTTAAATGATAGTAAAAAGTTTAAGTTTATTTTCAAACTTATGTATTTTATTTTATATTATAAATCAAACTTTACGATAACATATGAACATATGTATTGCCGTTTTAAATTCATGTGATCTCCTTAATACTGAATATAGGGGCAGACTATGTGAGCAAAAACAGATCACAAACTATTTAGCCAATAAACCACGGTATATGCGATTTCAATAGTAATCCTAACCGCGTAAATTAACTGATTAACGAAGAGGGCGATTTTGTGTCGAAAATCATGATGGGCGACGTGGCGCATTTCCATTTAAGCGGTTACGTCAATAAGAAAGATCTTCGTTTCTGGGGCACTGAAAATCCGCGTGTGATGCATAAAGAGCCATTACAATCACTCGAAGCCACTGTGTGGTGCGGCGTCCACGCGGGAGAAGTGATTGGGCCGTATTTTTCTTAGGACTACATCGGCAATACGGTCTTTGTTATTGGCAAACGCTACAACAACTATACGGTGCAACCGCACACACAGCACGAGCCACAATGGATATTGTGAAGGAAGCGTTTCCTAGTCGCGTATTCTCCCGTTTTTGGCAATTTGGCATGGGCAGCAAGATCGCCCGATTTAACCATCCTAGACTTCTTTCTTTGGGATTGCTTGAAGTCGCGGGCTTATGCCAACTTGTCGATTGAACATCTAAGAATAGTTTTCGCGTACGTCGACATATGATCATAGCGTTTTAAACCGTAGACATAACATGCAATATTATTAAAGACAACGTTAAGTTTGCGCCTAGTGAGTGCATTATGGCAACAAAAAAATTTTGCAGCCATATATAATCAAAGGAATAAGTAAGAACCTAACTAGCATTAATCTTGTGTTAACTAGAGTGAAGCCTTAGGAAAGCGAGAAGTTCCTGAAACAGGCATATATTTTTCCGTGCAAATTCGTTTTGAGCCAAACTCCAGGATTTTTAGCTTTATCTAGAAACACAATAGGGGCGTTTCCAGGGTTGATTATGGGAAATCTGTTTGTGTTGAGACCATTTCTATTTATGACTAGTCGTTGGTAGTTTTCTTGAGACCAGACTGCCGCATATGTCATTTGTTGAACATCGTCTGCAAACATGTGATACTTGAAATATTTAATTACTTTTGGGAGATCATTTATAAAAAATGAAAATAGCAAGGGACCCATAATGGATCCTTGATCCATTCAAACATAATGTTATTAGCTAAGACTGCTTGTTTTATTCCAAATAGGTACAAACAAAGTTTGCAGCTGATGAAGAAAAATTGTGCAAAGTTGAAAGCTTAGATACAAGTACCTCATAATTTACCGTAGTAAAGGCCTTGGAAAAATCTAAAAGTGTCAGAAGAGTAATTAAGTTTTTATCTATTTCAACGCGTACGTCATCTGTTACTTTAATAAATGCCGAGGTGCAGCTATGGTGCGGTCTGAAGCCAGACTAGTATTCTTCGTTCGAAAATTTGAAGTTGTTTGGCTTTTTGGATTTTGGAAAAATTGCACAGTCCATAGGTTAGGATTGGTCTAATTAGTGTTTTATAAGTGAGTAATTTTGTATTTACGGACATTTGCTTGGCTTGAAGTGATGGTCTTAAGACTGCAGTTACCATTTTTCCTCTTTTTTCATAAGTTTATTGACATTAAACCTGTTGTGGGTATGTATGGTATACAAAGTCACTTCATTTCGGTACGCAAAGGAATATTATTAAAATTTATTTCTAACCTAAGCGACTTACTATCTTTTATTGCAAGGTAATGTCAATTCCCGCTTGCGTTTTTAAAACAAGTTATACCACATTTTTCAGTATTAATTTTTAGACCCCACTTATTAAAATATATTCTACCAAAATTGGTATTTTTCTCTTATTTTGTTTAAAGCAATAAACAAAATGTCACTTGCTAATATAAAAGTTTAAATCCATCGCACTTTTCCAAACCCTAAAAGCTATGCGGTGGGCTTCGAAAAATATTGATTGTTGACTTGTGTTCACTAAGAATTATTTTTTGCTATTGTCTTGCAACTAAAGGTTTGTCGTAAATTGTTTCCCTCGGAATTGTTTATCTCGTTTTCGATATTCAGTAAGCCAAGATCTCTTTTACGTTACTAGTTTTGACATCATCTTGGGAGCTCAAAATATATCCAAACTGATGTACTGATGTGGAGCGTACAATCAGTTGAATGAGATGGAAAGACTTTGTATGTTGTATACGGTACAAGCTCTTAAGTTAGTAATGGAATAGAATATCTGTTATACGTCCTCCTCGACACTGCCTACAAATAGCCAGTATTTTGTTGAAATTGTTAATCAAATTCGTGCTCGGCGTCGCATATCGGCTTGTCATTAATGTCTAGACAATATTGTTAGAGTGTTTCACCAACTTTTAGTTTTAATATCTTTAATACACTAATGAGGCCAATATGATCTTTGTTGAAAAGTATTGAAGCAATATTAGCGGCAGTTTCAACTGTCGGTCTAACCCTCAACGACGTGTTTGACGCAAATTTCAATCGTTCTATCGTTCAACAGACTCGTCTTTACTAAGGTCTACATATATCGGGTTTATTACCTAAATAACATTTATAGGCAATGCAGGAGTATGTGCATAATCGTTAAAAGTTCTTTTGGCATTCGCCTGCTTCCACGAATACCTCGAGTTTTCTGCTTGGGGACTTTTGTCTTTGGATCATTTGTTATAGAATGTAGCTCAGACAGCCTTTTTCACATCTTTCAACGAATCACTATTCCGACGAATTGCAAGACCATAGAATGCAGTAAATTCTCCTTTTTTTACATTTTCGCAATCTTGTTCCCATCATGGAACAGTTTTCATTTTGCCTGCACAACCGACGTGATTTGCGTTACAGGATTCAGCATAGTCTTTTTGTCAATTTTGATATTCCTATTGCCTTTCTACAGAGGACATGCCTTACATTATGCATATTTCACACAAATATTTATAACTTTCTTTGATCAATAACCGATAAGTGCCGTGACATCATCTAACGAACTAAAAGCGCATTTGTGCCAAGTTCCATCATTTGAAACTGTCAGTCCATCTACTTTTTCACATTTTTCGGCGGTTAATTTTGTTTCTTTTTGAATGTTTGAATGACGTTGTATTTATGGATTCTGTAGTATCACGAATTTTTCCCACTATAGTATCGTAGAAAGATTTAAAAATAGGGCGCGGCAAATCCAGTAGAAACCTGTCCCTGTTCATGCAGCTTAGTTTAATGAAAATATTGCAACAGTTAGTAAGAGTGTTGACCAAAATTATTCCACGTCGATTCGCCATCGTTCTCAGAAATTGAGAATTTCACAAAGCAGCTTACAGCGAACTTTGACTAAAGATTTACGTTTGTATTTTAACGAGACTCAGTTGACACAAAATTTGAAGTAAGTAGATCATGCGCCCGCCAAACATTCAAAGAGTTGACCTTAGAACAACAACAAGTAAGTGTGGTGATTTAAAAAAAAAAAAAAAAATAACTATCTTTCTCCGATGAAGCGTATTTTGAAATTGACGGCTATGTAAGAGTGATCCACCAACGTCTCATGCATCCAGCATGAGAAATTGTTGTGCCTTTTGGGTTGGTGGAGTTATAAGACCGTTCTTCTTCGAGAATGTGGTTTCAACAGAATCGACACACCATTGATGAAATTGAGCCAAAACGACTCCAAAATGTCACTGAAAATGTTTTCAAAAGACTACCGTATGCCATCAGTCACGAGGTGACCATTTATTGTATTCCATACATCACCTCCTTGTCTACCCTTGTCAACTGGGTTGTGTTTTTTCTTTCAAATTTCAAAATACACGGTGTTAATTGAAAACCATTTACATGAAAATATTCTTAGCCCAACGAAAACCAGATGTTCTTCATATCTCATCTTCAATAGTTTGGAATTCGTGAGTACAAAATTGAACAAAAATCTAAATTGAAATAAGTCACTACATATCGCAGTATGTGTCTTATTCCAGCTTTCCCTTAATCTTAATCAAAAATCTGCCAACATCTCTCAACTTTATCTCATCACAATGACATAAATCTATTTAACGACTTCTTACTCCGGTAGCTTTTCTTACTTTATCATCTTCTTCCACGGCGCACTCATTCTCTTAATTGCCACACAATGTGTTACTAAGTCAAAATTGTTCTTCTGGATATATTTCCACACCCTCTCCATCGGCCATATCCTTTTAAAGCACGGAAACGCGAAATCGTTTTGAAATTCATTTGTCCTGAACGAATTATCCTTGAATAGCACCAGCTGGTGAAAAGTTTCCTCACACGCTACACGATTTCGACAGTATTAGTAGTAATTCCACGCGACGCTAGCAATTGATTACGAGTGTATGTCTACCGAGTCGGTGCTAAACGACAGCCTTTTGAGTAATAAACTTTGACTAACATTAAATCACAACACTCTAGGGACCAGAAATACTCGTATAGCTGTCAGGATAAATGGCATCTGAAAACACGAAAGGAGTAAGTGCTACATAGCACAGCAGACTCCTTTGAGTGCGAAAGTGTGTGATTAATTGTTTTTGACTGCATTTAATTGCCAATGTAATTCGCATCGAGTTTAATAAAGGATTTGCTAAGTTCTCTTCCACTTCTACAATCTAACATAAGATACAAATTCATCATCTGTGTTTAAGCCAGTGGTAAAGGATTTCTGGATCTATCTATAGTACTGTGTATCCAGAGTGGCCAGATTCGAAGTGCTCCTCTAAATTTGATTTGGAGATTTCATTAAAGCAGAAAAATAAGAGAAAAGAATAAGGACATCAAGGATTTTAAAGATATTTCTCGATGGCAATGGATTGGCTTTAGTTCTCAGCTCATACTTTGATGCGATAAAATAATGTATAAAAGCAAAACCTATAACAATTTAGAAAATAAGAAAAAAAAAATAAGAATAATAATTTGGTCACTCTTGCTGTATCTTTTCCTTTGTCTCTTTTTCTTAATCCTTTCCTCCGGATCGCTAACATATGCAAGACTTCCCAGCTGCATAACCACAAATCCACACATGGGTTTTGCCTTGATAACTTCTTGTAGCACGTCGTTATCCGTTCATATTGCCATTTGGCAAAAACTCTTTCATATTAGTCTTGAAAACCATCGAACCAAACAACCAACTGGCAACAACCAACTACCAACTAACAACTAACAAAAAGGACAAAGACAATTAGCATTCTGCTGCATAACGCAGAATTCTAATTACAACCGGAAGGAACTACACCATACTTCCGTTTGGGTTCTTTCTAAGCATAACCACAAAAACTCCCTCAATCTGCTCCACGCTAAATCCGGATAACTTTACTTGGCTATTGCTACACATTCAAGTCCAAGATACTGCTGAATGCATTCCGATTCAAAGGATCTGATGGCTCGACAGAGTCTTCCTTTTTCTATCATTTTTTGTATCATTTCTGTCTAACCACTTTTGTGTAAAGTGTGCAGCAATGAGTTAAAGCAGCCAACCAGATGGTTTATATGTAGCTTCGTGTCCATGGTATGTTTTCCGTACGAAATCCTCCTTAAAAACAGTGTAAACGCTATGTGTATCCGTAGAGTAGGATATGGGAATAAGAAATCACAATGAATGAGGGTTGTAAATAACCGAAAAGTGTCGCGATGTGGTTTTGTCACATATGCTGGTAGTTTTTTATTGCCCATTGAAACAGATAAATTTTATCTGGAAGAGGAGCTGTTACCTTGACAGGGTACGATATGCGGGGTTGAACTGCTATGAGTTGAAGTTTTAAATTTAAAAATTTCTTGAACAAATTAAAAAGGAATCGCCTTGTATTGGTGATATAAATTTGGGCGTTATTTGTTACTCATGTTGATTTACGATTAATGACAATAGAATAGAAGGCAAGTGACGTCATGACCTTTTGACATTTCTGTGTTCATATTTTACACAAGTACTTGGGCATGTTTGTTATATTCTGCATGGATGTGAAGAAAATAGCTTGGTTGTCCTATGTTGTTTTATTGAATATTTTTTCCAAGGACTTGTCGTTAAACTTTGTAGTTAAACGAATATGGGGGACAACATATACTATAACACTATAATAACCATGATACTGATAATGCTCCCGTAACTTCGGCCGGTTTTTCGATTCCACTGACTATTGCAGGTTCTTTTACATTTTGTACAGCTCATCAGGGTGTTGCTTTGATGGCCTGATTCGAGTAACCGAATTAGTTGAACAGGCTCATGAAGTGGATCGTTGCTTCCCAGCTCTCATTGTGGACAATCGACTAGTTGACGGTGTACAGCAAGTGCAAAATTAAACAACAAGTGAGTTTGGCAAGTCCGAATCAAATGGTAGTTGGGCTTATTGGAGGATTGTTCAGCTCTTCAAGTAAAGAGACTCAGGTTCAATTTCAAGCGGTTGCTTTTATTCAAATAACTAAAGTTATACTCAGCTCCATATGCCTTATCTCCAAAAAAGCGTTCTTATATCTTGCAAGAATTGTCGAGGCATCTCCCTTTTTAATGTCGCATATAAGATCAAATCGTTCTGCAACACACTAATTCGCACATACCAGTATGGCTTCTGGTCCGGTAAATCGGATTTAGACCACATTTTTACACTGAAACAAATCCTGGAAAGGACCAACGAATTCCAGTTCGAGACTACCACTTATTCATCGACTTCAAAGTCGCATATCATAGTATTCATCGTCAGAAGCTCTATACGGTGATGACCGAATTCAAGATCCAGTAAAAACTGATAAAGAAATATCGCATGACACTGGAAAACACGCGCTGCAATGTGAAATTTGGAAGTAGCTCCTCCGAACTATTTCAAACTTGCACCGGATTTCGGCAACTAGATGCGCTATCGGATGGGATATGCGGACGATATTGACATCATCGGCTGTTCCCATCATGCTATTGATAGCAACAATTTCGAAATAGTAAAGGAGTTCACCTACCCCGGAATGAACGTGAACTCCACAAATGATACCCCACTGGAGATCCGATGAAGAATTATCATATGAAACCGTTGCTACTTCGATCTTGCAAGACAATTTGATTTAAAACTCCTAATTCGAATAACGAAAAGCATGCTTTACTTTACTACTGTATGACTCCGAGTTCTGGACGAGAAACAGGAAGGGAGAACTGATACTGGGCTTAAAAGAAAAATTCTTCGACGGATTTTTGGTGTACGAGGTTGGCGAATCGAGAGTAAGGTACAACCGCGAACTCTATTACCTGTATCAAGATGTGGATTTAGTCCAAAAAGCCAAACAACGTCGACTACATTGGCCCGACCACCTCGATGCTCCAGCTAAGGGGATCTTCAATTCCCAGCTAAAAGGTTCGAGACGATAAGGAAGTCCGAACCTCCGTTTAAAATACCAAGATTAGATTAGAATAGATTATATTGTTGTCGAAGGTGGATAATGAATCCCAGATCACTGCGGCCACACATGGGACTATTGTGTAATCCTCCAATTAGAGCTCATCTATAATGCATCAATTTGTGGAGAGGGCCGCTAAGTCTCTAGGTTAGCTGGAGGCTTCAAGGTAGAATTAACATAGGTAACGTCGCCCTTTTTTGGTTAAACCATTGCGGTCGCATAGTATGTGCTATGCTGTTTCCTTTGAGAAAACTTCTACTTAGTTGTAATAGTTGTTTTGTTTTTTGTGACAACTGCTTGGCATAAAGTTTTTGGCTGTTTCTGTTTCTGTTTCCTTCGGTTTCTCTCCAGAAATGAAGTTTTTTTTCATCTAGACAGGTTTTAATACTTCAAACGTGAAGAAATCTGATATGCAACTGATGGGTTACTACAAACAGTGATTAAATGACAATGTAATTAATAAAGGTAGATTTCCAGAGTCGCCTTATTTAAACCAAAAAATGATTAAACTTTGCTGCTACTCTGAACATAATCCCCCCGTTTAAGGTCCAGGCTTTCGACTGATTTATTATCGATTGGAAGAACGCATAGCTTTGCAAGAGCAAACTTTGATATACCAGTGCTTGTTCGCACTACTGCTACCCGAACAATTCCGTCGGCTCCTTTAATGGTTTCGACAACCCTGGCTAGAGATCACTTCGAAGGTAGAGGACTTTAATTTTTCAGCAATATCATATCCGACAGCTATGTTGCATGTTGATAAGCGCCACTTGTAAAGTATTTGGTGCTCCACTTTTTCCAAAAGAGCTGTTCAATGAAGGACATGCTTTACCATCTGATGAGGCGACTGATATTAAGCATCGTAGTGTCAGGCTCCACAAGAAAATGAGCAGGAGTAAGAACCTCAAGATCATCAGATCTTTATCATAGCTGATAAAGCTATAGCACATAAAGGTTGCGAATTTATCACTGCATAAATTTGAAAAATTCAAAACTGCCATATAATAGCAACTGTGCGCCAAAAAATGGTACTTGGCCAATTTAACAGAGGATTTCCAGAGACCACCGAAGTGCGGAGACATGGGAAGAATAAGCTTCCAATCGATCCCATCCTTAAGATATTGCTTTTAAACTGCTTGATTTTGACTAACAGGAATAAGTTTCGAAGATCAGCTAGCTCCTTCTTTGCATTAACAAAATTTATAGCGTTTTCAGACCAAATGCATTTCGGCATGCCGCTAAAAAAGGCTCGGGTTGACAAACTCTTTGCCCAGCTTTGGTTTCGAAGCAGACAAACAAGCTAATGGGACATTTTCTAGATGGAAAGTAATTTCAAGGCATGCCATCGCTATGAATACATTGAAGTTGGATGGCTCTTTCTTCAACCAAGATAAGACAACAGTAGACCACCAGTGAATTTCGCAATCAAAAATATCCCTCCTAGACATAGAGCTACCAAGTTCGACTAGTAACATTGCAGGGACCCTTGACTTCGAGCACAACAAATTAGTTTGGACAATTCCATTATATTCGGTCAGATTGTAAATGCATAAACCAAAACCACCAAGCCTAACGTCGCAAAATGCGTGTACCTCCGTATTTCCATCACATTGGGAGTCTTCACATAAATTTAACCAAATCGATTGTAACCATTGTGGGAGACTTTCATCCCAATTTGCTCTTTCATTTTATAAAAGTTGATGGAATAATTTTGGTTTTGTGATCATAGGCCCTATCAACCCAAGTAGCACAGTGGATTTGTAATCTTTTGATTGGGAGGAAAAGGAATGGACGGAAACAAGAAGTTATCTGGATTGGGGCCTGTCAATCGGCTTTTTTTGACAGATCGCACTTGACTCCTATCAAACTGCTTCGTTATTTTTGTTCAGTATTGTTTGGAAAGTCATCATAAAAAGACTCACACCACAACAGCGTCTCCAAATTGTTCAGCTGTATAACGAAAATCAGCGTTCTGTGAGAAATGTTTTTGGTGCGATTCGGAGAACTTACGGTGCGCATAAACGACCTACTTAAACCACGTTTGCCAATACCATTCGCAAAATTGAGTCCCAGTTTACAACAGTGGATAATACTCGACCGGTTGGACCGTAGTGAAGAGACTATAGCAGCTGGAGCTGAGAGTGTACGGGAAGACCGTGACGAATTGATTCGTCGTCGTTCTCAGCAGCTCGGCTTGGCGTATTCGACAACTTGACGTATTTAACGTGAATATCTCGGCTTATAGCGTACAAAATTCAACTTGTGCAAGAATTGAAGCCAGGATTTGCGTCATATTTTCAGTGAATGGGCTCTGGAAAAACTCAATGAAAATCCGGTGTTCTTTCGTGAAATTTTGTTCAGTGATGAAGAACATTTCTGGCTCAAAGGATACGTTAATAAACAAAATTGCCGTATTTAAGCTGATGAACAACCCGAAGAGGACCAAGTGCTACCATTACTTCCATTAAAACAACGGCATGGTGTGGTTTATGGGCTGGTAAAATCATTGGGTCATATTTCTTCAAAAATGTGGCAAATCAGAATGGTAACCATTACCGCACCATATTAACGGACTATGTGCTGTCTGAAATTCAAGCACATGGTTTTGGTGAGCCTGGTTTCAACAAGACGACGCTACGAACCATACAGCGCGTGAAACAATGGACTTCTTGAGAAATCATTTTGGTGAGCCCTTAATTTCACGTTTTGCTACGGTAAATTGGGCGCCTATATTGTGCGATATCAAACCTTTGGATTATTTTCTCTGGGAATATGTAAAGTTTCAGGTCTTCAGGAATAAGCCAGCTACGATTGACGCTTTGAAAATCAACATTACTCGAACGAGTTGCCTAAAATTCGTCCTTCCGAATGGACCACCTCAGACGTAGTCGTGGACAACATTT
This sequence comes from Volucella inanis, assembly GCA_907269105.1. Taxonomy (NCBI): domain Eukaryota; kingdom Metazoa; phylum Arthropoda; class Insecta; order Diptera; family Syrphidae; genus Volucella; species Volucella inanis. The sequence continues at coordinate 107,818,238 of OU026156.1, forward strand.
ACATGACATCATTTTTAAAAAGTAAATGCCATGAATTGTTCTTTAACTTATTTTATTAGCTTTTAAGATCGCTACAATTTTGAAGTCTTTTTTCTGATGCCGAAGAGCTTATTGATGTGAATCGCCAAGCTTGGTGGGACATATTTTTTTTTAAAGGTGAACAGAATATTCACCTGTTTCTAATCAAATGTGGTTCTCGATGGAATGTTTTTCACAATCAGTTTTCTTCATTTTGTTATTTGATGCTGTGTGACTACAATCTTCGGTTGTCCAGAAACATTTTTACTAAGTCACGCAAACGGGTGTGAGATCAAGATTCAAATGACAACCCATTCTAGCCTGGTTTTTTGAAGAAGTTGCAAATTTCCACACAATCGGATCTGTCCATGCATATAATTTAAAAAAAAAACCGACTAGCGCCTTTAAGAATATCAATTCTCTTGGACATGAAAAATTAAGGCTCTAGCACTTTGTTGGAAGGAACATTCCAATTGATGTCGTAGACAGTGCAATTGCAATTGTCCGTTATAGTTGGAACTACATTGGCTTGTAAGGACTTCAGCCTAAGACTCTAAGACGATTTCAACGGCTTCACTAGAGACCAAATCTGCCTGAGCTATGCCATAAATGACCGTTGTTGATTTTGCACTCTTAAGTTGTAGCTGACTTGCCATTTGACTTGTAATAGAATGAACTTGCGAGGCTGAATCAAGAATTGATCTGCAAGTAACCAACGTTCCGGCTCTATTCCCTACAAAAACAACAGCAGGGGCAATGAAAAGGCAATTTGCTGGCAGTTGGGTGGCCGTGACTCAAGTGGTACTGGATTGGCTTCCAAATCAGAAGGTTCGGTGTTCGAATCCCAACCTCGCCGAAAGACATTCATTTTTTAAGCTAACGAAAATCAAGGACGATGAGTAGTTGACTAGAAATCAGCAGCATGAATTTAGTCTCCTCATTAAATGTTGGATGTCATCCATGGAGCGAAATTAACCACTGATCCCAAATATCTTTCCTTCTCTCTTAATACCAATTTTCACGATACTTAACACACGCTGAAGTATTATAAGTGTATTGATACCCAGTTAAGTGCTAAGTTCTTAAAAAAAAAAAAGTTGTTTTGAGATGCTTTTCTGAGAACTAATACGAGCTGTGGAAATCAAAGCAACTTGCGAAACTTGCAGGATTCAAATGAAGCAAAGAGTGATGCTTTAATCGACAATATCGGCAACACTTTGACTTAAAACCTTTCACCTTGCCCCACTTTTAAGGAATTAAGACATCAATGAAACTTCTTTGCCTCTTTGTATCTATTCCCAGGGGACAGATTTTAGAAGTGTTGGCAATTTTAAATAGCATGTTCGAGAAAATCACAGAATGTACAACAATTGTTACCTCAGCGTTTCCCACGTTCTCCAGCATTTGACATTTCTCTTTTCTAAAAATGTTGACATTGACTTTCACGTAGGTATTACTTCGATTGGCGTTTGGTCTTTCCATTTTGTTTGCGATGTTATATCAAGCTTGTGAGCAATAAGGTGTAGGTAGACAATCTGCGAGTTGTTCGTAGGTATCCATGATCTGTAGCACTCGCAGATGGGAGTTTATCTTGTCACTTAGTTCACGAAGGTTCGTACCTTTAAATGCAAATATCTCACTTACGTGAGCCTGAAAATTCAAAGGTTTATCATCAAATCTTTTTTTATTAATTGTATTGTATTGCTGTATTTCAGTGAACGAATAGTGTCCAACGCTGAGAACCTTAAGCTCAACCGAAGATGCTAAAAATTCTCGAATTTGGTTAATTCGCTATCATAATCCATGGCAATCTGGAACATTAAATATAAATCAGGCCATTCAGAGTAGTCTTGACTTAATTGGAGAATCTGCAGAACCGGTAACCGCGATTTAGGCTGCACCACGATAAACGAAGGATGAGGCTGCCCTAGCTTCCAAAAAAATTTGCGCGATCGTCTTTCAATTTCATTGGTCTTCCTTTTTAAAACTATCTTGACTGGTTTCGAAATTTGTTTAAGTGATATCCAAGAATTCAATCATCACCATAAGTGCAGCTTCATCTCAGTCCTGAAGATATTCTGTTGTGAACAAGTTCATCATATCTATTAGCCGCTTACATTGATGAAAAAAAAGGTGTGTTCTATAATAAATCATCTACTGTCTAGAAGGTGTTCAGATATTCAAGTAAAGAAGATTTAAACCTATTCGTGCTTACCATTTCCCTTAGATCTGAAGGCAAGCATTTCCACAGTCGGGCAGTTTGAACAAAAAATTGACGCTCTGACGAAAGGCATACAAATCTGGGTTGAACAAGAAGTAGGAATCTGCGCGATTGCAAGAAATTGAGTTCATTGTATAGATAGTCTAGCTTATGAGTTTGGATTACACTTGCGGTCATAAAAACCGCTTCATATCAATATGATTGGAAAATTGTTAATAACTACGATAATAATTTTTAAAATGAAATGAAATTTTTGTTGAGTACTCCTCAGTAGTTTATAAGTATTTCTATCTTATTTCCATCTATTTATTGAGTGTTTGAAAAAAGATATTAACAAAGAAAGAGAAACCAGCTAATTTTCTTATTTTTTAAAAATATTTTAATACAGTCATTGGTTAAAAAAATCAAACTATACATTTTTTATGTATGTGTATATAAGATGTTTAGATATGCCACTTTTACCAAAAATTTATCAATACCGAGTTGCTCCTCCTTTGGCGGTTATAACCGCTTTTATTCTAGAAGGCAACAAGTTTACTAGAAGTTCAGTAATATCCCTTGAAATTTCAGTATTCCATACATGTTCCAGAACTTCATTTAGCTTTTTTTTACTCTCTGGTTTATGTTCAGCCACCTTTAGTTTCATTACATGCCACAAGTATTCGATTGGGTTTAAATCATATTTGGCCAGTCTAGTCTGGTAATTCCGAGGTCATCATCGTCCTTGAACCTTTCACCTGCTGACCATCGTACGTATGGCAAATTGTCGGTACACAACAAATTAAATTTACTTTCATCTTACCATATCACACATCGCCAATCATCCTGCGTCCAATCTTCGTACTTTTTTGCCCACGTCAAGCGAGCTTTTTTCATTTTTGTAGTTTGTTGAGTTTTTTTCGCTGGTTGTCTTCCATATAAACCTATCTCTCGTAGCCGTCGGCGTATGGTTTCGGCGCTTAGATCAACTTGATGAAATTCACTCAGCTCTGCTCTTATACGGACAGCACTTTCAAATCGATCTTTCATGCTAATTCGTTCTAATACATTGTCCGTCTTCTGGGTTGTTTTACGTTTTCGTCCCGACCCTTTTTTCCTTTCCAGTGGATCCAAATTTTCTTTTTTCTTCATCAGTCGTACGATAGTTGAATGACAGCATCCTATTTAAACCTCAATCTCACGATAGCCAAGCCCTTCTTCGACTAAATTCAATATTTGAACTTTTTCGTTCCGAGTCACCGTCACAACTCAATACAAATTGATTTTTTTTGCACTGAATACGAGGCCGAACTCCGATATGGGGAATACCCTTCATTAGTAGGGATCTGATGAAATAAGGGATTTTTTGAGAACTCATTAGGTGGTGCGGTTTTTATGACCGCGAGTGTACATTTCCTAGAACGCAAAGAGATCTGAATTTCAAAACATTAGGAAAAGAGCAGCCGGTTATTTTCAGAGAGCGGTTGAAGATATGATCTTTCTGCCTTATGTTAAAAATGTATCTAGCTATGTACTCGTACTTATATTGTGAAAAACAATTTTCAGTTTAGTCGAGTTTGCATAAAATTTCACATCAGTAAAGTAAAATTGGCAAAATAAGAGTTTTTTGTCAAAATATGTTTGATTTTCGTAGGAAGATGGTGTGTACGAGTAGTACGAGAGTACGAAGTCAACTATAAACCTCGCCAACAACATTGGTAATGTGTGTGTCGCAACTAAGTGTGTAATTAAAAGTCATACAAAGTTTTTTGATGGAGACAGCTAACTCTATGGGTAATTGATTTATTGATCAGTCATAGATACGGACGAGATCTTCATTTAAGAGCTTAACTGCATGGTTCTCATTTAGGGGACCACCTATTAGCAATTGTACATAATCTGCGTACATTTGTGTTTCGCAATGCTTTGCAACGTTAGGTAGATCATTAACGTACAGAGAGAAAAGAATAGGTCCGATGATCGATCCTTGTGGAACGCCACTTTGTAAATTGTACATTAAATAAATGCATTACTTCCTGCCTTTTAGGTCGGACATAATGAATTTAATAGATGAAGGAGAAAAGGTGAAACAGCTTTTAAGTTTACTGCAGAGAATATCATGATTTTCCATGACACAGGCCTTTGAAACGGTAGGAAATATCAGATAATATCTATAAAAGGATTTACGGATTTATCCTACGACTGTTAGTAGTGCAGTATTGCAGCTCCTACTGAGTTTAAAATCGGATTGATGCTTTTATAAAAGATTGCGGTACTGATGGATTTGTTTTTGTGCTAATTTCTCAAAGGCCTTTGACAAGGCTCGATCTCTTTTTGGGGATTGGGATGGTTTTTACTTTTTTTCATTCAGAAGGATACTTTGAGATTGTAAGCAAGCAATTATGGAGTTAGACCACTCTAGAGGCCGTAAAAAGAGGCTTTTTGTGATTTTTTTCAGCAAAAATATAAAATAAATCGGGTAAACTGTAAAACACAATTTTTATAGAATAATTTATTTAAAAACGGTGGCTGTGCAGCATTTCTTAGATGACCTCTGACCAACAGCTCCTGTAAATTTTGAATTATTATGAGTCAGAAATTTGTTAATTACAAATGAGCTATGCCATATAAAAAAATCCTACGTACTTATTTTTACAATATATTCTTGAAGATCTACTTAAAATATAGAATAAATTGGTTGAAAACTCTTCAAGTTATGGGTGCGGCCAATTTGAAAAATGCAATTTTGAGATAAAAATAAACAATTTTGTAATATCTTTAATCTGCGATGCCTGCACCGGCCTTCTAGATTAGTGTCCTGCTCTTCCATTTCTTTTATTTTACAGCTTCAAACAGCGATCTTTCTGTAAGCTTTACGCGCTCATTGTCGATCTCCAAGCACATTTCGTAGCTGTTGGGCCGATTTCTAAGTCCATCTCTTTCATTATGTGGGAAATTGAAGCAAAGCCTTGTACACGCAAACTGCAATGTCAATAGCTATATCCAAAATACACTACTAGAAATGGACTTTGGGGCCAATGCCACCACAGTCGAATTAAAATTCTCAAAACAGTTTTGAGTATAACCTCCAATACATCGAGTAAGAAGATCGTCTCTAGTCAATTCTTCGTAGACTGGCTTGATAGCTTCATACTCTTCAATTGGAAGATCCAGCTTACTTTTTTAGTCAGCCAAACTATTTGTAGCTTTAGTCTTTTGCCATGAGCACCATGAATCCTCTCCAGTCGGATATTTATCGTGCTGCGGTTTTGCATCAGCAGATAATTTATGTTCAAGTGTAGCCCATATACTGTTTCTCATGCTTTCAACTAAATCCCAGTTTCTACGAATGGCTAATTCGAAACAAATAGAGAGTCGGTCTATTAGTTTTCCCGTTAATTTTCCATTCCACCGAGACCTTTTGTATTATTTTTCAAATTACGTAGGCCGGTACCTACTGTGATAGGGTTTAGCATCAGTAATGCCTTTAAATATATGTTTTCCAGATATTTTTGGTCTCTTGCTGTAGGTATGTATGTCTTTTGCACCTTTTTGACCACAATATACAATAAAACAAAAACAAAACAATAGAACAGAGTACAATTATCGAAAAAAAAAAAAAACAAATGTTCTTCAAATAGCGTACTTTTCGAGTATTTCACTGCAAGAAGCTGATTGAAACTGACGTTTCTAACGACGAAACAATCAATAGTCTGAAAACGTGACAAATGGCTTCAAAAACATCTACTCGTTTCGGTAGTAAGTGGCTCGCTGCCTACCTGGCGGAATGATTTTTTGAAAATCCTAGAGTGGCCTAACAGCATACAGATATGAGCGGAATATACAGTGGCAAAAAATCACACAGTTTCACAAATCTTGGGTTTAGAACATCGAGGCCAGTAGAAATAAACCTAACTGGGAGAAGTGCTCTCATAACATCTACTTTGCTTACTCTGCTAAAAGTAAAGGAACTTTCGACGTTGATTGATGGCCATCAATCTGAGGGGCATCCATGCTGCCAGACGGGTTGTCATAGAAAAAATTCGAATTCTTGTTGAGCTCATTGCAGTTGATATCAGTGGGGTTATTGGCGTTTTATTTTTCAATAGCAAGATCGCGAAGCTTATTCCATATTAACTTTTCCGGGTCAAAGAAGTTTAGCTTAGTAAAATTTAATTTAATTTTGGCGCATCTTACTTTTGAGACAATTTTGTTGCGTAAGAGGCGATGTATTATACTTTTAGGAACCCATCAAGCTTAAACCTTTTCCACATTCGATAGGTAGTATCTTGCTTTTCCATAAGCTTCAGGATATGAGGAGATATACATTGAGGCGTCTGCACTTGACGATTGTTGCTGTAGAAAAACACAATAACTTCATAGTCTACGGATGGTATGAAATAAATGCAGTCCTAGCTAATGTGATTAATGTCACAAAGCAGTTTATTGTAATCTAAATTATAGAAGTCCCTAGATGATTGTTTCGGGACGCAAGTGCTTAGCTCTATATTGAGTGATGTGTATATTAAATTGTGCTTAGAATAGCCACATGAGTCCTCTAAAAAGTGTGTTAGTGTGCAAGTGTTGACCCCAGTTAGGTTAAGCGATTTCATTGAGTCAGAAAAGAGAGCCGACTCTTTCAAAACTACACCTGAACAAAATAAACGAGGGCTGTTTGATAAATACCCGGATTAGAAATGACAACGCAACTTTTTTAGATTTTTACAATTTATTTTTTAATATAATCCCCTTTCAACTCGATATCCTTTTGCTAGTGGTGCTGCAACCTTTTAAGTCCTTCCGTATAGTATGACTTTTGTTGGCCTGTTAAGTACTCCTCCGCGGCGGCGATAACTTCCTCGTTCGACCCGTACTTCTTCCTTCCGGCGAGCGATCTTTTAAGGTTTGGGAACAAAAAAAGTCGCAGGAAGGCAAATCCAGAGAATCAGGCTGATGAGGGAGCAATTCGTAGTGCGATTCAACCAATTTGGCTATGGCGACTGTTCTAAAAAAGTTTTATGTAAACTCAACCCAAGAGTGAACGCACTTTTTATTTTATGAACGCACCCGAGTTGAATTGTCATTCTTGGTTACCTCTTTCTCTTCTTATTTTTGACGTTTTGGATTCATTGTATTTGAATTGGTGGTGCTGCGTTCACTGTCGGGAGGATGATTTAGAATTGTAAGAAATATATAATTTGTCATTCCTTCTTAACCCCTTACCGCATACGAAGCCGAAGTTTATGATTTTTTTTATATTAGATCAAAACCAGGGTTTTATCGTAAAACGGACCGTTAATAATTCGTACATTGGAATTATGATCTGTCAAATATTTTAAAGGTTATGTTCAGCGCGTGCGACGGGCAGGGTGCATTGAAAAAAGTGTGAGTAGTAATTTAAAAATAAATATTGGGTATGTAATTTAATTCGTGCGGTTTTTTTTTTTCCAAAATTTGAACGTTTATTTAAGAAAAACATGTACAATAGTATTATTCAAAGTATTGCCCATCTGAAGCTATGACTTTTTCCCATCTTTCTGGGAATTCGTGGATCCCATTCCAAAAGAACTGTGCCGGCTTGGCAGCCAAGAATGAATCAAGCCAATTTTTGATATTCTTCTCTGATGTGAACCGTATTTCAGTGAGGGCGTTCTGCATCGAAAGAAACAAATGGTAGTCAGAAGGGGCAAGGTCTGGGCTATAAAGAGGGTGGGGTAAGACTTCCCATCCACTGATTTCCAAATAGTTTTTAACCGGAATAGGAACGTGGGGCTGAGCGTTGTCATGGTGGAAAATTATTGCCTCATGTCTGGTCTCATATTCCGGGCGTTTTTCGGATACTGCTTTCTTCAAACAGATTAATTGTATTCGGCAGCGTTGTCCATTGATAGTTTTACCCGGTTTTAGCAGCTCATAATACAGCACACCCATCTGATCCCACAAAATACAGAGCATTACCTTCGCTCCATTGATATTCGGCTTTGCCGTTGATTTGGCTGGTTGGCCGGGTTTCAAATATGAGTTTTTGCTCTTGGGGTTGTCGTAATGGATCTATTTTTCATCACCAGTAACAATCCAATGCAAAAATGACTTCCTTTTGTGGCGTTCCAGCAGCATTTCGGACATGAAAAACCGCCTTGAGTGACACCCAAAGGTTCTGCGAGCTCTTCTTGTGTTTAACAAAAATCTTCATGGAGTGATGCTTCCAGTTCTTCATCTTCAAACTTTTTTGGCTGCCCAGGACGTTCATCGTCTTCCAAGCCAAAATCACCACTTTTAAATCGTGCAAACCGCAAAATACGATGACTTGCGGCAACAGTTTTCTTCAAATTTAAGTAATGAAGAAGAACTCCCCGCAACAACACTTTTTCAGGCACAAAGTTCGACATATTTGAGTGAAAAAAAATTATTGTTGTTTACGCTTCAAATTAATGACATATACTGAAATGACGTACAATAACAATAGCTTTCCAATGCATGTTCCAATGGAATACTACAAGTTACGCCATCTCTTAGCAAACCGCACGAGTTAAAGAGTTATAAAGTTATAAAAATGGTTTCATCTCTTTAATAATTCATGCGGTAAAGGGTTAAAATATTTTTCCTTTTTTTCTAGAAATAAAATAGATTGATTTGTGTGTCATCGACATTTTCTATTGGAGATTTTATTTTCTAAAGCCCAGCAGTGATCTCAAAACATTTTCAGCCCCAATCACCTTTCTGGCGGAAGGCACGATCTTCGCCTTCTTTGGAGCACGTTCACCGGGTAAAACCTATTGTTTCGATTATTATTTGGTCTTTGGTGTGTACTATTGAATCCATGTCTCATCGACGGTCACGAAACGAAATAGAAAATCCTCCGGCTCTCGATTAAACAGTATCACGATTGCGCTTATTCTCCGGTGCGAATAAAGATGGCACCCATTGCGCGGACAGTTTTCTCATGCCCAAAATCTCATGGAAGATATGGCTTACACGTTCAGTTGAGATGCCTGCTATCCTAGGAAACTCGCGAATTTTCACTCTGTGGTCCGCCAATACGAGATCATGGATCAGGGATTCAGGGATTTTGTTTCCGCTGTGGTAACCGTTTTTGGGCCACTTGTGACTGGTTCATCAAAAACCGAAGAGCGGCCACGGGGAAACTCTGTTACCAATGTTAAGGTGAATGGATCCCATACACACCATCGAGAATGGGTGTTTTTCATTAGATTTTTTTTTTTTGTGTTCTATTCGGGTTGTGTCCTTTTGATCGTTGAGCGGTTCAGCAGTGATGTCGTAGAACGGCCAGTTTACACTCAACAGTGAATACAACACAACGGTAATACTAAAAACAAATCCCAGCTACCCAATCCAGCTCGCGTTATATAAAAAACACCTTGGGGTAACAATAACATATAGCCACACCGCCACCTGTACGACCGAATCCAAAGATTATCTGAAGCTCGAAAAATCTCATAGCCGTCAACAGAACATATTTCGTTGTTCCCTTCTTTGTACAACCATATTTCAGAAACATATACTGCATCCATTTTACATATTATTTTGAGCATTTAAATGGCAAATGTGAAACGCTTTGTGATATAAGTCATATAGTAGAGAAATCCACTCAAATTGCCGACAGGAGACTGTCTTACCATATCATCATTTCCCAAATTCACCATATGGGGAATGCTTATAACGATATTTTTTTTTTTCGTGGGAAGGTGAGAATTCTTTATAGACACTATAGGCCGGGAGCTTATAGTAGTGTGAGAATCTTACTCACTAAAAAACACCTCCCTTATGCAAACCACGACTGAGTTCACACTCAACAAGCAGTTCTATCGAATTTTATTTTGCATTGAAAAACAGCGGTGGACTCTCAATTTTCTTGAGAGTGAAGTTCACGTGGACAAACATGTTTTCATTAAGCGCGATTCGCCAAGTCTTTGTTCAATTGTTAATCCGTGTAAGAGCACGTTGCAACTTGGCAGTTGCTTCTTTGACTGTTTTAGCCGTTATATAAGAAGGCACATTTCTAACTAATAAAGGACGGAAGAACTACCACGAGAACTAGCTGGGACATGCTAGCATTAGCTCTAACACAATCCAATTCCTATGCCTGGAATTTATATTTTCTCCAATTAGTAAGTCACCGTTTAAGGTGAAAAGTCTTCTCAAATCATTTTAAAAACTAGTTCTTTTCTCGTCTGATGCAGTTTTACCCGGAAAATATACACAAAAAACCTTAACTGACCTTTGATTCCTTAATTTTATTTCAATCCCCACGTTTTCAACATAACGCGTTTTGACAATAGGTAAAAGCGAATGTTGAATTGATCTTCTGATAAGAATCGCAACACCGCCCCCAGTCCTATTGACTCTATCATTACGGTAACATTTAAATTTAAGTGTTGATAGATGTATACCTTGTTTGAGCCAAGTCTCAGTAGCCAAAGCAACATCAATGTTGCTGTTATTTAAAAAATTTTGAATCTCTGAAATTTTGCTTCGAATTCCACTCGCATTCCAAGTAACAATTTTAATGTAACTATCTATCAGATTACTTATCATTACTATACAGGAACTTAGTTGCTAAATGTGCAATAACTTGAAATTGTTCTACCTTAGAACCTTAGATAAGCTTGTAATCATTTCCATTGCTAAAGAGTTGAGCAAATTTTTTTTTTTTTTAAATAAAAGGCAAACCATTTGAGATATTTCAAAAACTTTACTATTGGCTTGAAGTACAATCAAAACATTTATGAATGGATCTCGACTTCGTTCATATGGCCACCGCGGGCACGTTTGCAGCGGTCGATTCATTGGACATCGGCGTGTTGGCATAAGCCAATGACTTAACGTAGCCCCATAGAAAATAGTCAAGCGGCGTTAAATCGGACGAACGAGGCGGCCAATCGACTGGCCCATGTCTTGAGATAACACGCTCATCATACTTACACTTCAATAAACCGATTGTAGCGTGTGCTGTGTGGCTTGTGGAATCATCCTGTTGAAACCACATGTCGTCCAAGTCTATATCTTCCAATTCGGGCCAAAAACAATCGGTGATCATGGCGCGATAACGTTGACCATTCACAGTTGACCATTCACGATCGTTATAGTCGACGAAAAAATATGGCCGCCTTCATGCGAACCACACCAAACAGTTATTTTTTGTGGATGAAGTGGTGATTCATGAAGCACATGTGGGTTTTCGCCCACTTCGACCAATAACGCATATTTTGCTTATTGACGAACTCATTGAGCCAAAAATGAGCTTTGTCACTGAAGATGATTTTGCGACTCAAAATATCTGTAGAAATTTTTTATAATTTGCAGACATTGCTCATTAGTGTACTTTACCATGATGAAAATATTGAGTTTACTAAATAAATTGACAGTGAGAGTTTGATGATTAAATTCAAAATTGTCAAGTCCCTATTGGAAAACACTATACTATTGACTTGCCAAAGATTTTGCGGCTGAGATAGCATAGGAAATTCGGACATAGAAGCGAAAGAAAAATGTTTCTGTGTGTGCGTAGCATTTGTGTGAGCACGGCCAGAGAAGTGCAATGTATTGTTGTTAGGTGCTTTTGAATTCTGTTTTAAATTTTTTTTCTTTTATCTCGGAATACTTTATTCTATTGACACAGATTGGATCCGTAGACTTATGATAGCCACTGCAGTTAGCACATTTATTTGCGGCGACATTATCGCATAAAATAGTCTTATGTTGACCAGAACAATTGGCACAGTACGCTTTGACGTTGCAATTTCACTCACCATGCCCGAACCTTTGGCAATTGTGACATTGTGTCAGTTTACCTTCACCTGGGTATGTAGGATAGACCGATAATGTTTTTTTTTTTTTTTAAATCAAACATTTTAATTGAACCATTTTGTAGCGAGATTAACTAAAAAACAGCACTATATCGTTCGTTAGTTTTCGTTATCTTTTTAATGTTAATGCATTCGAGTCCCATTTTAGTTAGTTCACATTTTAATGTATTCGCGTTCATTTCGTCTTGTCAAATTTTTATTCCGATGGATATTCTTTTAACACAGTAATCGGAGATCTTTAATGATTTCATTTCACTGTGAACATAATCACTAGATTTTTTGAGGAGTTTGATTGGTGGTACATACATTCTTTTTTCACTAATTGTGACTATTTTGTCCATATAATCGTTATTGTCACTATCAGGTAGAGATTGTAATGGACTCCAGTAGTTAGCACTAGAGTCCTTTTTACGAGAGCTATTCGCTTTATTCATTCTCCGACGATATTTAATATCCGTTTCAGTTTCAGGTGATCTATTGCGTTTGGATATTTTGAATTGTCTTTGAATACACTAGGAAGAAAGCCAATTAGAGATGTCATGCGCAGACTAATGATAATGATGACTGATTTAGGTAATCCTACTTTAATTGGTAAATTGGGCTTTGATGGAAGCAGTGGACAGTTCGAATATAAACAAAAAATGTCTAGCGAATTCAGTGATTCCGATATGTTTATAACATCATATGTTCCGATACAACTTTTTTGACAAGAGAGCGTAAAGAAAATTGTATAGCAAAATCCTAGTCCAGGATCAACTCGATACTGCCGACCAATACGTTTTCAATTAAAAAAAAAGAAACGGCAGAGTTGAGCAGAGCTGAGCAGGAATATATGCAGAACCAGATTAATGATTTAACTGATCGTTTTATCAATGTTGACGGTAAGGTATGCAATGCCTTTTCACATACTGCTTCGCAACAGGTGTGCTATAATTGCGTTAAAAACCATTAACGAAGATTTCTTAGATTTTGGCATATCTCCACTACATGCGTGGATAAGATTCTTTGATTTCTTCATTCATCTAGAATAAAAATTAGATTTTAAAAAATGGCGGACCGGAAATAATGAAAAACGCACGCTTGTATGGACGCACAGAAAATACAAGCAGAATTCAAGAACATTGAATTGATAATTGACCAGCCAAAACAAGGTGGTGTCATTAGAAATGACATAAAAAATGAGGTTAGGTATATTATAATCTTCCTTCTCAAAGGAGTAGATCCAGATCCCTGACACATATATTATGTCTTGTAAATTCTTCGAGATTAACATACATACTAATGAATCGAAATTTTGTCGCAAGCTTCTTTAGCCGTTAGTCTTATCGCGAATAAGACAAACACAATTTTAAAAAACAAAATAATTTACGCTCTTTATTTGGTTGCCTAATAGGTGTCTGTATTCTACAGTGTTTGACTTACGACTAATCTCCTACCTACCGGCAGACTCTTTTCCTAGTGTGGCTACTTTACAATCACTAGTTAGTGTTGCCACTTTATGTTTCTTACATTCTTATTAGTTTCTCTCCTATGGCTTGCTACAATTCGACAATCCTGACTTGTAATCGTCCCGATTTCCCCCTTAGTCCTACTACAACTACGTGATTCGTTTGTAACCATGGTTTGATGTTGGCTGCTTCCCATATTCCTTCATACGGGATCTGGCTTACTTCAAATCCTTCTACATCCTTCATTATGTACCGATTATTTGGCAAAATTTTTTCAATTTTATACGGACCCTTAAACTCAGGGGCTATCTTTTTACTAGCACCTGGGGTGCTGATAAATTTCTTCACAATTACATAATCTTCTTTCTCATATGCCTTATGCGTTCTGTAGTGGTCCTTTCGTGACTTATTATATTCCTGACACTTAATCATCTTATTAGCAACTCTCGTTTGTATTTTCCCTAAATCTCTCTCATTTTCCTCCTCGTAATGTTCATTTAAATTCTCCTTCAGAAAATCAATAACTTCGCCTTTTTGACTTACTCCGAAAAGCAACTCACTCGGTGTCGAGCCTATACTTCGGTGTATTGTGCTGTTCATAGCGAATTCTATCCTTGGTAGTATCCCGTCTAGAGAATTTTCGTATCCTGCGTCTGTCAGTTTTGCTATCATGGGCGCCAGACTTCTGTTTATCCTTTCCACTTCTCCGTTGGCCTGTGGGGAATCCGTCGCAATCCTTATGTGATGTACATTCTTATCTTCCAAGAAACTTCCGAAATCCTTTGAAGTAAACGCACTTCCTCTGTCTGACACCAGCACCTTCGGTCGGCTATATTAAAATAAAATATAAGGCAGCTTATTACTTCACTTGTGTTGGTTATCCTAACGGCAAAAAGTCTGACGTACTTAGTAAACGCAGCTACTACTAGGAACACATACTTCTTTTTCGCATGTTTGAGTGACACTGGGCCAAAGTGATCTACATGTATCATCTGGAAGGGAACATTTCCTTTTGGTATGTTGTGCAAGTAGTCTTCGTGCTTTCCAAACTTAGGTGAAAATGCAATACACTTTAAGCAATTCGCTATGTGCGTCTTGATTTTACTTTTCATCTGAGGGAACCAATATGTTTTCAGAACCGCGTCCAAGACTTTGTCGCAACCCACATGACCCATCTCGTCATGGTATACATGCAAAATCTTACTTTCCATCGCTATAGAGACGTAAAACACTATTCTTTTCCCCACTTTCCTATACACTAGTCCGTTACGCATCCCATATAGACTACTCTTTTTCTTCCAATTGTTTCCGTATCTCGTTAATTTTCCTATCCTTGTGTTGGCAAATAGATAAATTTTGTTCAAACGTATTTTCTTTTAGCACCAAAATGTTTGAGACTCGACTGAGAGCGTCTATGTTCTGCATTCTGTCCCCGCCACGATGTTCCAGGGTGTAGTCGTAGTTTTGGAGCTCCAGTGCCCATCTGGCTATTCTGAGCCTTCCTCTCTTTTGTTAAGTGTCAATGTTAGTGAGTTACAGTCTGTCACAATCTTGAATCTAATGCCGTGTAAATATATCCTGAATCTTTGCAGCGCATAAATATTTGCCAATGATTCTAGTTCGAAGCTCTGATATTTCGACTCACATTCTGTCGCTCTTTTGGAAAAATAAAACACCGGATGGGACCTCTCATCCGCCTTCTTCTGCATCAATATGGCCCCAAATCCGGTGGAGCTCGCGTCGCAATGGAGCTCCGTCTCATCCCGATGATAGTAAATTTCCCGAATAAGTGTTCATCAATAGTCTTCCTTTTAGTTCTTCGAAGCATTGCATCTCTCCACTGTCAAATTTAAAAATATTATCCTTCTTTAAAAAATTGTATAATGACTGGGCTAACATTGAAAATCCTTTAACAAATCTCTGAAGTAGGAACATAGTCCTAGAAAACTATGTACAACCCTTACATTCTGTGGCACAGGGAAATTCTTTATCGATTCGATGCCCTTTTCATTTGGCTGGATACCCTCCTTGGATACGGTGTATTCTAAAAACTAGACCTTAGCTTCCATAAATCGACACTTGTCCAAACGTAACTCCAACTTGTTCTTCACCAACCTATCGAAAACTTCATTCAGTGTCTCTAAATGTTCTTCTTCCGTCTTAGTCGCTATCATTATATCATCTATGTAGATTTTGACTTTTTTCCTTTAATCAAATCTTCAAAAAAATTTGAAATATAACATTGGAATTCCAGTGGAGCATTCTTTAGTCCAAGTGGCATCCTGAGCCACTTGTACTGTCCCATTGGTGTCACAAATTATGTATATTTAATCGATTCGTCATTCATTCGTATGTGGTAAAAAGCGCTCTTCAGATCTAATAATCTCTACACTCGTTTATCTAAACACTCGTCAAGTATGTCATCGATTAGTGGAATCGGGTGATTGTCTCTTAAGGTAACTTTATTTAAGTTCCAGTTATCCTGATTATTCCTTCCCGCAGCAACTCGTCTACGATAGATTGTACTTGTTCCTTTTCGGTATTTGAGTTTCTTCCGGTAGCAATAAAACGGTTTTGTATCGTTCAACCTTAGCTTCATTTCATATTTCATCTTGGGTTCTTCGGGACGCTTACAGTACAAATATTTCTCATTGATCATTCGTTTGAACTTTTCTTTTTTCTCCCAATCTAGACTACAATTTTTTAATAACTCAACTTCCGTTTCTACATCTATCCTTAGTAACTCCCGAAAATGTTCTGTGCTTACCTCACTCGCTTCTTTTTCTAATGCTACGGTAGTTAATCTTAGCTTCGCCTTTCTCATGAAATCCCTACCTAGAATTAGGGGAAATGTCATTGTACCATCCGGTACTACTAGTAGATCGAGTTCAACCTTTCCTTCTTCCAATAAAATTTGACTTTACCTAGTATTCTTGACGGACTTTTATTTATTCCCTGAAACCTTATATTTTCTTTATATGAATTAATAACTGCTGTTGGAACGTATCCTGCCTGACTATGCTGATCGAGCTGCCGGTATCTAGTAGTGAATCTAATAATATTTTATAATGTAAATTTCTATGTGTAAATATACAATTAAATAATCTTACGGATTCATATGCTTCGTCTTCTTGGTGTACGCTGTATATCGGCTTCCTGCTAGGCTTCTTCCGCTCTGGACAGTCTGCTGCTGTATGTCCCATTCTGGCACAAACGTGACAAGCGCCCTTTTCTCGTTTTTCCTTCCTACACTTGTTTGCCATGTGCCCAACACAATTGCAATTATAGCACCTGATTTGGTTCCTTGCTGTATCACTCCTTCGCTCTCGTTGGACGTCCATTCCTTGCGGCTTCCGTTGTTTTATTTTTGAAAAGGCTTGGAGTAGTTGTGCCTTTGTAGAATAGCATTGGATGAGTGCCTGTAGTCGTAGCGAATTATCCGTTATGCCTTCTGCCACATATTCAACTAGCTCATCTTCGTCGATTTGAAAGCAATTTGAAAGGATGATCTTGTCATTAAAGTAGTCCGTAAAACTTTCATTCGTCTGCCACTTCCTGTCTTCGAATTTCCGTCGCAATCACATTTTGTTTTCCTTTGTACTCAACAGCTCCTTCATCTGTAACACCAATTTGTCCACTCCTTCGATCGGCTTTGAGTGCATCACCTTACCTTTCATTTTTGTCAACATAAGTGTCCGCATCATGTTCTCGTCCGGTTTGTATACATCCTGAATACTTTTCAGTTGGGCTAGCCCCACATTCAGATTTGTGCTGCCGTCATATTCTGGCAACATGTCTTTCCACATACTCAAATGTTGCGGATCGGATGTTGTTGCACCCATTTGACTTTCGCTCTTTTGTGTATTTCTGTTTATCTCACTCTCATTTGGTCGTGGCAGGTCATTTGTCTGCACTCCTTCGTGTGTGTGTGTGTCAGCATTCTTTTGTGTTGTTTCGCTCCTTCGCGCCATTCTTCGCAGCCACTTATTTTGTTTGCCAGTAGTTCTTTTTCTCTCTTTAATAGTTCTTTTTCTTTTTCATATAACCGTTTCTCCCTGGCTGTGCATGCATTGTTCGATGATGCATCCGTTATCTTCGTATTACATTGCCCGTTCACTTGTGTTCACTTTCCTCTCTTGATCGGCCACTCGTTGGTATTCTGTTTCGGCGTCCTCCTCTGTCCCCCGCTGAGTCACCCGTTGCGATATTGTTGCCTCTTCTTCGATGTTGCCACTCGTTGGTGCTTCGCCTCGTTGCTCGAATGGCACACCGTTTAAACACATCACGAGCACATTTTAGGCGCCGGCTGTGGAAAGCTCAAGACGTAGTAGCCATTTGCGCAACTCTGCGGAGGAATAATCTGACACAGCAATCGAATGCTCCATTTTGTTCTCTCCTTTTGTTTTTTTTTTTTTTTCGTTTTTCGCATTTGTCTTATCGCGAATGAAACATACACAATCCTTAAAAAAAAAATAATTTACGCTTTTTATTTGGTTGCTTAATAGGCGTCTGTATTCTACAGTGTTTGACTTACGACTAATCTCCTACCTACCGGCAAACTCTTTTCCTAGTGTGGCCACTTTACAATCACTAGTTAGTGTTGTCACTTTATATTTCTTACATTCTTATCAGTTTCTCTAGTATGGATTGCTACACTTCTTACATTTTGATGCACGATGAAAAAGGATTATTATCATAAAAACTAGGAAAGAAAAAGAGATTATGGCAATTTTTGTTGGTTTTAGTGGTTTAGTGGTAAAGTCGTTGTGTGTGTTAAGATTGTCGAACATAGAATTAATAATTTATTGCTTCAAGTTCATCAAAAGATCATATGACAACAACTTTACCACTTTCAACCTTTATCAACAAAACATTTGAGCTATTAAACCATAAATATTTATATTTCTTCTTTAGTTTAACTTTTTTTCACAGCCATGAACAAGGCCCTAGTGTGCTTAGTGAAATAATCAATAATATAAATACTATTGCTGCCTCCAGCACCAAACACCGAAGTATTTAGAGTTTTCTTTGCCGATCGTTTGCCCTACCTAATCTTCTGCTTGGCCTCAGTAGATGCCAGGTGAACACATAAGATGTTCGATTTTGTCGTACAATTATGTACCATTTTTCGGTTTCATCAGCAGAGACAAAGACATTTAAAACGGCATCAAAAATTGTTTGTACAGTCTCAACTGGGTTAAAAGTATTTACTCCAGGCACACCAACTATCTCAATCACCCTCTCCATTTATATCTGTTCCTTCCAGTTCAGTTTACTCTCCAGCGACGAAACTCTCAATCTCAGTGAGGAATTTTCTTCTTTCAATTGTTGAACCGTATGGAGACATTCTGTGTTGATATTTTCAGGCTCAAAATTTCTTCATACAGCATTTGGAGGGTTATTGAACTGCTGTCAATGTTCACTAATACTGCATTTTCTTCTATAGACTGCTTGCTGGTTGACGCCGTAACACTTTTTATCATTGTTGTTGTCGGTGTTCGTCTTTGCACTTGTTTAATGAGTTGCTTCAACGAGCCCACTGAATTTTGATGTTGTTTCTGTTGTATTGAGACAGCTACTACAATGAGTTCAGGTGCTGGTATTTGATGAAGTAATTTCCGTCGAAGAACTGACCACTTGATACAGCGACAATTGTTGTTGGTAGTGCTCATATAGTCAATATCGGATTGCAGAGTATCGCCACAAGCACCGTGGAAAAAACATTTGCAATCAGAGCAATGTATTTTTTAGGGGATCACTTCGATCAATTATTTCTTTGTAACTTGCACAGTTCATGATTTTAAAATAAAAAAAATTGTAAGGGATGAGGTATGATTTTCAATAGGCTTTTTTGATAAATCACGCGTGACCCCTATCAAATTGTTTTGTCATTTTTGTTCAGTGTCGTTTGGCAAGTCATCATGAAAAGACTCACACTACATTAGCGTCTCCAAATTGTTCAGCTGTATTACGAAAATCAGCGTTCTGTGAGAAATGTTTTTCGTGCGATTCGAGGAACATAAGGTGCGCATAGTCGGCCTACTGAAACCACTATTGCCAATACCATTCGCAAATCTAAGTCCCAGTTTACATTAGTAGATCATACTC
Organism: Volucella inanis; assembly: GCA_907269105.1. NCBI lineage: Eukaryota > Metazoa > Arthropoda > Insecta > Diptera > Syrphidae > Volucella > Volucella inanis. Next base: position 107,837,839 of record OU026156.1, read on the forward strand.
GACCTGTAAAATCACATAAAACACGTAGTGAAGAGATAATAGCATCTGTAGCTGAGAGTGTACGCGAAGACCGTGACGAATCGATTCGTAGTCATTCTCAGCAGCTTGGTTTGGCGTATTCGACAACTTGGCGTATTTTACGTGAGGATCTCGACCTAAAATCGTACAAAATTCAACTTGTGCAAAAATTAAAGCCAGGCGACTTGAATTTGCGTAATATTTTCAGTGAATGGGCTCTGGAAAAACTCAATCCAAATCCGGTGTTTTATCGTGTTTTTAACAAGACGACGCTACGAGCCATACATCGCGTGAAACGATGGACTTGTTAAAAAATCATTTTGGTGAGCACTTAATTTTACGTTTTGCTTCGGTAAATTGACCGACTAGATCGTGCGATATCACACCTTTGGACTATTTTCTCTCGGTGTATGTAAAGTCTCATATCTTCGGGAATAAATTAGCTACGATTGATGCTTTGGAAGCCAACATTACTCCTGTTAACCGCGATACAAGTCGCTATGCTCGAACGAGTTGACCAAAATTGGACCTTCCGAATGGACCACCTGAGACGTTCTTGTGGCCAAAATTTACATAATATCATTTTTAAAGAGTAAATGCCATAAATTGTTCTTTTAACCGATAATAAAAATTATAAGTTTGCGTTCAAATTTATGTATTTTTTTTTATATTATAAATAAAACCTTGCGATGAATCACCCTTTACTTCTCGAGAGCTTAAGAGCAAATGCGCACCCCACGACACTTATTGCACTGTTGTTGTTGTTGGCGGAGCTTAGAACATGAACGTGTTGGCCTTACTTAGAAAGCTTGTTTGAATTTGGTTTTGTAAGGCTCTCATTGAGGTAACAACTAGCATCTGGGTTAATACTGAGGTCACGCAGGCAGAGCGTTTTTCGTGTTTTGTTACGATATTTGGCTGCCGCGTGAAGAACGAGGTTTCACTTGTGTACGGTTGGGAATAGCAGTATAATGTGCCCTGTTGATTTTTGTTGTTCTCTGGCTTACCTCGAATTATACTCGTTGCCGTCGATGGCTGATAATTACTCGTAGTTCAAATCGAGTGAAGTAGAGACTGCAGATTTTAGCCGCCTATTCTGGGAACACCAAACAATACACCGTCCGTAGCGATCTCTCTTCTTACAAGTGGTTGAATGTGGCTGTTGATGTTGTGTTAAATGCACTTCACTGAACAGGCTGTGAAGTTCATGTCACATCTCTCTTAAGATAAACAACAACAAGAAGCCATAAAACATATTCTGGTTAAACCACTTATGTGGAATATCAATATAAATTAAACCAACCAAGTTCAGCACCATAATCCGGACTTTTGACGCCAAAAGATTTCTTCTACTCATTTCCTCAGTGAGAAGTTTCGTTGGCTGATCCAGCAGCAGTTTTGATTGAGAAAACAACACATAAAAAATGTAATACATGCATATTAAAGATTGGCAATTTTCATTTAAATGTAAAGACAGTTCTTCTTTCCTCGAAAAGAATCGAGTCGAACTAAATGAAAAATAATAAATTGTGAGAGCTGAACATAGTTATCAAAAATATTTAATCAAATGTAATCAGACTTTAAGGGAATATAGGAATTTATAGAAGACCAGTTGAGTCTTAATTCATTTATCAAATTTGTTTAGTTGGTTTCTATGCCCCCTATTTCAAAAAACCATAAATTGCAAAAATTAAAGTCTCTCCTCTATAAGTTTAATTGGACAAATCGTAGAAGTTTCAAAAAATCTGGACGTAATTGTAATGGCTACCTTTAATTCGCTCTGAATACCTGATGCAGTTAAAGATATCCAGGAATATTATAGTAACCCACGTATGCTCTATGATTTTATTAACAATGTTGAAGATATTCTTTACCTTTTGCCACAGACAGGTTTATCGCACAATCGCATTTTTACTATAAACGTAACAAAGTACTTGGCCAGGATTCTAAAATTTTGAATACTTACGGTACGATGTTAGATAGGAATGAAATTAAAAGTAATCTCAGTATCCATTATTCCGATAAGAGAAATGAAACCAGTTTGATTCGTGATCTGCATACTTTGGGACAAAATCAAGATAGCGTAGAATCCTTCTATTCTAATATTGTGGAAATTCTTTGGACCTTGACGAACTACATCCAAGTCCATGAGACTAATTCAAGTGTAATTGAATCGAAAAAGTCCCTGTATAATGAGATGTGTTTAAATAACTTTCTGTCTGAGTTAAGGAAACCATTGGGATCTACCATAAGGTAAATGAGACTTAAAAAATTCTCTTAAGCTTTCAAATTTTGTTTAGGAGAACAAAACTATATATATTATAGGAATCATCATCCACAGGTTAACAGAGTATACACAACCGCTAGCACATTTACAAATGAATATCCCCTCCTATATCAGTGGACAACCAATATTTTTAAATTCATATATCCAATCCGATAACAATTCAAATAATTCGAATACGCGTTTTCCAACTCAAGAACCCATGGATGTAGTAGCAGTAGAACAAACAATAATGGTAACTCTAATCGCTTTAAGGAAGCAATCAACAATCTATAAAGTAATTGCAGAGGCAATGATCATTCGAATTCGCACTTAATATAGAATTGTTAAAGTGTCATCACGATTCCTTAAAATCTGATGCAAAGTACTCCGAATCAAATGATCAGTTACAAGTTGTGGAGGTTGATGAAAGAAATTTTTACAAATCTGCCTCAAGGAACCAGTGGGATACTAAGAGGTCCATAACTTAAATTCAAGCTTGTTGCCACACATCATAAAATCTAGCTTAGGTGGGGGTGAATTAAAGTTTGTTATCGATACTGGTAGCAGCAGATCCTATTATAGTCCTCATGCAGTCAGTGTTGGAAATATAAACATAACTTCCATTGACCCCATCGAAATAAGGATAGTATTTAGCACACATGTAACAGATCATATAAAAACTCTCCGCGGTTTTTTGGTACATTTTTGAAAAAAACATTTTCTTTATTCAAATCAAGTACATATCGGTAATAGATAATATGACCTTTTGCCATTTTTTGAGTTGCTTCATAATTCCATCGGTGTAGAATTTCTGTGGTTTATCAGCGAAAAACTTGGCCAAGTGATTTTCAGTGGCTTTTCAGATCGAAACAAATTGTTATCAGGATGCAGGGTTCAGGCTATACGGTGGATGCATCACAACTTCCCAAACAAGCTCCATCAATTTGTTCCGGGTCATCAAAGATGTGTGTGGCCTAGCATTGTCATGATTTAAGACAACTCCCTTTCTGTTTCTGTTTCGTCACGTACTAGCAACTCATTATAGACCATTCCCTTCCATTTGAAGTCTCTTATTGATACCATTTTTTATCTCCCGTAATCAATCGCTTTAAAACTGGTTCCATTTCGTTACGTTTCATACGGTTTTAGACAGCTTTCGTGCCGGCCTTGCTCCATCAGTTGCAAAATTTCATCGATTTTTTTAATTGACAGGCATACCAGTGCAAGGTGTACCTTTTACATCGAAATTTCCGGAACGGAATCGAACAAATCACTCCTAGGTCCGGCGTTCGCTCACAGCATTCTCACCGTAAACTGCATAAATTTTCGACACGTTTTGCAGCGTTTTTTCCTTTTTTATAGTGAAAGCATCACATACCGTATTTCTTTGGATATTTCATTCATATTCAAATCAGTATAACTTTTAACACGAGTAACGAATTACACAGCTGTCTACACAAAAAATATAGCCTGACATGTCACTTTGCAAACACGTGTTCGTTTGATCAGATAAGTCTCTCAAGATAAATGGACACCAACACCATCTAGTGACAAAAAAACCGCGGATATTTTTTATATGGCCAAAGGAAAAAGCTACCTTCCATGGTTTTAAAAAATGTTTTAGATTTTAACACGAAATGAATAGTTTATCTCTTGTTTTTTAAAGTTTTTCCTATATCCGTTAGTTACAGTTTAAGTTAGCTAAGTACTAAGTAAAAAGGCAAACTTAGACAATTGTGCGTGTACCCGGTTGAGATGAGACTTACTGCTCGTCTGATGCTAATATTTGCATTGCATAGAGCTTAGTTTACACCACATAATCTTACTTACTTACAAATACTAATGAAGAACGATGCTTTTTGATGTTTAAGTTCCATAACTACTTCGACGGCCTAATAGGTTCAGACATTCTGCAATCTGTAGGGATTAGAATTGATTTAAATAATTCGATTTTAGAATCAAACAATAGAAATATATCCTTACATTTTAAGCCAAATATGATTTCACAAGCACACGTTGTTCCAGGTTTGAGCAAGAAGATATGTTCCTTGCCAGCAGATATACGGTCAAATAATATTTGGGCGGTGAAATATCTCACAATTTACGGTCAGGTTGGCTTCAACCCGTAAACCTTCTGGCAGAGGGCTTATCCAAGGGAGTTGTGTAATTAAATTTACATTAAACCAACATGCATTCGAAAACATTTGAGAATACCAGAAGGGATGTCAATACCTCATTTATAATCGAACAACTAATTAAGGCGTTTTTGTTAGATAACCATGAACTTTTGTGTTGTTTCGCTCCTTCGCGCCATTCTTCGCAGCCACTTATTTTGTTTGCCAGTAGTTCTTTTTCTCTCTTTAATAGTTCTTTTTCTTTTTCATATAACCGTTTCTCCCTGGCTGTGCATGCATTGTTCGATGATGCATCCGTTATCTTCGTATTACATTGCCCGTTCACTTGTGTTCACTTTCCTCTCTTGATCGGCCACTCGTTGGTATTCTGTTTCGGCGTCCTCCTCTGTCCCCCGCTGAGTCACCCGTTGCGATATTGTTGCCTCTTCTTCGATGTTGCCACTCGTTGGTGCTTCGCCTCGTTGCTCGAATGGCACACCGTTTAAACACATCACGAGCACATTTTAGGCGCCGGCTGTGGAAAGCTCAAGACGTAGTAGCCATTTGCGCAACTCTGCGGAGGAATAATCTGACACAGCAATCGAATGCTCCATTTTGTTCTCTCCTTTTGTTTTTTTTTTTTTTTTTCGTTTTTCGCATTTGTCTTATCGCGAATGAAACATACACAATCCTTAAAAAAAAAATAATTTACGCTTTTTATTTGGTTGCTTAATAGGCGTCTGTATTCTACAGTGTTTGACTTACGACTAATCTCCTACCTACCGGCAAACTCTTTTCCTAGTGTGGCCACTTTACAATCACTAGTTAGTGTTGTCACTTTATATTTCTTACATTCTTATCAGTTTCTCTAGTATGGATTGCTACACTTCTTACATTTTGATGCACGATGAAAAAGGATTATTATCATAAAAACTAGGAAAGAAAAAGAGATTATGGCAATTTTTGTTGGTTTTAGTGGTTTAGTGGTAAAGTCGTTGTGTGTGTTAAGATTGTCGAACATAGAATTAATAATTTATTGCTTCAAGTTCATCAAAAGATCATATGACAACAACTTTACCACTTTCAACCTTTATCAACAAAACATTTGAGCTATTAAACCATAAATATTTATATTTCTTCTTTAGTTTAACTTTTTTTCACAGCCATGAACAAGGCCCTAGTGTGCTTAGTGAAATAATCAATAATATAAATACTATTGCTGCCTCCAGCACCAAACACCGAAGTATTTAGAGTTTTCTTTGCCGATCGTTTGCCCTACCTAATCTTCTGCTTGGCCTCAGTAGATGCCAGGTGAACACATAAGATGTTCGATTTTGTCGTACAATTATGTACCATTTTTCGGTTTCATCAGCAGAGACAAAGACATTTAAAACGGCATCAAAAATTGTTTGTACAGTCTCAACTGGGTTAAAAGTATTTACTCCAGGCACACCAACTATCTCAATCACCCTCTCCATTTATATCTGTTCCTTCCAGTTCAGTTTACTCTCCAGCGACGAAACTCTCAATCTCAGTGAGGAATTTTCTTCTTTCAATTGTTGAACCGTATGGAGACATTCTGTGTTGATATTTTCAGGCTCAAAATTTCTTCATACAGCATTTGGAGGGTTATTGAACTGCTGTCAATGTTCACTAATACTGCATTTTCTTCTATAGACTGCTTGCTGGTTGACGCCGTAACACTTTTTATCATTGTTGTTGTCGGTGTTCGTCTTTGCACTTGTTTAATGAGTTGCTTCAACGAGCCCACTGAATTTTGATGTTGTTTCTGTTGTATTGAGACAGCTACTACAATGAGTTCAGGTGCTGGTATTTGATGAAGTAATTTCCGTCGAAGAACTGACCACTTGATACAGCGACAATTGTTGTTGGTAGTGCTCATATAGTCAATATCGGATTGCAGAGTATCGCCACAAGCACCGTGGAAAAAACATTTGCAATCAGAGCAATGTATTTTTTAGGGGATCACTTCGATCAATTATTTCTTTGTAACTTGCACAGTTCATGATTTTAAAATAAAAAAAATTGTAAGGGATGAGGTATGATTTTCAATAGGCTTTTTTGATAAATCACGCGTGACCCCTATCAAATTGTTTTGTCATTTTTGTTCAGTGTCGTTTGGCAAGTCATCATGAAAAGACTCACACTACATTAGCGTCTCCAAATTGTTCAGCTGTATTACGAAAATCAGCGTTCTGTGAGAAATGTTTTTCGTGCGATTCGAGGAACATAAGGTGCGCATAGTCGGCCTACTGAAACCACTATTGCCAATACCATTCGCAAATCTAAGTCCCAGTTTACATTAGTAGATCATACTCGACCTGTAAAATCACATAAAACACGTAGTGAAGAGATAATAGCATCTGTAGCTGAGAGTGTACGCGAAGACCGTGACGAATCGATTCGTAGTCATTCTCAGCAGCTTGGTTTGGCGTATTCGACAACTTGGCGTATTTTACGTGAGGATCTCGACCTAAAATCGTACAAAATTCAACTTGTGCAAAAATTAAAGCCAGGCGACTTGAATTTGCGTAATATTTTCAGTGAATGGGCTCTGGAAAAACTCAATCCAAATCCGGTGTTTTATCGTGTTTTTAACAAGACGACGCTACGAGCCATACATCGCGTGAAACGATGGACTTGTTAAAAAATCATTTTGGTGAGCACTTAATTTTACGTTTTGCTTCGGTAAATTGACCGACTAGATCGTGCGATATCACACCTTTGGACTATTTTCTCTCGGTGTATGTAAAGTCTCATATCTTCGGGAATAAATTAGCTACGATTGATGCTTTGGAAGCCAACATTACTCCTGTTAACCGCGATACAAGTCGCTATGCTCGAACGAGTTGACCAAAATTGGACCTTCCGAATGGACCACCTGAGACGTTCTTGTGGCCAAAATTTACATAATATCATTTTTAAAGAGTAAATGCCATAAATTGTTCTTTTAACCGATAATAAAAATTATAAGTTTGCGTTCAAATTTATGTATTTTTTTTTATATTATAAATAAAACCTTGCGATGAATCACCCTTTACTTCTCGAGAGCTTAAGAGCAAATGCGCACCCCACGACACTTATTGCACTGTTGTTGTTGTTGGCGGAGCTTAGAACATGAACGTGTTGGCCTTACTTAGAAAGCTTGTTTGAATTTGGTTTTGTAAGGCTCTCATTGAGGTAACAACTAGCATCTGGGTTAATACTGAGGTCACGCAGGCAGAGCGTTTTTCGTGTTTTGTTACGATATTTGGCTGCCGCGTGAAGAACGAGGTTTCACTTGTGTACGGTTGGGAATAGCAGTATAATGTGCCCTGTTGATTTTTGTTGTTCTCTGGCTTACCTCGAATTATACTCGTTGCCGTCGATGGCTGATAATTACTCGTAGTTCAAATCGAGTGAAGTAGAGACTGCAGATTTTAGCCGCCTATTCTGGGAACACCAAACAATACACCGTCCGTAGCGATCTCTCTTCTTACAAGTGGTTGAATGTGGCTGTTGATGTTGTGTTAAATGCACTTCACTGAACAGGCTGTGAAGTTCATGTCACATCTCTCTTAAGATAAACAACAACAAGAAGCCATAAAACATATTCTGGTTAAACCACTTATGTGGAATATCAATATAAATTAAACCAACCAAGTTCAGCACCATAATCCGGACTTTTGACGCCAAAAGATTTCTTCTACTCATTTCCTCAGTGAGAAGTTTCGTTGGCTGATCCAGCAGCAGTTTTGATTGAGAAAACAACACATAAAAAATGTAATACATGCATATTAAAGATTGGCAATTTTCATTTAAATGTAAAGACAGTTCTTCTTTCCTCGAAAAGAATCGAGTCGAACTAAATGAAAAATAATAAATTGTGAGAGCTGAACATAGTTATCAAAAATATTTAATCAAATGTAATCAGACTTTAAGGGAATATAGGAATTTATAGAAGACCAGTTGAGTCTTAATTCATTTATCAAATTTGTTTAGTTGGTTTCTATGCCCCCTATTTCAAAAAACCATAAATTGCAAAAATTAAAGTCTCTCCTCTATAAGTTTAATTGGACAAATCGTAGAAGTTTCAAAAAATCTGGACGTAATTGTAATGGCTACCTTTAATTCGCTCTGAATACCTGATGCAGTTAAAGATATCCAGGAATATTATAGTAACCCACGTATGCTCTATGATTTTATTAACAATGTTGAAGATATTCTTTACCTTTTGCCACAGACAGGTTTATCGCACAATCGCATTTTTACTATAAACGTAACAAAGTACTTGGCCAGGATTCTAAAATTTTGAATACTTACGGTACGATGTTAGATAGGAATGAAATTAAAAGTAATCTCAGTATCCATTATTCCGATAAGAGAAATGAAACCAGTTTGATTCGTGATCTGCATACTTTGGGACAAAATCAAGATAGCGTAGAATCCTTCTATTCTAATATTGTGGAAATTCTTTGGACCTTGACGAACTACATCCAAGTCCATGAGACTAATTCAAGTGTAATTGAATCGAAAAAGTCCCTGTATAATGAGATGTGTTTAAATAACTTTCTGTCTGAGTTAAGGAAACCATTGGGATCTACCATAAGGTAAATGAGACTTAAAAAATTCTCTTAAGCTTTCAAATTTTGTTTAGGAGAACAAAACTATATATATTATAGGAATCATCATCCACAGGTTAACAGAGTATACACAACCGCTAGCACATTTACAAATGAATATCCCCTCCTATATCAGTGGACAACCAATATTTTTAAATTCATATATCCAATCCGATAACAATTCAAATAATTCGAATACGCGTTTTCCAACTCAAGAACCCATGGATGTAGTAGCAGTAGAACAAACAATAATGGTAACTCTAATCGCTTTAAGGAAGCAATCAACAATCTATAAAGTAATTGCAGAGGCAATGATCATTCGAATTCGCACTTAATATAGAATTGTTAAAGTGTCATCACGATTCCTTAAAATCTGATGCAAAGTACTCCGAATCAAATGATCAGTTACAAGTTGTGGAGGTTGATGAAAGAAATTTTTACAAATCTGCCTCAAGGAACCAGTGGGATACTAAGAGGTCCATAACTTAAATTCAAGCTTGTTGCCACACATCATAAAATCTAGCTTAGGTGGGGGTGAATTAAAGTTTGTTATCGATACTGGTAGCAGCAGATCCTATTATAGTCCTCATGCAGTCAGTGTTGGAAATATAAACATAACTTCCATTGACCCCATCGAAATAAGGATAGTATTTAGCACACATGTAACAGATCATATAAAAACTCTCCGCGGTTTTTTGGTACATTTTTGAAAAAAACATTTTCTTTATTCAAATCAAGTACATATCGGTAATAGATAATATGACCTTTTGCCATTTTTTGAGTTGCTTCATAATTCCATCGGTGTAGAATTTCTGTGGTTTATCAGCGAAAAACTTGGCCAAGTGATTTTCAGTGGCTTTTCAGATCGAAACAAATTGTTATCAGGATGCAGGGTTCAGGCTATACGGTGGATGCATCACAACTTCCCAAACAAGCTCCATCAATTTGTTCCGGGTCATCAAAGATGTGTGTGGCCTAGCATTGTCATGATTTAAGACAACTCCCTTTCTGTTTCTGTTTCGTCACGTACTAGCAACTCATTATAGACCATTCCCTTCCATTTGAAGTCTCTTATTGATACCATTTTTTATCTCCCGTAATCAATCGCTTTAAAACTGGTTCCATTTCGTTACGTTTCATACGGTTTTAGACAGCTTTCGTGCCGGCCTTGCTCCATCAGTTGCAAAATTTCATCGATTTTTTTAATTGACAGGCATACCAGTGCAAGGTGTACCTTTTACATCGAAATTTCCGGAACGGAATCGAACAAATCACTCCTAGGTCCGGCGTTCGCTCACAGCATTCTCACCGTAAACTGCATAAATTTTCGACACGTTTTGCAGCGTTTTTTCCTTTTTTATAGTGAAAGCATCACATACCGTATTTCTTTGGATATTTCATTCATATTCAAATCAGTATAACTTTTAACACGAGTAACGAATTACACAGCTGTCTACACAAAAAATATAGCCTGACATGTCACTTTGCAAACACGTGTTCGTTTGATCAGATAAGTCTCTCAAGATAAATGGACACCAACACCATCTAGTGACAAAAAAACCGCGGATATTTTTTATATGGCCAAAGGAAAAAGCTACCTTCCATGGTTTTAAAAAATGTTTTAGATTTTAACACGAAATGAATAGTTTATCTCTTGTTTTTTAAAGTTTTTCCTATATCCGTTAGTTACAGTTTAAGTTAGCTAAGTACTAAGTAAAAAGGCAAACTTAGACAATTGTGCGTGTACCCGGTTGAGATGAGACTTACTGCTCGTCTGATGCTAATATTTGCATTGCATAGAGCTTAGTTTACACCACATAATCTTACTTACTTACAAATACTAATGAAGAACGATGCTTTTTGATGTTTAAGTTCCATAACTACTTCGACGGCCTAATAGGTTCAGACATTCTGCAATCTGTAGGGATTAGAATTGATTTAAATAATTCGATTTTAGAATCAAACAATAGAAATATATCCTTACATTTTAAGCCAAATATGATTTCACAAGCACACGTTGTTCCAGGTTTGAGCAAGAAGATATGTTCCTTGCCAGCAGATATACGGTCAAATAATATTTGGGCGGTGAAATATCTCACAATTTACGGTCAGGTTGGCTTCAACCCGTAAACCTTCTGGCAGAGGGCTTATCCAAGGGAGTTGTGTAATTAAATTTACATTAAACCAACATGCATTCGAAAACATTTGAGAATACCAGAAGGGATGTCAATACCTCATTTATAATCGAACAACTAATTAAGGCGTTTTTGTTAGATAACCATGAACTGATTGAGCTTAATACGTTTTCAGTATCTGATATACAAAGTTCTAAAAACCTTCAGCATTTAAATATTGAGGAAAAACGAGTTTTTAATGGATTGTGTAGGGAATTTTATGATATATTTTTTCAAGAGGGACAAAACAAAGGACGATGTACCCATTTCATCCAAGTCATACCGTTTCCCGTTTATTTTACATAAAGAGATTCAGAAGCAAATAATGGATCTTCTTAAACAGGGAATTATACGTCAAAGCTTTTCCCTTTGGTCATCACCTGTTTGGATTGTTCTGAAGAAGAAGAACCCGAAGGGAAAACAAAAACGGCAACTGGTAGTTGATTACCGGAAATTGAATAAGAAGACGATTGATGATAAAATTCCTCTTCCTAATATTAATGAGATTTTAGATTAGCTTGTCAAATGTGTTTGTTTTAATACTCTTGTCCTCGCATCTGGATTTCACCAAATTGAGGTAAAAGCAGAGGAAAAAATGGATTTTACGCAGATAATGGGCATTATGAGTTCGTTAGAATGCCATTTGTCATTAAAAATGCTTCATCCACGTTCCAGCATGTGCTGGAAAATATTTTTAGAGGTCTTCAAGAGAAATCTTGTTTAGTATATGTGATGTTCCTTTTTGTGAATAAAACATTTGCAGAACGAACGATTCACGATAGAAGTTTTTATTAAGTAAAATTCGAAGTTGTACAGATGCGTACCAGAGCAATCGGCTAGAAAGTGTCAGTCACGTTAAACTTTTCTATATTAATTTCTACAATCTTATACTTTACGGAAGCGATTTACATGATACTTCACAGTATATATGGATGACATCATCGTCCTTTCGACATCATTGCAGGAACATATTCAAAGCCTTAAAGAAGTATTTCAACGGTTAAGAAACTCTTATCTGAAAGTCTAGCAAAGAATTATCAATCCTAGGCCACATTATCACATCTGATGGAATAAAACCTAAACACGACAAAATTCGCGCTGTGAAGAATTTTCCATTGCCAAAAACAGCAAAACAAATAAAATTCATTTTAGGATTGCTGAGTTATTATCGCAAACTTATTAGGGACTTGAAAAACTAACTAAGCCTACGAAAATGACAATCTATAGATTAATTTTACCTCAGATGCTTTAGGCGTTTTATATGCAAGTCGCATACTATCCAAATCTGATCAAAATTATAGCACTACAGAAAAAGAGTTATTGGCTATTGTGTGGGCGACCAAGTATTTTAGACCTTATCTCTATGGTAGGCAATTTAAAATCGTAACTGGCCATAAGCTGCTCACTTGGCTTTTTTTCCTTAATGAGCCTTATTTAAGGCTGGTGCGCTAGAAGGTGAGATTAGAAGAGTTTGATTATTCAGTCATCTACAATTCAGGAAACGTAGATGTGACATCCCTTGAGAATAAATACGATGAGGAATGATCGTAGCGCTTGAAAATTGAAATTATGGATTATAATATGATTAAAATTAAAGAAAATATTATTAATGAATGATCAGAATAAGCATATTTGAAAACTGTTTCAAACCACATAAGGTCAATGCAGTACTAACTTACAACAATATTTTTAAAAATGTGCAAACAATACTAGGTGGGGTGAAAAATAACCTCCTTGGGAATGAAAAAAAAGTTGTTTAAATGTTTTTTTTGTATTTTATTCAATAACATGTAGCCCCCTTTAAGTTTGATAAACTTATTCCAGCGATTTTCTAACTTCTTGATCCCGTCCGAAAAGTAATTTTCCGGAAGGTCTGCAAAATATTCCTCAGTGGCGTCGAGCTGAATTTTTACTTGATGAAAATACTTGATGAATACGGTGGATGCGACAGCAATTGGAGCCGTACATCAATGATTTTAACCATGGTTGCGATACTCTTGTACGCCGATGCATTATTTTGCAAAAAAAAAAAATTTCGCTTCATGTGAGTCCGTTTTGAAGCGATTTCGGCCTTCAATCGCTCCAATAATGCACAGTAATACTCGCTGTTGATGGTTTTTCCTTTTTCGAGGTAGTCCACGAAGCGTATGCCATGACAATCCCAGAAAACCGACGCCATAAACTTTCCGACCCATCGAACCTCCCTCGGCACTCATTCGAACTGCCGGGCACTCATTCTGTTCTCTGGTGTTGAAGAGTTACCAATCGACCAAAAGTCCATTTCATGTATTTTTTTTTTTTTTTTTTTTTTTTTTTTTTTTTTTTTTTTTGACATTTTCCTATGTAACCGCATCGGAGGGCCTGCTGCTGCGGACTTGATTGATAGTGGAATTGCGGCCACCATGAAACTCTCGAAATCAATATTTGACGGTGTAATCTGACGGAGCATTAGTCCCATAATATTTATCCAACTTTTCTTTTGTTTCCTTCGCCGTTTTGCCTCTCAAAAAATAATGTTTTATGAGAGAACGAAAATCGTTTTTGTCCATACTTAACATGATGCCAAACACGTCAACAACAATCAGCTGTCAAAACAAAACTAAAGACAGTATCACACTGAAATTTACCAGTAGCAGAGCGTTCTGGCAGTCAAGGAGGTTACTTTTTACTCCACCTACTATACACGAGTACATATTTTAACATTGTTAGATATATAGGTTAGGTTAGGTGAGATTGGCGGTTGGAAAACCAGCTCAGTTAGACCTATTGGCCCGTTGTACTTCCACATGGACCTACATATGATTCTTTTACTCATGGAACCAGTTTCAGCTTATGATAAAGCGCAGGAGACTGTTAACGTCTGTTGCTCCTTGGTGGAGTTTTCTTCTCTGGGAGAAAGCTAGACATGTACACAGAAGGTGTAGGATTGTCTCCTCTTCCTCATCGTCTATGCAGCTTCTACAGAAATCGTTTGTAAAAGCGTCAAGCCTTCTTGCATGCTTTCCTATAAGGCAGTGCCGATGATGGCGCTGAGATATTTCCCATTAAGAAGAATCAGACCCTTAGAGCGATTCAGATCCAGCTTTAGCCAGATCTGTTTAGTCGCTAGACATGTTGGCCCACCGGATTTTTCTTTTATAAGCATCAAGCTTAAATAATAATTTGCACGTAGCGACTGGTATACCCATGCTACCCTTTTCTGGTAGAATAGGTAGAGTGGTTCTAATTTTGATGAATTCGTCAGCCAGACAATTCCCGTAAATGTCTCTGTGGCCCGGCACCCAACAAAGGTGAAGGTTGAACTGCTCTCCATCTCTGTAAGAGATGATCGGCATTCAAGGGCGGTTTTAGAATTTAGTGAGACTGAGTCCAGGGACTAAATAGCAGCCTGACTATCCGAAAAGATGCGGATATCCTTTGCAGATATCACCTTTTTCTTCAGCCAAGACAGAGCTTCCTTAATCGCCCAAATTTCCGCCTGGAACATGCTACAATGATTTGAAAGACGGAAGGAAAGGCTAAGATTAAGCTTATCTGAGAAAACACCGCCACCAACCTTGCTTTCCATTTTAGATCTAAATGTATAGAAGTAGATTGACTTATCCTCCATGAAAGCATCTTCCTCCCAGAAGGATCTAGAGGGAAATCTCGCATAAAAGTTTTTGTCAAACTAAGGTTTAGGTATGGTGTAATCGATGTTCTCTATGTGGACTCCTAATATGTTAGGAATATTAGCGTGGATAAATACATTATTTCTCCACTGTGTAGTCGCTTTAAGGCGAGTAGTTGCAGTTGCAACTCTCTGACCGTAGGTGAGTATCGGTCTTATGACCGAGAGGTATAGCCAGTGGGTTATTCGAGGTTGAAGGCCCCATTTGTTTCCAATGGATGTCTTGAGAGATAATAAAGCTACTTTACGTTACTTTAGTTGCTTTCTAGGCTTTTTTTTGCATTTTGATACCTTCTTGTCCAGAAGCAATCAGTTTTTCTAAACAACTAGGTATCAAAGGATTTGTAAAGAGGATTTTTCTTAGCCGTGATACCTCAGAGGTTTCTGTGATTATGTCACAGAATGATTTCTAAGATTGACGCTTTGCTTTCTTCAGTTATTTTTTATATATTGGGTCATATAAAAATCTACGCGGTTTCTTGGTAAATTTTTGAAAAAAAAAAAATCCTTTATTCAAAATCAATATCAATCAAATACACATTGGCCCTTATTATCTATGACATTTTGTCAATTTTCGGGTAGTTTCATAATTCCATCGGTGTAAAACTTCTGTGATTTATCAGCGAAAAACTTGACTTAATGATTTTCAGCGGCTCTTCGGTCAGCAAATTTTTTACAATCAAGAGAGTTTTGCAAAGATCAAAACAAATGGTAGTCAGAGGGTGCAAGGGCTGGGCTATATGGTGGATGCATCAAAACTTCCCAACCAAGCTCCGTCAATTTATTCCGGGTCATCAAAGATGTGTGTGGCCCAGCATTGTCATGATGGAAGACAACTCCCTTTCTGTTGGCCAATTCTGGTCGCTCTTCCTAGATAGCTTCATTCATGCATAGTAGAGGATCGAATTGACCGTTTCGCCACGTTCTAGCAGCTCATAATAGAAAATTCCCTTCCAATCCCATCAAACACTCAACAAAACCTTGTTTTCCGTCAATCCAAGCTTTGAAGTCGTTTGTTTGTCTGTCACCAGCCTTTGACCATGATCGCTTGCGTTGGATATTCTCGTATTTAATCCATTTTTCTTCGCTCGTAATGAACCGCTTCAAAAATTGGTCCATTTCGTTACGTTTCAGCAGCGTTTCACTGATGGTTTTCCGGTCAATTAAATTTCTTTGCTTTAATTCATGTGACACCCAAACATCGAGTTTCTTTGAGTAGCCTTCTAGTTTTAGATAATTCCAGACAGTCATACGGCTGTTGTTTTGTGTCTCCGCTATCTCCAGACAGCTTCCATCTTGCTCCATCAGTTGCAAAATTTTATAGACTTTTTCAGTAACAGGCCGACCAGCGCGAGGTGCATCTTTTACATCGAAATTTCCGGAATGGAATCGAACAAATCACTCCTTGGTCCGGCGTTCTCTCACCAGCATATTTTTGCAGCATTTTTCCCTTTTTCATAGTAAAAACGCATCATATAGTGTATTTCTTCAGATATTTCACTCATATTCCAATCAGTATAACATTCAACACGAGCAACGAATTTCACAATCAACTCGTGTTCGTTTGACACAATAAGATTTTTGTCACACCATCTGGTGACAAAAAACTGCAGAGAATTTTTATCTGACCCAATATTTTGAAGAATTCTTTATATGAGTCCCAGTCAGTCACTTTTCTTGTGCTTTTTGCAAGGTTGAACAATTTTCTGCAGGTGTTTCGTATCGATCCTAATTCTGAAGTCCACCAGTGCGGCTTTTTCTTGCCCCTAGGTTGAATCAGAGGGCAATAAGCAGCCATGGCCTGATTAAGAGACAGGGAGAATTCTCTAAATTTCATATCAAGCTCATTGGTGTCTCGTGTTTCTGACAGTATTCCTCTGTATTTTGGCCAATCAGTTTTTCGTAGTTTCGGAATGCTGTTTGACTAGGGGGCACAAAACCCACGCTGTTTTGGAGTTAGCTGTGGTCTGAGATAAGAGTGACATCTAGCACTTCCTGTCGGTTTCCTGTTATAAAAGTGGGCTCATTGCCAATGTTGCAAATAATGAGGTTAGTACTTAAAATGTAATCAAAAAGTGACATACCATGTGATGAACGTTAGCGTCGCGTCCGATTTTGCCTTCCAGCTTCCAGTACCACACTTTCTAACTTATTACCAGGCCAATCTGGTGGTGGCCAATATACGCCGATGCCAGCCAGTAGGAGGCTTTGGCAGTCTCCAGCCTTGCAACGTTTAAGTCGATGTCGATGAGGTTAGGAGGTAAAGCCAACTTAGATACACCTAGTGAGTCTTTTAACTTGAGATATCCAAATTACTCGAAAAATGCGCGATATCGCGAAAAATGTTTCAGACAAAAGTCACAAGGTCACTTTTGATTTTTTAATGGGAACCCCTATTTTTTTTTGACAGATTCGTAATCTGGGTGAAAAATCAGAATTCTTTTACATGAAACACTTTTTTCAAAAATGCGTTCTTTTCCCGTCAGAGGACGCCATACAACTTAAGACTTCAAAATTACTCGAAAAGTAAGAAATATCGCGAAAAATGTTTTAGACAAAAGTCACAAGGTTCTGAAGGGGACATAAGATGGTAACCACTAGTTTGACGTTGAGACCCATTTTCAAGGTCAAACGAAGGTCACTTTTGATTTTTCAAATGATAATTCCTGATTTTCATTGCACAGTCGTATTCATCAATGGGGCACACGACTTTGTCTCAAAGGTCTTATTCATTCAGTGCTAGATACCACTGCACTGGCACGTCTAAATCATTAATCGGTTTCCAACGTTGTTAGGGTGTTAGAAGGTCTATATTTGTTTTGAGGAATCGAAAAATCGAGTGAAGTTAAAACTCAAAGAAATTTCAGATAGAGACAAATTGTCCTAAACTTATCTGAGAGTGTATTGGGTATATATATTAATTCGTGAGGTTTTTTTTTCAAAATTTGAACGTTTATATAAGAAAAACATGTACAATAGTATTATTCAAAGTATTGCCCATCTGAAGCTATGACTTTTTCCCATCTTTCTGGCAATTTGTGGATCAGATCCCAAAAGAACTGCGCCGGCTTGGCAGCCAAAAATGAATCCAGCCAATTTTTGATATTCTGCTCTGATGTGAACCGTATTTCAGTGAGGGTGTTCTGTATCGACCGGAACAAATGGTAGTCAGAAGGGGCAAGGTCTGGGCTGTAAGGCGGGTGGGGTAAGACTTCCCATCCACTGTTTTCCAAATATTTCTTAACCGGAAAAGCAACGTGGGGCCGAGCGTTGTCATGATGGAAAATTATTGCCTCGTGTCTGGTCCCATATTCCGGGAGTTTTTCGGCTACTGCTCTCTTCAAACGGATTAATTGTGTTCGTTAGCGTTGTCCATTGATGGTTTCACACGGTTTTAGCAGCTCATAATACAGCACACCCATCTGATCCCACCAAATACAGAGCATTACCTTCGCGCCATGGATATTCGGCTTTGCCGTTGATTTGGCTGGTTGACCGGGTTTCACATATGATTTTTTGCGCTTGGGGTTGTCGTAATGGATCCATTTTTCATCACCAGTAACAATCCGATGCAAAAATGACTTCCTTTTGTGGCTTTCCAGCAGCACATCGGACATGCAAAACCGCCTTTTGACGTCTCTCGGCTTGAGTTCATGTGGAACCCAATTTCCTTGCTTTTGAATATATCCAGCTGCTTTTAAACGTTTTGAAATGGCTGCTTAAGTGACACCCAAAGATTCTGCGAGCTCTTCTTGTGTTTGGCAACAATCTTCATAGAGTAATGCTTCCAGTTCTTCATCTTCAAACTTTTTTGGCTACCCAGGACGTTCATCGTCTTCCAAGCCAAAATCACCACTTTTGAATCGTGTAAATCACTTTGCCGGGAAAGTGGAAAGTGGGGGCCAGGGGACACACTCTAATTAATCACCCCGAAGGAAGCAAAATACTGCTACGTCCACTTCGTTGTTTCTGGCTTATGCTAAACGCAATATGTAAACACAAATGACAAGCCTACGAACAATACGACTGAGCAATGAAAATCAGGAATTATCATTTGAAAAATTAAAAGTGACCTTCGTTTGACCTTGAAAATGGGTCTCAAAGTCAAACTCGTGGTCACCATCTTATGTCTCCTTCAGAACCTTGTGTTTTTTGTCTGAAACATTGTTCGCGATATCGCGTATTTTTCGAGTAATTTGGATGTCTAAAGTTAAAAAACTCACTGTGTATAAGTCGGGAATATTAGTAAGAGTATGTGATGTTTTTTGACAACAGAAATAATTTCTTTTTTTTTCCTTTTAGTTATGAGAAATCGCACTTTATTTTCTTCTCACCCATCCATCCCTTCCCACCAATTGAAATGCTATGTTATTGAATTTGAGACTTTCCTTTTGAAATACTAACAAAACAATTAAACCAACGAAGACAATAACTAATAAAGTTCAGTGCCGAAATTCGGTCTTGGAAGATTTGTTGGCGCCAAAAGATTTCTACTAGTCATTCCCTCAGTGAGAAGTTTTGTTGGGTGATCTGGCAGCAGTTTTGACAGTGCAGTGATGGAAAGAACAGCACATAATAAAGATTGCCAATTTCCGTATATATGTAAAGATAGTTCTTCTTAACTGATGATCAATTCTGCGACGGTTGCAAGAAAATTGATTCGAATTTTAGTTATTTCGGTTCGTATAGTTTGTGACGGCTTACACATTCATCTCGGTGTTTTAGAGTAATATTTAAAGTAATAGATGATTGTGGTGGAGTTGAAGCTGGATGATTTGCTAGATTTTTTACGGACGGAACCGCTTTACTAAAGTAGCCTTAGTTATGTGGTAGAAGTAAAGTTTTTTTTTCTAGAGTTTTTCGGTTACACATCGTACTAATTTCAACAGTTTTCATTTTAATTAAGCGTATAACACTTTAGATATGCAAATAAAAGCAACTATCAAACACTATCCACTTCACTTCTACGTCAGTCTCACATCATTTGTTACAAATGAATCATTTAAACTATTGTCCATCGTTAGCTACAACTTTTCCCCCTCTTGCTGGTGGAGCCCAAATATCGTTTGGGTAAAAGCGTTTATCTTTTGAGGCTATATTTGAAGCTTTCTTGCCGCTGGAGCAGTTGTTCACAGGCGAAAAGACTACAAATCATAAGGAACTCAAGTTTCTTGCTTTTGAATTAATACCAACGCATGCAATTGCTTATTAATGGCTTGGCGGGTAAGTCCTGATGCTGAAGTAAGCTCTTCTTGCATTTGGAATTGATCCTCATCGAACAACGTCTCAAATTTAGCGTCTTCGAAGGATTTTCTTTCCTTTACGCGGACGGTCGTTAACATCGAAATCACCGTATTTAAAGCGACGGAACCAATCATGGCACGTTGTTTCACTTACAGTAGCATCTCTGTAAACTTTTTTGAGCTCTCGATGCGCTTCAGCTGCTGTTTTTTTTTTTTTTCGAATGAAAGAAGAAAATTAACATTTCCCGCAAATGACATTTTTATTTGGCACAAAATCAGACCTTTTGCACTCAACCAAAATAATATCACGCCGAAACAAGATCACTAATGTGTGAAAACGGTTTGCTTACCATTTGTCTAAGCTTGGTTCATGACGTTTTGGATATGTCAAAATCGGCCAGCACTTACTGCTAGAGCCATCTATTGACATACAGCGAGAACGCACCTTGCGCACCTAATAATTAATTTTAATTTGTTTTAATGGTTTAATCGTTTCTAGCTTTGTCTTAAGCATAGGTAAAGGACGCTTCCTATAAATAATTTACGACATGTATTGAATTGTGTGCTGTTTTGAGGTTATAGAAATAAGAACATATAGTAGCAACACCGGTTGATTTGCTCAGCCTGAAGTTTCCCTGTTATCGGTTTCTTAATGTGGCGAATACACGTTCTTCTTATAGGATTACGTTTTATTACACCCGCTGGAATTCGTAACGTTTCCCTTTTTGTCTATTGAGCCTTTTTCCAAATCGATGAAGACGATATGCAGATCTTTTGAAACGTCGCGATGTTTCTTCATCTTTATCCGTAAACTTTGACCCACGACATATATTCAGTGGCACTTCTACTGATATAATTTTGTTCGCCTCTTTTTTGGAATGTTCAAAGCCTAAATCAACACCCACTACATTGGTTTCCCTAAGTCCGCTGTATTTTAGTTCACTCTTTAAAGGTTTGCCTTTTGTTATTACTACATAAAGTTTGCTTTATTTGGAGGCGTCTGTTTGAAATACATTTTTCTCGGAATCTGTATGTTACTTCATTTTCACTTGCTTAGTTCTTCTTCCTGTTTCATGATATTTCAGAACCATTTAGAGCCGTTAATCGGCTAATTTATGATACGCTTCCGATCTTATCTAGGTGTTCAGCTATCAAAGTAAGGGCAACTTCATTTTTATTTTATACCGTCCTATGTAATGGATTCAGGCTCGTCTAAGGTGTTTACGTTTTTTCACCTTAACTATAAATAGGAGAACGAATTGCGGTAGATTCTATGAGGTAAGATTAAACGTCCTTTTAATCAAGCTTCCCTATGCCATTATATCCTTATTGTGAAGTTTAAAATTGAACAACAGGACGTTTGAATTGCTGTATCGATCACAAGCGATTTGCTGATACAGAGTCAAATTTGATCCCTTGAGTGAATGATTGAAAATTACATCTCTACTTGCCCTGCCTACGACACACATAGGAGTATTCCGACCGAAAACCTGGACAAAAGTCGATTTTCTAAAAAGTAAAATTCTGATGTAAATGCTGTGCATAGCGGACAGCAAATATAGGGTCTTCTAATAACGACTCGACAACTTTTTTTTTTAAAATAAAAGCCAAACCGTTTGAGATATTTCAAAAACCTTATTATTGGCTTGAAGTACAATCAAAACATTTATGAATGGAACTCGACTTCGTTCATTTGGCCACCGCGGGCACGTTTGCAGCGGTCGATTCGTTGGACCCAATTTTCAACGACTCGGCCACGCATTTCGGCCGCTATTTCGCGTTCAATGTTAGCTCTGAGCTCTTCAACATCATCGGCGTGTTGGCATAAACCAATGACTTAACGTAACCCCACAGAAAATAGTCAAGCGGCGTTAAATCGCACGAACAAAGCGGCCAATCGACTGGCCCATGTCTTGAGATAACACGCTCACCATATTCCATATCGATTCAATAAATCAATTGTAGCGTGTGCTGTGGGGCTTGTGGCACCATCCTGTTGAAACCACATGTCGTCCAAGTCTATATCTTCCAATTTGGGCCAAAAATAATCGGTGATTATGGCGCGATAACGCTGACCATTCACAGTAACGTGACGATCGTTATAGTCGACGAAAAATATGGCCCAATAACGCCGCCGGCATGCAAACCGCACCAAACAGTTATTTTTTGTGGATAAAGTGGTGACTCATGAAGCACATGTGGGTTTTCACCCGACTAATAACATATATTTTGCTTATTGACGAACCCGAATAGCTGTAGAAAATTTTTATAATTTGCAGACGTTGCTCGTTAGTTTACTTTACCATGATGAAAATGTTGAGTGTACTGAATAAATTAACAGTGACAGTTTGATGATTAGCGAAAGAGTGCGTTCACAAATTAAATTCAAAGTTGTCAAGTCCCCATTGGAAAACTCTATATACATGGGTTCATATGATGCACTTTTTTTTTGTTGTAAAGTGTGTGGCGTGACAAAACAAGATCAAAGTCAACTGTCTATTTAGTTGCATTTTTTTGTAATTTTTGGTAATTTGGTGAGTATTGTTTGGAGAGCGATTGTAAGTGGGTGTGTTAACAAACATAAAATTTTTAAATGAATATTGCAGGTATTAAATTATAATTAAAGAGTAAATGCGGAAATATTAATTATTTTTTTGTTTGTTTTAATGGGAAAATACCCTGCAACATTTTGATAGTTTTCACTTTTTTTTTAAAGTTTAAGTGTTTTGTTATACTATACCCTGGCATTCCGCGTTGATTTACAGGCTTATGGTAAATTTCACTATTCTTTTAACTAATTCCAAAGAAATCGTTTCCGACCATTTCCGACTAACAAAATAATGTGCGAATAAAATTGTCAGTTTTAGAGAAAAACCCGCATACGCCATACGTTTTTTTTTAAATTATTATTAGGTCTATAACTAAGCTAAGAGATGGCGTAACTTGTATTATTCCATTGGAACATGCGTTGGAAAGCCACTATCATTTTACGTCGTTTCAGTATATGTCATTCATTTGAAGCGTAAACAACAATAATTTTTTGTCACTCAAATATGTCGAACTTTGTGCCTGAAAAAGTGTTTTTGCGCAGAGTTCTTCTTCATTACTTTAATATGAAGAAAACTGCTGCCTAAAGTCATCGTATTTTGGTGGAAGTTTATGGTGAACATGCGCTAGCTGAGCGAATGTGCCAAAAGTGGTTTGCACGATTTAAAAGTGGTGATTTTGGCTTGGAAGACGATGAACGTCCTGGGCAGTCAAAAAAGTTTGAAGATGAAGAACTGGAAGCATTACTCTATGAAGATTGTTGCCAAACACAAGAAGATCTCGCAAAATCTTTGGGTGTCACTCAAGCAGCCATTTCAAAACGTTTAAAAGCAGCTGGATATATTCAAAAGCAAGGAAATTGGGTTCCACATGAACTCAAGCCGAGAGACGTCGAAAGGCGTTTTTGCATGTCCGAAATGTTGCTGGAACGCCACAAAAGTAAGTCATTTTTGCATCGGATTGTTACTGGTGATGAAAATTGGATCCATTACGACAACCTCAAGTGCAAAAAATCATATGCGAAATCCGGCCAACCAGCCAAATCAACGGCAAAGCCGAATATCCATGGCGCGAAGGTAATGCTCTGTATTTGGTGGGATCAGATGGGTGTGCTGTATTATGAGCTACTAAAACCGGGTGAAACCATCAATAGACAACGCTACCGAACACAATTAATCCGTTTGAAGAGAGCAGTAGCCGAAAAACGCCCGAAATATGCGAACAGACACGAGGCAATAATTTTCCATCATGACAACGCTCGGCCCCACGTTGCTATTCCGGTTAAGAACTATTTGGAAAACAGTGGATGAGAAGTCTTACCCTACTAGCCTTATAGCCTAGACCTTGCTCCTTCTGACAACCATTTGTTCTGGTCGATGCAGAACACCCTCACTGAAATAAGGTTCACATCAGAGCAGAATATTAAAAATGGCTTGATTCTTTCTTGACTGCCAAGACGACGCAGTTCTTTTGGGATGAGATCCACAAATTGCCAGAAAGATGGGAAAAAGTCATAGCTTCAGATGGGCAATACTTTGAATAATATTATTGTACGTGTTTTTCTTAAATAAACGTTCAAATTTTGAAAAAAAAAAAAACGCACGAATTAAAATATATACCCAATATATGTTTTGTGTAACTTGGGAAGCAGTTTATTCGTTATATATTGTGAGTGTTTAGTTTTTATGTAATAAGTCAAAAACAGGTGCTAAAAAAGCTAAAACAAACAATTTTTTCTATAAGGATCATCAGGGGTTCAAGAGTTGTGACCAGGGACTATCTACATATGTAATATTATAGAAGAAAATTGTAGCGGGAATATAAATGAAAAATTAAATTATCTTAAAAGCTATTTACTTTCTGGTCCTTTATCGCAAGAGCAACTTCGAATCTATAAGCCAAAAGTTGCTAAACTATTGTACGATTTTAAGAAAAAATTGTTGGAATCCAGTTCTAAGAAAGTTTTATTCTTAGAAAACAATATATCATGGCCAGAAGAGTCACTGACAATTCCCAATATTGCAGCTACCGGTAAGAAATTTTTTCCGTGCTACAGTTTGCTTAAAAAAGCAAAAAAAGATTGCTATTTAGTTGAAGAGTCATTTACTGTGACCGATACCTTAGCCGAGATCAATCTTTTGTTGGATTTGTTGGGCCACACCACTCATCGATTGCTAATGAGTTTGCAGGAGGTTACTCAAACTTTAAATGAAACCGAGCTCAAATCCCTTGAACTTTTAACTAAATGGGGATGTCATGGGTCCCAACAAATCCAATACAAACAAAAATTTTAAGATAGTTCTGATTCAGATGCTTCCATTTTACAAAGTTCACTTGTGCCATTGCGGTTCGTTTGTGGCCCAAAATTCATTTGACAAAATCCAACTCCACCTTCTCCTCGGTTCTGCCGGCCCATAAGAATTTATTTTGTGAAAGAAACCACAGACATTACTAGAAGTGAAGTGATTTACGTTAAGAACAACATTGGATTATTGAAAAAAAAAAAAAAAACAGAGTTTTCTAGTATAGAGGTTAAACATACCTTACTTTTCACTATGGTAGATGGAAAAATATTGTATATAATACCATAACAGAAACTACGTTAACTCAAAAGTGCTACAAATGCGGATTGACTTCAAAATATTTCAATACTTTGAGCATGGAAAGAAAGGAAATCGATGTAACATCTCTTGAGTTTGGACTTTCAATTCTACATGCTCGTATTAGAGTTTTTGAGAGCCTATTACATATTTCCTTCAAACTACCTTTAAAAAAAATGGCAAATAAGATCGGATGATGAGAAGGATATATATAAAATACGAAAGAATCAAATTTAAAGAGAATTTAGGAATAAACTAGGCCTTATTGTTGATTTCCCACGAGCTGGTTTTGGAAACACCAATGACGGCAAT
Source organism: Volucella inanis (assembly GCA_907269105.1). NCBI lineage: Eukaryota > Metazoa > Arthropoda > Insecta > Diptera > Syrphidae > Volucella > Volucella inanis. The sequence continues at coordinate 107,863,405 of OU026156.1, forward strand.
GCAAGTAGAAGATTTTTTGAAAACCCTCAAGTTGCCTCCGAAATAACGGGAATTGATTTTAATCTGATATTTCGTTTTAAAATAATTTTAGAAACTATTTCAAGTGAATAAAATGGAATGGAAACAGCAAAACTTTATGTGAAAAATATTAGTTCATGGATCTGTCCTAATTAAAAACGCTCTGCTTCCAATTGGGCAACTATCTGAAGAAGCGGCAGAAGCTAGAAATGAACATTTCAGGTTTGTGTATTAATTTTTTCTTTTTCAATCTTAAAAAGTTATGGTTTTTACCAAATATATTACAAATTTTAAATACAGTCTGTACCAGCTAAACTATGCAAGAAAGTTTTCTAGGAGAGACTGCAACCTCGATATACTTAATAGACTGCTTTTGAGTTCTGATCCTCTTTTAAGTTGCCTCAGAAAATCGTATTCAAAGACTAAGAAGAAGTTTTCAAAGGAAACTATGGAAATGCTTCTTCCAATGGACACATACGCCGCTGATGGTAGATTTTCATATTTTCATGATGAAAATAATGAAGAAAGTGAAGACAATGGAGATGAAGATATTGAAGAGTCTGAATACCGCGATTGAATATGTTTCATTTCTTTCTTTTTTTTTTCAATTTATTTACATAAAACCTTATGCAATATATCTGAAATTTGTTTTTCATTGCATAAATATTCAATTCTAACAAAAATAAATAGTTTTACATCAAAAAATAATTTTGCCCAGGTTTTCGGTCGGAATACTCCTATGTGCGACGTGTGAGAGTGCCACTCCAGGCTAGGCAGTAGTCAAAGGCAATTCGATTTTTTTTTTTCAATACTGAGTTCCGTGTTTTTTGCATTCAGTGCATTGCATTGCATAAATAAGACATAGTCATAACCTCATACTTAATAGTTCGTTATTTGACACAAACATTGAGGCCCTGAATCCGAAAAATACATTTTGTTTCTGACATACCTTCCTATACCATTCACACAAAGGGTGGGCGGAAGTTCATTTAGATGTGCTGTCTGCTTACTACTATTATCATTATGTAATTATGTATGTATCCAGGGACGCATTTGAGGTGATGATGATGCCTGATTATAGCAAAAAAAAAAAAGTTTTATATAAAAGAAAACACATTTGTGTTTCCATTTTTTTAATTAACATTTAACTTATCGCTTTCTGTATCCTGAAATACGTTTTCAAATTTTGTACACAGCTCCAATTTAATTGTTTTTTTTTTTTTTATTATTATTTGTGCAGCTAATTGTTTTTCTTCTCAATTTTCCATCCCTTCTGTTTCGTTCTGTCGCCCCTTTGAAGTGTGCCAACGTTAATGACACGGCTTTCATTTAAATGCAAACAATAACAATACCCGTTAGGGTGTTTGTGCTGCAGGAAACTTTTTAATTTTCCGAAAAATAATGTTCCACGTTGAGTTTTTAATTAAAAAAAAATCATTCACATTTTGTTTTGCTCTGCAAAAAATCTTGTTTTTTTAATATCAATATATAGGGTGCTTTTAGCTCTGTATGTTTTATTCCTCAAAAATAAAATTGTTTTATAACAATTAAATCAATAAATAAATAATGGAGTTATAATACGAATATGTACATAATTTCCGAAGTGAAGTTTCGGTTGATAAAATTTTTTGAATTACATATTAAGATAGATAGCAGTCAAGGGTGAGCCTAAGATCAATATGTTGCTGGCTGAATCTAGCACAGCAAATTGCTGAATATATGAATAAGGTTACTTCCAACCCAACCGGATTGATGGAGTCGTAGTCTGCCACTCAGAGGATTTATCTTAAAAATTCGTTGAACTTCTGCCTTTTTGACGAGGTCAATATCGTTCTCGATGAATTTTCTTCTTCGCTTGCCGTTTATACAAACATTTTTTTTTTCCGGGGGTAGGTACAAATCTTCATAGGCACCATAAACACGCGCTCATAAGAACACCACCACATCACCATAGCAGGCACATAAGCACAAACCCCTGCTGCCTACCACAGTAGCATAGTAGCGCCTATCATAAGCACGGGCCAATGGTGGTATGAGATATCTCCCATTTTCTTCCAGACTATGACTAAGTTTCCTTAACAAGTAGTCCCATCTTCTGTAAAATGTTCACGTTTTTTTTTTGGTAGCCTTCCAGCGAAGGCACCTACTATTGCCGTTAATTCATACGGTTTGTCCTTACGGCGCTAAGTCAAACGGTCTTAGTATACGTAGATTGGTCTCGTCCAATGTCTGGATTATTTCTGGGTTGCAGTGATGCACGAGACGAGCACAACGATTTCGAACAGAGCTTGTTACTCAGGCGAATACGGTGGATGCGACAGCAATTGGAGCCGTAAGTCATTGATTTTAGCCATGGTTGCGATGCTCTTGTGCGCCGGTGCAATGTCTTGCAAAAACAAAATTTTTTTTTCGCTTCATGTGAGGCCATTTTGCAGCAGTTTCGGCCTTCAATCGCTTCAATAATGCGAAGTAATACTCGCTGTTGATGATTTTTTCTTTTTCAAAGTAGTCTACGAAGAGTATGCAATGACAATTCCAGAAAACCGACGCCATAACCTATCCGACCCATCGAGCCTCCCTCGGACGCTTAGGAGCACTTGTGCCGGCTTCAATCCATTGCCGGGCACTCATTCTGTTCTCTGCTGTTCAACAGTTACCAATCGACGCCAAAAGTTAGCCCGATTCTGCATTAGCAAGTCCAAACACTCTTTCGAAGTGCTCTCGCATTCATGTTTTTGGGCAGAATATTGCCCAAAATATGGCGTTTGCGCTCAGTACTAATCTGCTAGCTCGCGCACCTTCACTTTCCGGTCAGCCAACACCATTTCATGTATTTTTTTGACATTATCCTCTGTAACCGCATCGGAGGGCCTACCGCTGCGGACTTGATCAGTAGTGGAGTTGCGGCCACCACGAACCTCTCGAAACCAATATTTGACGGTGTAATCTGACGTAGCATTAGCCCCATAAAATTTATCCAACTTTTCTTTTGTTTTCTTCGCCGTTTTGCTTCTCAAAAAATAATGTTTTATGAGAGAACGAAAATCGTTTTTGTCCATACTCAACCTGAACACGTCAACAACAATCAGCTGTCAAAACAAAACTAAACACAGTATCGCACTGACATTTGGCAGTCTGCCTAAATATGAGCGGACTTCAAAGCAGCATAACTTTTTTTGCAGTAGCAGCGCATTCTGGCGGTAAGGAAATTACTTTTCACTCCACCTAGTACTTCGTCTTTTACGGTAGCAAATCCTAGGTCACGGTGAATATCGCTATTCCTTAGATACCATGGAACATTAACGATTGCTCTTAGCGCTTTGTTCTAATACCTTTGTAGAATACACATGTTATTGGTTTAGTACAACCCCAAAGTTGTATACCATACGTTCAACACGGTTTAAGCACTTGCTTATACATATTAAAGCAGTTTGTTTGGAATGTCTTTCAACAAGCCAATACATTTCTCTCAGCCTAATGTCGAGTTCTTCACGTTTCTTTTTAACTATTCCTAAATATTTTGCCTCATTTGCATACGGAATGAAAGCATTAATGAATAAAGGTAAATTATCAACCTTTATATTAGTAAAATTGACATGCGTCGACTTGGTCTCGTTTAGCACGATTCTCCAGGTCTTCGTCCACTCAAACAACTTGTTTCGGACTCGTTGTTGTTTTATCGTCGAAGATCCTATCGTTTGTGGCAAGAATAGCCGTATAGTCCGCGAACGTGGCTATTACTGTCTCTTTATCCTGAGGTATATTTCTTGTGTACATTAGAAATAAGTACGGGCCATGAACCCTTCCTTGTGGCACACCAGCGTGAATTTCTTTGAATTCCGAGTATTCAGACCCATGTCTAACCTGAAACAGCCGGTTTTTAAGGTATGAATTTCCTATTTTAAATAATTTGTCAGGTAAAATTCGCCTTAGCTTATACCTCACGTCCTTGTGACATACCTTGTCGAAGGCTTGTGACACATCGAGAAAAACGCCAGAGCATATTTGCTTTTCTTCCAAGGCGTTTTCAATTTCATTTGTGATCCGATATCCCTTATCTATTGTCGATTGCTTGACGTCACTCTTCACGTATACGTTTCAACCGTTTAAGCCAAAGGATTTCGAAGACTTTAGAAGTAATCGGCAGGAGAGAAATTGGTCTATACGATTTTTTTTTCGGAACCATTATAACTTCGGCGACTTTCCATTGGCTGGGAACGTGTAAAAGTCTTATTGAAGCATTTATTATATGAAGAGCCTTGACTACCGCTTTTTCGGGAAGGTTTTTTAGAATCTCGCTCGTAATCCGATCGTATCCTGGAGCTTTATTATTTTTCAACTTTGCTATTATTTGTCGAAGCTCACTCAATGATACGTATTTTATTCTATAATTGTCAGGCCCTGTGCTGACATCATGATCTTCAGTAAGCTATTGTCCTTCGAACGGTTGGAAAGTTTCTTCCAATTATTAGGCAAATAAGTTTGCTTTCTCTATGTCTCCTTTTGGCTATTTGCCGTTGCCTTTCCGTATTGGCGGGAAGTGCATTATCTGTTTCTTGGTAAACTTATGGCTTTCCAGAGCAAGTAATTTGATGTCATCAACGAGATTAAAAATCACTTGAAATATACTCGTATTTCTTTCGATGTATCCAATTCGAATATTTATTGCAATACATTTAAGTTGTTCAAAAGATTTCTTTTCTTTCTGCTTTTTCAGCAAAAAGTGGTAGTGATTACAAGCTCGTAGCTCTTAGTAGTTACTTGATCTGCGCACTTGAAAAGTTATTCTTCTCAACAGCGACTAGGTAGTTGTAATTTTTCACTACAGTGGTGTTGTATTCGTCTATAAAGACATTTTTTCGCTCACTCGTCGCCTTCAAGCCCATCCTTGCGTCACGCACTGCTGACAATCCCTGCAAATGAAAGAGGGACAATGAACTTTGGATCTGTACGTGAAATGCTAGATCACTTAATAGGCCACGTGCAGCCGCACAACTAACGCAATGCCTGGAATGCTGCAAAGCAGTTATTACCACACCTATTTGGATGCGGATTTGTTATAAGAGGCAGACTTAGGCAAGCTAACGACCGCCTGGTAGCAATACTCGTTAAGGATAAATTTGCCAACATTAGCCCTTGGACTAGACTTACGAGCAGTGCCCTAGATATGACATTAAAATTGTCCTCGGAGACTTAACGCAAAGCCTATAGTATATAGTATAAAGCCTATAACTTATAGCCTGTATATGAAGTATAACCTGCACAGAACCAATCGACTCTGCAGTCAGATCTACGATTATTGTAGCTAGCACACTGTTTACGCATCCTGATCAATAAACCATCAACCAGATGGATTACATTACGATCGATGCCAGGAAATTCTTCAGTATTATGGATGTCCAAACGTTCCGTAGTGTAGACCCATTGTGCTGCTCGGGTGGGAGACAAAAGTGGATGGTATCTCCCGTCATCGATAAGGCGCAGCTGTATTGCATGCGCCCTGGAAGATTGTGGCCTGTAAGCAAACCAACAGCCATAGATAGCTCAGCGCTGATTTTCAAAATCTTACTTCTTCTGCATTTGCTGAGTTCCGGTCATAATCGTCTTCAGGTATCGCAAGTTTCACAGCCTATTATTTGTATCGTAGGTTGATACTTTGATCTTCCAGTACCCTTTCTTGGGAGAATTCTTTTCGGGCCAGCTCGCCTGCATGCTAATTGCCTGCCATTCGTTTTTGACCAGGAATCCAGCATAGCGTAACCCGGCTGTTAGTATAATAAATATGGAAATATCCTCGTGAAATGTTGCTCTTATTGCTGCAAGTTTGGCTGGCGTTGCTGTAACCGATATCCCAGCCTGGAAGACACTGTTGTAGTACGGCAGGCATCGTGTGCATCGTAAGTCCAATTTATCAGAGAAGATCCCGGCGACGGTTTCTGTTTCCATCTTTGATCCAGATGTAAAAATGAATATCGAGTCAGGTACCATTTGGTTCCTGTCCCATTTATAGGCGAATGGTGTTTTATGTAGTCCGTATTTCAGCTAACCCAATTCACTTACAAGAATTGATGCTTCGGATTTCAGGTTTTATTTCTATCCATTGAGCTGACTCAATCTAAAAGCGCAATTGGCTTTTGATCGGGGAGAAAGAGATCAAGTATTATATAGGAGGTTAGGTCCCCATTTTCTCCTAAATATCACAACTGCAAACGCAGAAGGGATATGAATACACTTTTACTGGCTTTTCACCAGGGCGCGGGCGGGTGGTGTAGTAGTTTGAAACTGAGGTGTAGTAGGCTTCGATATTTTTTTCAGAGATGGTTGTCAAACTGGAGCCACTGCATCCTCAATCAGTGGGTCTTAGTACGAGCTAGTTGTTAGTTCGTTATATTACGCCCAGCCAGCAACGACTCCAACATCAGTGTTATGCTCTCATGTCAGAATTGACGCCGACGGGATTTTCATATAACTACAAAGACTTTTTCAGAGAATTGCCTCGCACGGTATTTGAACCCGCGACCCTCTGCTTGAGGAGTCTATGCATACACCACTACACCACGGCCACCCCACTGTTGGATTGTCGGAGGGATGACGCATCTATGGGAGGAATGTCAAATTGTGGCATTATCGTATATGTGTGAATAGGTCAAACTCTGTTTTTTTGCGGGCTGATTTTTAGCACACAGTGGTTGCCCCAGTTTCCAAAATTTTTAAGGGCATAGTTCAGGATTTCACTTATCATGGGAATGAACATCCCGATGGCCATAAGTACCACATCATCCGCATATGCAGTGACTTGTATTCCTTCCCAATCTAGATTCAAAAAGTATCTTCTTGAGGGGTGGCCCTTGAGTTGGTGCACCTAAATACCGTGTTACCTAGTGTTGCATTGATGTTCCTGTTGTGGAACATACTGGTTATCAGATTTGTTATTGCAGGATGAACAGCATATCCTATGTTTTTTTATTGAAGGCCCCTTGTACGTCAAGGAAGAGAGCTAATATGTACTCTGTGTCGTGAAGACTTTTTTTAATCATGCTGACAACTTCATGTAAGGCCGATTCCATGCATTTGCCTTTTGTGTACACATGCTGGATTGAAGCTAAGTTTTCCGGGTGCAGATTAGTTCAAATATGAGGGGCAAGTCGTTTTTCTAAATTTTTGGAAATGTTAGGCTTCAATCTTTGGACCTGATATGTACACGAAATTTATTCGGAAAATTAAAAGTACAAGCTTATTACTTTAAACTAATCCCCATCGACTGCAACACATTTATGCTAGCGCTTGATTAAATCCTCGAAACATTTTTTATATTCGGTTTCTGGTATGTCCACCAGTGCTTCCGACGATTTTTCCATTACTTCCTCTCGGCTGCTGAAACGCGTTCCCCGTAGTGGTTTTGTAGATGCTATGTGTTGCATTTTTCGTCAAAAAAAAAAAAAAAGGAATAATAATGGCACTGTGCGACGGTGCGTTATCATGGTGTAAAATCCACGAGTTTTCTGCCCACAATTCTGTATCTCTTTCGGCGAATCGCTTCACGAAAACATCTCATAACGCCCAAATAATACTCTTTGTTTACTGTCTGGCCTTCTGGCAAAAATTCATGATGCACTACACCGTTATAATCCATGAAAACCGTGACCGTAGCCTATTTTTTTGACTGCAAACGACATGTTTTTTTGGGTTTCGGCTCATTTGGTGGACGCCATTCCTTTTGATGAATGTGGGATCGGATTCAGCCTCGCAAATCATTTCTTTTGCGACATCAACACGGTCTCTTTTTTGCATGAAATTGAGATCTTTTGGTACCAAATTTGCTGCTACACGACGGAAACCCAAATCAATAACCAAAATGTCTTGGACGGATCTATAGGCAACGTTCAAGTCCGTCGCTATCTTTCTGATGGTTAATTTGTGGTTATTGACCAACATTTCTTTTACTTCATCAATGTTTTCGTTTCGGTTTTCGCTGTCGATGGTCTGCCACTGCGTTCATCATCTTTGATTGACTCACGACCAATTCTGAACCGCTCATGCCACTGGTATATGACCATTTTCTTTAGAGAATCGTTGCCGAAACACTTTTTCAACATTTCTAACGTTCGCGCACCATTAAATCCGTTTTTTACTCAAAATTGAATGCAAGTTCGTTGTTGCAAATTTAAATCCATTTCTAAAATTGTAAAAAATCGTCAACACATACAGAGATAGATGTACTCTTGGCTACGTACCTTTTGCAAATTTCAAGCTAGATTTAGGGAACTTAAATCGGAACAATGGAAGCGCCACACGGTGGCTATTCCGCCTTTTTTTGATCAAAGTGATATTGAAAAGAATAAACAGAAGTTGTTTACTAATGCCCATCCTGTTTAACTTGAAGAAGAGTCCTACTATCTATTGGGTATCAAAGGTTTTTTTCAAGTCAATCAGGCAGGCACCCGTGCACTGGTACTTGCCTTTGTTCAACTGAATATCGGAAATGACATTATGCCCCGCCTTGACTGATATTTGGAAGAAGTCTAATCGACTGGAGATATGCCGGATTTGAAAAGTCTTTATCCCTTTTGGGAATGAGGACAATAATCCACCGCTTCTAATGGGAGATGTCGAAGAACAATGTTCGGTATTCCATCGGCTCCCACTGATTTCATACTTTTAAGTGATTCGTGCTCATAATTAAATCAGAAAATAATCAATTTAATAGTTTTAAAAAGTCCTCACATGAATTGATTTTAAAAGCTCTTTTACTCTAGTTTTTCCTAAGAAAAACAGACAAATACCTGACCGATACGTATTTATATTTATTTTTGTGTTTGAAGTCATTAGCTGCTTTTAATAACGTTCTTTTATGGCCAGTCAAACAATCGTTGATGTATATTTTCCAGCATTTTTTTTCGGCTATTTCTGCCGATGTTATTGTCGTTATCGCTTTCATATGTTGAGCAATGAAAAATAGTTTCACAATATGGACCCTTTTGGGAGGTTTTCATGCTAGTATTTAAATAGGCACTTTCTGGAACGGTTATGTTCCATCAAAACCTGAATCAGATAGAAATTTGTTCGTCGTGATTTTGATGTACTCATATACACCTTCCTTTGAAAGACATGTTCTATTGTTGTTGACAGGTAAGGATACTACATTCGTTTTATATTTTCTTTTTCCGTTGTTCCCCGGGCCACTTTGGAACATTTCTTCAGAAGTATGCCGACAGGTAGCATTGATCGGAATTTAATAGTTTGATCTTTCTAAACAGGAAACTGACTGGACATTGTTTTATAAACAAGCATGCAAAAACGTTTACTATTTTTACAAACGGTTTGTACAGAAGCTGCATGGACGAGGAGGAGGAGGAGACAGTCCTCCACCTACTCTGTACATGTCCAGCTCTCTCCTAAAACTCCGCTTGGGAGCTTCCTTCTACAATGGATTAAGTGATCTAAATAATAAAGACATTAAAAGTCAGAAGTCAGAAGCTCAAATTAGTTCAAAAGATAGGAAAATGACAGATCTACGTTGAATCGCAATGGGAAAATAGACCTAAGTGGGTTAGTTTTTTCAACAGCCACTTTAGCCTTACCTAAGCTAAAGCTGGATTTGGCATCTTACCGTGTATGACTTAATCTTTGCGATATTTGACAATATTCCTGCCGCGTACATAAATATATAACTTTCAGCTCCAGCCAGAATAAGTCTTCCTTTATGTTTTGAGCCACCGATATTACTTATAATCCTTGTAAGTCCACTTATACTATAGTTTTTGATAGTTATGTTGAAAACTTTGACGACTGCCAAAAATTACTTTGGAATTTTATAGTTTAGAAATGGTTGCAAATATAGAGTTGAAATTCCCTTAACGTTTTTGCTTTAGCCACCACAATGTCATCACCAAGTCCGATAATAGACACTTCACATGGAATCTGTAGACATAAAATTTTACTTTACATGATGTTACTGAGTAGTGGGCCTAAGACACAACTGTGTGGCACGCCAATAACAACGTCACTCATAGAGGAGTCAGATTCACATAGAGGAGTCTATTGGATAAATGACTAGTTATCATTTTACGGAGATAGCCCAGTATTTCAATTCAAAAAAGGCGTTTCATAATCTATTTCCAATTCGCCCAGTTAAACGTATTTTTCACATCAAGTATTGATTTTGACTTACAAAACCCGTTTTAATGTTCTGATAGAACTCTTACTGCTTCAATTGCTGGATTTTTTCTGACCATGTCAAGCAACGAATAGGACGATGAGACGAAGGATCTTTTGGGTTCCCTTTTCCCCTTGGTAATAACAATAGCCGTTGGCGTTTCCAACGCTCAAGAAAAACACGCTCTTGAAAACACGCGTTAAACATTTCGCCATATAAGTATGTTCGTGTTTCAATAGCGATCATCAATGCTTTATTTGGAGTACCATTCAGTCTCAGTGCTTTTTTTTCGCGTATTTTTTTTTTTACATGCTTCGAATATTTCTCGCGAATAATTATAGATATGAGAGTACTTTCTCGATAGATTTGACCAACCGGTGCCCTACCTCATTGGCGAAGAAATAGAGTCGTTATTATTTGTCGTAACAGTACCGGAAATGTTAGTGGTTGCATGTGGGCCTCATTGATACGATTTCATAAGCTTTACCACATACATTGTGATTAAGTTGTAGAAGATCTCTTAATCAAAGTCTTTCGCTTAACTTAATCGCTGTTTTTACTCGAGTTCTTGGTTCTCGATATGCATTGCATGTATAGGGTGATTCATCGTGAGGTTTGATTTCAATAGGCCTCTTTGACAGACCACGCGTGACTCCTATCAAACTGCTTTGTTATTTTTGTTCAGTATCGTTTGGCAAGTCATCATGGAAAGACTCACATCACAAAAGCGTCAAGTGGACGCCATATTGGATGGTACTCGACCGGTTAGACCACATCCAGCACGTAGTGAAGAGACTATAGCAGCTGTAGCTTAGAGTGTACGCGAAGACCGTGACGAATCGATTTGTCGGCGTTCTCAGCAGCTTGGCTTGGCGGATTCGACAACTTGTGATATTTTACGTGATCAACTTGTGAAAGAATTAAAATCAGGCGACTTGTATTTGCGTCATATTTTCAGTGAATGGGCTTTGGAAAAACTCAATGAAAATCCGGTGTCTTGTCGTGAAATTTTGTTCAGTGATGAAGCCCATTTCTGGCTCAATGGATACGTTAATAAACAAAATTGCCATATTTAAGCTGATGAGCAACCCGAAGAGTACCAACAACTAACATACCATTGCATCCATTAAAAACAACGGTATGGTGTGGTTTATGGCTGGCAAATCAGAATGACTTGTTGATAAATCATTTTGGTGAGCACTTAATTTTACGTTTAGCTACGGTAAATTGGCCACCTAGATCGTGCGATATCACACCTTTGGACTATTTTCTCTGGGGATATGTAAATCTCAGATCTTCAGGAACAAGCCAGCTACGATTGATGCTTTGGAAGCCAACATTACTCGTGCTATTCACGAGTTACCAGTCGCTATGCTCAGATGAGTTGCACAAAATTGGACCTTCCGAATGGACCACCTCAGACGTTGTCATGGCCAACATTTACATGATATTGTTTTTCAGAAGTAAATGCCATGAGTTGTTCTTTTAATTGATTGTAAAAATTTTAAGTTTACCTTCAAATTTATGTACTTTATTTGACATTATAAATCAAAGCTTACGATGAATCACTCTATATATTGCGCTTGCTGGTCATTTACAGCCCGATTTTCATTAACTTCATCGGGTTTCCGCAGGAAGGTTTATATAGCCATAGGTTTTTCTCACATTTGTGGTCATTGTGATTTTGATTTGAAATTTCAAACGATTCCTTAAGGCGACGCAGATTTTCTCCTTTCGCCTCACTTCGTCTAAATACTTGCACTCTAACAAGGCTTCTTGCGTAGTGGACCAAGCGTTATTTCATCGTTATTGAACGATAAATGACTGCTGTTGGATTTTGCTATTTGCTAAGCTAAAGTTACAGATCTTCGCCTTCAGTTAATCGGATTAGGGTTACATCCCTACTTCTTGAAGTACAGGATTCGCCTTAATTTTTTAAAAGCATGTCAGCATATGTTAGACTTCCGATTTTTTAAATTCTAATTGCATCCGTGTGGCTTTTTTGTACCCGTTGTTCTCCTTTTCCTGAATACCTTCACCAATACTTGAGTCGACTTTTCTTCTTGATTTGGTGTCGACTTTGTCTTCGTCCTACTCTACTTGGCTGATAGTTCATGCTCGATCCATGCTGTTGTTTCCGCTTGTTTTCATGATGAATTTATTCGCATCTTTTCCGGAGCCGGATGCTGAAATGGTTGCTTTTCGATTCAATTTCTTGCTTCCTCAGCAGCCCTATTTCTTTTTGCGAATCTATCACACACTAGCCGCCGCTTGAAGTATTTGCTTAAGTCGTCGTTTCATACAGCGACCTGGATTCTGCCTCCCATAAAATGGACTTACATTTCTCCTTAAATACTCTATGAACGTTATGGTTATTCCTGTAGAAATCAAAAAGACTGTCTATTTACGCTCCGAATTGTAGCACTTTGGTCTTCTCGTGCTTGCTACCGCACCTGCGGATCCGAATAAACTTGTGTCTTTTTCGTATTACATGGTCGTCAGCATTAAATACGTCGCTAACTGAAGCTTTTGGTTGCTTAGCAATAATGGAATTCTAAACTATTCGTCAGGTTAAAACGATCAATCAAGAGGTAAAATAAGTACAATTGATGTGTGATCAAAGTAACACAGGTTGGCTCCGGTGTAACCGTCACAGCCAGGCCCGGAAGAGTTTTTTTTTGTAATACAAGTTGCATAATCCACATTGACCAATGGTGAATATTGTGCTAGCTTATGGGACCAATTCAACGAAATTTTAGGCGAAAATTACAGAACTTGGCCATAAAGAAAGCGCTCTCCAACCAAGACGATATACCGACCGGTGCACTCACAAAAGACTATAGTTTCACACATTTCATAGTGTGTCATAAAATACCTTTAAAGCAGAATTAACATTTTCTGTATGTTTTCGTCTGTTTAATATTGGCTTTGGAATGAGTACAGCCACGGTGTGTTGTAAATATCACCGCGTTAAATTACACGAAGGCAATGCCATTATAACCATAATTGTTGTTCTTCTGTTTTTGTGATTTTCTTTCAGGTACCTATTGCCTGCGAGATTCATGGTTCATTAACAGATGCGAACAGGACATTTGAACATTACAACTTCCTCTTATCCAGCTTGAGGTTAGAGTTGTTTATGAAAAGTTATTGTACATCTGATTGAACATCTTTTACTTAAGATTTTGTTATACTTGCCGTAGTCGTAATCACCAGTCCAAATGACTATAGGTTTTAATGTTCCTTTGAATTTTATCAGTCAAATACATCATATGACAAATCTCATATGGCGAATTTGCAAGTATGATAGGTACGTAATAAGATGCGAAATCTGAGTGATTGATAATAACCGAAGAACTCTTGATTCTTTTAAACCTAAACAACGTAACAATGTCCACGATGTCCACGGTGTTAGCTTTCAGCCAAAAAATTAATAATAATAACGCAGCAAGTATTCGTATTCAAGTCGTCCATCAAAAAGTACTTAATCACATGATCTTGGAAGCGAAATTATGCGCTCATCAAATGGTTCCTGCAATAAATTGATCTTTGCAAGCGATGGGTGGGATGTTGCTTCGTCTTGTTGAAACCAATGCTCTTCCAAATTAATGCCATTCAATTGAGGAACAAAATACTTAGTTACCATGAATCTGTAGCAATTTCTATTAACTGTAATATTTTGGCCAACATCATTCCAGAATAAATATAGGCTAATGGTTCCACCAGCATATGAAGCATAGCACATACTGATTTTTTTTTTTTTGGTTGTAACAGCGTCTTAATAATGGCTTGTGGTTTTTCTTCGCTCCAATTGCGCGAAAATTTATTGACGTAGCCATTCAACGAAAAATGAGCATTTGGTCTTTTTCGATATTACGCTCCACAGCAGGAATAGCTTCTTACGAGCATGCTGCGAAAATTATCAATGGTTATTCCAATTTTTTGCTTAGATGGATGATTGTGTCAACCGTTCAGTAGGTTTTTCGAACCAAGATTTTCAGGCAGGCGTTTTTCTGCAGTAAACGTACCATATCCATAGTAAAATGGCAAGCCAAACTAAGCACAAACTAGCTATCAGCTGTCAAATTACCCGTTTTTCACATTTAATAACAAAATGAAATCAGCCGAAATGGGTTCGACCGTTGGGTAACGTCAAGAACTGCTTGGTAAAGAGAACTTGTAGTAGACAAAAAGAGCTTGTTTCTAAGGAAGGGAAAATGGTGTGCATTTGTAAAAGGTAATGTTATGTTCTAGGTATGACCGCAAGGGTCTGATGAACTATGAGGTGGTTAAACAAAACATTATTGTACTCAGCTTGATTATTTGAAAAAAAAAAAATTGATAAAAGTTTGACCGATCAAATTTGAGACTCCCTATACTGCATTGACTGTTATAAAATTGTTGCTATTCATTGAATAATTTAAATAATTCTGGCCAGATTTTTTGCAAATTTTCGCCAAATGCGTAATTATTTATAGATTTCGACTAGCACGGCAAACATTTTGAAAGAGTCCTCTATTTTTAAGAAAAAAATGATTGTATTTTGCGTATGTCTTTTTTTATAATTTATAAAGCCATCGGCGGATTTTGGTCAAAATCTAACGGCAGCGATTCAGAATGAACAAATCAAATTGAAATCGATGGTAATATCGATAGCACGTTCGCGAGTTATTGTGCGACAAAAAAATTGATACATACGGTCAAACTTCCACATGCAGGGAAGAAGGCCATATAGCCAAGACCGTAGACTGTAAGAAAGACCACTTTATTATTATTTTTTTTATAAAACATACATAGGTGCGCGAGTTATATGGGAGCGAAAACGAGGGAGTTAAAAAAATACAATTTTATTGTACCTTCTTCTCGAAATGACAAAACAAGATTGATTTTTTACAAATATTCACCTAACTTGCAAAGTTGAACTTTTGTATCTGCCGGATGTCGCCAGACGCTTAGCTTGCAAAAATGCATGAGAAAGTTTCACCTGTGCAATTCACATTTTCAATTCTAAGAATTACAAATATTTATTTTAAAATATTGTTGCTGGGTTGTATCCAGAGGTGTCCTATTGCTGGGTTGGTTTCTTGTTGTTGTTTATTACAGGTATTATTGGTTACGTAACTCCTACCCACTTAGATAGAGCGATGGCCATATGATGATATGGAGCGGGAGTTTGAAGAATTATTGTTTCGTTCTTATTCTTTCTGTAATTATAAATTATAAAAATTATTAAAATTGTTTCGAGAGTAAGAAAGGAACTATATGTGTAGAAATTGGTATGCGTAACGTCGGCTTGTAAAATTTGGAATGCTTCTTCATTTTGGATGCTGAAATTTTGAAGTTTTTCTACCAGGTATACCAGTATGAAGAATACACTAATTTTCAATGGGAAAGTAAAAAGCATTTTATTCAAAGTATTGGCCATTGCTAGCTACACATTTTTCCCATCTTTCAGGCAATTTATGGATTCCACGCCAATAAAACTGTTCATATTTTGAAGAAAACCAAAAAGTCACCCAATTTTCGACTTCCTCGTAGGATCCGAAGTGCTGCTCACCTTATGCGTGTCCCATCGATGAAAACAAATAGTAGTCGGAAGGTGCCAAGTTTGGTGAAGACAGCGGCTGGGGTAGCAGCTACCAGCCAAATCTTTGGTTGTATCCTGAACCAGTTTAGCTTAGTGTACAGGTGCATTGTCATGAAACACAGCATTGTCTTTTTGCCGAATCTATCCGGTTATACAGTCGAATTTGATGGTTGTCCCGGATTTACCCATGATTTTTTCCGTTTAAGATTCTAAAAATAATTCCATTTTTCATCAACAGTAACAATTCGATGCAAAACTGATTTTTTGTCGTTTGAAGCAAAATTCCACAAGTGGTTTTTCGGTTTTCCATCTGTCTTTCATTTAATTCATGTGGCACCCATTTTCCAGACTTTTGGATCTTTTCCATAGCTTTGAAACGGTCAGAAATTGTTTGTTGTGCAACATTTAACATTTCTACCATTTGTTTCTGACTCAAAGTGTCATCTTCATCCAATATTGGTGGTCTCACATCAAAATCGATATCTCTGAACCGTTGAAACCATCTGTTGCATGTTGCTTCTGATAGAGCATGATCACCATATGACTTGACAAGCATTCGATTGTTCATCAAAGTATTGAATGTGTTTGTTATTGTAAAGGACATATTTTGAGATATCGATTTCTTTTGTTTTGTTAATGGGTAATTAAATGGTGCGGAGAAGGGAGTGTACTTCATGGGATAGGTATTCGAACATTGAAAATTTTTTTTTGTATAATTGTAATAAGCTTGCAGACCAAGTAATCCATATACACCCTGCCTGACTCGAACTGCAACTTTGAAAATGTTGTGCCAAAGCAAAAAATGTTGGAAAATACATAAATTTTCAAATTGTATCAGTAGTTTTCAATATGTCCACCTTTGGCGCGAATAATGGCCTTGAGACAGCCGAAGAAAGCATTGCACGCTGCATGCAAGTGGCTTTGCGGTATTTTGGCCCATTCCAGGCGAAGTGCTTGTTTGAGGTGGTCTAAACTTTAATATTTTTTAGTACCAACCTTCGCCTTCAAAATACCCCAGACAGAGAAATCCAACGGATTTGCTTCCGGAGAATTTGCAATCCATCGTTCCGAAAATTAAGTGTGGAACATTGTTTTTTAACTAATCTTGGTTGACGAGCGCTTTGTGAGACGATGCCGAATCTTGTTGAAATGTCCAAGGTCTCCGACTAAAATGATTGTTTTCCCAAGGCTTCAATACTGCCTCTAAAACAGTTTTACGGTATACGATCGCATTAATTTTGACGCCACGGTCCAAAATACGAGCGGAGAGCGACTATCGGCGGTAATGGCGGCTCAAACCATCACCGTCGGTGCTGCCTGCTTTCTGGTGGCCGTCCGAAGGTGTAAATTTTCGAAGGACCTCTCTGGCAAGTAAACTCGGTCATTTTGTTTGTTCGGAAAAAAACAAAATCGGCAACTCACCACTTTTGTGCAAGCGTAGCAACTCCTTCGCTCTTTCGACTCTAACTTTTTTCTGTGCGGTGTAAGATCGTATGCTTTTTGGAACTTCAAGGGCTTGAGCCCAAGTTCATTTTTCGGTATGTGTTGTATCCGTTCCAATGATATGTTGAGCTCACGAGCCATTTTTCTTCCACTTCGACGCTGATTTCGGTCAATTCGATCCTTTACTTTCCGAACCATTTCCGCCGATGTTGCTGTTTTTTATGACGACCTCCATGGCGTTTTGCAACGCTGCCAGTATCACGGTAACGAGCTATGGTTCAAGACACAAATTATTTATTCACGTTGAGGCGCTGGAGGGCTCTAACTATAGCTACTTGTGGTTTTCCAGCGAAATATAAAGCAATCACACTATCACGTTTGAATTCCATCGCGGATAAAAATGTTTCAACACAAAAAGGCTTGCAAATAATAAAATTATCTGTCATGTGTCAAAATTTGAGCTCACTGTAATGAACGGTTTGATAATTATAGGAGTCTGAAGTTGGTTGCAGTTCGACTCAGGCAAGGTGTATATGTTGGAATGAACTAATTTGATTATTTGATTTGATTTGAATAATATTTAATTTTGTCAAAATTATTGACAATATTGTTAATATGATTATTTAAAAGATCGATATTATAATTGATTTGACTGAGATATTGTGAGCGGCGCCGGATTTCCTCATTTTTGCGAAGTTTATTAGTGTTTTCATCATTTATTTTGCTAAGAAATATTTCAATATTATATTGAGGTTTGTTTATGTTGCTTGTTATATTTTCGAACCTTTAAACCCTGTTTTTATGAAAAATTGTCTGAGAGTTTATTTTGTTCCGAAGTATGTTTTCTTGGGAATGAATGTTTTCGATTTGCCTATTTAAGTTTTAAGCGTCATTTTCGTCTATGTTACCAGTTATTGATTTAATGACAGTGCCTAGGCAATTTATGTCTTGTTTTTTGATACAAGGAGTCTAGTTTGTAATCTATTGGGTATATAATTATTTTCGTGCGGTTTTTTTTTTCAAAATTTCAACGTTTATTTAAGAAAAACATGTACAGTAGTATTATTCAAAGTATTGGCCATCTGAAGCTATGGCTTTTTCCCATCTTTCTGGAAATTTGTGGATCCCATCCCAAAAGAACTGCGCCGGCTTGGCAGCCAAGAATGAATCAAGCCAATTTTTGATCTTCTGCTCTGATGTGAACCTTATTTCAGTGAGGGCGTTCTCCATCGACCGGAACAAATGGTAGTCAGAAGGGGCAAGGTCAGGGCTATAAGGCTGGTGGGGTAAGACTTCGCATCCACTGTTTTCTAAATAGTTCTTAACCGGAATAGCAACGTCGGGCCGAGCGTTGTCATGATGGAAAATTATTGCCTCTTGTCTGGTCGCATATTCCGGGCGTTTTTCAGGTACTGCTCTCTTCAAATGGATTAATTGTGTTCGGTAGCGTTGTCCATTGATGGTTTCACCCGGTTTTAGTAGCTCATAATACAGCACACCCATCTGATCCCACCAAATACAGAGCATTACCTTAGCTCCATGGATATTCGGCTTTGCCGTTGATTTGGCTGGTTGGCCGGGGTTCACATATGATTTTTTGCGCTTGGTGTTGTCGTAATGGATCGATTTTTCATCACCAGTAACAATCCGATGCAAAAATGACTTCCTTTTGTGGCGTTCCAGCAGCATTTCGGACATGCAAAACCGCCTTTCGACGTCTCTCGGCTTGAGTTCATGTGGAACCCAATTTCCTTGCTTTTGAATATATCCAGCTGCTTTTAAGCGTTTTGAAATGGCTGCTTGATTCTGTGAGCTCTTCTTGTGTTTGGCAACAATCTTCATAGAGTAATGCTTTCAGTTCTTCATCTTCGAACTTTTTTGGCTGCCCAGGACGTTCATCGTCTTAAAAGCCAAAATCACCAATTTTAAATCGTGCAAACCACATTTGGCACATTCGCTCAGCTAGCGCATGTTCACCATAAACTTCCACCAAAATACGATGTTTTTCGGTAGCAGTTTTCTTCATATTAAAGTAATAAAGAAGAAGTTCCCGCAAAAACACTTTTTCAGGCACAAAGTTCGACATATTTGAGTGAAAAAAAATTATTGTTGTTTGCGCTTCAAATGAACGACATATACTAAAATGACGTACAATGACAGTAGCTTTCCAACGCATGTTCCAATGGAATAATAACGATGGAATAATACAAGTTACGCCATCTCTTGACAAACCGCTAATAATTCGATAAGAAATGTGAATAAAATACTCGAAAATCGAATGTATGAATGCAGAGCCAAACTCAAATTTACTAGTATCAGGGACCTCTTTTAAGCATTTAAATCGTTCATCTTTACTTTACCATCTACCATCGTCAATTGTAAGGAATGGGTGATTTTAATTTCGTGGCCATTAATAAGCACTGAAGTAGGGACTAACTGGTTAATTTGGCTTTTGAAATAAACTTCTTCTTGCAAGGTGACTTCCTTTGTTTCTTTTTTTCTTCGTGGGTTTTTCCAAATGATTGATTCATCACAGGTATTTGGTTTATAAACAAGTTAAAGAGGAACATAAGATGTGAAAAATAAGCCCGAATCTTCGATAGTTGAATCTGAAAATTTCTGTTTATATTCATGCTGCCATCAAAACCCAATTTAACTAATAAAACTAAGTCATCCTTAGGTTCTTGAAGACTTTCAAACACAGCTTGTTGAGATTCAACAATGCGACTTGATGTATGGTCTAACAATGATTGTCAATTGATTTCAGCAGAAGATTCCGTCACGCGAATATCAGTTGGATAGCAACGTTTTTTGGCTTCCAGCACTTTATGATAGGACGGAAAAACGATTGGTATTTTAGAATGAATCAGTTCTCTTAATAATAAATATTGGTTTTTAGTAAGCTTAGCTTCATTAATAAATGAAACAACTTCATCTGTGCTAAATTCTAAAGAACTTTCTGATTGATTTGAACTGCTAAATAAAGTAGTCACAGTGATAAAACTGCTAATCTGCGACGTTTGGACCTCTTGCTGTAGTCTCCAAACTCCTTCCTATATCGCGTTCCACTTTTAGATTGAAGAGATTTCTTTTGCTCGTCGTTGTAGTTTCCACTTACTTCTCCATCAGATACTTTAAGTATGCAAACTTCGGTCTCATTTAACCAGCTTTCGTATTTGACCACTAGCTTAGCTTTTGATCTCCCAAATTGCTTCCAATATGCGGCAAACCATTTACAGAGATTCAAATGGAGATTTCTCAAGCAATTAGTCTGGATATTTTCAGCATCCGGTAAAGAATTCGCAAGGGATCCAAACACTTCCCGGAACCTTTCTGCTTCATTTTCTTTGTTTTTTGAAGCTATCCACGTATTTAAAACGTAATGGTTGTACCTGCAAAAGAAAAACACAAAAAAAATTTTCTAATACTGGACCTAGTCTCCTATCCTGTAACAACCCTCGGAGCACCCAGGAGCACCTAGACTTTGTGGTTATTAAAACTAGGAAAAATAAGAGATTATATTGATATATGACTCATTTATGGCGATTTGTGCCATTTTAAGTAAAAGCCTAGTTGAATATGGAAAATGGTTAAAAACAAAAAAAGTGGAAGGTGTGTTTTGACGGAGCTAGTTATGAATGGTCGCATTGTTAAGGCAAACATAATTACTTTAAAAATATCTTACATACTTTCAATTTGAATATCCATTGCACAATTATATCACAAACAATAAATTTCTCAGAAAAATCACACTTTAAAGACAACACCAATTTATGTGAACAAATAAAGTAATGAGCACTAACCAGATGTTACCACTTCCGGTGCACAAAATTAACTGTGCCGTGTTTGTAATTGCAATGTGAGTAGAAGGGTTTTTTATGTTTCCTATACCTATGACCTACGGCTAAAAGACTGCGCAGCGCTTTAATTCATCAAAAAATTGCTGTTTTTGGTCGAAGCGTGGTAGAAAGCTTTCGTATACTAAAATTCTCGTGCAAAATATGATGTACACGATCTATTAATATCTTTACAATGTCAGTTATCTCACGCACTTACACTTTACGGTTGTTCAATTTTGTGCTTTTTTTTATGTTTTCCGGCGTAATGAGGCTGGGCTCCCAAAGGGTTCAGCATCATTTGTGTCTGCTTGAATTCAGTAAACTAGCAACAAATGGTTGCTTTCGACGGAGCACATTCCTTGCAACACCTTTTAAGCCATTCTAAAGTTTTCACGTTGTTTTTTTCTATCAAAAGGTGAGTCACTTAAACTTCAAAATCTCGATTACTAATGGTCAGATTATACAGACTATCATATGTTAGATATGATATTAGAGCCGGCATCTATGTATCAGTCTCTTGACTTTTCGAACTACCTGCTGTTATTAGTTGTACAAAGTACTCGTATTTGTTGATCACATTTTATGGCTCTGGATGCTGAAATCCTGGTTCTTCCATTTAAAATTCCACAAAAATTCCGATTCTAAAAATTAGCAATAGAATTTTAGTGTTTCTTATTAACTTTCCGGAGGTTTCTGCTAACACGTGATTCTGCCTCAAACCCAGATTAACATCTATTCTATGGGAACCCATTTTTTGGGCATAATGTATGTTCATTCAGACCAATAGAAACTCAGGCCTTAGAACAGCCTACACTCCCTTCGACTCGAACAGCCTTGATGGTCTTCCCTCTGCAAAACATAATGTACTTGGATGATGGCTTAAATACAATTTTAAATTTTTTATTTTTTTTTTTATTCGACTCAAAACCACAAATTTAGACCTTTAGGATACTAATAAAAGAACGGTAAGGACAATTATTACAAGCATCTTCAGTTTTCGTATACAAGTACATTTATCGATTATTTGAACATAAAGAAATTTCCAATTAACGTGTTCAACATACAATCTCTTTGGGTCCCTTAGAAATCCATTTTAAAGTTATACACGAGTGGTTACAGCTTGAACAAGATTGCCAAAAACTAATTTTCCCTCCTTAAAACGGTTCTCCTAATGTATAACAACTTATAAACGCCACTTCGACATTTTTAAGACTCATAAAAAGTGCGTGCTACTGTAGAAAGGGTTCAATTTTATCCAACATAACCACGACACCAAGGAGATTCCTTATCAAAATCGAGTTCAAGGATTGGTGTGCTATTGACACAGACATCGTTCTCATTGTGTGGTCATGCACGCATGCCACAATGAATATCGAAATGTTCACAAATAAATAAAAATACACACTCAGATTGAATTAGGATAATTGATTAGAGTTATTCTTTCTTTTGTGCAGTTTGTGTACACTGCCAGTCATATATTTAGGCTCACTTAAACAATTACTCATATATGATAAAAATTCTTATGCTTCTTGAAGTAATTTAAGACTAAGAGGTTGAATGAGTAGCCAATCGTTTTGCACCAAATAATTGACACCTGTAAATTGCCTTTAATTTGATGCATAAATAATAGAGATTAAGGAAGCGAATGACAGAATTAAAAGCGATAGCATTGCGCTATATATACAGGGTGTCCTAGCAGATCCCTGAAGTTATGGCGAACAAAAAATTGTATTGCAGAGGGGTCTATTTTCACACCCCTCCAAGTAAGGAACCTCTGATTTCGAGATAAAACTTTTTAAAAGGTCGTATCTTTCTAACGCATTCAGATTTAGAAACCGTTGTGCACATTTTTGAAAGAGAATTGCAGTGTGCACAAAATATAGGGCTCTCCAATAGGGACTTGACAACTTTGAATTTTATTTGTGAACGCACTCTTTCACTAATCATCAAACTGTCACTGTCAGTCGCAAAATCATTTTCAGTGACGAAGCTCATTTTTGGCACAATTGGTTCGTCAATAAGCAAAATATGCGTTATTGCTCTTGTAAAAACCCACATGTGCTTCATGAATCACCACTTCATCCAAAAAAAATGACTGTTTGATGAGGTTTCCATGAGGGCGGCGTTATTGGGCCATATTTTTTCGTCGACGATAACGATGGTCACGTTACTGTGAATGCTCAGCGTTATCGCGCCATGATCACCTATTATTTTTGGCCCGAATTGGAGATATGGACTTGGACGACATGTGGCTTCAACAGGATGGTGCCACAAGCCACACAGCAACACGCTACAATCGATTTATTGAAGAGTAAGTATGGTGAGCGTGTTATCTCAAGACATGGGCCAGTCGATTGGCTGCCTCGTTCGTGCAATTTAACGCCGCTTGACTATTTTCTGTTTGGCTACGTTAAGTCGGCCAAAACGCCGACGACGTTGAAAGAGCTCAGAGCCAACATTGTATGCGAAATAGTGGCCGTTTCGGCCGAAATGTGTGGCCGAATCGTTGAAAATTGGGTCCATGAACGACCATATGAACGAAGTCGAGTTCCATTCATAAATGTTTTGATTGCACTTCAAGCCAATAATAAAGTTTTTGATACATCTCAAATGGTTTACCTTTTATTTAAAAAAAAAGTTGTCAAGTCGTTATTAGAAAACCCTATACTAAAATTTTGTCGAATTCGATAAACGCCAGCCAAAATTATGGCTTTTTAAAGCTAACATTTTGGAAAATCGTTGAAACAAATTTCATCAGAAAAATGCGTCTATCTCGAAATTTTCAACTTTTTGGTTACCTTTTTTTTCAGAACTTTTGTCTTCTCTTCATTATCTACAATTTTTAAGTGTGACTTTTTCACCTACGAACAACGGAAGCTACCCAAAATAAATAGTGTGTTCAAATAAGACAACGGTAAATGTTCCGCTATTTTATGGAATGTTTTTTATTTAATTCAGGGACAACTTTTGAAAGGTGTCGATGTTACTTTTTTTACTGATAAAGAGTGAACGAGTAAAGTGTTTAGCAAATGTTTAAAAAAAAAATGTTTTTGATTCGTGAATACGCCGATATAATTTTCGTATACAATTTCTGTAATGGGTATGCAGGGTTAGCTAGATTAGAGTACCAACGGCAATATCCTAAACGGAGAATTCTTCTAGGCCAACTCTTATCAATGCTTTTCACCGCCTTTTAAACGTCGGCTCAGCATATGGGTTAAAATGAGAAGGATTGTCTAACATAACAGCAGCAGAAGAGGAAGAATGAATTGGAAATGCTGTAAGAATGCAGGCATCTATTAGCACCAGAAAGCTTGAAGCACAGTTGCAAACTTCAAGAACTACAATCCATAAAGCTCTTCAAGCTAATCGCGTTTTCCCCTTTCATTATACGCCCGTACAATAACTTTTTCCAAAAAAGAATTGAATTTTGCCAATGGCAGCTGTATCAACATGATGAGAATGAGCAGTTTATTAAAAAAAATTTATGGACTGATGAAGCCCAGTTTACGGGAATGGGCATTACCAACCAACGAAATTCCCACTATTGGGCAGTGTCTAATCCTCACTTAACACGAACAAGATCTTCTCAAAGGTAAAGATTCAGTTGTAATACTGTATACCATTTTACAGCAGGTTTTGCGTGAATGTCTGGACCGAAATATTCAACTCACTTCAACTCACTTTTCATAAAAGTGGAAATTTTCGAGATAGACGCATTTTTCTGATGAAATTGGTCCAACGATTTTTCAAAATGTTAACTTTAAAAAGCCATAATTTTGGCTGGCGTTTATCGAACTCGACGAAATTTTAGTATTTTATGCACACTGCAATTCCCTTTCAAAAATGTCCACAACATCCGTTAGAAAGTTACGGCCATTTAAGAAGTTTTACATCGAAATCAGAGGTTCCTTACTTTAACGGCTGCTAGTTAACAGTCTGCAGTTCTTCTAAGAGACATTGAAAAGTATTCATTTGGCTCACCGAAAATCTGAAGATTAATGCTCATATGAAGGCAATGCTAAATCAGGTTCGGGTTCTGAACCTTGTTCTAAACCTTGCGTCCCAATAGGACCAAGTACTTAAAAAATACACAATGAATTCAGCAATTCGACTGCGTTCAGTTATGTTTTACATTCCCGGACTATTGTGGAAGTCCTGAGATGGTTAAGCAAAACTTTAAGCTGAGATAAGCTGTCGTTACAGATTCGTATACGTTATTTCCTGTATCAGTTCTTCACAATAAAGTTCATTACCATGATGATTGCGTTTGTCTCAGTTGGAAAGTCAGACGCAAGTTCTAACCAGAAGTGAAGTAGTGTCGTCTTCCAGAAAGACACCAACACCGAATTCTAGATTGATTTTGGGACCATCCGTGAAGAGCACTACATTCCTTCACTAACTTGATTTCCTTAGTACAGAGAAAGTCGATTTTGCATCAATGGTAGTTCTCTTGTCATTGCATAAGTTGCCATGTCCCAGAGTCAAAAGCGCAAGGTCAGCCTAACTCCAATGCGTGTATCTCTTTAAACGGAAGATAGCTTTGAGAGTGCAGTCTATGTTCGTATCATAACAAAGAAGTAGATCTGTCAGAGAGTTTTAAGCGGACTGAGCCTAGGGACAGACGATTCTTCAAAGTCTGTTTTACTAGATGTCTGACGCATAAGATATATTTGTTTTCAAGATCCAGACGGTCTATGACGACCTATTGGTAATTCTCTGGAAAAAAGGCAACCTTTGGAGTCGGACTTTGGGAATCATTGCCGCGGTAAGGCATACAATTGTTGATTGTAGCATACATATATAACATAGCTCTAACAACCTACTTACGAGCCAGGATCACTTATAATTAATAGCTTTTTCTTTCATTCTAAGTTCAGCACTGAAGTCATAGTTACAAAAAAACTGGAAAAAAAAAGACTCATTTCCGGTTAGCGATACATCGCTGAACAAAAAGCTTGTCAAACTAATCCCATTTACACGGATACCAAGAACGTTTAAATGGAATCCAGGAACACTGTAAAGGAACAGATGCAGGGATATCTTTTCGTCTTCTCGGTTAAGGCACTATCATCGATATACAATAACAATTCTCAGAATGACTATCAATTTAGCGTTCCCTTAGCCGAAATGAACCTCATAAAATGTCACAGTTCAAGTCCTGGAAGGTCGAAAGGTTTTTAATAGATTGCTCCTCAAATGTCTACAACTTTCAAGAGACGCCTTCAAGCGTTCTGATAATTTAACTTCTACTAAGATGGATCATCATTGCAAGGCTAGAGGCTCGAAGACATGCATGTTTATTGAACAAAGGGATCAACAAGCTACTTAGAGTTCTGAGAAAAAATGTCTGTCCGAGTGTAGTCTAAGAGACCTAATGCAATAAGCTCTGAAGAAGCACAAACTAAACGCAAAACTATGTCAACTGATATTAAACCGAACTGGTTCTTTTAACCAGGAAGTATAAAAGGTGAGGTTTGATTTGAAAGTGAATTTAAAATTTTTGTTATTGGTTAAAAGAACAATTCATGGCATTTACTTTTTAAAAATGATATCATGTAAATGTTGGCCACAACTACGTCTGAGGTGGTCTATTCGGAAGGTCCAGTAATGTTGGCTTCTAAAGAGTCAATCGTAGCTAGCTTATTCCTGAAGGCCTGAGACCTTACATATCCCCACAGAAAATAGTCCAAAGGTGTGTTATAGCACGATCTAGGCGGCCAATTTACCGTAGCAAAAAGTATAATTAAGTGCTCACCAAAATGATTTCTCAACAAGTCCATAGTTTCAGGCGCTGTATGGCTCGTAGCGCCGTCTTGTTAGAACCAGAGCTCACCGAGACCATGTGCTTGAATTTCAGGAAGCATATAGTCCGTTAACATGGCGCGATAACATTCTGATTTGCCCCATTTTTAAAGAAATATGGCCCAGTGATTCCACCAGCCCATAAACCACAGCATACCGTTGTTTTTAATGGATGGTAGCTCTTGGTACTCTTGAAGTTGCTCATCAGCCCAAATACGATAATTTTGTTTATTAATGTATCCATTTAGCCAGAAATGGGCTTCATCACTGAGCAAAATTTCACAAAAAAAAACACCGGATTTTCATTAAGTTCACTGAAAATATGACACAAATTCAAGTACCCTGGCTTTTTTTGTACGCTTGTAGGCCGATATCCTCACGTAAAATACGCCAAGCTATCGAATACGCCAAGCCAAGCTGCTGAGAACGACGACGAATCGATTCGGCACGATCTTCGCATACAATCTCTGCTGCTATAGTCTTTTCACTACCTGCTTATTGGGGCTCAAATTTGCGAATGGTATTGATAATAGTGGTTTCAGTAGGTCGATTATGTGCACCGTAGGTTCCTCGAATCGCACGAAAAACATTTCTCACAGAACGCTGATTTTCGTAATACAGCTGAACAATTTGGAGACATTGTTGCAGTTTGAGTCTTTAAGTGATGACTTGCCAAACGACACTGAACAAAAATGACAGAGCAGTTTGATAGAAGTCACGCGCGATCTGTCAAAAAAAGTCAATTGAATCTCAAACCTCACGATGAATCACCCCTTAGAATCCCATCTGTTACTCCCTTTAATGCTTTTATTGGCTTTAAACTGTAAACTTGATTTGGACAATGTCGAGTTAGGTAAAAGTTGTCGCCTCTTTAAATCAAAATCGCCAAAAACCAAAAATCAGGCCAAACAGTTTTAATTCTGCCACTGAGACAACCCGGCAACTTGTAAGGCTAAAGAACATGCCATAAGAGGCACAATCCTATACGAGTATATCAATTGAATCTCAAAGGACATTTCGTTTGGACTTTTAATAACGTTCCGCGCAAGCACAGCGGTCGGTATGACAAAATTCCGTTGCCTTGTTGTAAGGTTTTTATAAGAATAGCATACATTCCTTAGGAGTTATGGCAAAATTTAGAGTCGACTAAACAATTGACTGACAGTGTACGAGTATTTGTATGCCACATATGGTATGTACTCGTATGTGTGCGGACAGCAAACTGCAATGATAACAAGCGAGAAAAAAAAATTGAATAGAATTGAAAGATTTCTAATTTACCGTTCTTCTGCTGGAGCATAAAAATCGGAAGCTTTTTGCTTTATTACGGTTTCCTGCGAGGGGTGAGTTTTTCTTCTATGGTATACTCCATACCCCTGTTCTGCTAGTTTCGTTGGCCATTATCCTTTTGTGATGCCTTTTCAGGTGTGGAAATTGAATGAATTTCTGGTTGAAAAGGAGCAAAAGAAAAGGATAAATGGATTTTTAACCCTGCGTGTAGTGTTGATGATGGATTTTTATTTTATTTTTTTTTTTTTTCTGTGAAACTTTCCTTTAGATAACAAAAGGCTGTCAGATGGTAGTATTCGAAAGGAGTACTGATGAAGCGAGGACATACGCGGAGAGACCACATAAATTCGAGTGATATGTTTGCAATTGGGACGTGCAGTGCTTGCTTAACGTTAGGTACTGGGCACCTTTTCTGCGGTTGATGCCGTGTACTCGTATTTGCCCTTTTGTGTTTTCGCTTTCGGCTTTCCTTTTTTTATCCGGTGTTGTTTGAGGTTTTTCTTTAAAAGAATAAATATTTGTGCTTGTTTTTTTAAAGAGGAAAGTTTAACATGAGCCTTAATGCCACGAAACTAGAGTTGCAGTAGATTTACTGCACAATATTTTCAATAAACCAATGCTTGATTGCATGATATGTGTCCTTTTTTGACTTGCAAATTGATGCGGTTCAGATGTGTAAAGAAGCTTAATTTAAATAAAATGTACATATTTCTACTGAACGGATTATTGGTTCTTATTTCAGATTAAAAATTGGATCCTTAACTAAATCGATTGGTCTTTTTCTTAGTCTAGCGCTAGAAACACAGGTTTTGGACCTGGAAAATGGAAATAGATGTCTTGGACCTGCTCTCATCACTACACTTTTTGCAGACAAAAAAAAAAAAAAAAACAGTTGAGTCTATCCAAATCAACGAAAAACAAAGTTTTTCAAGACAAGCTTTTGCCTTTTTTTGTAGAAAACTGTCTTATCACATCCATAATACAATTAACACAGCATTGTTTGGAAGCTGCTTAGAGATACCGATGATATATATAGAACTCGTAGTATCTTCAACTTGTACACAACGAGCAAAAATTCAAATCCCTTACGCCTATCACCTTAACGTTTGGTGAATCAAGTGTGATACGACACATCCCCGCTCTTAAAAAATCGAAATAGCTCAAACAAAAATAGTTTGTTTCCTTAAGTGGTGGAAGTGCGAGGTTACTCCGGTCAATAATTCGAAACAGGCAGGCGGTTAAATTCTAATTTTATCACGCACCCCACCACGTACGGCGCATACATAAAAATGTAAGTTTCAAGATACACCGAAATACCAAAATTATTGTTTCTGACGCAAAAGACGTACCTTTCTTGGGACTTTAGTCAAAAGTTTCAACATTATGAAAAGGTAAAGATGCAGTAAACATGTATGAGAGCGGCTATGACGAATAAGATGACAACCCTGTCATATCTCACATAATATGATGGCCGAGATTGTAAATTATAAGTAATAAGAAAATTCGCCTGATAAAAATGTATAAACAATCTGGAACGCCAAAGAACTAAAGGCAATATTTGCTTCTTTTTATTTATTAGTGTAGGTACACGAACTGATACAATGAAAACAGTTAGATAAGCTCCACCTAGAACTATTTTTAGCTGCTTACATTCTGCATGGAAACCTTTGGCGAAAAATTACCTAGTCGCGTTTGGAGGACGATGTGTTGTCCGTCAATATAGAGCATCAAACCGGCTAAATATTTACCTACCTAGTTTGAAGTAAGCTTGACAGCTGATGCCTCCAATTGCGCTTACGAAGTTATGGTGTCAACAATTTTTGATGCTTACATAGCCATCTAAGCTGGCTTATACAAGCTTTTTCAATGAGATCGGCATCGCTGTACAGCCCTTACAATTCAGTGTTGAAACATCTTCTCGAATTTCCAATGATAAGAACGGAATTGAAACTTGCCCGAGAGCATTTTCATCCAAGCTTCTGCGCCTTGAAACAGCACTTTGATGATCAGGGTCCTGTATTAAATCTTCTTGGTTGCCTCTAAAACCAAAAAAGCAGCGATTTGCAAATGTGATTATTCGACTGATTTCCGCGCTGGTGACATTGTCGATAGCTCCAAATTGCAGCTGCATATAGCAGCTATGTATGTCTATTTTGACATATTATGCTTTCAATTGCAATACTATGTATATATTAGATGCCAACCGGATCCCAATAAAATGCGACCATCTCTGACGTTTACTTCAGGATAATAAAATAGACGTAGTTCTTCTTCAAGAAACACACTGCAAGAAAGAACCAAACCTCTTCGCCCGAAGAAAATCAATGGGTGCCCACTTGTAAGGGCTCTTAAGCTTAAAGCATTGCCTCACATGTAAGATCTTCTATAAAAGAAGCAAATCTTATAGTAACCAAAGACAACAGTAACACTTGAGAATACCATAAATCTACAGAGATGATTTCCGAATACCAACATCCGGCAATTTATGCAATGGATTTCGACCATCACAAAATTCTATGGAAGCATTAAGCAGATGACGAGGCACAAACCCACAGTCTAACATCAATTTTCGATCTCAAGGATAGTAGAATATTCAACTTAAGGAGGTGACATAAATTTTAACCCCGTTTTATGTTTTGCTTGGGACTTGACTCCAATATCCGATGGATTAATCTGACGCCCAATAACTTAGATTCATTAGCACCATAGTTCGTAGAGTGAAGAACTTCGGAAAAAATAAATACCTGGATGGAGCGAAGAAAGCAATCGATTAAACCAAGAATTCGCGCGAAATGGAGACCATGAAGTTGAAGATGAACTCCTTCAATCCCTCGAAAGATCACGCTTGAACCGATGGAAGCAAATTACGGAAAGCTTGGATTTCACTCCGTTCTAGCAGAAAAGCATGGGGGTTACTTCGGAAATTAGGTGGCACTAACTTTATCTTGTCTCATAAGCCGAAGATTATCTCAAACCACATTGTCAAAACAAAATTCACAAAAAGTTTTAAATGAACTCAAGACGACAACGGATGGTGAACCTGAATACTGTAGTACCTCCACGATCTTTAAGCTTTAAGCTGCAATTGCAAACTGCAAATCTGTAAAAGCTGCAGGAACGGAAGAAATTTACCCTGAATTTATACAAAATATTGGTAAAAATACAAAGACTTGGATGTGTAAGTTCTGTAACAACCAAAATAATTGCAATTTGGAACCTGGAAAATCAGACGACAGATCTGATAGCTATAAGTATATAGCTCTCTTAAGCATCTGATATAAAATTCTGTAACGTCTCATCCACAACAGCATTATGAGTACAGTGATATAGACAACAAAGTTCCAATTAAACATACTGGGTTCCGCCCAGGTCTTAGCTGCGCTGACAAAGTCTCGGACTTTGTTACTCATATAGAACTTCACTTCGAAAAAAAGCTGAAAACAATTGATGTATTTATGGACCTTACAGCAGCTTACGACACAGTTTGTCATACAGGCAGGATTTTAAAACTTCTGAGAGTGGTTCCATGTTTCCACTAGCTCAGTAATCGGTCATTTCATGTATTCATTAAGGGCAGGCAACTCAATAACGGTCTGCCTCAAGGGCCTGTTCCGTCCCCACTGTCCAATATATTTACGTATGCAGATGACCAGGTTCTTGAGCTTTAAAAAAAAAAAAAGAAAACAGAGATTAACAACCAGCCTAACAAAAACTGAATCGTCGTGTTTTCATCTAATTATTCAATTAGCTCAACAGCCACTGGAGGTACAACTCAACGGTTTTGTACTTTCATATAACCAGCAACCAAAATATCTAGAAATAAGATTGGACCGAACCATTTAAACCGCATTCCCAAAAAACTGCAAACAAAATAAAAACTAGAAACAATCTGATCCAAGAACACACATTTAGCTTCTGTGGCACCTCCCGGACACACTGCGCACAGGCACTTTTAGCCTGGTATACTCATCTGTTGAATTTGGAGCTTCCATATGGCTGAACAGTGCTCATACCTAGTTGATTGACAGCCAGCTTAACATCGCAATGCGCCTTAAATGTTTTGGTTTTGTAAGTACCGACCTAGAAAGAGAAGTGTGCATTTTTCATCATTAGCCTGATAATCGGATGAACTTGACAGGGATCCCAAAACAAGGCATGACTTCGTTAACTTTGTCTCTAAGACAGGAATGCAAAAACTAGGCATAGCTCTGTATTGATTGTCTCTATAGATGTTTCCGTATGTAGCTTTGAAATGAAAATGAAGAGATGGTGTGTCTCGATTTGAAACTCCTGGAGTTTTTGTAAGACCTGCCGTAATGTAAAAATTTGATCTACGATGGACTTTTTTGGCCTAAAACCACACTGAACGAGGCTGGTGAGACTGCCTGCGAAGAGTCTTAGGCCTTTACATAATGGGTAGACATATTCCTATATCAGTTTTCTAACATAATTTCGTCGACCCAGATCTTAGAGATGAGTTGATGTATGCTTCGTAACTAATTATCGCCTGCTGCTTTTATTGATAGTTGCCCACTTGGTAATGCTGTTAATATCGGAATTTAATGAGCTAAACATACGCTGACGTTCCCGTTCTACAGCCGAAAAACAAGGAAGTGAGTCCGGGAACATTGATGAAAATTAAAAAGAGTGTTGGAGACAGAACAGAGCCCTGGGGCATATCCTTTTTTAGTTTTTGAATATCAGACTTAAAGCCATTCAAGACAACTTGAATTGAACGTACCGAAAGATAATTTCTAGTCCATTGAAGAAGAGAGTCGTCGATCCGAATAGCACGCATTTTCGAAAACTTTGTCAAATGCCTTAGAAATATAGAGAGGAATTATTTTTTTTTTTTTTTTAAGTACTCTTGTTACTACACGAGTGTGAAAGTGAATTCGTCCCATTGAAGATTCGACGCACTCAAGTGTAGGCGAGGACGAATCCCAATCTGGAAGTGTTGAACTGGCTGCAAAGTATGCAGCAAGAAGACTGGTCTAGTCAAAAGAGCTGATAGCTGAAATGTCATTAGAAATGAGCGTTGTGATAGAGGATGAGATATCGTAGTGTTTCTTGCCTCAAGTTTTGGTCGTATTGAAACTTCACACCCTTAAGAAAGACTGTTCATCCGATGAGGGATAAAGTTTCTCACTCCAAAAAGAATAGTATCTGTGCTCATATCAGCAGCAGCATTGAATTTTCCACCATCAGCGTTTAACAGTCTGCAGAAATAATCTTTTCAGGTTCTCTGTACTGACTGTGGATAAAATGTGGTATTTCCCTCATCATCCTTACAGATTTTCTTGGTATGTCCGTTTAATGCTATGGTAAAACTTACGAAATTCATTCTTCTAATAGCACCTCTCTAAGACCTCAACCAAGGTCTTTTCGTGGTTATTATTCTTTCTTCTGAAAAGCCTGTATTGTTCTGCATTGCCGCTCGGTACACCCGATTTTTAATTTATCTTTATCTTTTGGTACATTTTTAGATGAATGGAAAATTTCATTTATAACTCCAATACTCAAAGCTGGATCATGACAAAAAGTTGAAAATTATCGTGGAATATCTAAACTTTCAGCTATTCCGAAACTGTTTGAGTCAATAGTTACAAAAAACCTTTATTTCATAATCAAGGAGCACATACCATTACAGCAACATGGATTTGTGACTGGAAGTCCAAGTTTAATCAATTCGATGCTGTTCACAAAATATCTATTTGATTTTGCTGAGTTAGGATATCAAGTTGATGTCATTTTTACTGACTTTAAGAAGGCATTTGACACAGCATGCCATAGTATTCTTATTAACAAATTAGGGCCATTTGGTATTCATTCAGTGCTTCTTAAGTGGATCTCGAGATACCTGTTATATAGAAAGCAGTATGTTAAAATTTGCTGTTCTAAATCTAGGTAAATTGAGGTCTTGTCTGGTGTCCCCCAAAGTACCCACTTAGAACCTTTGCTCTTTAATATCTTTATTAACGAAATCTCTTTATTGCTGAATCGTGGTAATTGCTTGATGTATGCTGAAGACCTGAAAATATTTTTGCGCGTCAAAACAGTTTACGATTGTGGAAACCTTCAAAATGATTTGAACGCAATAGCTGAATGTTGTGAGCTTAATCGACTCACCTTGAATATAAATAAATGTCATTCCATTTCTATTTATCATGTATTTGTGCCTATACAATTACTGAGAACAGTTTTTCTCGAAAAACACAAATTAAGGTTTTTGGTGTGATTTTTCACATGAAACTTTCGTTCTACTTTCACATAGGTTACGTTGTTGCTAAAGCAAATTCTATGTTGGGATTTCTAAAGCGAACGTGTGTTGATTTTCGAACCCATATGAGCTTAAGTCCGCTTACATGTCTCTTGTACGACCTATAAAATTGGTAGATATATAAAGTAAAGTATTGTAAAAGTAAAAAGTTTCTTTATTAAGGTGAGTTGAAACTCTGTAAAGCCTCGTTAATTATTCTTCGGCAATTATACCACTGATCGATGCTGGCGGCATCGGACTTGATCGGATCGTCCTTAGATCCAAATTACTAGATTATGGCCTTGCGTAGATCGCTGGCCACTTCATCTAACATGTCGTTAAAATTGTTGTCATTGGTACCATTTCCAACTTTAGGCGCGAAAAAGAAGTAACAGTGGCTTTAAAAGTAAGCCGTGTTTTTCCCTTTGGCGTTTCGCAACTTTCTTTAAAGTTGATTTTCTTGTGACATTAAATATTAGTCCACCCGTACTGTGGCGATTGATAATTACACCCTGACCTTTTATTCTGCAAAACATGATTTAATTTGTACCGGCGGTTTTGTTGAACATCTGGTCCAGGAAAATTTGTTGAAAACTTGGACTGAATCCCATACAAGCCATTAAAATCAATTCTCTGACCAATCACCTACCTAATTTGATTGAATATAAGCATGTAAGGTTGAGCCTTTTTAACATTCTAGGCCGCCCTAGCGAAAGTGTCATAGAAGAGACGTACATAGATAGTGATTCCTGGATCAGCACCTGAAACGGCAGCTGATTTTGGTAGTATGGCGATTGAGGCCCTTAGAATCGATGCCTCAGGAGTGATCAAAAAACCCTCCAGTTTTTACCTGCATTAGGTTGTCCTCTATACCGTTTAATTGTTTAACGCCAAACCAGGATGTCTATAGCTTCTAGTTCGATATTCCACCTGGGATTCTCAATTTTATGTTTTTCGGCTTTGAAGTAGTAGTAGCTTGGATAACTGTGGTAATTCTAGAGCTAATTTGTTCAACATAACCGCGGACCTTTCGGAAAGAGTGATTTTATTAGGCTAAAACCATGCGACTTTTTTCACAAATCCGTATTATTGCTGATATCTAGATAATTTGCTAATCGTACGAGCTTGTACCAACGACAGATCTTTCAAATGTCTGTCTACCATGGTTGACGGAGAATCAGAGTGCATAGAAGGAGCCTGAGAACTGGCAAATGGGGGACAAAATATAATAACTCATATGCGAATCTTGTTATTGGAATGAGTATACTTTAAATCCTGTAACAAGGACCTATTGAAGGGCAATCCAGGTGCCAGCATCCGTGATAATTCGATTTCGTATATAAAAGTTGTTGTGGTTAAAACGTTCGTAGTTAATGTTGTGCTTCATACAAGTAGTACAACTTACATATAACTGTTAACTATAGATATGTACATTACCTTATGTAGGCATACAAGCGTTTTTTTTTTAAATAAGATGGTCATTGTGTCGTTATATGGTATGTACCTTCTATTTAAGCCTGCTTCAGTATTCATTGATTGTTGTTGTGTGCCGTAGAGTTGTAGAATGCCTATAGCAGGATCCAAGTCCCTGTATATTTTGAGCATGAAATGACAAAATAAGACCCCTGCTCCTCTTCTATCGGTTTCAGATCAAAAGGTAATGATTAACAGAGGCAGTTTAGGGGCACTAGTACTACAACGCGAGAGGTGAAATTAATGGACCGTCGTAAGGCTAGCTTACGCGAAAGCGTTTGCCAAATATGTTTTAATTAATAAATAACGAAACTTAGAAGTTTAAAGGCGATCAGATATCGCCCTAGTTCTAATCATAAACGATGCCACCTAGCCACATATCTATGGCTCCCTCAGTCGCTTCTCGGGAAAACAAAATTTTTGAGCGCCGGGGGAAGTATATAAGGGTGCAAAGCTGAAACTAAAATGAATTGACAGAACGGTGCCATCAGGAGTAGATCGGGAAATAAAAGCGTGTAAGGCAAGTCGATAGATCTTCCTCGAATCTGTGGGTGTTGATGCATGGCCATTCTTAATTAGTGGAGCGATTTGTTACGTTTATTCCAATAACGAATGAAATGCAAATAAACTAAATAAATTCTTCAAGATTATGGTGCCTTCATAAATAAATGCAGTAAATTTTAAAAAAAAATTTAATGTATTTATGTAAATGGAGCCGTACCTGTTTGTGAGTCCCATTATAAGGAAACTATCATATAAATATAAATAAAAATTGTACATGACAGTTTTGCATATATGTGGCTGAATTTTGTTGGTATAGTGCTCAATTTATATTACTTCTTCAAGGCGTGGGTGGTCGTAGGCTTGTTGGTATAAGCCTAAGAATTCAAAAAACCTCAAAGAAAAAATTCAAACGGCGTTAATTATTTGAATTATTTCTTCGACCGTGGTACCGTACTTTTTGTGGAAAGAGCAGACGCATTTCAAAAAAATGTCCGATTATGCTTCTAGTCAAAAATCCACGCCAAATAGTGATAACTTTGACAAATAACAAAGCCGTTAAGATAAAAATTCCTTAAAACCCTGTTTGAAAAATCAGCATACACTTGTAGTATATTCCGTAATCCATTCAACGAATTCCCTTTGCTGTGCGTAATCAGTAGGCTTCAGTTCTTGAGTCAATTGAACTTTGTATCCATGAGGATGCAAATTTTTCGTACGCATAAGCTGTAGAGAGATTCTCGAAATGTCCAATTCTTCACCACGCTGCCAAATTGATGTTTCTGGACTTTCGATAACACTTTCACAAACTGCTTCGATGTTTTGTGTTGATCGAATTGTTAAAAGATGGCAAAAGTGTCTAAGATCTCTAACTGATCCAGCTTCCCTAAATTTTTGAATTATCGTCTTCACACTTAATGAAATCGAAGTGGATAAGTTAAATCACCACTCTCACGAGCCCTTCATTATAAAATGAAAACGCTTTGTTCTTTCATATAGCGCTCCATTTTCAATAACTCCAAACTGTCAGATACATTTTTATTTTGTTGTCATTGGCAACACTTTATCGCACAAATTGAGCAATAACAGATCTGTGACGCCTTTAGCTGTCCTACGGTGCATGTGGTCTACTATGAAAGTATCTACTTGCATTCCCTAGAAAACTCCTAATCCATTATCATGCTTGGGTTTGTGAACTGAAAATGCGCACATAAATTTGGAATTCCAACAAAGTGGTAGTCATTAACTTGTATTGATTATGCCTCTGCCCTTTGCATACATTGGCCATCGCTACTACTAATTGAATTATTTATTGAGGTCTCCAATTGTGATCACTGCGACGTCCATATACAATAGTATACCATATTACGGTTGAAACTATGGATGAGATCCAATCTCTCCCAAGGTCCTACAGCTTGTGGTGATAGGAATCAATGTATAATAGATTTTAGTTAATGCTTAAGTCAATATACACATACGAGTATAACTCTAAATAAACCCTAGGTCTTTAGTCTTTTAAATGAGCTCATACAGGCGAGTTGACATAAGTTGAATCCAACTTTTTTATGCAGATGGGGTCAATATTCATTTGATTTCGAAGATTTGTTGCTTAACAGAATAAAGATTCACAGAAGCTCTTATTCGGTAGATTTTGTTTGAGAAGGCCGCAGTAGGCATATTTTGTATTGTACATATATAGCAACTAAGCTATTCTATATTTTAACGAGTCCTCATTTCCCAGAACATTCCATCACCAAGTCGATAAAAAAAACTACCGAGTTCTAAACCACAAAAATTCAATAGCGGCATTACAAAAAAAAAAAAAAAAAAAAAAAAGACAAGAGGAGCAGTCCCATTAATCTAAAGATTGGTACGAGTATCAATTTTATTATCAGAGAGCAGAAGTATGTAATTATGACTATCTAAGCATACGACAGGCCACTATTCAATACTTCTGACATCTACAACCTATTGCTTTATTTGGTAAGAGAACATTTAAATTTCATCTAAAAACAGTAAGAACCGTTCAATCCCAAAAACGCAGCTGTTTCAGCGACGTTTTCCTTGTATTTCACTCAATTTTTAATTAAACAGCACTTAAAGGACTTCCGTGTATACGTGACCAAAATCAGCAAGTTTTGTCCTAAAGTTCTACTTATTGTCCTCCATAGAATGGTTAGAAAGAAATTTTTAAAATGAAATCCTTTTATCGAATGCAAAAACGCATCTGATGATTTATGAGCTTGAGCATCCTTTCGAAATGGAGAAACTATCGCTATCGTTACAGCAGCCTTGCATTAAAACTCCATACGAACTCCATGAACAAAAGGAACAAATGCGTTCGCAGACATAGTGAACGTGCCCCAGCATCAAATTACTGACTTAGGTATGTGTGCGCGATACGGTGTTAGGAATAATTTTTTTTTTTTTTTTTACTTATTTAATGGATGAGGTTTGCAAATGGATTTTTGAAGAAAATCCAACTCTGGGGATGCGGATGAATGGGTTGGAAACGGTACTTCAGTGCTCGTATATCCTTTGCATGTTTGTCTATTATTTAAAGAAAAAAAAAAAATAAACTGCAAATGGAGGCATTTAAATGGACTGTAAAAAGTAAGGTACCTGCTGGCCATTAACTGATAAGAATGTCCTTTCTACCCTCATTGACGTAAAAGATTTTTGCCACTCTTATCGGAGACAGGTGTCATTACGTCATGTTTAGACTGGTATACCTGACTATGAAGGTTTTCTGTGTTGTTCCATGTTTAAATAGGGTCATTGTAGTTTTTATCGCGATGCTTCCTTTGTAATCATTACATTTCGAGCCGAGATTTGATAGACCCACATTAACCCGATGGTGGGGAGTTTTGTTTTTATGTCGCTGTTAATTCCGAAAATTAACAGAGCTAAGTCTTTGAAATAGGTTCGAGTTTCTTTAAGGGCATTTTTAAAAATTATCATTACAATGCCTATGTTGATATGGTAGATGTTAAGAAAATTTCATTGATTCTCGCATGTAAAAGGTAACTATTCTCGAACTACACTAGAAAGGTTTAGATATATCCGACTTAGAGTTCATGTATGGTGCTGGAGTTGTTAAAAATTTCAGTTATGCTTTGAATAAGGTCTACCCAGGACATGTAGACGTGTTCTTCTTAGGTCGTTACAGGGGCAGGATATGTGCTCTGCTGTTTCATAGCCTTCGTTGCACATCTGCCGTATATTATCGTGAGTAATGTTTTTTTATGTTTTCCATTAAATGCTCGGTACTATGTGTGACATATAGGCATTTGTAGAGCATGCTTTGTTCTTTTAAAGGCAGTTGAAAAGTTATTGGCCTACTTGTTACCTTCTGCTTTCCTCTGGTAATGGATCCCATTAGCTTTTGGCCAGTTTTTGATGTACATTCCGTAGAATGGCCTTGTCACCATAAATATTGAAGCAGATCCTTTCCTAGTCATTCCTTTTTTATATATTTTGATACTATTGAGTATTGTTAACAGTTGCGTTATATGCGTTGATAACAAGCTGTACTTATATAGGGTGATTCATTGTGAGGTTTGATTTTTCAAATTTGAAAGTGAATTTAAAATTTTTATTATCATGACATTTACTTCTTAAAAATGATATCATGTAAATGTTGGCCACAACTACGTCTAAGATGGTCCATTCGGAAGGTCCAATTTTGGGCGACTCGTTCGAGCATAGCGACTGGTATCTCACGGATAACACGAGTATATAATAGCTTCCAAAGCGTCAATCGTAGCTGGCTTATTCCTGAAAACCTGAGACTTTACATATCCTCAGAGAAAATAGTCCACGATATCGCACGCTCTAGGCGGCCAATTTAGCGTAGCAAAACGTGAAATTAAGTGCTCACCAAAATGATTTCTCAACAAGTCCATAGTTTCAGGCGCTGTATGGCTCGTAGCGCCGTCTTGTTAGAACCAGAGCTCACCGAGACCATGTGCTTGAATTTCAGGAAGCACATGGCCCGTTAACATAGCGCGATAACAGTTACCATTGACGGTAACATTCTGATTTGCTTCATTTTTGAAGAAATATGGACCAATGATTCCACCAACCCCTAACACCCCCCCCCCCCCCCCCAAAACCGTTCTCTAACAACGCTGGATGTGGTCTAACCAGTCGAGTATCAACCACTAATGTAAACTGGAATTCAAATTTGCGAATGGTATTAGCAATAGTGGTTTCAGTAGGTCGATTATGTGCACCGTAAGTTCCTCGAATCGCACGAAAAACATTTCTCACAAAACGCTGATTTTCGTAATACAGCTGAACAATTTGGAGACGCTGTTGTGGTGTGAGTCTTTCCATGGAGTCATGCGTGATCTGTCAAGAAAATCGTGAAAATCAAACCTCACGATGAATCACCACTTACAAATGTACTTGTTTTTAATAGAATTAAACAGAATGCTTATCACTTTACAGATTGCTATTGAATGCATTCTAGCTTTTAATACGGATATGCTATTTAAATTGCTACTTAGAGGCCAGTTTCAGAAGGCCCTCCATATATGGTATCTCGGCAAAACTCTATGCTTAGTTTCAGATCCAACGGTGTACCACTTAAGTTAATCTTTACAAAAGATAGGTTTGTATTGTAAACGTGGCTCGTTGTTCCAAATTGGTTTGGAATCGTTCCCATTCGAAGCGATAAGCATGTTGGCGATAGCCAATTTTCTGAATATTAGGTGATGAGGATAGAAGCTCATTAGAACTACTAATGTTGCTGTACCCATTGTGAATTTGACTAGATATGATTAAGCGGGAAGATACGGCTATGTATGACTATCATTGCCAGGCGGTGAGGCCTGTTGTAATTTGCTTAAGCTGAGCTCACATATGATGTCAGAAATTTTAATAAACATGTTCTGCTTAAGCGGTTACAGTGGCAAAGGATATGCTTTGCTTTTTCTTCGTCCTCGTTTCACATGCTACAGTTGCTGTCTTGTGGTATTCTCATAGTCATAAGATGTTTTTTTTTTTTTTTTTTGACTCTGCAGTGATTTGCTGTACGAGTTACGTTGTTCTTTTTTGAGAAGAAGTTAGTAGAAAGTTGTTGTCTTATCTGTTACCTTCAGCTTCTTTTCAATAATGCATGTTATTGGTAGCCCAAAAATGGTCGTAGCAACATAAATGTTAAAGCCGAACCTTTTCTCCTCAGTTCGACTGCTCTTTCATTACCATCATAACCACTGTAGTCTGAACCAGATTAAATGAAGTCTATTGATACTGGTTTGTGTTTCGAGAAATATAATGCAGTCTAAGTTAATTTCTGCTCTTAAAAGCAAGAAGGGCCGCATAGCTGTCAAAGAAAATATGAATGTAACTGTTGGTGTCAGATCTGTTTGATTTCTCCCTAACGCATAGCTCTTTTCCTTGTATCTCAGCTTGAAATACAGAGATGCTACTGTCAATACTTGGGTACAGTGAGGTACTGAAAGTTTTCCCAACTCCTTCGTCTTTTTTGAATCCGTCGGTGTACCACACCAGTGTAGGGGCTTATTCTGTTCTCAGTTCTGTCTATCAGAGAATTTAGTACTGAATTTATGGTTAAACTTGTTCTTTTTCAGACAGTTGTCTGTAATAGTAATTCCTAACAGTTCGTTTCTTCTGAGAAGGTTAAGGCACTGGAGGAACTATTTTGGAGTTATTCTCATCCGCTGAGATAAGCATGTAGGCACTAGCCAAAGCTTTTTTTTTCTTTTAAAGATCTTAGCACTCAAGTAATAATATCCAACTCCATGAGCCGCATGGATTTAATGGCCGCATGTTGATTTAATGGTGAGACTAAATTATTACCTTGTTGTTGTATTTTAGGCAACCATGTAAAAAAAAAAGAATGTCTTTTGGGCACGGCTGGTGTTGAACCCCGAACCATCCGATGGGGAAGCCAATACACTACCACATCAGGTGCGTGGTTTAACAAAACCTCTAATACTGCGGTGGTTGCTGTTCTCATTCTGTAGCACACAAACTGGCAAGTCTTTGAAATTTGTTTAGTCCAACCCGTGTAGATGCATAATATAGGTCACTGTGTAGCTGTGTACATCAACAGTATCATTTTTAGGTTAAGGTCCCAGTTACTACTCAGTAGAGTAGTATGCTCGTCCATAGTGATATCCTGGCTTGTTCCATATGAGTCTTTGATCCACCGTAACTCGTACAAATTTCAATTCACTTGAAAACTTTATGGTTTCATCGATTTTTCTTCTCTTGGTGAAGACATATATAAGACAAGATTGAGTGCCCTCTAGAGGAATTCCGAAATAGCATCTCCGAATTTGCTTTTGATAAGGATCGTAGCGTATCCTTGGTCATGGAAACCATCGTTGCTGAGTGTGTTTAGCAGTTCATTTACTGCGAAGGGCTTTAGCAGGGAACACCACCCTCAGACAACC
Source organism: Volucella inanis (assembly GCA_907269105.1). Taxonomy (NCBI): domain Eukaryota; kingdom Metazoa; phylum Arthropoda; class Insecta; order Diptera; family Syrphidae; genus Volucella; species Volucella inanis. The sequence goes on from OU026156.1 coordinate 107,906,201, forward strand.
TCTTAGAGCAGTAACGCTGATTATTTCTACCATTCAGCATGCGTTTTATTCAGTTGTACATTTTTTTTTTTAATATCGCGCAAGCACCAAGGGGATATGAATACCCTTTTACTGGCTTTTCTCTAGGGCGCGGGCGGGTGGTGTAGTAATTTGAAACTCAGGTGTATTGGGTTTTGATATTTTTCACAGAGGTGGTTGTCAAACTGGAGCCAGTGTATGCTCAACCAGTGGGTCTTAGTACGTGCTAGTTGTAAGTTTGTTACATTTAACCCAGCCAGCAACCACTCCAACATCAGTGTTATGCCTTCATGTAAGAGTTGACGCCGACGGGATTTTCATATAATTACATACAAATTCAATGAAAGGACTTTTTAAGAGAATTGTCTCGCACGGGATTCGAACCCATGACCCTCTGCTTGAGGAGTCTATGCATATACCACTACACCACGGCCACACCATAAATGCATTATGCATCATAATATTGTCTATTCCTGTGTTTTGGATGCATCTGTATATTAAAGCCAGTTCGGTGTTGCCCACAGCATTTTCTTTGTCTCTGAGGGATTTCTAAATCTTTGTAGTTAGTTCCTGAATAGCACGCGTTGTCAATTTTTCTGGTTAATGGAAGTGGTCCTATATAGTTGACCATACTAACGAAAAACGAAACTTATTGTTCTGAATGATTTAGATAAAACAGTTGGTCTACTACCTGCTTTAAGTAATATATAAACTCGGTGCATTCTTCATCGCGTTTCGCCCTTTTAAAAAGCTTCCACCATGGAATAGAACGCTGTAGATACTTTACATAAAGTGAGAGATTGAATGGAGTGTAAGATACATAAGATGAAATTAGTAGTTATACGTCAATAAAATTAATTGTTTGCTTGTAAGAATATGCAATTGTTGTTTTTACTTAAATTATAATAAAAAAAACAACAACAAGGGATCGCTCTAATGGGAAAGCCTATTGATAGGCAGATTTAGTCGCAGCGTTGAGACTTTCGCAGCCAAGTTCAACAACCATTTAGTATAACCTCTTTTAGCCCGTCTATCAAAATTTTACATCAGTCCGACGCTTAGTTTTGTTTCGGCACCGATTTCAAAACATCGTATTAGTGTGTTTTGCAACCATGGAAAAATATCAGCTTCGCTTCATGATCCGAATCTTGTTTTTGAGTTTAAAAATCTGCGAGAAAATCAAGATGGGGTGTACGGGACCCATTCGCCTTCCTGTACCACCCTTAACCATTAGGTCTCAGAGTTTATCAGGTGGCCCAAAAACGGTTACCATAGAGGAAACCGTGAACAAAATCTATGATCCCGTATTGGCGGACCGCCAAGTGAAAATTCCCGAGTTGGCTGCGATGGTAGGCATCTTAGCTCAATACGTTAGCCATATCCTCCACGAGATTTTGTGTATGAGAAAGCTATCCGCGCGATGGGTGCCGCGTTTACTCACTCCGGAGAACAAGCGCAATCGTGAGACGGAGCAGTTTCTGCATCGTTTCGTGACCGTTAATGAGACTTGGATTCATTGGTACACACTAGAGACCAAAAAATAATCGAAACCGTAGGTTTTGCCGGTGAAATTGCTACCAAGAAGGCTAACACCGTGACATCATTCGGAAAAGTGATGGCCAACGTTTTTTGGGATGCGCGAGGTGTGATACACGTTGACCATTTGGAGAAAGAAAAAACAATCACAGAAGCATACTACGTCGATTTATTAGGCCGATTTAACGCCGATTTGAAGAAAAAACGACCACATTTGGTGAAGAAAAAAGTACTCATCCACCACGATAACGCACCGGCTCACACCTCCGCAGTCGCTACAGCCAAATTGGTCGAATTGCATTACGAATTACTCCCCCATCCACCGTATTCTCTGGATTTGACTCCCTGCGACTTTTTATTGTTCCCAAATCTTAAAATATCACTCGCCGTAAAGAATTACGGGTCGAAGTCCCGGAGGAGTATTATACAGGCCAACAAAAGTCGTACCATACGGAGGGGTTAAAAAAGTTGCAACACCGCTGTGAAAAGTGTATCGAGTTGAAAGGGGATTATATTGAAAAATATATAATTGTCGAAATATAAAAACTTTCCCTCGTAAGTGCCCACCTGTGGATTATAAATGTTGTGCATAAGGTAAGGTCAAGGACTCCTTCTCTGTTTATAAAGCTATTTTCTAGAAGAGACTCAACACTTTTGTTCATATTTGATCTGTCCCAGTTTGTGTGATGAGTATTCGTATCGCATCTAATTATCAGCTAGATTATCCTTCTGAAATCATAGTCTATGAGCCCCTGCAACGGCAGGAAGTCCAGGTCGAAGGAGTCACCCGCCAGGTAGATTGATTACATTACTGGGTCTATCTTACTGCCTTCAGAGGTTAACTCGACTGATGCCCGCTGCCATGTCTTTATTTGTGTGTTCTGAAGTTGAAAAAGCTGTTATATTCTGATTTAACATAATACAAACTCTAGGTTCTCCTTCATTTACGGAATCGTAGTGAGAGAGTAACTCACCGAGAGGCTCTTTATCCCTTCCTTGTAAGTGTGCGGTTCCTGGATAAAGGCTGCATCGAGGTGATCCTTATTAAATTTATCGCTTCATACCGTAGAGGCGGATTTTGCATGCTGTATATTAATTTATATGGGGATATGTTGGCAGCATTTTTAACTTCTCCAGTCGACTAGTTTACTTCTGACATCTAAGGCTTTGAGGATAAGTCTTCTGAAATCTTTGACCTTTGAGGCTCTTTAGATGTCTCCTCTGAGCTGCTAGCTCTAGATGTGATTGTCGCGTCGAGCAGACGCGAGCAGGTTTGCTCTTAGTTTTGCCTTAAGGTTCCTTGCTCTAGACTGGGCTCGATAATACTTTTATTTTAATTAGGATCCGCGAGGAATTGAGGAAAAGTTTTCATTCTTGGTTTAGGATGTAATCCTCTGCAAACGTGATGGTTTCACCCTAGTTCTTCTCTGAGAACTCATTAGCTTTTTGTGCATACGCTGGGGTTATGCTTAGCGATCCAGACCAGAAAAAAGTCTTTGGTAGTCTGTTTATGTAATGAGTCCCTGAGTTATACGGAGATTAACGTTTTTCCATGGTTTAATTCTGCCTACCGCAGACATGAGCCAGTTTTTGTTTATTGGTGACGGGCAACCATCTATCTCTGGGTGAAATGTCTACAAATGTTAGGATGGGACATTTTTTTTTGTCAGATTGTCCATTTCTTCCAGTTGGCTCTTCCTCACTACCATGATCCCTTGGCCCGTAAGGATCTATTCTGGGTGCATGGAGCGACCTTACATTGTGCCATAGCATCCCAGTAGGATAGCCCTGGTTATCTCCTGTGCAGTCTCCGTCTCGTCTTTTATTTTTCTTCCACTTGAGCTTTTTCCCGCTACTGAGTACTATTTTTGAGCAGACTCTTGGTGTGACTCTTGGTGTGACTCTTGGTGTTTGGCGTCGTTCTGGATCTTTCCACCTTTTCACCTTCACGGGTTCAACTCCGTCCATAATGAAGGCAATGATTCGACGCTTTTGGACCCCAGTGAAGTGTTCGCACTTTTGCTGAGGCTTGCTTACGTCGGTTTTTGTTACCATCTCAATGTTTCGTAAATTTTCTGAGTATCTCTCCTGTTCGAGATTTCAGATGTTGGCCGTATAGCATTATTTTGAGATGAGATGAGAATCGTCTCTTCTGTATCCGTCTCAGAAGTTGCTGAATGGAGTAGAAGTTCCTCTTTTTGTGGCGTCAACATTTTTGTTATTGGTTTTGTTTTAGTTTTGTTGTCTTTGTGAATATTTTTATTCGTTTTATTCGTGTGTTTTACCTCGAGTAAGGTGAGAATGAAATTTAAAAATATATTTTCTTAGTTTTGTCAAGCAAATAAATTAAATAAGCAAAATAAGCTCTGTTATACAGTGTTGGGTTTTTTTTAGAGCATCCGCAAAGGGAAAATAATTGTTTGTATAATAAAATTTGTTAATTTGAGTTTGAGGTTATGAAAATTAAAACCGAATTTAAAATAAAAACAAGATGATAGAACTGCCTTTTTTTTAGAGAGAACTCATTTCCACCAAGAGTCACAGGACTAAACTAAATAACTTACATATTCCACACTGGAACTGTTTTCAATATCCAGGGACGATAATAACTTCAGCAGTCAATTGATGGAATATTTCGAGGTTGGACAGTTTTTTTTACCTCTAACACGATGGATAACGGTAGCAGGATTACATAAAAGGCATTCTCACATTCACAGGCGCGTGCAAATATCATTCCAAGTTTCATGACAATTTATAGAAACGAGTGTGTACTTACTCTATTATTTGTATCTATTTGCTCAGATGTTTATTTAACGCAACTCGTTAGCAAACGTTAGAAAATATCTCTGTTTGACACAATGGCTTATTGATCAATAATCCATTATGCCTTCAAGTCCAGAAAATATTAGTTGATATTTAAATAATCGTTCCGTGATCATATTTAATTGCAAAATTGATTGGGTTAGGCAAAGACTTTAGCCCTCCTGACATACACCCCCAACTCGTAATCGTACTCGTATCTCATATTTACACAAATAACAAATAAATGCATCTCAAGTCAATGGAGCCCAATTCCCATTATGAGTAGACAAACATTTATATGCCAAAGCAAATTCTCCAAGCAGCATATATAATATTCATATTCCGTCCAATAAGTAAACACAATCAAGGGAAATCCCCAAAGCTCTGGGGGATCCAATCAAACCACGAGGTTATATTGAATAGTCCCAGACGAACCCAATAATTGTTTTGGATACCAGACTGACGGTGGTCAGGCGCCAGGCTGTCTATCGTTAGGAAACAATAATAGGACAGGAAAACTAGTCTCATGCATCCCATAATTTTCCTTGTAGTCATAAGTGGAATTCTCATATATAGACAGTGTAGCACTGAAGAAAATACGAGCACGAGTGCTTCACTCTATGGAGTACGAGTATAAACCAAGAAGGAACAATAGATTTTTGGTTCCAAAGATATTGGATATGATTATTGGGAAACAATAGGAGTAATTTAGGCTAATTGGACGTAGCCTAGGAGACTGTGAAACTATGCCCAGGAGATGGTTAATTGCTTCGTCTCAAAATGAAATTGCCCACGTTTGTGGTTTTTTTTTTTTATTGAAATAATTGATGATAGTAAGAATAAATAAAAATTAATTTTGAGTACCAGAAAAGGAGGAATTTATTTAGAAAGAATAATGATCCTAGCTAATTTGTGAAATTTGTAGAAAATTAAAAAAATACTGCAGAAGATGAAAACTTCGTCCAGAAGGATGTTTTTTCAACTTAAAAATAGTTGACTTGGTAGATTAATAATCTCCGAATTTAAACAAACCTACCATTTTATTCAATCTGTCTCCCTCAAAGATATTATCTTGTCAATTTTTTAACTTTGGTACAAGCATAATCTTAATATTCCATTCGGGCTACGTTATGTATTTAACAGTTTTTCTCTTTTTCCAGGAGGTATGCAAAATCAAAAAATGATCATTATACCAGGTGTACCAGTATGAAGTATTGGCCATTGCTAGCTACAAATTTTTTCCATCTTTCAGGCAATTTATGGATTCCACGCCAATAAAACTGTTCGCCTTTTATTGGCGACTTCCAACGACTTCCTCGTAGGATTCAAAGTGCTGCACAGCTAATGCGTGTCCCATCGATGAAAACAAATGGTAGTGGGAAGAAGCCAAGTCTGGTGAATACAGTTTTGCCTTGTGTACAGGTGCATTGTCATGGAGCAAAATTACCTTTCCATGTCTTCTGGCCCATTCTGGTCGTTTTTCGATCAATGCATGGTTCAAATTTATCATTTGTTGTCGGTAGCGATCTGTATTAACGGTTTCACCAGGTTTTAGGAGCTCGCACCAAACCCTTCTAGTCCCACCAGACACAGACCGTGGTCTTCTTGTCGAATCGATTTGGTTTTGTAGTCTTAGTTGATGGTTGTCCCGGATTAACTCATGATTTTTTGAAGATGAATCCATTTTTCAATTTTTCATTTTTCATTGATGTATACTTAATATGTTTGACAAATGTCATAGCAACCAAACAAAAAAAAAAAAAAAAAAAAATTAAGGCCCGTTCACAATAAATGTTTCCCATCGAGACATTTGTATTCTAAGAATTCTTCCACTGTAACCTATTCCCATGGAAAAAAGCATGAAGGCGTGTGTCCTGACTTGTTCTGCATATGCTGAGTAATTAAAACAAATTAAAATGTTTGCATGGCCTAGTCTCTCCACTTAACAATGGCTATGATCTCTGCTTGCAAACCCCTACGGTCATAGCTTACTACACACATTTTAAATAAAATGCAATGTTTCACAGTGAACTCTAGCTCGCTTGTCAAGCATCTGACTCTGTCGGGAGTTCTTAGTGAATTCTCTATCAAAACTCTTAATCCATATTTTATCTCCATTCAATCAGTGTGGAGTGAGAGAATCTTAGCATGGTTTTCATTAGCGCTGTTTTCTTCAACATCCATGCACAGACAGTGTACGACAACTGGTTTAAGTGATACCTACTTACTTAGGTGTCGTTTCAATACAGAATAAACGTGGGCCTGAACTAACAAGCCTTGCCAGTTAGCCTGATCATTAGCTGACTGTCTCCAATTACTCGAAGTCGGATGAGGTCTCTCTATACTCCTATATACATGTTAGATACGAAGACTACGCAGCCCGGAACAGTTTTGTCCATTCGTCCTACATGTTATAGCCATATATGTAGCTAATGAGCGCTCTAAAATTAAAATTGCAACGGAAAAATGCGCATCCACATGGGCATTTAGAGATACAATTAAAAGTTTTGCTACTTTAAGTCATTCCTTCGGGATAATGCGTCCTTATTAAACATATTTCTATTTCGGGTGAAAACTTTCTCGATGCATGGGATCAATTGGAAACGAGATGGGACAGAGTAGGTCACGTAGATGTCGCCTTTATACAGGAACCATACATCTTCAAAAACCAGGTAAAGGAACTCTCAAGTGAGTTATTATATAGTCCCACTAACCCCGAAAAACCCAGAGCATGTATTTTAACCAATAACAAAACAAAACTCTTTCCAATTCCTGCATACCAATGCAGGTAAGACGTACTATCATTTTACGTCGTTTCAGTATATGTCATTCATTTGAAGCATAAACAACAATAATTTTTTTTTTCACTCAAATATGTCGAACTTTGTGCCTGAAAAAGTGTTTTTGTGGGGAGTTCTTCTTCATTACTTTAATATGAAGAAAACTGCTGCCGAAAGTCATCGTGTTTTGGAGGAAGTTTATGGTGAACATGCGCTAGCTGAGCGAACGTGCCAAAAGTGGTTTGCACAATTTAAATGTGGTGATTTTGGCTTGGAAGACGATGAACGTCCTGGGCAGCCAAAAAAGTTTGAAGATGAAGAACTGGAAGCATTACTCTATGAAGATTGTTGCCAAACACAAGAAAAGCTCGCAGAATTTTTGGGTGTCACTCAAGCAGCCATTTCAAAACGTTTAAAAGCAGCTGGATATATTCAAAAGCAAGGAAATTGGGTTCCACATGAACTCAAGCCGAGAGACGTCGAAAGGCGGTTTTGCATGTCCGAAATGCTGCTGGAACGCCACAAAAGGAAGTCATTTTTGCATCGGATTGTTACTGGTGATGAAAAATCGATCCATTACGACAACATCAAGCGCAAAAAATCATATGTGAACCCTGGCCAACCAGCCAAATCAACGGCAAAGCCGAATATCCATGGAGCGAAGGTAATGCTCTGTATTTGGTGGGATCAGATGGGTATGCTGTATTTTGAGCTACTAAAACCGGGTGAAACCATCAATGGACAACGCTACCGAACACAATTAATCCATTTGAAGAGAGTAGTAGCCGAAAAACGCCCGGAATATGCGACCAGACCGAGGCAATAATTTTCCATCATGACAATCCTCGGCCCCACGTTGCTCTTCCGGTTAAGAACTATTTGGAAAACAGTGGATGGGAAGTCTTACTCCACCCGTCTTATAGCCCAGACCTTGCCCCTTCTGACTACCATTTGTTCCGGTTGATGCAGAACGCCCTCAATGAAATACGGTTCTGATATCAAAAATTGGTTTGATTCATTCTAGGCTGCCAAGCCGACGCAGTTCTTTAGGGATGGGATCCACAAATTGCCAGAAAGATGGGAAAAAGTCATAGCTTTAGATGGGCAATACTTTGAATATTACTATTGTGCATGTTATTTTTAAATAAACGTTCAAATTTTGAAAAAAAAAAACCGCACGAATTAAAATATATACCCAATAATTAACTTATTCAAAGCTAGCTACGCATGGGGATATATCGTATACCAAAAAAGTGGAGGGAGGTTGCTGTAAAATATATTCCTAAGGTAAAACGCAGACCGTCTGAACTACTAAAGTCGTATAGACCAATCAGCCTCACCTCTTTTTAACTATGGAAAAAAAAAAATCCTTGATAGACATATCAGAGACGGGACACTTCAAATGAATCTCCTTCACAAATATCAATATGCCTATCAACTTGGGAAATCAACCACATATGCCCAACAATATTTTATCAGAAGAATTGCAAATTTTCTCAGAGATAAAGGGAAGAGGTCGATTGCTTCCTCGAAACAGAAGAAGCGTTTGACAACACAGAGTTCTCAAAGATATACAGAGGCATTCAAAAAATGGGAGCTGACGGCACTACATGTAAATGCATAAAATGCATGCTAGAGGACAAAACTATAAAAAAAAAAAAAACTCATTAGACAGCAATGAACTACAGTGATAAACAGTGATAGCTACGAAAGGATGCCCTCAGGGAGGAGTACTATCACCTTTATTATGGTCAATTGTAGTAAATGATTATTCTCAGCAATGATGGCTTCTATTTCAAAGGATATGCAGACGATATTGCTATCAGAAGCAAATTCGAAGACACAATCTTGGATCGCCTTCAGAGGGCTTTGAACTTAGTAGCTGAATGATGCACCAAAGTAAACCTCGAAGCCAACCCTAAGAAAAGCAACATTGTTAAATTCACCAAGAGACGAAGGCGAGAAAGACTCAGAAATGCCATTCTCTTCGGTGAAACAGTAGTGTTCTCAACGGCAGTAAAATATCTAGAAATCAAACTGGTTGAAAAATTTACATGGAACCCTCATATTTCGAAGCCTATTGACAAGGTAAGGACCTCACTATGGACCATCAAATGTCTAGCTGGAAAAAATTGGGTACTTAATCAAAATGACACTATGGATGTACACGGCAATAACGAGACCTATCATCATGTATGCAGCCGCCACCTGGTGGCAGAAAGCATCGCAGAGGTCTACACAGGTTAAACTCAAAAAACTGCAAAGACTAGCACCAACAGCTGCACTTGAAGTTATCCTAAACAGCCCACAACTTTATCTGGAAATTATGAAAGAAGCAATTTAGTAAATGCCTTCTGCTCATGACAGGAGATAAATCTGATTCCAAATAAGTTGGTACTGCAATTCTTCATGAATTCAAAAAAGATAAACTACTTCGAATACATTTAATACACAAAACTATTCTGGGATTGCCTTCAATTCCTACAACTACAAATAAAATTCATCTGATTTGGGTGTCAGGACACAGTGGACATGAAGGCAAAGAAAAAGCAGACGAACTAGCCAAGAAAGGATCCGCATTGCAATTTATGATACGAAGACCAGTCTGTGGGCTATCAATTAGTACAATGAAAGGTAGAATTAAAACCTAGCTGGAGAAAAAAAGCTTTATTTCTGGAGAGAAATCGAAGGAAACAGTCAAGCCAAAACCTTTATGCCAAGCTATTGCCACAAAAGAACAAAACAAATACCACAATTACAGATTCGAGTGATCACAGGTTTTCTCACAGGACACTGTCGTGTTAAAAAAAACACTTGATGACCATAGACATAGCAGAAGATAATGCATGCAGACTCTTCAACGAGGACGTGGAAACTGCAGAGCATATATTATGTAACTGCAATGGTCTAACCAAAGCGCGTCATTGTTAAATAGGTAAATTCTACCTTGAAGCGACGGACATAGTTTCCAGCTCACCCAAAGATGTAGCCTTACAAACTGCGGCATCTTGGATGAACTCTAAATGGAGGATATCACAATAGGCCCACCTGTGGCTGCAGTGATCTGGGATTTTCTATACCACCTCCCATAATAATATAAACTAATCTTTTCTAAATTTAATAGTGCAATCTTTTATAAAGAACTGTGTAGTTTAAGAGCATTAAAACAGACAGATCGTGATCAGTTTGTAGTAGTTTGAAACTCAGGTGTATTAGGTTTCGATATTTTTCACAGAGGTGGTTGTCAAACTGGACGGGACGAGCTAGTACATCCTCAATCAGTGGGTCTTAAGTACGTGCTAGTTGTTAGTTCGTTACATTTAATCCAGCCAGCAACCACTCCAACATCAGTGTTATGCCTTAATGTCAGAGTTGACGCCGACGTGACTTTCATATAACTACATACAAATTCTATGAAAAGACTTTTTCACAGAATTGCCTCGCACGGGATTCGAACCCGAGACCCTCTGCTTGAGGAGTCTATGCAAATACCACTACACCACGGCCACCCCTGACGGTCGGACATACATCAAACTTGGCGAGAAAACGGCGGCTCTCAGTCATCCTGAGAGCAAATTAACTTTTAGAATTTCTACAATGTGTGTTACTCTAGAATCTTGCCAATAGATTTACTTCGTCCGGTGCAAAATAACCCACTCCAATTCGATCGCCTGTTGCTGAAACTTCAGAGACAAAATCTAAGTGCCCCAAGTGCAAACTGCAATATATGTAACTCTCCTTGCAGTTTTATGAAAATAAAAGCATTTATCTTGGGTTGAACATTCGTCGAACAAATGTGGATCCACTTACAGTCGTCGCCGTTAATTTCACCTTCGAATTCGAATACGAAACTTTCACCCTCGATAACTAGCTAGCCCCATTCTAATGTTATTCCTCGCCATCACTCATTAATGACCACTCGATTAAACTCAATCCGCTCAGGAAAACCATTTTACCAAGGATATTAGGAGAAATCTTATTACTTGTCGGTTTTGCTAGACTCCGGGTCTCAATCGTCTTTCGTTGCTGAATCTTTCATCTCCAGTTCGTCATCCATGAAAGCTGGTTACAACTTAATTCGTAAGTTAACTACGAATTTACCAACTTACTCATTTGATACTTCATGGTTACATACATATAAAGAAGTTAGATTTGGCTGACCCTCATTTCCTGTTCCCATGTGCTAATATACTTTGGTGCGTATTAAAGGGAGATCAAATTAAAATAGATTACTTTTTGATAAGACAATGCCGGAAAACACCCTATCTTCATTCCATTCAATAGCTGACGTAGATATCTAACTTCAACGTTTTTGGAAGTTAGAAAATCTCGCACCTCCTAAGGACGAATTATTCATTAACGACCAGGCTGAACAGCACTTTCAACAAGCTGCGCATCGAAGGGAGTAATTCCTTCCAATCTCACAACTCACAGTCTGTTGTGGAACGGTCCATCAGGTAGTCTACAAGTGAAAAACATCGGCCAAAATCAAAACTTCCTTCGCAAAGTTCTAACTTGCATGATGTTGACGAAAAACAACCCCTCGAAGACTAGTCGAACATTTCTTTCTGTGGTATCGTTTGCAAATCGATTTTCGATCAATCAAATCGCTAGTCTAATTGTTTCAACTTGAGAGATATTAAAGAGAAAATCCTTTTTCTCAAAACCATCCATTTAAAATTATTCAATGCAGTTATTCGGCACCTAATAAACAATCACCAGTTGCCTAGCAAATCGAAACTTTTCAAATAATTTCTTTTTCTATAATTAGCACGCTCAAAGGATTTGAGTACCCTTAAAATGTTTGAACACAGTGCGGACGAAGAAAATTAGAGAGAAAGAAAAGAGAGATACCGATGTACATTGGTCTTAAATGTTTGCAAGTTATAATGATTAAGAAAAAGAGAGCTCAGAAGGGCATTCCATAAGCGATATAACGATATTTCAGAGTACGTGCGAAGATGGACTTGAGAGTGTACTGATGAGCATTCATAGCTAGATGGGTGTTATGTTTAAAAGTTTGATGGCCCGGAAACTATTCGGTGGCACACTGGTGTTGAAAATAGCGACACAACAAGGTGAGACAGGATATATAAGTATCACCTATGAGTTTTATCACACGGTTTTGAATCCTATCTAGCGATGTTTTAGGGGCACATGACCAGTTTGGGGCATTGTACTCCAATTTTTGCCTGGTTCGCGATGTGGAAAAATCAGACAAGCCCCTGTCTCATATAGCAGTACATACCATATCATCTTTCCTAAAAATAATAGAATTTCTTCTCTTATTATAGTAGGCATATACAACAACTAGTTACGTACTGGAGTATCTGAGATATTTGCGACAGTTCGACAGGATATTGGATTTTGGGTGGTCGAAATCTCATCTGAAAGATAGTTCACAACTGTAAGATCTGTCAAGTCAAAAACTCATGGGTAATAACCCAGCTCGCAGAATTGAAACGCTCTTTCATCCACATTGAGTGTGATTATGTTGAACTAATCACCATAATCGAGGTCGTAATTCTAAATTTTCAAAATCATACATTGTACTGTTCGTTTGCTTATCAACACAGGCTGTTCACTTGAAGCTGGAGAGTGATCTCACTACTGAAGCTTACCCCGCTGCCTTGAACCGGTTTGTATCTAGATATGGTTTGTGTTCCAATATCTATAGTGATAACGGAACCAAGGTACTCGTCGTTGGCTAAATGATATATTTCTTAGACACCCATAATGAAACCATCATTAGCATTGCACCCACCATCTGCACCAAAATTCGGCGGTTTATGGGAGGCTGGTGTAAAATCGGTTAAACTACACTTACGCTGGATCATTCATTACATACACAGTACGTATGAGAATTTTGAATTCTCATACTTTGTGCTATACGTCTGATGATAATCCTCTAAAACTAGCTCATTTTCTTAGAGACGAACAGCCGTATACAGCTGTTCCAGAACCTTATCTGTTGAGCACAAGTTTAAATTCTACAACACTGGAATCACCTGATAATGCAAGGATTACAACACTTCAGTCGAAGTGGCAGAGAACCAACAAATGCTTAAAACCTGGCGGTACAGTTGTAATAAAAGAACCGAATCTTGCTCTAGTAAACTGGGATCTTGGCAAAATTGAAGCAGTAGCACTATGGACATGTCCTGTGGCTACAATTCGGACGAGTCGGGGCTGGTTTACACGCCCACACGTTTACAAGAGATGTTTAGGAATGGACATATTTATATTGATTTTTGTTATTATTATTGTTGTTTGACTTTTTAGTAATTATTTGACATCAATTGTTACACATGTAATGCTTACATTCAGTAAGAAGGAAAGTATTGAAAACAATACTTAACATGAGGATTAAGATTGATCCCCCAGTGCAAAAAATGTCAAGCATTTAATCATACTCAAGCTTTTCTGGAAACCGTCTTAGTCAAGATTGCAAATTATCTAAAAATACCCCTCCTAAATGTGTAAACTGCAACGGACAGCATCCTGCATCCTGCATCCTGGCTGTGAGGTAGTACAAGAACTTCAAAATATGGAAAATTTAGAATGAAAAAAGTTACATACCCAAAATCAGGCTGTGAAAACACCAAACTATGTAGAAATTTCCAAAAATGATTCTTCTATGAAAACTTATAGTTCTGTAGCAAAGGAATGCGCACCTACATCTACATAAAAAGTAAATAAAAAATAAATAAATAAAACCCTAGCGAAGACGGTAACGTAAATAGCATAACGTAAGCACTGAGTTTTTGAACAAGAGATTAGATAAACAAAATGAAACAAACGTAAAAATCTCCAATAACTTAAAGAAAATAGAAACTACAGTAATAAATGGATATAAACAATAAAAAAGGTAAAACACCAAGACTGGTTATTTTGGAATGCGAATGGAATAACAAATCACACACTTGAAATCGAACTTTTTCTTCAATCAATAATATTTTTACATTAAAATCCAAGGTTATTCTTGCTACCATGCCACCCACCCAGCTGATGAAACGAGGGGAGGCTCATCAATTTTCATCAAAGAAAGCACAGAACACCACAAAAATAGAAAAATGATATATGCAAGTGGTAACAATATCTACTGAATTACAACAAATGAAGAAGTATCATATATCAGCAATCTATTGTTCATCAGGTTATAAACTCAAAAAGATGGAATATGATATCTGGAGTTTTTTCAAACGTTTCGTAAGAACTTTATAAGTGGAGGTGATTACAATGTGGAAAATACATTCTGGGGTTCCAGACAGCTTCTTGCAACTGGACAAGAACTCAATTTCCACTATGGTAATCAACAAACTCACTCTCCGGTTGATAATAAAAAGATTCCGATATCATTGACTTCTTTATTACCAAAAGTATATCCGAAAACTACCTACACTTAGAGAATGAATCAGGGCTATCATCGGATCACAACCCTGTAATAATGACACTAAGCGCCTCTATCATAGAGAAAGAGGAACCAGTAAGGCTAACTTCCAAACGAACCAATTGATCATCAATTGTCATCTTCTCGAAGATAAGATAAATTTACAAATTCCAATAAAAACCACTTTCCAAATTCAAGAAGAACTTAATCTCTTAAAGAGTAACATCCAGCTTGCAGCTTAGGAAATCACTCCAGAATCTAAGAAAAAAAACACCTAGTGGTATCATATACCCACTTGCGGAAAGCAAGAAAGAAGTGGCAAACAACTGAAAACAAATCAATATTTAACGTATACTGCAACGAATTAAAAGCACTCTTAAAGGAAATTAGAAACGAAACTTTTGTTAGATATATTCGAAACAGGCATAAAAAAAGGAAGATATTAAATAGGCAAGAAGCGCGTCTGGAAAAAAAAACTGAACTACATATTTGGAGAGATACTCAAGGAACTATTTGAGAGAACTATTAGAAAACTTCAACATATCATCAAGACAATGGAAGTTAAGAGAATTCATTATGATTGCTAAAGCAGGAAAACCACAAACTGACAAAAAATCATATCGACCCATATCCCTTATCCCTAAAATGTCAAAACTATTTGATAAAATTCTATCGAGACGCCTTCAACCAATTATTACTGACAGGTATCTGATCCCAACTCACCAATTTGGTTTCAGAAATAAACACACAACATCGATAAGCGAATGTAATAGAAAATGCATATATACATATGCATATCTAATTCTAATTCATACTTGACTGATAGACTCTCTCCTCTGAAGCATGGAAATAAATATTTTACACTATGCCAAATAAAAGCCGGTATCCTCCAGAGTTGTGTGCTTTGCCCGGTCTTGTATCTAGTATCTATTGTTCACAAACGACCCTCCAACTCTAAAAAATACTAAAATAACAACGTTTGCTGACGACACAGTTATCTTACCGACCGGAAGGAACTCAGTCGTTCATTGATCTCCGCGGAGAATAGACGTGTTTCGGCTTTTTTTGTGTGTGCGAATCAATCAATTAGTGAAAGATCAAATTAGAGACAATTTTTTTAAGTTATTCGGTAGCCTGGTGGTTCGAGTCCCGCCCCCTCTTTTTTTTAGTGCTTAAAAAGACAAAAAAAATTATTGTCTACCTCAATGTGTGTTCAAACGATGAGTGGCGGTGCACGGTCCGCTATGTCAATAGCGGGATTAGAAGATGGCGCGATGTCATCTGATAATCAGGCCATTAGCCAGTTCAAAAGAAATTAACAACAATAACAACAAAAACAAAAACAGCAACATCGGCAATGACGATAAAGAGGAGGAGGAGGATGTTGAAACCAACTCCGAACTCAGCAAAGCGCCCTTCCCTTTCAACCTCTCCCAAAAAGCTGCCTGGTAGAGCAAGGGAAGAGGCGCCAACAACGACAAAAAGGGCGGCAGCTGACAAAAACAATCTCCCATATGTATCCGTTGGTAGAGAAGACCACTGGGCAAAACCACCTTCGCGTCTCTGGCGGCTTCCGAGTCAGAAGACGAAGAGGACGAGGTTGAAGCGCTGAACAGCAGCATCAGGCATCTACAACAAAAAGTACTTGCAATAAAAGCTAAGCAAGTTGCAAGACGAGTGAGAGAACTGCAACAGCAACTACAGTGCTCTCAACAAGAACTCAAGGGGAGTGAAACCATACCCCAACAACAACCACAGAAACATCAGCTACGACAGAAAGAAATAAAAAAATGGCACAAGAACCAAAAATGGAACTGGCACAACCACAGCAAAAAAGTAAAATACAACAAAAACAACAACAAAAAACAGAAAAGCAACAGCCACAACAACAGCAACAGCAGCAGCAACAACCATTGATCTATGTAAGTCGGCATAGGCAATAACTTTTTTATCAAAAGATTAGATAATGATAGGCATGCGATCCACTGCAACACAGTGGGGCGCTATAATAAAATAAAAAGCTTGTTAAAAGATTCGACGACGGAGTTCTTCTCCTTCAAGGGAAGGGGGAAAAGCTGCAAACAATGCTGCTGAGGGGGATAGAACCGTCAACCGATCCGGAGGAGCTCCTCGCACTGCTCAAGGAGAAAGAGTGCGAAGAGCTCAAATTCGTAGGGATCAAGCCGTTCACCACAGCCAGAGCCAAAAGGGAGAAACGGAAACTACCGTTCTTCCTAGTTCAGCTAACTCCCGATAGCAAATTGGATGGTCTAAGGAGTATTAAAGTCCTAGACTACCAGGTTGTACACTGGGAAAAATTAAAGAGGAGTGAAAACATTTTACAATGTGTTCGCTGCCAAAGATTCGAGCACGCCGCGTCGAGCTGCGAAATGCAGCATCGATGCGTCAAGTGTGGAGAGAACCACTAGTCAGAGGAATGCGCTCTAGTTAAGGATAGAGCATCAGAAAAAAGCCAACTCTCTTGTGCCTTATGTAGGAACAAAGGGCATACCGCAAATTATCGGGGTTGTCCTAAATTCCAATACATAAAAAGAGTAAATCTGGCTCGACAGCAGAAGGTGGAAGTCAAACGTCCACCCGTGCAAATACAAACACCAGCCGTGACTCCCCGAGTAACCTACGCCCAATTGGCTGCAGGTAGGGGAACTACGGTACAACAAGCAAAGGTAGCCTCTCAGGCCCCAGCGCCTAGAGCACCAGAACCTGTACCTGACATGCTGGCTATCTTGCTCTCTATTCAGGGGCAGATGGCTCAGCTTCAGCGTCAAATACAAGAACAGGCTACGCGAGTAGATCAAATATACACGCTGCTGCCGGGCCTAACGCACCTCCAGTCGTAATGGGTACGTACATGGCGGAGCAAACTCTGAAGGTCCTTGCAGTGAATGCTAATTCACTGATTAGGTTAGAACGAAGAGCCACACTATTTAAGTTGCTTAAAGATCAAGCCCCTGATGTGCTTTTGGTAAGCGAAACTAAGCTTACTAAAAGACACAAAATGAGGCACAGAAGATATAAAATATTACGAAGAAACCGACCCAACTCCATTCAAGGAAGAGTTGTTGCAATCTTTGTAAGAAAAGGACTGCATTCCAAAAGAGTATACAGTCGTGTAGTACGTAGGTTTCAGGTGCTGGAAGCATGCGTCATGTACATCTCTCTCCGTAGTGGAAAGCGGCTGTACATGGTGTCTGTCTGTGCACCTAAGTCTACTCAATCCACCTTATTCATCTCAGAGCTCGAGACACTTTTCCGATTCCTGAGGCTGGAATTGGAAGACAACTATTTTATTATCGGCGGAGATTTCAACGCCAAACATAGAGATTGGGGAAATAATACACCAAATACTAGAGGGAACCTACTATTCAATTGGTGGGGTCAGCACAGTATAACGTATCGACTCGGATTTAAGGCGACAGATAGTCCGTCGTTTCCCAGACATGGGTCGTATTTGGATCTTCTGCTGTTCGACTCACGAATACAACTGAAGTGCACTAACCAACAAACTACAAACTGTCTACGCACTTTCGTGTATGACTGACCATTGCGGTTTCAGCACCGAAATAACTATTCCCAACGAAACTGCGGAATTGGAAGAGTTTGTTCAAAGGCATTCCTACAATTATAGTAGGGTGCGTTGGACATACTTCTCCAGAATACTGACAAAGGCACTCTCCTCGAATTCGCTCTACCCGCCGTCCAACAGAAATCTGTCAAATGAGGAGATTGACGGATATCTAAAACTAATGGACGAGATAATTAAACGAACTATGGACAAAACGATACCTCGGTATCAACACATAGACAACGAAGACATATTCCGCAACGCAACTATTGACGCACTGCACCGACATAAAAGTAGACTACTGTCAAGACTAAAAACCTTGTACAGACAGTTTACTGATAGACATAACCCGGAGATCATGACATTGAAGTCGTCGATTAAAAACCTCCAGATATTAATAAAGGAAAATTACAGAAATTCTGTAAGTTTGTATTGGAGCAATAAAATTCGGGCTGTAAACACCAGCAACCCGAATATGTTCCCGCAAATAAATAAAATATTCCGGAGAAATAATCAAAACGACCTTCCATGTCCCAAAATCGCCCGAACGACGAACAACGAACAAATACTTGTAGCAGCTGGTATCGATCCATATGAGGCAGTTGATGATGCCAACTTCTTTGTGATCGAGGATCCGCAGGAGAAGGTAGAGGCTATAGGAGCGACTTTTCAGGAAGTGTACAAGGCGAATGACATCATTGGCCCGAACTACGACCTAGAGAGTCGAGTCCTTGTGCACAATTTCTGCCTTCGAAATGAAATTGTGAATTGGCGATTCGAGAGCTCGGGTTTCACCCAGTTCAGTGACGAGAACATGGCAAATAATGTCATCACCAACGAAAGGGTATTACCATCGTTCATTTCGAAGGAAGAGCCCCAAACGATCTTCGAAACACTTAGAAGTAAGAAATCAGTGGGAACCGATGAAATACCGAACATTGTGCTTTGACATCTTCCACTAAAAGCGGTGGACATTTATACCACCCTGCAATGAATAATGCATATTATCCAGCGCATTGGAAAACTGCGGTGGTACATCCCATTCCCAAAAGGAATAAAGATACTTCCAATCCGGCGAATCTCCGCTCGATCAGTCTTCTTCCAAACATCAATAAGGCTTTCGAGAACGTGATCAATAGAGTCCTGACTAAGTGGGTTGAGGACAAACATATAGTTCCGGATAATCAATTCGGTTTCAAGGCGGGGCATGATATCATTCATGCTGCGTCTAAACTGGTTTCTGATATCCAATGGAACAAAGGCAAGAAACAGTCCACTGGTGCCTGTCTGATTGACTTGGAAAGACCTTCGATACCGAATGGTTAGAGAGACTCTTTTTCAAGCTTGACAGGTTGGGCATTAGTAAACCACTGCTGTATATTCTTTTTAATATGCTCTCCAGTAGACAGTTTATTGTGAAGAATGGCGATGTGACTTCTGCTGGAACATTTAACATTAAAAACGGTCTGCAACAAGGTGCGGTAAATTCGCCGATCCTGTTCAACATTTACACAAGGGACCTGATAGGTTCACTTCACCATGCCATAGCGTACGCAGACGACTTAATCGCGTACAGATCGGGTCCAAAGATTGAGGTCATTAATACACTTTTGCAACGTGACTTCGACAAAATTAAGCGATATTGAGACGACTGGAAGTTGAAAATTAACTTTCAGAAGTCGGAAACCATTCTGTTTAGGACGCCTTTGTCTGGGGCCTCTAGGGATACCAGAAAGAATTGGCGAAAGTTCTCTATCGTAGGACAACTTGGACAGCCAAGTCCAAGATATGTAGTCAGATACCTTGGGATCTGGCTAGATCAATATCTGTATTTTAACAAACATATAGATGTTGCCCTGGCCAGAGCCAAAGGTGCTTTTGCCCTTTCAAAGAGACTGTTTTATAACAGCCAACTCGATGCGAGGGTGAAGGTGGTCTGTTACATGGCTCTTATTCGGCCCATGCTCGTATTTGGATGTCCTGTGTGGTTCAACGTGAGAGCAAGTTTATTGGAAAAGATTCGGGTGTTTGAGAGGGCTTGTCTTAGGACTTGTCTTCGCTTATACAGAACACCAGAATCTGAGTACATAAAATTCTATCGTAATGAGGTCTTGTACAATAGGGCGAACCTAATAAGAGTGGATAATTTCGTCATTAAGTTGACTCGAAGGCATATTGCAAGAGCAATGACCTCATCGAACAACCTGATCTCCGGGGCTTACTACCCTAATTATATGTATCACGAGAGTGTTAACATATATAGATACATTTGTATATTAAGTATATATATATTTTGTATATATATATTGTATATATATAGATAGATACATATGTGTATGTATGCATTAGATGTAAGTAATGTAAGTAATCTATTTAATTAAGATTTAGTTTTAAGCAGTTTGTAGGATTTTAGTTTTATGTTTTATAATAAAATAAAAAAAGTCAGGTTACTAAGTTTTTTTTTTTGTAAAAAATGTTTTATTAGTTTTAATTATAATGAATTGAAATAGTATGCTATGGTAGTAAGATACGTCGGAAGACGTAATTTAAGCGTTAGGTTTAACTTAGAGTGCTCGCATGGGGCCAGTAAGTTAGAATAAGATAATTTTAAGTTAATTAAGCTAATTTCTAAGCATTTTTTTTTGTCTAGCAAGTAAGAGTAAATTAAATGATAAAAAAAAAAATGCATACAAACTGAAAACTGAACTGACCGGAAGGAACTCCACAGAGTACACCTTAATGTTGCAAAACGCCACAAACGAAGTTGTAGAGTGAACAAAGACGTGGCGCATAAAATTAAACGAGGCTTAGTCGATTCACATTTACTTTACTAACAAATTAATTAATAAACTACCTCTCTACATAAATTCTAATGAGGTTCCATATGCAAATAAAGCTAAATATCTAGATATGACGCTAGATGCTAAATTAAGTTGGAAGAGCTGATCATGAAACCGATACAGGTATCGACTAATTGGTAACAAATCGGAGCTATCCATACGAAATAAGCTGCTTATTTGCTTTCAGATACTAAAACCATATTTGTGGTTTTAAATTGTTTTGGTTTGACAAATAATTAACTTAATTTACTGATTTGATTATTAGGTAAAATCAAAAACTGGAAAATTACCAATACAAAAGATAAAACTGCAAGCAATTCAAAAAGTAGGATACGACACGATAGCTATGAAAAAGTCTAGACTGGTAATTCCGAGGTAGTCAAAGGTTTTTGCGAGGTGAAAATTATTGAAAGACTCTAGTTACTTGTCTGTTTATTATTTATAAAGTAGACATTTAGAAGTTGATTTATAACACTTTACTTACGGATTTGGCGCGGTAAGTAAGTAAGTTGAAAAATGCACTTGTCAGTATACGAATGATGCTGTACCAAAAACTCCCTTACTACTTCTCCATACTTTTGAGCGTTCATAGTTCCATTAAAAAAGTGCAAAGGGCCCAAAACCCAAAGAGAAAAACATCCCCAAGCCATCTGGCTTTGAGAAAACTTCACTGTTTTGACTATGCACTCGTCCTTGAACCTTTCACCTGCTCACCATCGTACGTATTTCAAATTGTCGACACATAACAAATTAAATTTACTTTCATCGGACCGTATTACACATCGCCAATCATCCTGCGTCTAATCTTCGTACTTTTTTACCCACGTCAATCGAGCTTTTTTCATTTTTGTGATTAGGAGAGGTTTTTTTGCTGGTCGTCTTCCATATAAACCTATCTCCCGTAGACGTCGGCGTATGGTTTCGGTGCTTAGATCAACTTGATGAAATTCACTCAGCTCTGTTCTTATACGGACAGCACTTTTAAAGCGATCTTTCATGCTAATTCGTTGTAACACATTGTCTGGGTTGTTTTACGTTTTCGTCCCGAGCCTTTTTTCATTTCCAGTGGATCCAAATTTTCTTTTTTCTTCATCAGTCGTACGATAGTTGAATGACAGCATCCTATTTTACCCGCAATCTCACGATAGCCAAGCCCTTCTTCGACTAAAGTCAATATTTGAACTTTCTCGTCCCGAGTCATTTGATGATATTTACCAGACATTTCACTTTTTTTTACTTGTCACCGTCACAACTCAATTCAAACTGATTTTTTTTTGCACTGAATACGAGGCCTAACTCCGCAATGGGGAATACCCTTCATTAGCATGGGAAAAACCCTTACGATCTGATGTAATTAGACATTTTTTGAGAACTCATTAGGTGATGCGGTTTTTATGACCGCAAGTGTATGTACCTATACAGTGACTCGACTTTTTGATCACATGATCAGGGCAAAGTATAACTTTTAGTTGTAACTCTACAAGTTTACCAGTTAGAGCAACTTAATTTTTACTCAAAATAAATGAAGTGATTATGAATCAGCACAGCAAAAGCAAACGAAAATGCACTGTTATTTTGTGAGAATTTGTAAATATTTTTAGGCAATGCATGTGATCAATTAGTTGAAATTGTCGCAGTTGCATATTGTGAGTACAAAGTTTGGCCCAGTGTTAAGTTTTCTCTGTGTTTTTTGTTAAAAAAAAAAAATTTAAAGTATTGAAATAAGAATTTTACATAAGGTGCATTTAAATTTTAGTTTAGAGAATTAAAATAATTGTTTTAAATTTGATGGTAGATGAAGGAACTTGGTATCTCTAAAATTAAGGAAGTGGAAAGGTTAATTGTTTCCAAGAAAACTCATATCTCGAAAACGTGGAGTTTCAGTGGGAGTTGTATCCAAAACATGCAAAAATTTGAAGCCTGACGCTGGAGGAAAACCAATTTTAAATTCAAATATACAAAAGCGTATTGTATGGCGGATTAAATATGGAGTATATGAAACCGAAAACGATGGGATTAATTAAACAACTGAGGCTGTACGAACAATTTTGCGCAGAAACTGTTATCATGGATGCACTAAAATTATTATTATTATTATTATTATCAAGGGAACGATACAAATTAATTTGTAGGGTCCGGGATTTAAAGCCGGGACCTACGTACTTACCGTGCCCAACACTGCTTGATTTCGGTGATCTAGTGGGAACCGATGCAGTTTCAGTTCAGTTCATTTTAAACGCATTTTTATTTTCTTAATTCATTATTTCTTACATGCTAGACAAAAAAACGCTTAAAAATTAGCTTAAATTACTTACAAAAATTATCTTATTCTAACTTACTGACCACATGCGGACACTCTAAGTTAAACCCAACAATTATATTTTGTCTTTCGACGAGTAGTACAATATTAATTTTTTGCATTTAATGTAATTAAAATACTAATTAAAAACTAAGAAAATATTTTTTTTTTTTAATTTAAAAAGAACTTAGTAAACTAACATATTCTTTTTATTATATCATAAAACTTAAAGCTAAAAATTAAAACTACCTAAAATAAACATCAGCTTAGCCTACTCAAATTATCTTATTCTAGGTATTATTCCTTTTTTTTGTAGAAGGTTACCCACTTCTGTTTCTTATTTTTTATTTTGTATTTTTTTTTTTGTTTTTATTTTTTTTGTTTTGGTTTTTTAATTTTTTGTTCTTAACTATTATCTTAAACCTACCTAAAGCTAAGTAAGCCGGCCACGGCTAAAAAATTAGGCTGACCAACTCTGCTCCTTATTGGAGCTATCCTGCACTAGAGGAATTCGACGACGTAGATTCCCCTCCTTCAACAAGCCACCAAAATTGTTGGTGCTGCTGAGCAACATCCCTCATGTCGCGACTTCCTACCGACCTACTGAACCGCAGCTGTTCGAGCGATGTGGAAGATTAACGGCACCGCTAATCTATCCTGGATCAGACCTTTTTTATCTAGGTAGAGGAACGCCTCTGGAGGAATAAAACCGTCAAAGCGTACTCTCTCGTGATACATATAATTGGGGTAGTAAGCCCCGGAGATCAGGTTATTCGACGAGGTCATTGCTCTTGCAATATGCCTTCGAATCAACTTAATAACAAAATTGTCCACTCTTATTAGGTTCGCCCTATTGTACAAAACCTCATTAGGATAGAATTTTATGTACTCAGACTCTGGTGTTCTGTATAAGCGAAGACAAGTCCTAAGACAAGCCCTCTCAAACACCCGAATCTTTTCCAATAAACTTGCTCTCACGTTGAACCACACGGAACATCCAAATACAAGCGTGGGCCTGATAAGGGCCATAAAGCAGATCAACTTCACCCCCGCATCGAGTTGGCTGTTATAAAACAGTCTCTTTGTAAGGGCAAAAGCACCTCTGGCTCTGGCCAGAGCAACATCTATATGTTTGTTAAAACACAGATATTGATCTAGCCAGATCCCAAGGTATCTGACTTCATTTCGACAAGCAAGTGGCAGTCCGTGCTGCCCAAGAATCGAAAACTTTCACCAATTCTTTCTAGGGATTCTTTCTTCTGGTTTCTGACTTCTGACAGTTGATTTTCAACTTCCAGTCATCGCAATATCGCTTAATTTTGTCGAAGTCACGTTGCAAGAGTATATTAATGACCTCAATCTTTGGCCCTGATCTGTACGCGATTAAGTCGTCTGCGTACGCTATGGCATGGTGAAGTGAACCTATCAGATCACTTGTGTAAATTTTGAACAGGATCGGCGAATTTACCGCACCTTGTGGCAGACCGTTTTCAATGTACAATGTTCTAGCAGAAGTCACATCGCCATTCTTCACGATGAGCTGTCTATCTGTTAACATGTTGTAAAGAATATAAAGAAGTGGTTTACTAATGCCCAGCCTGTTCAGCTTGAAGAAGAGTCCCTCTAACCATACGGTATCGAAGGCTTTTTCCAAGTCAATCAGGCAGGCACCAGTACACTGGTTCTTGCCTTTGTTCCATTGGATATCAGAAACCAGTTTAGACGCGGCATGAATGACATCATGCCCCGCCTTAAAACCGAATTGATTATCCGGAACTATATTTTTGCCCTCAACCCACTTAGTCAGGGCTCTCTTGATCACCTTGTCGAAAACCTTACTGATATTTGGAAGAAGACTGATCGACCGGAGATTCGCTGGATTGGATGTGTCTTTATCTCTTTTAGGGATTGGATGTACCACCGCAGTTTTCCAATGCGCTGGATAATGGGCATTATTCATCGCATTGTTAAAAAGGATGGTATAAATGTTCACCGCTTCTAGTGGGAGATGTCTAAGCACAATGTTCGGTATTTCATCGGTTCAGTGGGAACCGATGCTTTCAGTGTGGCGAGGCCGTTGACGACCTTAAAAAATTAAAAAGCTCTTATTGACTGACCGCCATAAAGACTTAAGGCTACAATTTCGCCAAAAATATAAGGGTTATTATTGGGCAAGGGTAATTTGGTCGGATGAAACAAAAATAAACCATCTTGGGTCCGATGGTCGCAAATGAATGTGGAAAAGGCCAGGTGAGCCAATCAGCGATCGCCATATCAAAACATCAATAAAATTTGGAGGAGGACATCTTATGATTTGGGTATGCATGTGCATAGAAGGGATTAGTGAATGCATTAAAGTGGTGGGTCGCATGAATACCACTCATTACATCACCATTCGCGAAGACGGACTCCTTACAAGTTTTGAAAAGTGTCGTAACGATTGTCGGACATTACCTTCCAGCAAGATAATGATCCGAAACACACAGCCAAAATTACAAAAGCATGGCTGCAAAATCAGCAATTTCAAACACTTGATTGGCCACCACAATATCCAGGCCTCAATCCGATCGAACATTTTTGGGTTGAGGTAAAACGTGCTATTTCAGATTTGTCTGAGATTGTCTGGATTTGCATATATTATGGCTAAATATCACTGCATGTCAATGTAAAAAGTTAATAGAATGCATGCCAAGAAGAATAAAAGTGGCCCTCAAAGCAAAAAGAAGCCATACGAAGTACTAAGCAGGAACAGTTTCGCAAAATCAACAATTTGATCAAATGCCCTAATGATCAAATGAAGGCAAATTGAGCGAAATCCGTGTCGAAGTGGAAGAAAAAACGATCTTACACCGCAACAGAAAAAGTTAGAGTCGAAAGAGCGAAGGAGTTGCTACGCTTTCACAAAAGTGGTGAGTTACCGAATTTGGTTTTTCCCGAACAAATAAAATGACCGAGTTTACATGCCAGAGAGGTCCTTCGGAAATTTACACTTTCGGACGGCCACCAGAGAGCAGGCAGCACCGATGGTGATGGTTTGGGCCGCCATAACCGCCGATTGTCGCTCTCCATTCTCCGTCTTAGAGGCAGTATTGAAGCCTTGGGCTAACAATCATTTCGGTCGGAATCCGTGGATATTTCAACAAGACTCGACACCGTCTCACAAAGCGCGCGTCAACCAAGATTGGTTAAAAAACAATGTTCCAGACTGCATTTCATCGACACAATGGATTGCAAGTTCTTCGGATGCAAATCCGTTGAATTTCTCTGTCTAGGGTATTTTGAAGGCGAAGGTTGGCACTAAAAAATACCAAAGTTTGGATCACCTCAAACAAACACTTCGCCGGGAATGGGCCAAAATATCGCGGAGCCACTTGCGTGTAGCGTGCGATGCTTTCTTCGGCCGTCTCAAGGCCATTATTTGCACCAAAGGTGGACATATTGAAAACTACTGATACAATTTGAAAATTGATGTATTTTCCAACATTTTTTGCTTTGGCACAATAAAATTTATCAAAAACTAAAAAATTTATAGCATTTTAAAAAGTTGCAGTTCGAGTCAGTCACCCTGTATATATCTCTTAGTGCTCTCAAAGACTTTGGTAGAGAATTTCAAAGACGGATGGCAACTAAAGGGTGATTCATCGTAAGGTTTGATTTATAATGTAAATGCCCTTGATACTCTTCGGGTTACTCATCAGCCCAAATATGGCAATTTTTTTTATTAACGTATCCATTGAGCCAGAAATGGGCTCCATCACTGAACAAAATTTCACGAAAAAACACCGGATTTGCATTAAGTTTTTCCAGAGCCCATTCACTGAAAATATGACGCAATTTGTAGCCGCCTGGCTTCAATTCTTGCACAAGTTGTAAAATACGTAAAATACGGCAAGCCAAGCTGCTGAAAACGACTATGAATCGATTCGTCTTTTTCTTCGCGTACACGCTTAGCTACAGCTGCTATAGTCTCTTCACTTTATACTGGATGTGGTCTGACCCGTCGAGTATCATCCACTAATGTAAACTGGGACTCAAATTTGCGAATGGTATTGGCAATAGTGGTTTCAGTAGGTGCAGTTATGTGCACCGTTAGTTCCTCGAATCGCACGAAAAACTTTTCTCACAGAACGCTGATTATCGTAATACAGTTGAACAATTTGGAGACGCTTTTGTGATGTGAGTCTTTCCATGATGACTTGCTAAACGATACTGAATAAAAATGACAGTTTGATAGGAGTTACCCGTGATCTGTCAAAAAAAAGTCTATTGAAAATCAAACCTCAAGATGAATAAACCTTTTATGAAGAATACGCAGGTATACGAGTATGATAATGAAATCGCAGTGTGATAAGAGAGGTACATCAATTTGATCGTAGAAATTCAAAGTTGTTGTAGAGATAAGAAGGCTGCCGTGTTTTAAGGATGTTGAAAAAAAAAACTAGAGTTTGAAATTTACGATAGTTGTCTTATGGCATGCCTTAACCGTTTAAGGAAAGGTGTGAAACGTAGTCGAGGGCTCGTAATTTACGTGTACATGTTGAATCACAATTACCAAATATTTCACACCCATGAACAAGGATAGGAATTACTAATGGTTGTACTAACATAACTCGTGTATTCAGTGGTTTAAATGTCCATAGGGTACGCAACACTCCATAGGCCCTCCTTGCATTGATATTTATGTGGCCGTTGCATGTTAAAAGTCTGTTAGATATAACGCCCAAGTCATTAAATGTATCCACAAAATCTATGGAGTAGTTGCTTAAAATGATTTAGAGGAAATATGATAGGTCCAATTTTGCTCTAGAAATAACCAGGTATTTAAACTTATTAGGGTTAACTCTCAAACCGTTTTTCAAAGACCAATGTTCAATTATTAAGGTCGTAATTGATCCTAAAGGCACAATTTTCGTTAAGACCTAACGGGCAGCGCTGATAAATTTGAACATCATTAGCGTAAATATGTGTTGACGAATGTACAACTTATTCTGGTATCTCGTTTATGTACAATGAAAATAAGAGAGAACCCAGAATTGATCCTTGAGGTATCCCTCGATTTAAGCTGAGGAAATCAGATAATCTATTATTAACAGATACGGCCTATTTTTAATTTCTTAAATTGGACGAAACCAATTGATGAAACAGCTGATGAAGAAAAACCAAAGAAGAGACGCAGCTTTTTGCAGAGCAAGGTATGGTCGACAGTGTCAAATGCCTTAGAAAAGTCGAAAAGTATCAAAAAGATAAATTCATCTATGGAAGGAAGGATAGTTTTAATAAAGACTGGGTGAATCTCATTGACACCTTTTGCACAGGACTTAATTGATAAAAAGTATTCGACTAAATCTGCACTATCAACAAATGAGAAACAAACCGTTTGCACTGCAAACGTATACCTACTCGTATAATTTGAATTTTGGTTCAGGTTTGGTATCCGGAAAGGCCCTCCAGATACGAACTTTTGGTTTAGTTCATTACTGTTGGTGTTATTTGAGCAAATAATTCCTTCCTTGCCTACAGGTAGATCTTACAAGTTATTCCAAAGTTTTCGACTAACCAAGTTGGTTTTTAACCTGTAAGAAAAAAATTGTGCCTTTGCCGCTTTTATCTCACGAGCGACAGTATTTCGCAAAGCTTTGTACACTCGGTGGAGTTCTTCGATCCGAAAACGCTTCCACTGATGATGTATCTTGAGAGCCAGGGCTGTATTGAACTTTTAATTGTTTTTGTTTTTAGTTGGACATATAGATTGAAGAAAAAAATTGATATTAGCGTAGAGAAATTGTACTTGATCATCTGGTGAAGTCATAAAATAAACTTGTTCCCATGGCACATCACTTGGAAGAAAAAGTAAGTCATGCTTGGAGCTGATACAGAAAGTTGATTATAAAAAAGTGAACTATCAGTATGACTCACGAAAAAAAAAAAATCTAGAAGAGTGCTTGCAATGCCGACTGATGAATCGGAGTGGTAAGGTTTACTGGATGTAAATCAAATAACCAATGTTCTCGTTCACTTGGATTTTAAACGCAGTCAACAATAGATGACTATAGTTCCAATGAAATCCAATTTATAACGTATTCTTTAATTTGAGTCAAATGTTTTGGTTTCGGTTCTGAGTTGAGGTCTTTTTTTGTCTAAGGGTGATCTTTTTGCCGTAAAATCAAAAACGCATTAGGATGAGGTAATTTTGTGCTTGCTATAATGATATTTCGTCCCGCTACAGAGTCAGTAAACCTTAATCCACAGCCAGATATGGTATCCTGGCGACATACTTAGGACGTTGCTCATGCTTTTTGGTAGAGTCGTTCTTTTTTTTCGGTGAGGACATGTACGCATTCTAGGTTTATGTTAGCGAACTTAGACTTCTTGCTTAAATCTGCTTTGTATGACAAATCCCCATCTGAAAGGACTCCAATTAACTTTTTACACTGCAAAAACCTTCAGAAAAACAAGCGTGTAATGCGTATAGAAGTGGATTTTCTTTATTAACCTTCACATCGTACTTGAATCACCACCCTAGTTTTAAAACAACATATCAGGTAGGAACAAAAAGCAGACAAATGTTTAACCAGGAAGTCCCATCACAATTCAAATACATGTTACGTTACAGTTTACAGTCAACTACTGCTGTCAACGAAATCCATGACAAACTCCTTCTCAAAGCCCTCCTTCAGCTCTCATAAGAAGTTATTTCACGAAATAACATCCTTAAATCGATAAGAAAATACAAAAGTGCTTACTGCCACGAAACTTAAAGAGGCTTGTCGTATGAAATATTTACCGTGTTATCGCTCCCGACTTCAACTTCTACCCTCAAAATAAAGATACAACTACCAAATCCATTATAGACGGTTTTTGGGTTGATACCTTTTTTTTATTTCCTGAATTTGGATAACAACCTTTGGTACGCACTCTGTTGTACTGCTCAGGAGTCACCAAATCCGATTTAAAGGACTCGTGCTCGCATATTCCCATAAATATGGTAAAAAGGGCTTCAGGTGATTTTGATAGAATACTGAAAACGTGATGTTTTGACAAAATCTCTGTCTGCTTTATTTCGATGTCATATATCGATCTCCATATTGTAATTCGTTGCTGGAAAAATAAGCTTTTGACTCGTAGTTTTTGTGCGTTTGAAGGATTTGTGGCTACACGATGGAGTTCTTTGAAATTATGCGGATCCAAATTTTCACTAGTTCCGGTGATATGCCCGTAACCACGTAGAGATAAACGTTCGATAAATTTGATGCGACCGACGTGACTTAATGGGTTTGAAGGATTCCCTTGTTGAAGACAATGTTGCGCTGATAGACTTTACAATTCATTCCTTAAGTCAACAGAAACGGATATTTATCTAATTTCAAAATCAAACAGTGTTGGCTTAGTTTTCGGATAAAAAATCAATTACAGACTTCAGAGGCAAGTTGTCATGACAATATGTAATAAAGTTTCTTCACATATAGAATAGTGCTCCGAACCTTTTTTATCTGTCATTTGAGCTCGAAGGAAAAAGTCTTAGATTTCACTTTTATCTTTGAACATTAATCGAAGTGACCGTTGACGTTAAAGAAAGTGAAATATCTCATATGCGGGCATTTGCAGTAATTTAATACTTTCGGGGTCTTTCCCCAAAATACTAAAGTTCTCCTATACATATACATACTCGTAAATTGATACGGATATTAAGATTTTTATCAAATTGCGACTGAAGGAGTCGTTATACGCTTGAAGTGTTTAAAAAAAGGTTAACTAACGAATGACACAGTACTCGAATCATTGAAAGTGAACTGGACTGCAACAGAACGAGCCGGCGAATGTGAAGAGCTGAAACCCAAATTCACATTAAAGGGATATGTAATTCTGGTACGTTATAAAGAAAATTATCTTTTGCTTTACGTCCTATTTGCGACATTATCGTATTAACAGATGCAAATCTAGAACCATCAAAAAATTGAATAACGAAAAATTCTACATCCGTCCAGATGGACTTTAAGATTTTAAGTTATTTCGAAGCTTGGCCTCTCATTTCAAAACATGTAACTATAAATAGAAAATGTGGAAACTACCCAACTTCATCAGTTAACACACTTTTAGAACAAAATCCGTCGTTTGGGTCGCCACCAAGAAAACTCAACTCAACAATTTTTGAGGAACTCGGGAGCTTATTTAGTGCCAATTTGAAGTTTTTACATCTTTCTTCAGAATGTTTAAAGTGTTGTACCACTAAACTACGGTACATTTTATGATAAGCAATGGACATAGATACATTTTTTAATAAATAGAATGACCTTTAAATTACTCTATAAGCAGGAGAGTTTATTTATTAAGAAACAAACTCGTAGTACAGATATTTTTTTCTTAAAAGAAGTAGTACATACATCCGCTGCCACTCAGATGGATACGAGTTTTTCCGCAAAGATAAAGACCCATTTCAACGCAAGGAGAGATCATCAACGACCAGCTCAAAAACAACCATTGGCTTTCACTTATTAAACACGGAATAGACTCCTTGGACGCTATCTGTGCAGCATTTCTTCAAAGTTCTATCTGTTGTAATAAAATCGATCAGACAACGATCTAGAAATTGCGTTGGAGACGTTCGAAGTAAATGTGCAGCAGACATGAGTATGACATAGGTATTGAGAAGAACCACCAGCATCGACACCAATTATTGCTCAAATTTGATGAGAATACCCATGTACTCGTATAATACCGACAGGCTTCAGTATCCCCATGTGTGCCAACAGATATTGCACCAACTTGCCTTAGGTGCTCAAACAATTAGATACGCCACTCCTTCAAAGATAGACGATCACTGTGAAAAAATGTTTTTATCTGAGGTAGATACATTTGTCGGCAGAAGAAAAAATAGCAAGAGGACATGGGTTTCAGCAAATACCTGGGCATGGAGCGTATGTGTGGAGCCTTCTCAAATTTCGGATTGTAACGGCCTCAGGAGTAAAGCGATCCAAATTGGAAGTCAAATATTAAGTCGTGGTAAGCGTAATGATATTAACGCCCTAATATCATCTGGTAAAAAACTTAGATGGCATACTATTGCCTTCGGATAAAGAACACCTAACCAGAAAGAGAGAACACATTTTAACTGTACTAAACCATTTGGCAAATAATAAACTGATTTCAGATTCTGATGAGGTGCATCATATATATGCACCGAAATGGAGGTATATTATCGGTTATCAGGGCCACAAAGAAAAACAAAGTAACTGGAAATGATAGAATTCCAGTACAAGTCTTTCAATCTGCATATAACATCCCAAAGAAAATCCTGCAGTCACTAATTAGAAAAGCACGAGAAACGGAAGTTTTTCCCAAATATTGGAAACAATTATCATACTCCCTAAGGAATACACGACAGCTTGTAAAAAACTGTAGAGGAATTCATCGTCTTCGAGAAAGCCTTCGATAGGTTCAATCGAAATGCTATAATATGGCATGTTTTGCCGAGGAGTGGTGCATACATACGAGTATATCAGAAAAACTCGTCGCTACAAATAACGCTACCTATGAAGGTTGCAAATGTCACGTCCTTCATAGCGGTAAGGTGTCAGATAAATTCGAAGTCCGCAACTGAGTGCGGGAAGGCTTCATTCATTCGCTGTTGCTGTTCTTCGTTGCAATAAGCGATGAGTAACATGCAGCACTATCGGAAACTAATATAGCACTGAGATTGAAAATGAAATCATATCTGAACTGAATTATGCCAATGACGTCTAACGCTTTCATACAAGATAATGCCTCTTTAATTTAAAATCAACGGCGTCAAAAACTAAGGCTCTAAGCATTTCCGTCTTCAACACTCAAAATAACACCAACGCTTAGATCAAAATTGGTGGACAACAAGTCGAAAGGTAACCAACTTTGTCTATCTTGAAGGTATGTTATCGGAAAATGAAGGCACAGATTTTAACGTGGATACTATAGCAGGACCAAGAAAGCAAGAGCTGAGATCAGTACGATGGAGAGTAGTATGTAGTATGTGTAGTATGTTTTCAAAGATATATACGCAAGATTTTTGGCGTCTTTTGACCAAACCATATATAGGATGACCAACCTACGATTACGGGCCGAGAACCTATTGTTGGATGTCAATACAAAGGAGATAATGGCAATAAATTATTCACACCTTACACAGTGAAGCAGTATGCGTGGACTGACTCAACCATCGGTTAATCGTGAATTGCTGTTCTTCCTTGTTGGAAGTGGGCCACCTTGGTTAACAACCGGGTACCCGAAATACAACAACTGGTGAAACCAGAGAGCTGAAAAAACATTCCCAGTAAAATGAATCCTGCAGATATAGCATCCAGGAGAATAATGCATTTTGCTCTTCTTCTGCCTTCTGGCCTTCTTCATCAATAGTCCAGTTTCAGTGTCCACAAAAACCGATGACCCTAATTACAGACGAGGAGAAACGGTCTCTAAGGATTCAGGTAAAAGGTGCTTTTTATACTTAAATATTACAGCATTCTAATGTGCAACAACTTAAAATGATAATTGCGTATTGTAGCGATTTATAACAAGCTTACGAAACATACTTGTGTCTAGAAATTATAATTTACTCTCTCCAGCTGAAACTCATTTTACCATTATGTTCGCGGAAAAGCTTGTACAAGCTCACTTTGCCCGTATACAGACTTCGATCTTACCAGTCGGAGATAGGTTGAAAGTGCCGGTCACCCGACACCCAATCATACTCAAAGGAAATCTTCATTTCGCATTTTCGATTGCTGATGCTCATCTGCGAACGTTTCATGGAGGACTACAGCAAACCATAGCATACGTGCGCAACAGGCACTGACTCCTAAATTTAAAAATTGCGTTAAGGAATACCTACATAGATGCACCATTTGTTTTCGTTAGCGAGTCAAACTGTCGCACCAACTGATGGATATCTCAACTATTTAAGCATTACGGGGTAGATTATGCAGGGTCAAGTCTGAAGTCATATAAAGGTCAAGGTTTTAAACCTTAAAGGCCAGTTTTGTGTTTTTGGCTACCAAGGTCATACACATAGAATAAATATTATTCTCCTTATTATATTTTCATAAATTTCATTAAAAACTTAACTGCGAAACCTTGAACGCTTTTCTGCAGAAGATTGCTTTTCACAATTTTATGATTAATTTTTGGTAAACAAGCTTAGATTAATACTTTTTATAGTAATAATAATAATTATTATAATAATTAGATCATTAAAGAAAAAACTGATAATTTATAATATAAGTTTAGTAAGTAAATTAGGCTTGAAATGTTGCTATTTAACCTTCCTACGGTCCTCGGATCATTTTTGACCCATTTTAAGAAAGAAATTAATTTTGTTCTGAGTTCGAGGATCATGTTGAGGCACCTGATTCGTTAGACAGTGATTTTAGTGGTGTTGAAAATTTCTTTGTGCCTACCGAAATGATGGTGTCAAAAAATGGCCAAATAAATTGCTCAAGAAAACCGGAAGAGCCTCAGCTTTGAATTATTATTTACCAACCTTGAGGGCAGACGCATATATGGTGAAGAATGTATTGATGTTGATAACACCGAACTATTTGCATTCATTGGAATACTTTTATTGGCCTGCGTTTTTCGATCAAACAACGAAAGCACTAAAAGTCTATGGAACTCTTAAATAGGAAAACTAACATTTGCTGCAACTATCTCATTGAAGATTTTCAAGAAAATATCAAGAATTATAAGGTTTGACAAATCGAAGTGAACGACGACTGCTAGATAAATTTGCTCCTATACGTGAGTTGTGAAATCATTGGGTTGACGTATTGCCAAAACTTTAAAATCCATCCGAAAATGTGACAATAGATGAGAATTGTAGCTTTCAGAGGAAAATGTCCCTTCCGTCAGTTCATGCCATCAAAGTCAGAGAAATATGGAATCAAGCTTATCAACCTTATACTGGCAAGGAAATCGGAAGTACTCCAGAAAAAAATCAAGGTATGAGAGTAGTTCTTGATTTGTTTGTAAAGCTAAAAGGACACAATGTCACAACCGATAACTTTTTCACGTATTTTCAATTGGCACAAAAATTACTGGAGAGACAAATTACACTTGTATGAACAATACGCAAAAACAAGCCCGAATTACCACCAGAAATAGCAAATATAAAAGGAAGACCAATATACGAATATTCATCTTATTTTGTATTTACAGAGAATACTACTCTGGTATCTTACATTCCGAAAAAAAAAAATTAAATCTGTAAATCTACTACTTTTTTTATTCTCTTTAAAAACGTTACAATAATTTAAGTTGTTGTTTAAGCATGTTGTTTATCTGCAGGTGATTAATATTTTACAATAGTTCTTAAAAATTTATCGGTTGTGAAACTTATTATAATAATTTAAATTTTGATTTTAGTTCAGTTGACTTTAGTTTTAAAAAAATTAACAAAATAATAATAATTACGATTCAGCAAAATTAATTTTTTTATTGGGTATGTAATTTAATTCGTGCGGTTTTTTTCAAAATTTGAACGTTTATTTAAGGAAAACATGTACAATAGTATTATTCTCATCTTTCTGGCAATTTGTGGATCCCATCCCAAAAGAACTGCGCCGGCTTGGCAGTCAAGAATGAATCAAGCCAATTTTTGATATTCTGCACTGATGTGAACCGTTTTTCTGTGACGGCGTTCTGCATCGACCGGAACAAATGGTAGTTAGAAGGGCTATAAGCTGACTTCCCATCCACTGTTTTCCAAATAGTTCTTAACCGGAATAGCAACGTGGGGCCGAGCGTTGTAATGATGGAAAATTATTGCTTATTGTCTGGTCGCATATTCCGAGAGCATTTTTCGGCTACTACTCTCTTCAAACGGATTAATTGTATTCGGTAGCGTTGTATATTGATGGTTTCATCCGGTTTTAGCAGCTCATAATACAGCACACCCATCTAATCCCACCAAATACAGAGCATTACCTTCGCGCCATGGATATGGATCCATTTTTCATCACCAGTAACAATCCGATGCAAAAATGACTTCCTCAGGTGGCGTTTCAGCAGCATTTCGGATATGCAAAACCGCCTTTCGACGTCTCTCGGCTTGAGTTCATGTGGGACCCAATTTCCCTGCTTTCAAATATATTCAGCTGCTTTTAAACGTTTTGAAATGGCTGCTTGAGTGACACCCAAAGATTCTGCGAGCTCTTCTTGTGTTTGGCAACAATCTTCATAGAATAAGGCTTCCAGTTCTTCATCTTCAAACTTTTTTGGTTGCCCAGGACGTTCATCGTCTTTCAAGCCAAAATCATCACTTTTAAATCGTGCAAACCACTTTTGGCACGTTCGTTCAGCTAGCGCATGTTCACCATAAACTTCCACCAAAATACGATGACTTTCGGCAGCAGTTTTTTTCATAATAGAGTAATGAAGAAGAACTCCCCGCAAAAACACTTTTTCAGGCACAAAGTTCGACATATTTGAGTGAAAAAAAATTATTGTTGTGTACGCTTCAAATGAATGACGTATACTGAAATGACGTACAATGACAGTAGCTTCCAACGCATGTTCCAATGGAATAATAACAATGGAATAATACAAGTTACGCCATCTCTTAGCAAACCGCAATTAAGTTATAGACCCAATAGTATGTTACACAATAGAGATTAAGGAAATAAAGTTTTAATACTTTTCTACATTTTTTGAAATTCACTGTTCTTATATTTGCTGGTAGGTCATTCATCACTTGTGGTATGTCGTAGCTTGAATGTCTTTCCCATAGTTGTTAAAAGTTTCAGGAACTTCTAGAAGTCTCTGACGTATTCTTTGTTGGTAGCGTTGATCGTCATTATAGCGTAACAGCATTGTCTGGTTAAATATACCGTTAACATCGAGGATCTTTAAGACAAAATTATTAGTATTCATAATTTTAAATAATCGATGCTGAAGATATACTATCTTATCGATATGTATTTTGGATGCATTTCCCCACTCTTATAATCCGTATCTTAAATGGGATTCCGCAAGTAAAAGGTACACCAGCTTCTGCACCACGACGCTTGTATAGTGTTCTCCACTATGGACTTGACAACTTTGAATTTAATTTGTGAAAGCACTCTTTCACTAATCATCAAACTGTCACTGTCAATTTATTCAGTAAACTCAACATTTTTATCATGGTAAAGAGCACTAACAGGTCTGCAAATTAGAAAATTTTTCTACAGATATTCGCAGTCGCAAAATCATCTTCAGTGACGAAGCTCATTTTTGGCTCAATGTGTTCGTCAAGAAGCAAAATATGCGCTATTGGTCGGGTGAAAACCCACATGTGCTTCATGAGTCACCACTTTATCCACAAAAAATAACTGTTTGGTGCGGTTTGCATGCCGGCGGCGTTATTTGGCCATATTTTTTCGTCGACCATAACGATCCTCAGGTTACTGTGAATGGTCAGCGTTATCGCCCCATAATCACCGATTATTTTTGGCCCGAATTGGAAGATATAGACTTGGACGACATGTGGTTTCAACAGGATGGTGCCACAAGCCCAACAGCACACGCTACAATCGATTTATTGAAGAGTAAGTATGGTGAGCGTGTTATCTCAAGACATGGGCCAGTCGATTGGCCGCTTCGTTTGTGCGATTTAACGCCGCTTGACTATTTTCTGTGGGGTTACGTTAAGTCATTGGTTTATGCCAACACGCCGATGATGTTGAAGAGCTCAGAGCCAACATTGAACGCGAAACAGCGGCCGTTTCGGCCGAAATGTGTGGCCGAGTCGTTGAAAATTGGGT
This sequence comes from Volucella inanis, assembly GCA_907269105.1. Classification (NCBI taxonomy): domain Eukaryota; kingdom Metazoa; phylum Arthropoda; class Insecta; order Diptera; family Syrphidae; genus Volucella; species Volucella inanis. The sequence continues at coordinate 107,944,220 of OU026156.1, forward strand.
CCAACGACTCGACGGCTGCAACCGTGCCCGCGGTGGCCATATGAACGAAGTCTAGTTCCATTCATAAATGTTTTGATTGTACTTCAAGCCAATAATAAAGTTTTTGAAATATCTCAATTGGTTTGCCTTTTATTTAAAAAAAAAGTTGTCAAGTTGTTATTGGAAAACCCTATATATCTTTTGAGGTACACCATTGCAAAAACCGCATTTTTAAGTTGCACCCGTATCTTATTAATTTGTTCATGCCATAAGAAGTGATCATCAATTACAACTCCCAGATACTTTATAGTCTTAACTACTTTAAGAGCATCACTTTGTGTTGTCGTTGGGAAGTCTTCGTTTTGATGATATATGCTGATGGAAACTTTGGGCTGGTGTGGCATACGTATGTGCATCAGTTTCGTTATTCCAGCATTAATCACAAGTCCTTGATCGTTACACCATATTGAGATGCTTTTAAATGTACCTTGCATTATCGAGGTCGTAGTATTAATGTTTAACAATTATTGGTAGGTCATCGGCGTATGCAAAGATTGTACTTTTGTTAAACTAACGAAGAAGCTCGTTAGTATACAAGATGAAGAGTATTGGTCCCAGTTTTGAAACTTGTAGTATACCATACAGACTTTTTTTTTCTTGGCTCAATGTATTTCTTAGTTTTACCCTTATTTTTCTTTTCGATAGGTAATTCTCTACCCACTTTGCCAAGATCCCTCTTATGCCAATTCGGTTGAGGCTTTCGATGATTTTATCATGGCTTAATGTATCAAAGGCCTTGCTGAAGTCTAAGAACATGACTAGGACATGGTGGTTTTTGTTTAGACTTGCGTTAATCACATTTGCGAGATCTCCCAGTAGTAAGCCAGTCCTCTTATTTTTTTGGAAGCCATATTGGTTTGGCTGTAAAATTTTATGTTTTTCTGTAAAACTTGTTAGTCTTCGTTCTATTATTTCTTCCAGGCATTTTTTAATAACTTCGGAACGCAAGATTGACTTATACTTTGGTTGAAAATTGGTCTAATTATTGAAGTCATTACAGTACATTGCATCATGACTCAAAAGTAACTGATCGCTCGGATAAAAAGTTAGAGATGATCCTGGATTATACCAAATGTAGTGTTCAGTAACATGGTCGATATTTCAGCTTATAACGCTTTTGTTTTATTCAAATCCTGGTAACCATACATGGAAAGACGGCTGCTTCTCAAAGCGCCGCTACATTTTGGAAGGCCTGAAATAAAGCCTGAAAATAGAGTACTGGGTCGAATTTGACCCGAAGCCCGTTCGCGTCAGTAAATTTGAGGAAGGTTAAGTTCGAATTCAAGAAAAATGTTTTTATAATTTTCTTTCTAGTTTTAATATTTTATATATGTTTTAGTTCAGTTGTCTTCTCCCGTAGTTATTGTAGAATCGGGGCTCGTGAAGCATACCTTGAGCCCGTATTCTTGTGTTGATTCCATGTTAAATTGGTGTAATGAATCGGTTTTCATCGTAGTACTCCAGTATAAGGGTTATCTTGAAGATATCTTCTACTGGAATAACTTTAAAACGCCTTTGTTCCAGAAAATGAGATGGTTATGTGCTGAGTTTTGGAGTTTTTGAATTTTCTGCATAAGTGTTACTGATGCATTGCCCCATGCAAGTATACCATACTATAGTTTAGATTCCACAAGAACAAGATAAGCTTGCCTTAATACAGCCGTTATGGCATGGTATTTTAGATGGATTAGTGTATATAAAGCTCTTCTGAGGCTCACTTGCAACTCACATATGTGCATATCCCACAAAAAGTTGCTGTCGATCATAACTCCCAGATATTTGTATCTCTCCACTGTGTTGATAGGACAATTAACTGAACTATTGCAAGATTCATTTTTGAAGTGCATTTGCAATTGTGTAGCCCTGAATTGCGGTTTCGTATATGCATCATTTTTTGTTTTAGATGCATTGATCGTTAAGCCGTGATCGTGACACCGCTTTACCGCGTTGTCGAATTCCTCCTGCATAATTTCTGTTGCCGTATGCAAGGATCTGTGACGCAACACTATCGCCGTATCGTCGCCGTAACTCGTAACAGCTCATTGGTGTACAATATAAACAGGATTAGACCCAATTTTGATCCTTGAGGAACTTCATATTGAACGTAATCATTTTGGCTGTATGTCAGTTGCCAATTCAACAGATATTCACGCAGCCAATCTGCCATCTGTCGTTGTATACAAATACGTTCCAGTACTTATACTAGTTTATCATGGTTCAGTGTGTCGAAAGCTTTACTAATGTCCACGAATAGCACTAAAAGATGATGACTTTTATTAAGACTTTTGTTGACGTAATTTGCAAACTTTCCTAACAGATTACCAGTGCTATTATTTTTCTGGAAGCCGGAAGCGACCTAACCACACAAGAATTCATCGCAGTCCTTCGACGATTCACAGCAAGAAGAGTATTATGTTCGTACATGTGATAATGGGACGAACTTCGTTAGACCTAATAAAGAGCTGAAGAAGTCATTTGAGATATCCAATAGAAGCGTGTTTCGAGGTCAGGATTTCACCGCATTCACTCCTGAACACTTCTTTTCTGGAAGACATCTAAATACAATTCCTTAACCTGATTAAGCGAGGACCAACAATCGATACTTACAATGATGGCAGCGCATCCAGAAACTTCATCAATGATATTCTGTAAGCAGTTGAAAGCAGAATATTTAACGCGACTTCATCAGCGTCCAAAGTGGCTCAAAAAACGATTTTCGTTCTTTCATAAAACATTATTTTTCGAGGGGCAAAACGTCAGATTACACCGTCAAATATTGGTTTCGATAGTTTCGTGGTAGCTGCAACTCCACTACCGATTAATTCGATATGGCGGCAGGCCCTCCGGCGCGGTCACAGAGGACAATGTCAAAAAATAGTGTTGGCTGACGGGAAAGTAAAGGTGCGCGAGCTAGCAGATACCACAAAGATTAGTACTGAGTGCACATGCCATATTTTGGGCAATATTCTGTATATGAAAAAGTTATCATGCCGCTGGGTAGCGCGAATACTCACTCCTGAACAAAAACACGAACGCGAGAGCACTTTGAAAGAGTGTTTGGACCTGCTGATGCGGAATCGGACGAACTTTTGGCGTCGATTGGTAACTCTTGATGAAACTTGGATCCACTTTTACACACCAGAGAACAGAATGAGTGCCCGGCAATGGGCTGAAGCCGGCACGAGTGCTCCGAAGCGGCCAAGGGAGGCTCGATGGGTCTGAAAGGTTATGGCGTTGGTTTTCTGGGATTGTCATGGCATACTCTTCGTGGACTACCTCGAAAAAGGAAAAAACATCAACAGCGAATATAACTGCGCATTATTGGAGAGATTGAAAGCCGAAATCGCTGCAAAATGGCCTCACATGAAGCGAAAAAAAATTTTATTTTTGCAAGACAATGCACTGGAGCATAAGAGCATCGCAACCACGGCTAAAATCAATGACTTACGGCTCCAGTTGCTGTCGCATCCACCGTATTCACCCGATTTGGCTCCCTCGGACTATTATCTCTTCCCAAACCTCAAAAGATGGCTCATCAATAAAAAATTCAGCTCACTCGAGGAAATCATCGACGCCATGGAGGTGTATTTTGCAGATCTTCCGAAAAATTACTTTTCGGACATGATCAAGAAGTTGAAAAATCGCTGAATATCAAACTAAAAGGAGACTATATTGAATAAAATAAAAAAAATAGTTTTTTCATTCCCAAGGAGGTTACTTTTCAACTTCAAAATGTCGACGGCGAGTACAATTCTTCTCATTTTTCCCAAATTTACGTAAATTGAATACATCTATAACCATTGCTTTAAATTGGCCTTCAAGAACGTTGTTATCATAAACGATTGACACTTATAACAAACCAATAAGCCAATCAACACTATCCTTTAATTAAAAGATTAATCATAAGATCTATTCAAATAAAACGAATCTCATTAAAGAACCTTGGAATCTTTCTTAGTGCATAGATTCCCACACAACACACTTAGCTGATAGAGCATACGAAGGCTGTTTGATGGGTACCTGGATTGGAAGATATGTGGGACTACTGATCAGTATACCATCACTTAGTATCACTTCTTTTAGCCCGCTTGTCAAAATTTGGTGACAATCCGACGCTTATTTTTGTTTTGACACTCATTTTCATGCATCTTGTCAGTGTTTTTTGCGACCTACATGGTTGTTTTTAGCAGAAAAACCTGCGAGGAAATCAAGCTCATTCTCGATTATGTGTATGGGACTCGTTCACCTTCCCGTACAACCGTCTACCATTAGTTCGTAGAATTTCGTCCAAAAACGGATTAACATAGAGAAAAGGGGGACAAAATCCATAATCTCGTATTGGCGGAACGGCGAGTGAAAATTCAAACAAACACGTTTGTCATACTCGGTATGAGATTTTGAGCATGACAAAGCTGTCCGCGCGATGGGTGCCGCGTTTTCTCACACCGGAGAACAAGCGCAATCGTGAGACGTGCTTGGCGGTATTTGATTGAAATCCGGAAGAGTTTCTGCGTCGTTTCGTGACCGTCGATGAGACATGAATTCATTGGTACGTACCAGAGACCAAAGAGCAAACGAAACAATGAGTTTTACCCGGTAAACGTGCTCCAAAAAAGGCAAAGACCGTGTCATCGGTCAAGATGGTGATGGCCACCGTTATTTGGGAAGCGCGAGGTATGATTCACCTTCACTATTTGGAGAAGGGAAAAAAAATCACAGCAGCATACTACGTCGATTTATTGGGCCCGTTGAACACCGATTTGGGGAAGAAAAGAGTGCTCTTCTACTACGATAACGCACCGGCTCACACTTCCGCAGCCGCCACAACAAAATCGAATTGCACTACGAATTGCTCCCCCATCCTCTGTATTCTCCGGATTTGGCTCCCTTCGACTTTTTTTTGTTCCCAATACTTAAAAGATCGCTCCCTGGAAAGAAGTAGGGGTCGAAAGAAGAAATAATCGCCGCCGCGAAGAAATATTTAGCAGGCCAGCAGAAGTCGTTTTATACGGAGGGGTTAAAAAAGTTGCAGTACCGCTGGGAATAGTGTATCGAGTTGAAATGGGATTATACTGAAAAATAAATTGTCAAGATCTTAAAAAGTTGCGTTTTCATTTTTAGTCCGGGTATTCATCAAACAGCCCTCATACGTACGTGCGTTATTTCTTGGTGTTAAAGTTAAACACACATTTTGGCATAAAAGCTTATATAAGTTGACTCACAATTAATCATCCAATTTTGTTTTTAAATTACTTTTTTTCTAAATAAAAAAAAAATGATTTTGAGTAATGGAAGTCTTTATTTTGAATTTGGAAATTCTTTCTGTTGCTGTCCATGCCAAATCGCCAAAACTGGAGATTACTCGACCAGGAAACGCTTCCTTCACAATACGGTGCGGTTGCACTGTGTTGTTAAAACCACATGTTCACCACGCCCCGCTCATCTAATTCCGGCAGTAAGAAGTAGTTTACATAGCCCTGTAGCGTTCGCCGGTAACAGTGCCCGTATTGCCGATATCGTCCTCCAAAAAAAAAAAAATAAGGCCCAATCACTCTTCTTCCTCCTCCTCCACTCTTCGTGCATCATACGCAGATTTTCAGTGCTTATTCATGTAACCGCTTAAGTGGAAATGCATCTTGTCGCTCATGACGATTTTTTTCGACACAAAGTCGTCCTCTTGTTTGCTGAGATTAGGAATCGCTTAACAGTAATTCACACGCGGCTGATTGTCAGGAGCCATTAATTGATGCACCGTTTGTACTTTATATGGGAACATGTGTATGTCTTTCACTAAAATTCGCTGTAGGCTCCGTCTGGTGATGCCCAATTGCGTGGCCCGTCGTCTTATTGATGTGTTTTTCGTTCTTAGCGACATCGGCAGCCACAGCTGCGATATTCTCGGCCAAACGACCAGTCCGGTGACGGCCACGCACCGCATGGTCTCCTATGATTCCACTCTGTTTGAGTCGAGTAGCTATGCGCTGGAATGTTTGCCCAGTTGGCGCCACACGATTAGGGACTCGACTTTGAAATTAACGCTGCACTAACATCACCAACCGATTATTGGTCAAAAACATTGACACAATTATTCCACGCTCTTGTGGAGTATAGCGCTCCGTTGTTTATCTGTTTGTATACTGCTGCTGTCTAGTTCACAAATGTCAAATATGATTGACGTACGACGCCATTTGCAAAAATGATACCATCTTCCGATAGGGTGATTAATTTTGCGCAACCTTGTATGTAATCCATCAGATATTGTCCATCATGGTCTATTACTTTCTTCCAACGTTCTGGAAGAGTATGTTTCTTCCTGCCTCTTTTGTAAAAGTCAGCAGACTTATGGGTACAAATGTTTTCCAGGTACGTTTTGATCTCATCTTCGGAATTGAACTGTCTTGGGTCCCCTTTGTTTTGGAAAAAGTGGAACAGATGATGGTCACAAGGCGCAAGGTCTGGAGAGTATGGTGGGTGCTGCATAACTTCCCAGCCAAATGAATTCAGGTGTTTTTTTGTTACTTAAGCTGTGTGTGGTCTGGCGTTGTCATGATAAGAAACAACGACCGCCTATCGCCAACTCTAGCCATTTTTCTTCCACTGCCTGTTTGAAAATATCGAGCTGAGGGCAATATTTAACGGCATTTATTGTCTGATTACGTCGAAGCAACTCGAAGTAAAGAAAACATATTGAAAACACCTTTCACTAAATGCTCAACATAACCTTTTTGGGATGCAAATCTTGTTAACCGACCGATTTCGGTGATTCACTAGGAGATCACCATGATCTTAATACATCGAATATTGTTGTAAACCATCAATTTCCCGTCTCCTGTAACCATTCTTTTCAGAAAAGCCTAGAACGAGTTCCATCTCAACTAAGACTCACAGAGCATTATGCGATCCATAATGTATATTTCACTCTTTCCGACATTCTAAGCCCTTTCAGTCTCTGCGAAAGTCTCTCCTTTCTTCCGATTATGTCAATTTCATTGCATATGCATATGCGATTAATTGCACAGATTTTGAAAATTGTGCCTCTTGTGTAGGCGCGTGACTTTTACACTATTCTTTCAAAAATGGCGTTAAAGAAATCGCGTGACAGCGCATCACTTTGTCTAAATTCTTTTCTGACATCAAAGGTCTCGGTGAGTTCTCTACCGTCCTCAATGGAGAAGCACACATTATCTATCGTCATCCTGCACAAGCGATCTAATTTAACAGGAACGCCAAGACTCGACATTGCTCTGTAAAGCTCGTCTCTGTAGATGTTCTCATATGCGGCCTTAAAATTGTTTAAAAGGTGGTGAATATCGATCTGAACTTCTTGGGCTTTCTCCAGGATCTGTCGTAGTCTAAATATTTGGTCGATGGTGCACTTCCTTGCCTGAAGTCACACTGATATAGACCAATCATGCTTTAGGCGTTCACACAATACAGCAGGTAGGATCTTGTAGGTGACGTTAAGAGGACTGATGCATCTGTAGTTAACGCAGTTCACAGAGTATCCTGTCTTGAGAATTGGAAAAACAATTTTGAAGTTCAACTTGTCGGGCATACCTTCGTCCTTACATATTTTACAGATGAGTTGGTGTATGCTCCTTACCAATTCATCGGTTGCTATTTTGAAGAGCTCACTTTATCCAGGTCAAATGGACTGAATTGTTGGATTACATCGGCCCGGTTAAACGATTCATTCCACCTAACAGCGGTGTTATCGTGGTTATATAGTACAGTCTACAGAAATGCTCTTTCCGAATCCCAAGCATTGACTGTGATCCGTTGTTTATCTTCACATGCTTCGGCTTGAGATTTGTATCCGTGGCATGTTTTTCAACCTTTTGGTAAAACTTCGAAATCTCGTTTCTGGAATAGTATCTCTCAATTTCTTCGACCGTGCGCTTCTCGACCGTTCGTCTCTCCTCTTATGCTCGTAGATCTCATGAGCAGTTCTCGTCGTTCTGTGCAGCGCCGCTTTGTATGCATCTTGCTTAGCTGCATGTGCTTGACTCGTCGTCAAACCAGGAATTTCGTTGTTGTGGCCGTGTGAAAACCAGAACAGCGGCATCTCTGATGGCTTTTTGGCAATGTTAATACTGGTCTTCGATACTTGATACTGATGACATGGGACCTCGTAAGAGATTAAGGGAGACTCGATAGAAAAAGGATTTGGCGACGTCTTGCGATTGTAGTTGCCCGATGTCGAACTTCATCACAGTATTAACTTGTCTTTGAGACTTACCTTGGCTACAACAAGGTAATAGTCTAAGTCGATGTTTGGTGGTCAATCGGATTAACTATTGATTAATCAGGAGTTTCTCAAGTCCAACAGTGAATATCGAGATATGGGAACTGCGTATTAGCTACGAAATTTTTCGGCCCGCCGCAAAGTTGATTACCCTAAATACATTAATGGTGGTGGTGCTGTGCGGGCTATACTTTCGGACTGTAATATTGTACTAAAGATAACTCTTCTCCTAGCTTATCATTAAAATTGCCGAGGGCAGCGCTCGTAGTTCTTGTCCAAGAGCCCGTAAAATCCATCTTTGGTGTCGCCGTATTCCTCCTTTGTGGGGGCATGCGAGCATATAAGGCCTATATTGGCAAGTCTGCCTCTTACAACGAATCTACATCCAAATAAGCGCTGCTCTTGCCGTCGATAACAATCGCCGTAGTAGCTGTCGCAGTTTTTCGTTCTCTTTTTGTCCGGCACATCCCATCAAATTTCTTAGATGACAGTAATGACTGCTTTGCAGCAGTTCAGGGACTCCGCTAGTTGTACCGCTGCACGTGGCCTATTAAGGGACGTAACATTTAACGTGCAGATCCCAAGTTCGTTGTCCTTGTTTCGTTTGCAGGGATTGTCGGTAGTATACAGATAGTAGATCCATCCGTATCCAAGGCTTGTTGTTGCTTCGTAGCTATAGTACATATTTTTTCCATGGCCGGGCAGTTAAGTCGGCGGCACAACTCCCAACCTGAAGGGCCAGTTCTATAATAATACCTCTAGGATAAGGGGTCAGTTAGACCAAAGCCAGTAACCCATTAGCGGATGTGAGCACTGCCGTTGTTTCATTAAGGGCTCGTCCGCCACCATCTCTTTACTAAGACCCGGATTTAGTCTCGGAAATCCTTACCGGCCTAAGCTTCAAATATATTGTAGTAGCCTGGATAAAGTCTCAATTGTTTTGTTCCGGAATTTTACTACACCGTTAATTCCATTTGGGGAATTCATACGCTATCTCGTATAGAGTACTGCTATATTTGTCTGTTGGTCAGCACTCGCGCTTATAAGTCTGGCAAGTCTATAACCAAAATTGATGTGTAGAAACAGTTGCTACACTGGGAATCGCCAGGTTGACACCTCTCATTGAATACCCTATTTCCACAGCCCTCAACCATCAATCCTCTAGACTCAGCATATTCCATAATGATTTCCGCCTTAGGAAGGGGTGTGGTATACTGAGAACTTACTCTACTGTTGACTTATGGGAAAATAAATGGACCTCAGGTAAACATTTCTGGAGACGGAACCCAGTGTACTTTGACGACTTTGAAGTTACAAATTTTTCCAGCCGCTTGTTATAAATGATTTTTTCTAGCGTAAACAGTTGCAAAGAAAAAATAAATCATCCGCAATTCACCATAACACGAATTGGAGTCTTAAGTGCAGTCAGTGTCAGCAAAACCAATAAAGAAATCATTTTGGAATAAATAAAAATCACTGTCATCTGAAACTTTGCTCATGTCCTTAATTTTATTGATTGCCCGATAAATCCCAGTAATCGAATTCGTTTTTCCTTGTTCATTTTTAGCCTTCGACTATTTCAGTGTATGTACTTTTCTAGTTCTTTTTCTGTATACAATTCCTCGTCTTGTCCAAACACAAAGGACATTAAGGACTCTGGTTTAGCCGAACCGAAAAAAACTGATGGGAAATCCATCTTTCTGGCCATTCGCAAAGTTCTTTCTGCCGAAAAAAAGCAAAAATGAAATAAAATAAATGGAGCTGTCAAATGCATTCACAGGATTATGGAATGCCTCGCTCTTGTAATTCAAAGAGAACAGGGAGATTTATTCCTTTTTCCGAAACTTTGTTTGTTTGAGAATTTGTGAATGGTTATCGATTGGAATTGTGTGGGTGAATAGTTGAAGAGGGTAGTCTGTTGAAGTAGCACTTGATGCAGAGGTTGCTCTGAAGTGAATGTTTTGATGTTTTGTTGAAATTTTAATTAAATGAAAATTAGATAGACACTTACGTGCGGACAGATCTCGAATGTTTAACATACAAAAGCGTTAACATAGTAGTTGCAGACCAAAGATGTTTTCTTCGATACGATACTCTTAGACGTAAAAACCATGCATTAAGTTAACGTTGTACTATGCTCTTCTCGTTGATCCTATGTATAAATAGTACTCTATGGTCATTCTATTGGTAACAAACTGAATGAAGAGCAGATCAATGAGCATTTTAAACCCAAATTCTGTCCAACTGTCTAGCTTATCGTAAAGCATATTTCATAAAGCACGGCAGACTAGATTCCTTAAGTTATTCTTAGTTGACTTTCGATGTGGGTGGCGTTTAACCAATAAACCTCTAAAGATAGCACGGAGTTCGTCCAACATAGTTGAGGTGCTCTCTCACTTCTGGGCCCCAAGTGAGGTGAATTCTTTATCAATAGCTTGTCCCTCCTGTTAGAAATCGAACATTTTTTAGGACGTGTGTTTGCGCGCATTCGCTCTACTCGCATGTTTCCTTGTTAACTCAGGTCGTAGGTCTGTGCTTCTAAAGCCCATCAATGCAAAATGTATAGTCGCTCTTGCTATCATACATGCCTCTGTGCAAAAAAGCTTCACTAGGATGAGCGGGGCCGTATATAGTGTTCTTTCTTGATAAGGGCTAAGTACTCAATCGACGTTGAACCCGATATTCTTTCTTTTACTTTTACTCGTAGAGCAAATGAACCAGTCTCGTCTTTTATGTATGCAGCTACATCCTATCTTTGAAGTATTTTACTACTCGAACATGCGCTTGTCGGCACTCATTCTCAAACCATTCTCAATTGCAACATACTTAATCAATTGTTTGACGTTTAGATGATCAGAATACTGACACGTTTCTTTGTAGAGATATGCTGGCTATAGTGATACTCTGTAGCAAAATCAATTTCCCCAAGTAAGTTCCCTGGTGTTATGTCGTGTGTAGGTAACTCCTTCCAACACTATTACCAAAGATTACCTCCTTTCCAATTTTGTTGTTAAAATCTCCAAAAATGATGTTATAATGTTCGCAAATCTCGACATTATGCTAATTGTTTTACCATAAGGTATTCCTTCAAATGGCGAGAGCTCAAGATTTCTTGAGATATTTGGTTTCAAATTGAAGAAAATATATGGGCTTTGTCCGCTATTATTGCTCTTCGACACTTTGATATCTTTGAACAATGAGTCTCGAAACTCATATTACCTTCTTGCTATGTACTTCTCTATCCTGACGTCGGTCTCCCTTCATTTGACTGCCTCCTGATATGGTTCGCTGGTATATGAAATTTTTTTATTAATGTTCTTTATCCAGTTGTTGGTACTGGGGAATCCTACTGTACTTACGAGCATCGTGTACAGTTTCTGGCAATATGCCTCAAATCTCGCCATATCTTCCCTACTTTTCGCGTTTCGTTTTTGACAGATCTGCGGTACAAATTTTTTGGTGGAACAGATTTTATTGCGTAGCATGATTGGCAATATTTCTGAAGAGTGTGTTCAATCCGCTGCCACTTTTATTGTTGGATGATTACCATATAGCGACTACTTTTCCGTTTTCTAATAAAGTTCCTAATTAATAAATACTAGTACAAGCAGTGATCACTTTAAAAGTTAGAACAAACATAGCGTTATGAGTGATTACATTACTTGCCTACTCAAGGTGGCGGGTCAACCTGGATCTCGGTGAACAAGCGTCTCCAGCCATTTCGATCTTTAGCTAGCTACCTCCAGTTTCACATGCTACGTTGGCTGAGGTCCCCTTCCAATTGCGTGCGCCACCTGAATTGCCATCTTTCTCTACCCCACTGTCCCTCGTGGGCAGATTTTTCGGACCACTTTACCTGACCCACCCAACTCAGTGATTGGACATTCACTCTTTTGGCTAAGTCGATGTCAAGGTACAGTTCGTATAGTTTGTCGTTGTATATCCTCCTGCACTCACCGTGTATGCAGACAGGACCAAAAATCACCCAAAGAATTTTGCTCTCAAAGCAGCCAAGAGCACCCTCATCCATTTTTGATAAAGTTCATGGCTCTGTCCAATAGAGTAGGACTGGGTTTATTAAAATCTTATATGGGGTCACTTTTGTTTTTAGAGAGAGTTTTACAAGTCAATTGCTTTCCTAGCCCAAAGAAGCAGCTGATGTCATTGTCTTAATTGGTAGCAGAGCCTAGATGAACAAGGTCCTTAACTACCTTCAAGTTATTTTTGTTAAGGGTGATGTCGATGTGTGCTACCATCTTCGAAACTTCCGCATCAATACTCACGAAAGCGCTACTGATATAACTCTGCTTTATTCCGATTATGTCAACATCATCGGCGTATGCGATTAATTGGATGGACTTTTGAAAGATTGTGCGTCTTTGTTTTGCACTATTATCTCAAGAATGATGTTAAAAGTCAAAGGTCTCGGTGAGTTACCTCCTGACCTGAGCATTCTACATTGTCATCTTGTACAAACGGACGAGTTCTTGCAGTGATTTTACGATTAATTACATTGCTCCAGCATATTTTTTAAAAACATTTTAGTTGGGTACATTCAACTGGGTGCATCCCTATTCATAAGAGACTGCATTGAACATACTCTGGAAACAATAATTGAACTTGACAAATTTCAAATGACCGTGGTGCTCGCTAAAAATAAAAATTACTTTTTTAATATATCCTCAATCTATTGCCAATCGCGCTGCAAAATAGAAAAACAAGAATTTATTGACCTATTCAACACAACCTATGAGGTGTATCTCTCAAAAAGGCAAAACTCTTTACAGGGCTGGTATGGAATGTGGTTGCTATTTTTACCTAACATTTAAGCCGACATATTGACCTTGGATGTCGCCAAACACCCGATCTAATAGACTTCTTTATCGGAAAAGGAGCAAACGCTAGTTACGTCAAAGTTGAAGAGGGCTTCGATCTTTCCTCCGATCATTCTCCAGTTATCCCCTCACTGTGCGAATCCTTAGTTAAGAAACAAAGACCACCCAGATTAACTAACAGCAAAACTCACTGGGAAGATTTCCGAATAGACGTTGTAGACAACACTGAATTGAAAGTAGCACTTAGAACGCCGTATAAACTTGAAAAAGAAGTTGAACGTTTCGTTAAAGTCATACAGCAAGCGTCCTGGAAGAACACTTCCTGCGAATCGAACAAAGTTCCCAAAGTCGGCATAAGATATCCACCAGAAATCAGAGAAATGATAAGGAAGAAACGAAGAGCGCGGAAAAAGTGGCATGGAACCCGGGCATCACAAGATAAAACGTCCTTCAATAGGCTCTGCAACTTATTGAAAAAATCGATCAAGGACTTCAATAATCAAGGTATTAATAACTACCTTGAAAGACTCACAGCGACAAAGGATACCAACTACTCCATATGGAGAGCCGTTAAAAGTGTTCGAAAGCCCCAAATACACGTGGCACCAATAAGAAGAAACCAGGAAGATGACTGGGCGAAAGAAGATAAGGAAAAAGCTAATGTTTTCGCCGACCATCTTGCAGAAACGTTTAAACCATTCGATGGGGGGGGGGGGGGGGTGCTTCCGAAGAATGTCAATACGCTAGACGTGACGACAAACTTTCCAGTAGAAAAGGCTACACTTAGGGAACTTAGACAAGTTATAGACACACTTAAGCCCAATAAAGCCCCGGGATATGACTTAATAACGGGAGAGACACTTAAAGCGTTGCCGAAAAAAGGTTTGCTAAAGCTGCTCTATCTTATAAATGCCAGCATTAGATTAGAGCACGTACCGCCCTAGTGGAAAGAAGTTATTATGGTTCCGAAACCCGGTAAACCGCTGACTGAAGTGAAGTCATATAGACCCATATCGCTTCTCCCGATTACAGCGAAGGTCTTCGAGCGAATCCTTCTTAATCGTCTCAATTACCGACACAAATTCCCTGTTGCCTGACCATCAATTTGGCTTTAGAAACCAACACTCTACAGTTGACCAAGTGCATCGAATAACCGATGTAATTGAACGAGCAATCGAGTGTAAGTTAGTCTGTTCAAGCCTTTGATAAAGTATGGCATGAAGGCCTTAAATATAAACTCAGACAAGCCCTACCCCAGCAATTGTCTTGTATTTTAGGTTCATATCTGGAAGACCGACTCTTCCGTGTGAGACATGGAAACGAATATTCCACTTTTAAGACAATAAAGGCGGGGGTGCCGCAAGGAAGTGTACTTGGCCCTCAGCTATATTTGCTTTTTACCCGGATATACCGCAAACGGACGACACTATCCTGATGACTTGCTGATGACACTGCCATTTTGGCAACGGCTAAAACAGTCGAAGAAGCAACTGCCAAGTTGCAACGTGCCCTTACACGGATTAACAATTGGAAAAAGACTTGGCGAATCGCGCTTAATGAAAACAAGTCTGCCCACGTGAACTCTCAAGAAAATTGAGAATCCAACGGTGTTTATCAACGCAGTACGAATTCCTTACGCGAACGAGGCCAAATATCTCGGTATGACATGAAGAGCTTGAAATAAAATATAGAGATATTTACTGGCTTATTGGAAAGTATTCCAAGCTTAGCTTAGAGAACAAACTGCTGTTATACAAGCAAGTGCTAAAACCGATCTGGACATATGGTGTACAACTTTGGGGTTGTACTAAAAATAGTAACATTAATGTATTACAGATGTTCCAAAACAAAGTTTTTCGGGGTATTGTTAATGCGCCGTGGTACATTAGAAACGATGATATCCACAGAGACTTAGGAGTCGAAAAGGTTCAGAACGTAATTTAAATGTTTGCGCGAAAACATAGTAATCGATTACAAGGTCATACGAATATTTCTGTTCAACAGATCCTCGGCGAGACAAATTTATTGCGCCGTCTGAAAAGGACTAAGCCTCTCGATCTAGCGCGGTGATTAGCAGCGCATAATTTTTCTAAAGTACACAGGATTTTTCAATGAAAATCGCCTGCAGGATATCTTATAAAAACAAAATAAAATGCGATAGAAGAACTGCTTGTTGAGTGTGAACTCAGTCGTGGTTTGCATAAGGGAGGTGTTTTTTAGTGAGTAAGAATCTCACACTACTATAGGCTCCGGGCCTATAATGTCTATGAAGATTTCTCTCCTTCCATGAAAAAAAAAAAAAAAATAAAAATTCAACTGGGTTCTGAAAATTTTTCTAAATCCGTTTTATTTACTTATTATTTTGGCTACGGCACTTGACACTACATTCTGTGATTCTCTCTCTAATATTTTTTGTTTCCTTGCAATCCTTCAACTCAAGCAATAACAGTTCAAACCGCTGTATTCAGTCGCCCTTTTATTGTACTCCATAATTGTGAATTGTGTGTGTTCAATCAATCCAATAACCTAATTTCCACCCAAAAATTGTTATCGCTGACGAGCCTTTTTTATTATTGACATACTAGTTTGTTAATTTTTCGACAGTGCTTTTAGTGCATTTTTTATTTATTTTCTCCGCAATTACTTTTTTGAGTTGCCTTTTGTTTTCCTGGTCTTCGTCGTGTCTTCTTGTGCATTAACCAACTTCATTAACGACAATAATGCTGATTTTGGGGCCTGTAAGGAGAGCTGTGGCAAAATATTCCACGCTATTTGTGTCAGCCTAAATAAAGGAAACTCAGCCTTCGTTAAAGCGTTTTCGTTCTTCTTCTGTGACGAGTGTATCAGCATTTCTCTCTCATATGTGTTCCTTGCAATCAAGTACTTCAGTGACTCCAATGAATCCAATCATATCTCAATCGTCAGACATTTGAACTTTGGTCATAGTATCGATAAACAAATTGCGGGCTTAATTTAAAATGAAAGTGCAAGATTCAGAAATGAAGAAACATCCAAGCACCACATCGATAAAGAGTCTCTTCGGGAAGACATAGATATGCATCTCTAGTCATCCACATCCAATCAACAATCTGAAACATACTCTCGAATCATTACGAGTCCATGCTTTACGTTATATTCGATAAAATTAATGAGCTTAATGATGAATTCACTACGAATAGAACAGTGTTGACTGATTTGAAAAACCTCATTGAAACAGTATGTCACAAAATTGATAGTTTTTCAATCCATCCTCCGCCACATAACAGTCTCAATACTTAAATTTTGGCTGAATTGTTACGAATCGAAGCCTACCACGAAATTTTCAACACACCTCCTCAAAAGGTTGCGGATAACCTCGCTGTTTTCCACAGCTATGTACACTCTGTACACAAAACAGTTTCTTCCTTCAGCGTATCGGGGCTGACCATGATAAAATTGTTCGTTCCTAACTTGCTTTCTTGCCTTCGTTCTCCCTGCACTCCCATACTCCTTCCTGTATTTTCTAAGCCTTATGGCCTCTTTTTCGACGTGTATACTCCTATAATATTTTTCGAGATGACGATCACTCTCTCCCTATGGCTTATGATCCTGCCATCCCTCAATCTGTCAAACTTGACTTTGTTTCAATTAAAATTACACTGCACAATAGGTCCCTTTACGTAATTTGTTGCTACATTCTCCCAGGACAACCTATCGAATCCTACATCCTTGCTATTAAAGCGATTTACCATCTTACTGACCTAAATGAATTCACCTACAATATCCTTTGTGACTTTAATCTGTCTCTGGTGAAGTGAACTCTATCGGATGATAGCTTCGTTTTTACCGCATCAAACGCTAGTTCATCCAAGGAATGTCTATTCATTAATCGCATAACAGACTCAAGCCTATGTCAAGTAAGTGGCGTCCCTAACTCCATCGGTAACTAGACCTTAGCGATCACATTAACTCCACAGTAACGTTTTGTTCCTTATCTTTCACCCCCCTCTTCCTCTCTCATTTTTCCATTTGTCACCATACGAGTCAAAATAGGGAAGCGTAAGCCTTTATTGAAAACCACTGTATTTTGGTGAGGACGCATTTATGACCCTCGTCCTACTATAGGATTTTTTTTCTCAAAATATGTAAATTTTCACCCATTTTGACATTTTATCTTTTCTATTTTTTAAATTCTAAAAGCTATTTAAAACTATCTTAATCTACCCCTAAGCTATGTAAGCGGGTTACAGCTTGAAAAGAAAGCACTACCGCTCCTGCTTCTGTAAGACATATCGCGACTCCCTACCGACCTACTAAACCGGAGACGTTCGGTACTGCCGTGTGCGGTGCTTCTGTTTAAAGTCCCATTTACAATACTGCAAGATGCGATACGAGGATCCCATTCAAATTAAAAATAGAAGTTTATTCATCTAAATCTACATATATTGTCCCCTTTAAATGAATCCCCATCGACTGCAACACACTTATGGCAGCGCTTGATCCAATCCTCGAAACATTTTTTTATATTCGGTTTTCGGTGCTTCCTGCGATTTTTCCATTACTTCCTGCTCAAACGCGTTCACCGTAGTGGTTTTTTAACTCGATTGAACAGAAAGAAGTTACAGGGAGCCAAATCAGGTGAATTCGTTGGCTGTTGGATGGCACAAATTACAAATAATGATGGCATTGTGCGACGAGAATCCACGAGTTTTCTGCCCACAACTCTGGTCTCTTTCGGTGAATTGCTTCACGCAAACGTCTCATAACGCCCAAATAAACTTCTTGTTTACTGTCTGGCCTTGTGGCAAAAATTCATGATGCACTACACCGTTGTAATCCATAAAAACCGTGATCATTGCCTTCCTTTTTTAATAAAAACGACGTGGTGAACGCCATTCACTTGCCTGATATGTGGATTGCGTGTAATACTCATAAACCCACGTCTCGTCTCCATTAATGATGAATGTGGGATCGGATCCAGCCTCGCAAATCATGTCTTTTGCGACGTCAACACGGTCTCTTTTTTGCATGAAATTGAGGTTACATGGTTACGATGTTTTTGTGCGCCGGTACATTGTCTTGCAAAAACAAAATTTTTTTTCGCTTCATGTAATGTCGTTTTCAAGCGATTTTGGCCTTCAATCGCTCCAATAATACACAGTAATACTCGCTGTTGATGGTTTTTCCTTTTTCGAAGGTAGTCCACTCAGAGTATGCCATGACAATCCCAGAAAACCGACGCCATAACTTTTCTGACCCATCGAACCTCCCTCAGCCGCTTCGGAGCACTCGTGCCGGCTTCGGTCCATTGCCGAGCACTCATTCTGTTCTCTGGTGTTCAGCAGTTACCAATCGACGCCAAAAGTCCGCCCGATTCCGTATCAGCAAGTCCAGCGGCAGAATATTGCCCAAAATATGGCGTGTGTGCTCAGTACTAATCTTTGCGGTATATGCTAGCTCGCGCACCTTCACTTTCCGGTGACCACCATTCACCATTCCATTGGAGGGCCTGCCGCTGCGGACTTGATTGGTAGTGGACTTGCGGCCACCACGAAACTCTTTAAACGGTTTAATCTGACGGAGCATTAGCCCCATAATATTTATCCAACTTTTCTTTTGTTTCCTTCACCTTTTTTCCTCTCAAAAAATAATGTTTTATGAAAGAACGAAAATCGTTTTTGTCCATATTCAACATGATGCCAAACACGTCCACAACAATCAGCTGTCAAAACAAAACTAAAGACAGTATCGCACTGAAATTTAGCATGTCTGCCTAAATATGAACGGACTTAAAGGTACCATAACCTTTTTTGCAGTAGCAGCGCATTCTGTTCGTCAAGGAGGTAACTTTTCACTCCACCTAGTATCAACTTAACAGAAAAACACTACACGGTGACGCTACCGGGAACGTTTTGATCAAGGTCGTATGAAAAAAAAAAAAGTAGAAGATGGTGGGTAAGACCAATGTATGCAGAGCGCAAATTGATGGGGTTTTTTGAGACAACGTTTCAAACTCTAAAGAAAGACAGCGAAATGTTTGCTAAGGCCACCAGTAGTAGGCAATTTTGATGCTCTTTTGGCACTGACGAAGGACAATTTGGAAAAAAAAAATATAGTTGCTGAATGCAGATTGGTACTAACCCTTATCTAAGTGATACAACAACTTTCCTTGGAAACTGATACATGATTCATACTTAAATAATAATTTAAATAAATAAGTTTTTAAAAAGGTTTTTAGCACACGGTGGTTCCAGGTTTTTGTATTCGTTGAAATTTAAGATATCATTGCCATCCGTTACCTCAATTACAAACGAAACCTGTGTAGTATTGTGGAATGCATTACATACCATATATATGGCACCATGGATTTAGAGAAAAGAAAAGTGGCAACTGCCAAATTGTCTAGGGGCTATAGATGGGAGACACGTTCCCATTGTCTGTCCACCAAATGCAGGATCGCAGTTTTTTAATTATAAAAATAGACACAGCATTGTCTTGTTGGCGGCTTGCGACGCAAACTACTGCTTCTCAATTGTGGACAAAGGAGCTTATGGTAGTCAGAGCGATGGTGGTGTCTTTGCACAAAGCTCCTTTGGTAGGCTTTTGAATCAAGGAAAATTGCCAATCCCACCTCCGAAGCCGCTGCCGAAAACTAACGATGTGTTTCGACATTATTATAGATTTTATTTTGAATTTAAATCTTGAATTGTGTCAGCCAAACTCTCAAAAAACTTGTTTGTTTCACAATTTGCCTGTTCCTGTTGGCTAGCGATGGCTCTTTCTAAAAAGTCCGTGAAGTCATCTTTTTCTTCTAGGACACAAAATCCATGCTGCGTTTCTTCTAATGGACTTGGACTCATAAATTGTTGCGAGGTCGATGGCTGGTCGGTGTAGTTGAAGACTTCTGTTAGCTCTTCGTTCTCAGCTTCAAAATTTCCACAAGTCCTGCAAATATTTAAATAAATACGTATAACCAATAAGGAGTTTAACTAAATAGCTTACTGCCGAGGTTGCAAGGAATCATTTAAAAACTCAAGTTGCTAGCTATACTTATATGACTTTCTTTCTTCATGCTGCTGACCACTTTTTGATTTGCAACTGTTTAAATTTTTGCAATACTGATCTCTTAAAGATCTCCATACCGTTTTGCACTCTTTTTCTGAAAAAATGAATTAAAATTTCTTCTACAATAGAACACATAAAACAAAACAAAACAATTTTCTCATCCAATTTTGTTTTGGCAGCAATTTCATAAATACATTTTTGTTCCTTTATGACTTCAATAAAATTTTCCACTTCCTCTGAATTTAGTTTTTGCATCTTCACAAATAATTTAATGAAACAACATTCGCAAATCACAAGCTCAAAATGAAAAAAAAAAAAAAAAATTAAGCTGTCACGCATTGCGAGATGGGAGAGATTTCCAGATTTGTAAGCAAACACATTGAAGTACATGTTACGGAAAATTTGTTGACAGTTCATGCGATCTCTTTTTCGAACAATGTATCGCATTTCGCAGTTTTGTAAATGGGACTTAAGTTGAGTCGCTTATCTGCAGCTGTTCGAGTAACGTGGATGATTAGCAGCACCGCTTATTTGTCCTGGATCAGTCCTTCATTTCTCAGATAGAAGAACGTTGCTGGCGAAGTGAAGCATCTCGTTAGGGACTATAAAACAGTGTCTTAGTATGGACAAAAGCAACTTTAGCGCAACTTTAGTGTGCACGCTTGATCTCGTAGTATCCAGAAATAAATCCAGGTAATCTGAAATCATCTGCTTTTATTTCAACAGGTTATGGGCCCAGGACATTTACTAGATCACATAGTTTGTACAGAAGCTTGCCGTTTTAACCGAAAAAATAAAGAATTTAGACGTCTCATCAATCATAAGATGGAATCAAACCAGAACATAGGTGTGTTCATTCGCGAATTTAAAACAACCGTAAACAGATTGAACGAATTGGGGGCTACGCTGGACGAGGACTTGTTGGTGGTAATCCTTATCGACGTTCAAGCTGCATTCGATGCAAAATGCAGTTACCCAGAGCTCGACGTGGTGTCCACTCGACTCTTAGAGGTCTGCGACCGGAAGAAGGAGTCAAGTGGAAGAAGTTTCCAAATAGAGGTAATTCTTTTTCATTTAAATGCCGTACATGTGGAAAAAAGGGCCACAAGGCTAAAAATTGTTTTCAAAATAGGCAAATCTAAGAGAAAATCTTATCTCCATAGGCAAGGCAACAGATAATGGCTTCAAAGTCGCTTTCGAAAATAAACAAGCAAAATTGTACGACCAACGCGGCAGACTGTTAATAACAGCTGCCAAGAAGCATGGGTTGTATCTTACATGCGAAAGACACCGAGCGTTTGCAGTATTGGAAGATAAAAATTTATTAAGTTTGTGGCACAGGAGGATGGGCCACCTAAACTTAGTATCACTGAAGCAGATGTCAACTGGAATTGTGACAGGATTATCCCAGTAGTTCAAGCCCGATGATACCAGCTGCGCGATTTGTATTTGTGCAAAACAATCCAACAAGCCCTTCGGTGTGTGCGATATCAAACGGACCAGTAGAAGACTGGAACTGTTCCATTCACACGTATGTGGACCAATGCGTACTGAATCATTAGGTAAATCTGTCTATTTTATTACGTTTATTGACGACTATTCTCGGCGTATGTTTATTTACTTCATGCGAAAGAAAAGTCAAGCATGGGAAAAATTCAAAGTGTTCAAAGCATATGCAGAAAACAAACGGGCGAAACAGTCAAGTCATTAAGAACCGACAATGGAATTGAATACACAAACAGTAAATTCGAAGAATTCCTTGAGCAATATGGTATCGACCATGAATTCTCGGCCCCGCAAACGCCGCAACAGAATGGCATAGCCGAAAGGGCAAACAGAACTTAACAATAAATGGCTAGGTGTCTTAAGATAGAAGCCGTTTTGCCAGATACATTGTGGGCAGAATTAATTTGTACGGCAGCATTCATCCGGAAAAGGTGTTCAACAAACAATTTACGCCAGAAAAACTGTGGACAGGCAAAAAGCCTGACGTTACATCGTTTAGGTGCATTGAAACGAAAGCATACGTTCTAAATAAAGGCGATAATCTCAGAAAGTTTAATGCAAAAAGTATAGAGAATATGTTAGTGGACTACAGCGATGAGCACGGCACTTATAGACTCTGAAAGCGTGTTGTTACTAGGAGTAGAGACTTACGATTCCAGGACGAAGCATCAAGTGCTACCAAGAATGCTCAAGCGGACCAGCCAAATCTCTACATACTAAACATTGAGCCGCTGGATGGCAATAACCAATACGTCAAGGACAAATCGGTTTATGGAGCTCCAAAAACAGAAAACGGGAAAAAAACAACCACCTGCTGAAATCACTGGAGAGCGGACTTTATCCGATGATTCACCTGTACAAGACCTAGATACATCCTTAAATGGAACTGTGGTGGAGGCATCAAACTGTAAAGAACTGGTTAACAATACGGAGACTGACCCAGTAAGCCTGAAGCAGTTGGACGGTATGGCTGACCGAGGCGATTGGTACTGTGCAATGAATGAAGAATATAACTCACTTATAAAAAACGGGACTTGAAAGTTAGTCGACAGACCTCCTAACAGAAAGGTAATTAAATCCAAGTGGGTCTTACAAACCAATATCCCAGATGGTACAGTGGAGAGAAGGAAGGCGAGGTTAGTGGCGAAGGGATATGACCAGATCCAAGGTCTTGACTAAACTGATACGTACTCACCTGTAGCCAATATTCATTCCATAAGACTTACCCTAGCAATCGCAGCAGAACACAATCTGGAGATTCATCATCTAGACGGCATACCTCAATGGCGACCTTGACAGTCTGATCTATATGGAACAACAAAAGGGTTTTCAAAGGTATCCTACGAACAAAGTATGCGATTTAAGGGAGGCAATTTATGGTCTAAGGGAACTTCAGTTTACACCATCATCATACGATAGATGCATTTACTACAAAATCAATGAAAATAAAATCACAATCATGACCATCTACTTTGATAATTTGCTCTTAACAACGAATGACTGCGAGGAGTATACTTTTGTATGCGCAAGGTTATCAAAGGAGTTCGACATTCGTGACTTAGTAGAGCCGAAGCTTTGCGTGGGACTAGAGATATCCAGTAGCAAAGGAACTTTCAGCATCAAGCAAACAGGACACATCAACAGCCTGGCAAAACTATACAGCCTGGAAGAAGCAAAGCCATCACGACTGCCTGCACAAGTTGGTCTAACACTCCAAGACGACCCAATCACAGAGGGCGAGAGGGAAAAGGTTGATAAAACTTCATACCGACAGCTAATCTGACGACTGCTGTACTTATCAACGTTTAGCAGGCCAGATATATCGTACATCGTGAATGCACTTTCCCAACACGTGGAAGACCCAAGGCGACTACATTAGACTGCTGCACTAAAAGTCATAAAGTATTTACTCGGCACTAAAATGTCCAACATTTCTTACAGGAAGACGAACAAACAACTTGAAGCGTACTCAGACTCCAGTTGGCTGAAGATACCATCGATCGAAAGTCCCAGTCTGGTTTCGTGTTTCTGTATGCCGGTTGAGCAGTGCACTGGGGACCCAGAAACCAAAGAATTGTGGGCACATCCAGTACCGGCACATACATCACACTATCTTCCGTGGCAAAGGAAGCTGCATATCTCCGCAATATCATCATAGAACTAAATTTACACCATGACCACATTGACCTTTATTGCGACAGTCAGAGTGCTAACCATATCGCGAACGACCAAGCGAACCAGGAAACAACCAAGCACATAGATGTCCGCTACCACTACGTGCCAGATGCAGTAGCTGATAAGGTAATACAAATCAACTTTCTTAGGTCTGAAGATATGATAGCCGACTTGCTTACGAAGGCTTTACCTGCAACAACGCATTACAAACATTTTACCCGTATAAGAATGACCTTTTGATTTTTTCTTTTCGAGATGAAAGCTCATTTAACTTTTGAATTCCATTTAAACTACACATTTACTTTAATAATAATTTGAAATGTATTTTTTTTTTTTTAAACTATTTGGAAAGAAAATTGTAACGTAAGAATCATACAACAAAATTTAAATTTTGTAAAAGGGGAAATATGACTAAAACTTGAGTGATCGACAATTATGAAGTTGAGCGGCTGTATTGAAATAGTGGCATCACTTACATGATACATTTTAAATGGCAACACTTATATTTACCTGACACTCATCTGTCAGAATATCTTTCCTTTCCTTTTGTATCATCGCGTTGTGCGCACGCTTGATCTCGTAGTATCAAGAAATCAATCTAAGCAATCTGAAACCACCTGCTTTTAGTTCAACACTTATGTATCGACTGAAGATTCCCCGGATTGTACGAGTCTTTATCTCTTTTGGGAATCCAATGCGCTGGATAATGTGCATTGTTGATTGCATTGTGGTATATACAAGGTGGAACAAAATTAATCATCCAATTTTGTTTCTAAGTTACTTTTTTAGTAAATCAAAAAAAAAAAAAAAAAAATGATTT
Source organism: Volucella inanis (assembly GCA_907269105.1). Classification (NCBI taxonomy): domain Eukaryota; kingdom Metazoa; phylum Arthropoda; class Insecta; order Diptera; family Syrphidae; genus Volucella; species Volucella inanis. Next base: position 107,968,884 of record OU026156.1, read on the forward strand.
TGAGTAATTTGAATCTTTGTTTGGACCTTTACAATTATTTCTGTTAAGTGGAAAAGATGAAATCCGCCAAGTGGCTGCCGCCAGTGTTGAGATACATTTGTGCTCATTTTATCGCATTTTCCATGACTTTCCGCAAGATTTCCGATGATTACTGTTCGCATTCCTGTCGAATATTCTCCTTAGGGGCTGCGATTGCTGGCATAAACCCGCGAATTCAAGTAGCCACAAACAAAAAAGTCTGGGATGGTTACATCCGGCTACCTTGCTGTCTTGTCAATCGCAAAAACAGGAGATTACGCGACCAGGAAACGCTTCCTTCACAATGTCAATGTTGGCTTGTGCTGTGTGCGCAGTTGCACCATCTTGTTGAAACCACATGTTCACCAAGCCCCGCTCATCCAATTCCGGCAGTAAGAAGTCGTTTATCATAGCGCTGTAACGTTCGCCGGTAACAATGACCGTATTACTGATGGCATCCTCAAAAAAATACGGCCCAATTACTCCTCCCGCATGAACGCCGCACCACACAGTGGTTTTGAATGGATTTAATGACTCTTCGTGCATCACACGCGGATTTTCAGAGCCCCAGAAATGAAGATTTTACTTATTGACGTATGCGCTTAAGTGGGAATGCGCCTCGTCACTCATGATGATTTTCGACACAACATCATCCTCTTGGTTGTTGAGATTTAGGATGGCTTTAGAGTAATTCAAACGCGACTGATGGCATTAACTGATGCACCATTTGCACTTTGTATGGGAACATGTGTAAGTCTTTCACTAAAATTCGCTGTTGTTTTGATGTTGATGTTTCTTCGTTCTCAGGGACATTGGCAGCCACAGCCGTGATATTCTCGGCCGAATGACCAGTCCGGTGGCGACCACGCACTACATGGTCTCCAGTGGTTCCACCCTGTTCGAGTCGAGTAGCTAAGCGCTGGAATATTTGCCCAGTTGGCGCGACACGATTAAGAAATCGACGTCGAAATTCACGCTGCGCTAACACCACCGACCGATTATTGGTCAAAAACATAGACACAATTATTCGACGTTCTTGTGGTATATAGCCCTCCATTGCTTATCTGTTTGTATACTGCGGCTGTCTAGTTCATAAATGTCAAATATGATTGACGTACGACGCTATTTGCAAAAGTTATACCATCTTCCGATAGTATGTCCACCGCTTGTAATGAGAGATGTTCCATCGGTTCTCACTGATTTCTTGCTTCTCAGTGATTCGAAGATCGCATGGAGCTCCTCCTTCGAAATTCTTTTTATTTTCGTCACTGAAAGCAGTGAAACCTGAGCTCTCAAATCGCCAGTTCTTCATATCATTTCGAAGGTAGGAGTTGACTTTTTGGGTTGTGGTTTGGACAAATGACCTCATTCGCCTATGGCTTCTATCTTATCTTGCGGATCTTTGATCTCAAAGAAGTTATCTTCTACCACAGATGTAAGGATAGCTTTTGAAACATTCTGTCCGGAATGCTTTCTGGCCTCCTTTTGGATTTTGGAAAATGTCTGTTTTGGAAGGGATGAGACAATTACAAAAAGAAAATCGCCTGAAGTAAGATATATTGTACCATATGTATCTAGAATATGAACATTGGAGGGATAAAGTAAGGAATATGTGGACGATATAATGTTCTATGCCACTCCGAATTAGATTATAGTCTTAAAAAAAAAAAAAAGACAAACATTATGGACCATAAACACTTCTGAGAAAGGTTCCCTGTAGCGTTCCCATCTACTCTAAACACCCTTTTTATAGAACAACCTTCTAACGAATATACTTTTCATTTCTTATAAAATATGCTTAAATTACTAATTTCTTGTGTAAACTCTGTTTTCTCCCCAGAAACAGTAAAAAGGAAGAGAACTTTTATTCCAAATAAGAAAAAAAAAAAAAAAAAACTTTTAAAATGAACAAGGAAAGTACGATAGTAATCGTAAAAATGTAAAGCACTGGCTCTGTAGTTCCTGTTTAGTGTGGGAAGTTTTTTATTTGCGTCCATCATGAAGATACGATAAAAATATATGAGGGTCCACTTTTGCAAGAAACCTACTACTAACATGAAATCATAAAGCAAATCCTTCATGCTTATGCCGAACTTAAAATTATTATTCATCTGTGGTTATATTGGTCCTACGTTTTTAAGAACCAGTACTCATTCCTTCACTCCCACTTCATTTAGCCAAATCATATTGTTCAGAAGCCCACCATACTCCAAACCCATCGTACATTTGTACATATGCTACAAGTATGCATATAGACGGTTCCAAGTTAAATAGTTCTCCCATTTCTGGGATTGAAATTCTTTAAACTCATACCCCAAGTTAATCTCACGGTACATAAAGCATAGAAACGCTGCTCATTTCATGTGTGCAAGTTATCCGTGGAGTTGTATATGGTCCATACTTTTGGGATTTTCTTTGATGAGAAGCCATAAAAAACAGGCACGCATCTCCAGGACTTTTACGGATACGTGTGTTTGGTTGTACGTGTACTCGTATGTGTGATTCCAAAGATATGATGTTTTGATGGAGGAACAAAAACGGCACAAAGGATACACCTTACCCATAGTCGCACAGTAATTCAATTGAAACTTTGCCGTGGTTTAGCTTTTGGATTCTTTTGCTTGAGCAACATATAAGCATGAAAAGGTCTACGCGTACAGTTGGATAAAAGTTTAAAACGTTCTTGTTTTGACGTAAACTCTATGAATTAATGTGATCAAGCTAGAGAATCATTGTTTCAACATTCAGCGAACGCACGTAGTCCTTTGCTGGTATTATCATAATTTTTGTAACAATTCCAGCTCCAGTGCTAACGGTCCTAGTTTCGCATTTCAGTTCAATTTTCTGCAATCTTAGACTTATATAACTTTGGTCTTGTGTAAACGCATCACGTCCAAAAGTTACATTTTGTTCACCTTTTTGTTTGTGTTGAAAGAGGTTGGGGATAATTTGCAAAGATATTCCTTTTGGTTCTGTGGTGTATCCTTAGAGACAATATAGTCTACATTCCCACAGACGAGGAAGTAATTTGGTATAATTAGTTTATTTGTATGCAAAGGAGGAAAAGATAAAGGAAAATCTGTCCTATAGAGGCGACAAGTGCAACTATTGAAAGTATTTTAAATATCTCAGCACTAACCGATTGACCTAAATTATAGTTTTCTTGATTTTGAGAGAGGGGCCGATTGCAAAGAGTCTGCTTTTGCAAAATTACAGATGACATTAAGTTCACTACAAAGTGCTGCACTTTTACAAAATATTTCAGAGTTCTTCCAAGTAATATCTATGAACAGATGTATTTGTATTTATTAAATTTAAACAACTTATAGAATTGCGCTGTTAAAATTTAAGGAAAGATGAAGATGAATAAATACAGTTTTAAGTTATAAAAGCTAATTTTAATAGGCTTACCTATGTAGTATCTAATTTAATGGGTCTTTTTCGAAACGATTTTCTGTGTTCACTCTTTTGATGTGAGCATGAACGAAAAATTGACGACTGCTATTTAAAAATTTGTACCTAGGAGGTATTAGATTAAGGGTTCCTTGAGAGTTCACAAACTTGATTTTTGTGAACATTTAATTTGGTCTTCCAGAGTAAATAATTATATGCAGTGCAAGGTGTTGAAATACCAGGTGTACCGGTATGAAGTGGACGTCAAATATCTCGATAGGGAACATTTATTGTGAACGGGTCTTATTTTTTTTATATATATATACATCAAGTCATTGAGCAAAGAACATCATATTTTTCCATCGTGTTAAAAATGTCGTATTTTGTACCAGAAAATGTTGACTTGCGGAATGCATTCGTTTTTTTGTTTTCATTTAAAGAAAAGTGCATCGAATGCTTGTCAAGGCATGTGGTGATCATGCTCCATCAGAAGCAACATGCAAAAGTTGATTTCAACGGTTCAGATATAAAGATTTTGATGTAAGAAATGAAGAACATGGAAGACCAACAAAAAAGACGCTGAATTGCAAACAATATTGGATGAAGATGACACTTTGAGTCAGAAATAAATGGCAGAAATGTTAAATGTTGCACAACAAACAATTTCTGACCGTTTAAAAGCTATGGGAAAGATCCAAAAGTCTTGAAAATGGGAAAACGGAAGAAATCATGAGTTCATCCGGAACAACCATCAACTTCGACTGCAAAACCAGATCGATTCGGCAAGAAGACATTGCTGTGTGTCTGGTGGTACCATAAAAGTGTGGTGTACCAAGAGCTCCTAAACCTGGTGAAACCGTTAATACTAACAACAAATGAATGAACAATGAATGAATGGAAAACGACCAGAATGGGCCAGAAGACGTGGAAAGGTAATTTTGCTCCATGACAATGTACCTGCACACAAAGCAAAACTGTTTCAGGTTCAGCCGTATTCACCAGACTTGGATACTTCCGACTACCATTTGTTTTCATCGATGGGACACTCATTAGCTGAGCAACACTTCGAAAACTACGAGGAAGTCGAAAATTGGGTGACTTTTTGGTTTGCTTCAAAAGACGAACAATTTTATTAACATGGAATCTATAAATTACCTAAAAGATGGAAAAAATGTGTAGCTAGCAATAGCTAATACTGTGAATAATTTTTTTTTTACTTTACCATTAAAAATTAGTGTTTTATTTTCACAAAAAAACGTTCACTTCATACCGGTACACCTGGTATCAATTAATAATACCACCTTGATCAAAATAAAAACGGAATACCCACCGTGTTGCGCTCCCATTGCTCTGCTTTTTTTTGTTAAGTTGGTATATCTGTTGTTAACATTCCCTCTAAATCTTAGCGTCATAGTTTGACATTTGCAAAAGCTACGTAGCCAAGAGTACATCTATAGCTGTGTGTGAGGGCGATTTTTTAAAATTTTAGAAATGGATCTAAATTTGAAACAACGAACTTGTGTAAAATTTTGCGTTAAAAGTGGATTTAATTCTCTAAGAAAACGGTCGTTTACCAGTGCCACGAGCGGTTCAAAAGTGATCGTGAGTCAAACAAAGATGATGAACGCAGGCGCAGACCATCGACAGCGAAAACCGACTAAAACATTGATGAAGTAAAAGAAATGTTGGTCAATAACCGCAAATTAACCATTAGAGAAATAGCGGAAGACTTGAACATTGCCTATGGATCCGTCCAAGACATTCTGGTTAATGATTTGGGTTTCCGTCATGTAGTAGCAAAGTTGGTGCTAAAAGACCTCAATTTCATGTAAAAAAGAGACCGTGTTGACGTCGCAAAAGAAATGAATCCGATCCTGGGTATATAAATTCGTGCGGTTTGCTAAGAGATGGCGTAACTTGTATTATTTCATTGTTATTATTCCATTGGAACATGCGTTGGAAAGCTACTGTCATTGTACGTCATTTCAGTATAGCGTACAAGCGTACACAACCATAAATTTTTTTCACTCAAATATGTCGAACTTTGTACCTGAAAAAGTGTTTTTGCGGGAAGTTCTTCTTCATTACTTTAATATGAAGGAAACTGCTGCCGCAAGTCATCGTGTTTTGGTGGATGTTTATGGTGAACATGCGCTAGCTGAGCGAACGTGCCAAAAGTGGTTTGCACGATTTAAAAGTGGTGATTTTGGCTTGGGCAGCCAAAAAAGTTTAAAGATGAAGAACTGGAAGCATTACTCTATGAAGATTGTTGCCAAACACAAGAAGAGCTAGCAGAATCTTTGAGTGTCACTCAAGCAGCCATTTCAAAACGTTTAAAAGCAGCTGGATATATTCAAAAGCAAGGAAATTGGGTTCCACATGAACTCAAGCCGAGAGACGTCGAAAGGCGGTTTCGCATCTCCAAAATGCTACTGGAACGCCACAAAATGAAGTCATTTTTGCATTGGATTGTTACTGGTGATGAAAAATGGATCCATTACGACAACCCCAAGCGCAAAAAATCATATGTAAAACACGGCCAACCAGCCAAATCAACGGCAAAGCCGAATATCCATTTCGCGAAGGTAATGCTCTTTGGTGGGATCAGATGGGTGTACTGTATTATGAGCTACTAAAACCGATTTAAACCATCAATGGACAACGCTACCGAACACAATTAATCCGTTTGAAGAGAGCAGTAGCCGAAAAACGCTCGGAATATGCGACCAGACACGAGGCAATAATTTTCCATCATGACAACGCTCGGCCCCACGTTGCTATTCCGGTTAAGAACTATTTGGAAAACAGTGGATGGGAAGTCTTACCCCACCCGCCTTATAACCCAGACCTTGCCCCTTCTGATTACCAATTGTTCCGGTCGATGCGGAACGCCCTCACTGAAATACGGTTCACATCAGAGCAGAATATCAAAAATTGGCTTGATCCATTCTTGGCTGCCAAGCCGGCTCAGTTCTTTTGGGATGGGATCCACAAATTGCCAGAAAGATGGGAAAAAGCTATAGCTTCAGATGGGCAATACTTTGAATAATACTGTTGTACATGTTTTTCTTATATAAACGTTCCAATTTTGAAAAAAAAAACCGCACGAATTAAAATATATATCCAATATAAAAAACTGAACTTGAATATAAAATTTTGGCTTAATACCTAACCTATGTGATCACATGAATTTGGAATATCGGCCGGAAGCCTGTACAAGTATTTGGGTTCAATTACATATTTGTATTTTGTTGTTGGTGTTTATTGCTATTGGTGGGTTGAGTGGGTTGCTGACCTTAGGTGCTGATGTCGTTGCTGATTTGTTTGGTCGGCTTAAAATGTTCTACTGCCGCTGTTGTGGTTGTTGGTTGTTTAGTTGTATCCGTTGAAATTGATTTCGTCTATACAAGTCGCAGTTGATGTACTATTATGATATTTTTAACCTAAAATACGTTACATATTCGAATTTCGATAGTACTAGGTGGAGTGAAATGTAATCTCCTTGACTGCCAGAATGGGCTGCTGCTGCAAAAAAGGTTATGCTGGCTTGAAGTCCGTTCATATTTAGGCAGACATGCCAAATTTCAGTGCGATACTGTTGTTAGTTTCGTTTTGACAGCTGATTGTTGTTGACGTATTTGGCATCATGTTGAGTATGGACAAAAACGATTTTCGTTCTCTTATAAAACATCATTTTTTGGAAACAAAAGAAAAGTTGAATAAATATTATGATTTCGAGAGTTTCGTGGTGGCCGCAACTCCACTACCGATCAAGTCCGCAGCGGCAGGCCCGCCGATGCGGTTACAGAGGACAATGTCAAAAAAATACATAAAATGGTGTTGACCGTCCGAGAAGTGAAGGTGCACGAGCAAGCAGATACCACAAAGATTTTGGGCAATATTCTGCATATGAAAAAGTTATCCTGCCACTGGGTGCCGCGCATACTCACTCCTGACCAAAAACACGAACGCGAGAGCACTTCGAAAGAGTTTTTGGACTTTCTGCTGCGAAGTCGGGGGGATTTTTGGCGTCAATTAGTAACTGTTGATGAAACTTGGATCCACTATTTCACACCAGAGAACAGAATGAGTGCTCGGCAATGGACTGAAGCCGGCATGGAAAGGTCATGAAGTCGGTTTTCTGGGATTGTTATGGTATACTCTGAGTGGACTACCTCGAAAAAGGAAAAACCATCAACACTGAGTATTACTGTGCATTATTGGAACGACTATAGGCAGAAATCGCTGCAAAACGGCCTCACATGAAGCGAAAAAAAATTTTGTTTTTGCAATACAATGCACCGATGCACAGGAGCATCGCAACCATGGCTAAAATCAATGACTTACGGCTCCAATTGCTGTCGCATCCACCGTATTCGCCCGATTTGGCTCCCTCGGACTATTATCTCTTCCCAAACCTCAAAAGATGGCTCATCAATATAAAAATTCAGCTCACGCGAGGAAATCATCGACGCCACGGAGGAGTATTTTGCAGACCTTCCGGAAAATTACTTTTCGGACGGGATCAAGAAGTTGAAAAATTGCAGGAATAAGTGTATCAAACTAAAAGGGAACTATATTGAATAAAATAAAAAAACATTTAATTTTTTTTTTTTTTTCATTCCCATGGAGGTTACTTTTCTCGTACGGAGGTCTCGTACTGTTATTATTAGCATCGAAAGAGAGGCCGTGGAATGCGAAGTCGTCATAATCCTAATAAAATGAAAAGTAGAGTTAAAAAAAGATCGTTTCATGGTAATCAATTTATTTATGATAGAGAAACTGATACCGCGAATACCGCATCGGCATGTAAGCTGGGCAGTTGAGAAGAATTCGATGTTTGTAAATATACAGTAAAATATCGACAATTCGTACCCCGTTAGATCGTAAACACCGCTTATTCGAAATAAACTGCTGGTCCCTTAAAAAAATCTCGGTTAATCATAAAAAAACAACCAGTGCATTTGGGTCCCCTCGTTAATTCGCAATGATTTCTGTATGCAAAGTCATCAAACGTCTTAAGTATGTTTCTGTTGGCAAACCCGTTTATTCGTAAAAAATTTTCTTTTTCTCTGTCTTCAATTTCCTTTCACGATTATTTAACATCTTTATGTCTGAATACAAAGAAAAAACTTGGGAAGCGAAAGCGAGAAGGTTTGTCTTACACTAGAATGTGTGTTAAATGGCGCCACCACCATAGGGCAGTTGTTTCTGTAACGTCTTACAACTTACATATTGTTCTAGGTTTGCATTGCAGTCGTTATTCTTTCCCCTCATTTTAGTTCAGTGTTGTTTTTTGTCTGAATATGAGTTCAAAACGAGCCCATAAGTGTTTATCAATTTCTGAAAAAAAAAAAAACAATTTTAAAAGCCATTGTCGATGGCGAGAAAAAAGCCGATGTGGCAAAACGCTTTAACATTCCTCCATCTATGTTACACTGACGTTGATTTTAAAGAAAAGAGACATCATTGCCGAAACGCCTTCCAACAATGAAATGAAGATCCACAAAACAGCTGCGTTCCCTGAGCTTGAACGATCACTTGTCGCATATTTTTCCCAATGTAGACAATTGAATGTGCCACTTAGCGGAGTGGACAAAGGCAATGATTGGGCATTGAAAATTTCAAAGCAAGTGAAGGATGGTTTGACCGCTTCAAAAAGAGACACAATATTGCTTTTCGGAAACTTTGTGGCGAAAGTGCGAGTGTAAGCGACACTGCCTGTTTGGAATGGAAATAAAAGTTAAGCGAACTGAACCTAAGGCTTATTTTTTAAGTGTCTCCCTGATCGGTCAATGCATTTGAAGGACCGCAAATATGGATGGCACTGAAAAGTTAAAACCTTTCATGATCGACAAGGCAGTGAAACTAAGATGTTTCAAACACATAAAATCATTCCCCATGTTTTACCGTTCAAACAGGAATAATTGAATGAATAGTGAATGGCTGAAATTATTGAACCGTGACATGGAAAGACAACAGCGTAAAAATCCTATTATTCGTCGATAACTGCACTGCCCACAATGACACTTCCGTTTTTAGTCATGTGAAAATAGAGTTTTTGCCGGCGACTTCTAAACTTCAGCCGCTTGATCAGGGCATCATCAATTCGTCCAGAAAGAACTGCGTTTATCAGCTGGCGATGAAAATATGTCGATTACTGTAGACTTTTCGGAATGGAATCGCCTGCCTCAAAGCGAAGAAATCCCGTTTTATGATTTTCTTCACTTTCATGACGATGTGGCTGTTGCCATAAACGGAACAGATACTTTACTAAAGCTTACTTTTTTTTCTATTTCTATTTCTATTATTTTAAGTTCAGGTGCTGTAGTATTAAGCTCTATATACTATAAAAGATTAAATCTTAATGTGTACTGACCATTCATTATTTGTAATGAATGTCAACTTGATGTTTTCTGCCTTACATTGTTCTACCTATATTTTTACTACTAGCTTTCCTTCGCCCGCCTGTGCAAACGCTTTAAAGATACCGGAAATACAATAACTTTAGTGCACGCTTATTGTATGATAATCAAATTTTTACGTTTATGCAGTACGTATGCCTGTTCGAAAGGCATTAGAAGAATCTAATTGAGGTCTTAAAGTTCAAAGTTGAAGACTCTGTACAGCTTAAGCTAAACTAAGTCTTTCTATCACCCTATGATTGTTTTACTTCCCTTGTCAAAATAAAATCAACTAAAACCGTTGTTTTGTCCATCTAGAATTTTAAAAGTTCATATGCTGCCATCTATGAGAAATTTGTGAAACAAAAGTTTCATTTGAATATTCTCAATCGATAACATTTTCGATAACAATTCACCAAACAGCTGTTGGATAACTAAAGGCATCTGTCAGTTTTTAATTTTTTTTTTCTTTTTTTTTTCAACTCACAAGTTGTTTTTGTTAACATTGCTTCGTTGTTAAGCTTATAAAAGACCATAATGGCCAAATGGACCAGAGACCAAACGACCGTATTATTAGAACTTTACCAACAGTATCCACATCTGTATGACAACAGTAATGTTTATTACCCAGATAGAAACAAGAGACAAAACACACTTCTTTTCATTGCCAAGGAGTTGGAGAAAATCCGCCCAAGGACCACGGCTAGGGATGTAAAGCAAAAACTTAGAACCATTCGTACGCAGTACTGTGTGGAGAAATACAGGTATCAAAAATCAGAAAGTAAAGACTGCTACGCACCGAAGTTGTGGTGCTACGATTTACTAAAGTTCCTCGATGGATTCACACCAAATGAAATGAGTATCAGAAGAAAACCCTATCGAGGTACAAATTATCGATTTTTCTAAATAACTGCAACAATGTCATTTCATTTTGCATACAGACCTTGCGAGCCCCATTCCAAATGATGACAAAAATCACTCCGTTTATAGGGATAGCACTACATATCGGAGTGAGTTTCTATTTTATTTTTATCTATTTTACAATTATTTTTCTAATACATTTTAGCAACAACAGCTTCAAGTGATAACCAAAACCAAGAAGATTCGTTCGTAACAGGAACACTATCTGAATTTGTAGTGAGTTGTTGAAGAATTTCCCATCTCTCTTTGTTCAAGAATCATCCGTCATTTAATTTTCAGGAAGAACCAGAACGTTTAAGCTGCGGTTTGAGTCAGAAAAATCCTCCCCTTAATAGTGACAAGAAATCGAGAAATAATATCTTTGCCAAATTCATTTGCGAAGAACTCGATTCTATACAAGATGGAGACATTTTAGATGATACTAAATGGAAGATTCAAATTTTGATAAGAAAGGCTCTTCAAGAGGATAGAAATCTTTACAAATGCAACAGATCCTTCCAGGGTGTTCAGAGAAGAATAGTCTCATCGCCATCGCCATCTCCATCTCAATCATCCCCATCCGTTTGCTTCCACAATTCTAGTACGAAGCAAGAAATGAGCGATGAAGATGTATAGTAACTAGGGACCAACATTTTTCTAAAGTTTTGACAGTGATTGGTAGAGTTTAGTGTACTATTTCGCTTCTCAAAAAAAATTTTTCTTTCACATATATTTCGATTCAAAGCCATAACTAGAATGTACACCTACAAATTTGTCAAAAAATGTCCGTTCATTTCAAAGTTATATAGCTGTACACAAGTATATCCCGATGTATACCATGAAAAATATTCAAAGCCTTCTGCTAGTATTTTTCGCGCATCTTCATTTCAACCTTTTCAAATACTTTTGTGCATGGCAATTGAATTCGTAAAAAGTTTAAACGCGTTTTTATCGAAATTACGCTTTTTTGCACATCTGAGAGTAAATATCTGGATTGGATTGTCCGATCAGCATAAACCTTTGCTTATTTTATTTTCTGTCGTGTCTGACCTGGCAATGTATAATACCACGATCCAAGTTCCATTTCCATTGACAATAAGGAATATAATCCGCGTCACAATGATAATGAACTGCTTAGAGAATGCATGGGATCCCGTTCTAACGAGACACACTCGGCGCTGTATTCCGTACCTACATACATATATACACGCGCTGGATGCAACATAGGTGAGAGAGCTGTTTTAGAAGTTTGTCTGGTGGTCTTTTTTCCGTTTGAGAACCGAAATAGTACCTTAAGGAAGCAACTATCATAGATATTCGACACTGTTTTGACTGCAGAAACTCAATAATACAACGCATTTGTTATCCATTTTACGTTCGAATTTATTTTTTGGGACGTGAAGAACTGTGAACTGTCTTCATGTGAAATGTACATTTTTTTTATACCATCTAGATAATTGTAATTTTAATTGAAGGTAAATTTAAATGTAAACCAATAAACATAACATAACGTTAAGATTCCAATTTGTTTTTTGCATGTATGACACTTTTCTCATTCTTCGTTACTCCAAGACGTGTTTTTTTTTCTACCCATATCTAACACAAAGTATAAATCATACACACTGTCCTGATTGATTGATTGATTAAGATCCGGCTAAGCCCCGGACAATTTGTTGAATGCTAAATACAAACATATAACTTATAACTATATATATTATACATATAACTAAGGAGCAACGGATCCTGTTAGAGACAATTTCAAAAACTGGTTTTGCTGCTAACGATATTGAATCCATTAAACATGTTGTTCTTAGGTCTTTGCATTCTGGTAAAAGGTTCGATGAAAGTTGATGCGGATGAGGCGAATACCAGAGGTTGCATGGATTGGTATTAATGGATATCATTTGGAGCAGGGTAGAGCAGTCAATACAACCAATGAGCAGTTGAGGGGCTAAGACAGTACAAGGGCAAATGGAATGAATTGAATAGCTTCAATTCGCCTAGAGTAGCTTTCGTGGGAAGGAGACCAAACTTGCCTAGCACATTCTAGTATAGACCTAACGAATGTAATTTAAAGGGATTTAGCGACGTAAATTTAGAGAATCCTTGGACCATCGCTTAATGTATCCCAGTAAAGAATTAGCTTTATTAATATTATCAATATGCACCCTGAAATTAAGTTCTTTATCGCATATAACACCTAATTCACAAAGTAAATTGACGGTTATAGTTTGTTCGCACCAGTTTTAAAAGCTATTCAGATCAACTTGCAGATGATCTACATCGTTAAATGTGCTACCGGGATGACTTCCTTGATTAACACCAGATGTAGCTACAATCGGATCAGAAGCAGGTGATCTAAAAAGAACATTATATTAACGATTTGTCAAATAACATTAGATCCACAAGATGATACCAGGTTGGAATCCGAGAGCTTCAAGCTTTAACCCTGAACGGTCATGCTTCGTCGTTTCGACGACGCAGGTTTGCATTTTGCTGTTTCGTTGAGTTTCTTTATTTGTTTTGTGCAACTTTTTCGTACAACGTCAGTCGGAGTTAGGAGACAAGGAAATTGAAAGGTTTTTGCTTCTGTATGACGACGAAAACGAATTAGGCGATGAACCAGAGGAAAACGAAAAACAATCTCATGCAGAAACTTTAAAACATGAAAGCTCGTCAGAGGATTTAACCGATTCAACCGATTCAACCGATTCAACCGATATCAGCAAAAATGATATACCGTTACATCTGTTAAAAACCAAATTAAACATAATGTCTTTCAATAAAACCATTTTTCGTGGCAAACATAATTATAAGTGGTCAGCGAATCGCATCGTTATGGAACAATTAATATTTTTCATCAAGCTTGAGGACCAACGTGTCTGTATAATATAATGGACCCGCTACAGTGATTTTAAATGGTCATCACACCTGAAATTATTAGTTCAGTGGACAAACGTTAAAACTTCGAATCGACAGTCCGACTTACTTCAAATCACAGATGAAGCCCAAAGAAAACAAACTTCGTCGACAGAAATTGCAGTCCTCATCGGAATTTTAGTATTGACAGCAGTCAACAAGGACCAGCAACTGTCTGTAAATGAACTGTTTGACAGATCCTATAGTGGAACACATCATACTTCTACAATGACAAAGTCAAGATTCAAGTTTCTTATGGGTTGTCTTCGATTTGGCAATAAATCTTTACGAATTCAATTAGTTGATGACAAATTTGCTGTTATTAGAGAAGTGGGAGATGTTTATTCAAAAATGCCGCAATAATTATACAACTGGGTTATATCTTACGATTGACGAACTACTGGCATTCAGGAGAAAGTGTAGTTTTCGAATACACATACCAAATTAACCGGCAGAATATGGACTCAAAACGTTAAAAATGTACGATAGCGGAACAATTTATATAGCTGATGCGATGGAATACTTGGGAAAAGGCTCAAATAAAACAGATGTGCCACTTGGTAAGATCTACGCTAAAGAATTGGCAAAAACTGTGCATGGCTCAAATAGAAACATAAAAGTGGACAACTGGTTCATATCCATCAAACTTGCTAAATCCCTTTTTGGCAGTCCATATTAGCTGACACTTGTAGGAACTCTGCGATGCGCAATGTTAAAAGTCGTAAGTGTAACACTTCAATGTTTTGCTACGACATGAGGTCACACTACTCTCTTTTAAACCTAATCCAAACAAAATTATATATTGGGTCATATAAAATGTCTCCGCGGTTTTTTGTCACTATAGTAGATGGTGACTGGTCGGTCTGTCACTGAAAAAGTCAATAAAATTTTGCAACTGATGGAGCAAGACCGGCTCCAGACGGAAGCTGTCTGGAGATAGCAGAGGCACTAATCATCAACCGTATGACAGCTTGGAATCATCTAAAACAAGCAGGCTACTCAAAGAAGTTCGATGTTTGGGTGCCACAACCATTTTTGAAGCGATTCATTACGGGCGATGAAAAATGGATTAAATAAGAGAATATCCAACGCAAAGGTCGGTAATCGACCACAAACGATTTCAAATCCTGGATTGATGGCAAATAAGGTTATGTTGAGTATTTGGTGGGATTGAAAGGGAATTATCTATTATGAGCTGCTAGAACGTGGCGAAACAGTCAATTCGATCTTTTACTGTGCACAACTCGACCGTTAGTATGAAGCTATCAAGAAACCGATCAGAATTGGCCAACAGAAAGGGAGTTTTCTTCCATCATGACAATGCTTGGCCATATACATCTTTGATGACCCGGAACAAATTGATGGAGCTTGGTTGGGAAGTTTTGATTCATCCACCATATAGTCCGGACCGCGCACCCTTCTGATTACCATTTGTTTCGGTCTTTGCAAAACTCAAATTAAATTAATTATTAATTTAAAATTTATAAAATCTAAATTAATTAAATTTCGAAAATTTAATTACACATGATAATGAAGAAGTGAATTTTAAAAAAAAGTTAAAGGAACGAATGTTTTGCGCTATTTGTCCTCCTGCTAAAAGGCAAATGACAAAGTCATTATGCGCAAAATGCAACATTATATATGGTACATAGTCTCAGAGGGGAGCACAAAAAGGACTCTGTGCCTCTTGCACAAAATAAAAACAAAAACCCATAGAAAATTGTTCCTATTTGGTCTAGGATATTACATTTAAAAAAAATATATAAACCCTGCCTGACTCGAACCGCAACTTTTTAAATGCTATATGTTTCTTATTTTTTGATAAATTTTGTTGTGCCAAAACAAAAAATGTTGGAAAATACATCAAATTTCAAATTGTGCCAGTAGTTTTCAATATGTCCACCTTTGACGACAATAATGGCCTTGAGATGGCCGAAGAAAGCATCGCACGCTGCACGCAAGTGGCTCTACGGTATTTTGGGCCATTCTTTGGTATTTGGTATTGGTATTTCTTAGTGCCAACCTTCTCCTTAAAAATACCTCTGACAGAGAAATCCAGCGGATTTGTATCCGGAGAATTTGCAATCTATTGTGTTGAAGAAATGAAGGGTGGAACATTGTTTTTTAACCAATCTTGGTTGGCGCGCGCTTTGTGAGACGGTGCCGAGTCTTATTGAAATGTCCACGGTCTCCGACCGAAATGATTGTTTGCCCAAGGCTTCAATACTGCCTCTAAGACAGTTTTACGGTATACGATCGCATTAATTTTGACGCCAGAGTCCAAAAATACGAGCGGAGAGCGACCATTGGCGGTTATGGTGGCCCAAACCATCACCATCTGTGCTGTCTACTTTCTGGTGGCCGTCCGAAGGTGTAAATTTTCGAAGGACCTCTCTGGCCTGTAAACTCGGTCATTTTGTTTGTTAACATATTGCTCGATAAGAAATGGTGACTCATCGCAACTCGAGCAACTCCTTCGCTCTTTCGACTCTAACTTTTTTCTGTTACGGTGTAAGATCGTGTGCTTTTTGGAACTTCAATGGCTTGAGTCCAAGCTCATTTTTTAGTATGTGTTGCATTCGTTCCAATGATATGTTGAGCTCACGAGCCATTTTTCTTCCATTTCGACGCGGATTTCGCTCAATTCGAGCCTTTATTTTCCGAACGATTTCTGCCAATGTTGCTGTTTTTTATGACCACCTCCATGGCGTTTTGAAACGCTGCCAGTATCACGGTAATGAGCTTTGGTTCGAGACACAAATGAGCACGTTGAGGTGCTGGAGGGATCTAACGATAGCTACTTGTGGTTTTCCAGCCACACACTGTCACGTTTGAATTCCATCGCGGATAAAAATTTTTCAACACAAAAAGGCTTGCAAATAATAAAATTTTTTGTCATGTGTCAAAATTTAGCTCACTGTCGTGAACGGTTTGGAAATTATAGCAGTCTGAAATCAGAGTATATTAGGTGGAGTGAAAAGTAACCTTGACCGTCAGAATGCGCTGCTACCGCGAAAAGGTTATGGTGCCTTGAAGTCCGTTCATATTTAGGCAGACATGCCAAATTTCAGTGCGATACTGTTTTTAGTTTTGTTTTGACAGCTGATTGTTTTTGACGTGTTTGGCATCATGTTGAGTATGGACAAAAACGATTTTCGTTTTTTTAAAAAGCATTGGAAACAAAAGAAAAGTTGGATAAATATTATGGGGCTAATGCTCTTTCAGATTACACCGTCAAATATCAGTTTCGAGAGTTTCGTGGTGGCCGCAGCGGCAGGCCCTTCGATGCGGTTACAGAGGACAATGTCAAAAAAATAGGAAAGTGAAGGTGCACGAGCTAGCAGATACCACAAAGATTAGTACTGAGCGCACACGCCATATTTTGGGCAATATACTGCATATAAAAAAGTTATCCTGCAGCTGGGTGCCGCGCATACTCACTCCTGACCAAAAACACGAACGCGAGAGCACTTCGAAAGAGTTTTGGACTTGCTGATGCAGAATCGGGCGGACTTTTGGCGTCGATTGGTAACTGTTGAACACCAGCGAACAGAGTGAGTGTCCGGCAATAGACTGAAGCCGGGACGAGTGCTCTGAAGCGGCCGAGGGAGGCACGATGGGTCGGAAAGGTTATGGCGTCGGTTTTCATTGATTGTCATGGCATACTCTTCGTGCATTACCTCGAAAAAGGAAAAACCGTCAACAGCTAGTATTACTGTGCATTACTGGAGCGATTGAAGGCCGAAATCGCTTCAAAACGGACTCAAACGAAGCGAAAAAAAATTTGCGCAAAATAATAAAGGTAACCCCACTTTTAAGAATTTTGATACATACTCGTAAGTTACTCGTAGGACGACTTTTAATTATACGAGTACCGTCGTTGAATCGACTAAGGATGACTTTTGCATAATAAAAATTACCATGACCGTCCAGGGTTAAAAGGATTATTTCGTGCGAAATAATGACCTGTTTCCCAATGCACAGAGAGAAGTAAAAACGAATTCAGTTAAACTATTGTAGTAAATGTTGATCTTCCTTTTAGAAAACCGTGATGATAAGGAGAGAAGATAGGTTTGAATTGAAATAACATCATGTCGTAAACAATGTTTGGGTTTATAAGAGAGTTTTGCGATAGGACGGTTATTAGAGATTTCATTTTTAGGACCTTTTTCTTGCAATGGAATTATATACGATCTCTTGCAAAATGAAGGAAAAATATTGTCCTATATAAAGGAGGTGGGGGGTGGGGTGAGGTTTGACTAAGATGTTTGCACATTTTTTTTAAAACAATAGCAGCTGCCTGCCTGTCAGGACTCGGAGAGTACTGGTCTTTGAGTAGGTTTATTTTCTCCATTACAGATGCTCATGTATGAAATATAATTGATATCAGGTTCTCCAACAGGCAAACAATCGGCTAAAGAGAGAGAGAGAGACTTTAGAGAATAAGTTTGAGATTTCTTCAGGGTTGTTCGAGGATTTGTTGAAGAATTTCAGGGTAGGTGGGTTATTAACAGATTTTGGATTCGTTGGACCCAATTTTCAACGACTTGACCACACATTTCATCCGAAACGGCCGCTATTTCGCGTTCAATGTTGGCTCTGAGCTTTTCCAACGTCGTCGGTGTGTTGACATAAACCAATGACTTAACGTAGCCCCACAGAAAATAGTCAAGCGGTGTTAAATCGCACGAAGGAGGCGCCCAATCGACTGGCCCATGTCTTGAGATAACATTATCACCATACTTACTCTTCAATAAATCGATTGTAGCGTGTGCTGTGTGGCTTGTGGCACCATCCTGTTAAAACCACATGTTGTCCAAGTCCATATCTTCCAATTCGAGCCAAAAATAATCGGTGATCATGGCGCGATAACGCTGACCAGTAACGTGATGATCGTTATCGTCGACGAAAAAATATGGCCCAATAACGCCGCCGACATGCAAGCCGCGCCAAAAATTATTTTTTGTGGATGAAGTGGTGATTCATGAAGCACATGTGGGTTTTCACCCGATCAATAACGCATATTTTGATTATTGATGAACCCATTGAGCCAAAAGTGAGCTTCGTCACTGAAGATGATTTTGCGATGAAATTCATCATCTTGGCGCATCTTCTCCAGAACCCAATCGGAGAACGTACGTCCATCGGGTTCAATGCTTGAGTCAGCTTGATCTTGTATGGGTGTAAACCAAGATCCTTACGCAAAATACGACATAATGTGGTCTAAGCGATGCCCAATTCTTGAGAACGCCGTGGAATTGACAGATTTGGATCGTTTGCTACGGACGTCTGAACGGCAGCGATATTTTCGACACTTCGGCCAACCCGTTGTCTCACTGACACGGCAACATCACACAACGAATATGTAGACTAAAATTTTTGCACTAAACTTGTTATTGCCTGTCTACTAGGGCGAGAATTACGGCCGAAAATTGGAGTTAATGCTCTTAAAGTTGCAATCACCGACTCCGAATATCTGTAGAGAATTTTTAGTGTACTTTACCGTGATGAAATTGTTGAGTTTATTGTATAAATTGACAGTGACAGTTTGATGATAAGTGAAAGAGTGCGTTCACAAATTAAATTCAAAGTTGTCAAGGTCTTATTGGAAAACCCTATATTTCAGCTATTTGGTATGCTGTCAAATTAGAAGTCGTAAGCCAATACCAAGTTTAAAATTAAAGGGATTAAGGTGGGTGGCAGCTGTCGAATTTATTTAAAAGATGTTTGCTCTCTGTAACAACACAATTCTTGGCATCGAACGAGAAAACAATATTAAGTTCCAAAAATGCGGTGTCAAAGAGACAATTGATAAAAAAGATTTCTTTATCTGAAGTGAGATTGGTAGCAAGAAAATAGAACTCTTCAACGGAACGTAATCATTGAATGTGAAGAAAGTTGAGATCCCCCCAAAACTATTGTATTGCCATATCTCCGGAGTCTACAATATCTAGTCTATTGACTCCAAACAGTGTCTTCAGCAAGCTGGTGGTCGTATGTAAAAGCATATTATGACAGGATTGCACTTGGAGACTGTAATTTGTGCACAGACGTTTTCTAAGAATCCCGAATGAGAGGTTTTGGTAGGTTTAGGGTCAATACTAGTATGAATTGGCAACAAAACGCCTCGACCATAAGAATTATTTATGTTATTGAGACCGTCGTTACGAAGAACTTCAAAATCTGAAGTGAAAATTTCCGATATTATATGTGAGAATGCAAATTAGTTTCAGTGAGGGCAAAAATTTCGCAGAAAAGCTTTTGAGAGAGAAATGCCGTTAAGTAGAGGGTCAAAGAATGGTTATTAGGAGTAGTAGTTTTTAAACTTTTTTTGGGAGATATTGAAAGCCTAATGAAAACGAAGAAAAATTTGCTTCTACTGTTCGCGGTTAGTTGAAGACCTTCTTGGTGTATTGTGACAAGGACACTTGTTCTGGTCATGCCATCAGTGGGAATAGAATCAGATTTATCGTGCAGATATGCTTGATATGTTACGATTCTTGAAGCGAGACGGTAACATTATTGTCTGTAATCTGTTTTGTCAGTATTAAGGGAGCAGAGGATCGGAAAAATTAGTTGATTCGTTAGTTGTATTGAGAAGGGGTGATGGTGAAGCTGGATTAGGGTTGAGAATATGGGAAAAAATATAACTATTTAGGAGTAGATGTTTGGGTAGGGGTTTTGTTAGATGGAGTGTTTTTTACGGAAGTGTTGTTCGTGCGTTTAGAGGATCAAAGACCATCTGAAAGTAAAGGGCTGAAAGCGGGTTAAAGGTTACATGAAACTCGAATGTGCTTGAGCTTAGCTGAGATAGAAGCTGATTTGGAAGTATTGGGTGAAATGGACGGATTTATAATTTCAATGTTGGTTTGGGGTAATGGATAAGTGTTCAAGAAATTAGGAGAAACATTAGGAAACACTCCAGTTTTGAAACTTCAATTTGAATCAGGATTGGAATTTTGAAAGGAATAATTTGATTGGGGCTTAGTTTTAGCAACCAAAATTTACGTAGCCAAGAGTATATCTATCTCTGTGTGTGTCGGCGATTTTTTACAATTTTAGAAATGGATCTAAATTTGCAACAATGAACTTGTATTTTGCGTAAAAAAAACGGATTTAATGGTGCGCGAATGTTAGAAATATTGGAAAAGTGTTTAGGCAACGATTCTCTAAACAAAACGGTCGTTTACCAGTGGCACGAGTGGTTCGAAAGTGGTCGTGAGTCAATCGAAGATGATGAACGCAGTGGCAGACCATCGACATCGAAAACCGACGAAAACATTGATGAGGTTGAAGAAATGTTGGTCAATAACCGCAAATTAACCATCAGAGAAATAGCGGAGGACTTGAACATTGCATATGGATCCGTCCAAGACATTTTGGTTGATGATTTGGGTTTCTGATGGGTTGCGAAGCTGATTCCGATCCCACATTCATCAAAAGGATCATTACTGAAGACGAGACGTGGGTTTATGAATATGACACGCAATCTAGACATCAGGCAAGTGAATGGCATTCACCAAAAAACCACGTCGTTTTCAGTCAAAAAAGAAGGCAATGCTCACGGTTTTCATGGATTACAACGGTGTAGTGCATCATTAATTTTTGCCAGAAGGCCAGACAGTAAACAAAGAGTATTACTTGGGCGTTATGAGACATTTACGTGAAGCAATTCGCTGAAAGAGACCAGAATTGTGGGCAGAAAACTCGTGGACTTTGCACCATGATATAGCACCGTCGCACATTGCCATGCAACAAAACAAAAAACAAAATGCAACAAATATCATCCAACAGCCACCAAATTCACCTGATTTGGCTTCCTGTGACTTCTTTCTGTTCAATCGAGTTCAAAAACTACTACGGGGAACCCGTTTTAGCAGCCGAAAGGAAGTAATAGAAAAATCGCAGGCATAAATTTGTTGCAGTCGATGGGGATTACTTTAAAGGGGACAATATATGTAGATTTAGATGAATAAACTAATACAAAAAATACTACAATTTCCCAAAGGTAGTAAAAATGTTTGGTCTTTCGTTAAAAGCATTAGAAATTCTGATTCATCCTCCATCCCAACTCTCATTTACTTTGCAGTCAGCTCAACATTTCCAGATTGCGCTTTGTGTGTAGATGCGTCGAATCTTCAAAGGGACGATTCCACTATTTCCCCAATTTTTCTGAAGAGGTATTCTTCCTCTGCTTAAGCTTTTTCATCAATCCTACTCTTTAGGACTCTTTCCCAGCAGATGGAAAATACCATTTATCCGGCCCGTCCTTAAAAAAGGTGAATCTTCTTCTCTTTCTTCCTACAGATACCCATTGCACTTGCATCCCTTCTTTCCAAATCATGGAAATGCTGATAAACCGTCAGCTCATGAAATATCTCGAAACACGAAAACTTCTTAGTGATCGGCAGTACGGTTTTCGTAGCAACAGGTCCACTGATGATTTGATGATGAAAGCAAGATAGTTGCACTTAATATTTCTAAGGCATTTGACAGTTTTTTTTGGGACCGATGACTCTCTTCTTCAATAGATTATCTTTCGGAACGTTTAATTAAAATTCTTTTGGATGGTTTCAAGACCGATATTCACAAAATAAATGCTGGTTTACCCCAGGGCTAAATTCTGTTTCCGAAACTCTTTTTAATTTTCATCAAAGATCTCTAGTCTGCTACTTCCAATTCAATACATTCCCTTGCTGATGACACTACTCGCTGCTTTTTATATTCGTTCCCGGACTCACGTCCCTGCTCTTCGGCTGTAAAACGGGAACGGCAGTGTATATAAGGCTCATTAAATTCCGATATTAACAGCATAACCAATTGGTGAACTATCAACAGAGTGGAACTTAATACTTCCAAAATACAATGCTGGTTTCTGTCATTAAAGCGAAATTTAAATACACAGCCATTACCCATGAAGGACACTTTTTATTCTCGGTAGGTGTGTCAGTAACAACTTACGTTGGAATGACCACATATTCGAAAATGGTGCGAAATCACTAGGTTTCCTCAAGCGATGTAAGAAATATTTCACCCCCACTGATCTGGCCTCAATATATAAGGCGTTTATTCGCCCAAAACTGGACTATAATACCCACATCTGTTCAGGTGCCTCTAAAACCTCTTTGCATTTGCTAGATTCAAAATCGTGCACCGACTTAATGTCTCCTGACACACTCTATTTTATTTCTATTTTTATTTCTACCACCAGTGTTCCATTGAAATCGCCAATAGCATTCTGCCCCTTCAAACCTTCAAATCTTTAACCAATACATTCGTCTCGCCATGAATGCTTATCAGTGTACCCTCAATCCCGCTTTCGGACATATCTACTCTAAACTATCGTGATTCGTTCCTAAGTCGTGCAACTCGCTTATAGAATGCACTTCCGAGCTCTTTATTTCCTCGTCGTTATAACTTGCAAACATTTAAAAACAATGTACACCGGTATCTCCTTAAATTTCCTTTGCCCGTGCTGTGTATAAGCATTTTAAGGATGCACAAATGCCATGCGTGTGCGCTCATTATAAAAAACAATGCAATTGAAGTTCAGCCTACTATAGATTAGCCTATGTTCCGATGGATGAGCTTCAGCTAAAATTCTGATACACATGACATTGCATGCTTTTACAAAATATTGATAAACGTAGTTTTTAACATTGCAGGTTGCATACCAGCTCCAAAATGTTTACTCGCGCCATTATTTGCCGCCAAATATTCTCACTTCTGAATAAAGTCCCCTCTTGTCGAGATAATATACTTCATCTTCCACCCTTATACAATGTATAAGGGCGATGAAAGGTCAAAATCCCGTCAACAAGCAGAATGGATCATTCACCCTAGAGGAAGACGACAAAGAATTCCATTCCACTAATCAATACGAAGTTAAGGTAACAATATCGAAGCTATATCGACTGCAGATGGAGAGGCTTCTAAGTTATTTAAAGCAGCCGGAACTAACTTAGTTGAAATCATGTAACAAGGTCATCTGTGAGATATATGCAAAGAAACCATGTCTCTTAAAAGTCTATTAGATCAATCTGCTTGGTCTATATCAGTGCAGTTTCAGGCCAGGAAAGTCCACCATCGATGATATACTCACAAAACGGCAGATTTTGAAAAAGACCTGCGAGTTTCAGATCTATTTGTCGACTTCAAGGTCGTACATGATAGCATGCAACGACGAGCTTTACAACGCCATGTCAAAATCGTCAGCTTGTCTGGATGACTGTGGAAAATAAAACGAGACTTTCAATATCAAGAACAGTTTTAGACAGAGACTCGCGAATTTTCGTGAATATCGAGGCAGAAGCGGCAACAATGAGTTTGACGGTAAGCGAGGGCAAAGTACATGGTGCTACCAGAAAAGGACGAACCCCGACGGCTTCGCCAGAACCTCACTCTTGCCAATCGCTGTTTATTTGGGCTCAGGATGCAATTGAGTAACTGAGCCCTCCCTTGTAAGACTGAACTGGCTTTATACAATACTCTTATCATTTCGGTACCGCTCTACTACACATGGGCTTATCGAAAGCGAATAAAGAAGCACTTGGCTGTTTGAAGCAAAGATACTGCGCGTGATTTTCGGCTCCGCTAATATTAAAGTGAAATGAAGGATGCAATTCAACTACGAACTAACATTGGCCTATTGAGATGTGCATGGATCTATAAGTTGTAAGTTTTCACTGCGATTTTGTAGGGAATTTGATAACTGGGCAAGAGTATAGAAGCAGATATGGTACTCCATTTGAATGTTTGCTGTACGAGGACAGTTTTCAGACATAAGCGCCCTGCCGAAATTCACCAGCGTTTAAAGTGATTTTAAGGTTCTGGTGTGTTTATGTTGATTCCTGGATTCTTGAATTTTTTCCAGCTGCACTCGCCCCAATTCGCTTAATTTTTTTTTTCTATACCACGTC
Organism: Volucella inanis; assembly: GCA_907269105.1. Taxonomy (NCBI): domain Eukaryota; kingdom Metazoa; phylum Arthropoda; class Insecta; order Diptera; family Syrphidae; genus Volucella; species Volucella inanis. The sequence continues at coordinate 107,993,437 of OU026156.1, forward strand.
AGTTTCTTCTCAAAAATCTGAACTGGAATAAGAAAACACCAGATCCGTTTTGAAATATTATTCTTGAGTGGTAAGAAAACCCTTAACAAAGGCAAACACTAGAAAATAAATTAAAAACCAAACACTCGTCCATTGCGCATCGACTTCATATCTACTCGAACAAGTGGGATGGGAACTGGGGCTCAAACTGATATTTCGTAACCACCTTAGACGTTTCGCCCTCAACTTGATGTTCAAAGAAATCTCTGTAAAGGAAAAACTATCATCAGAACATTTGTATATATATAATAGACGACGACTCACTCCTCATCGGCTAATGTTATGTTTATTCTTCCCGTAGATACTTCCGTTGGTCGAACCGAGCCAAAGAAATCTGTTATCGGCACTTTGTTCGGGTCTCGGTTGTATAAGTCCTTTCTTACGCTAACCGTAGAGATGCATACGCGCTTCGGACACACTTGTAGCTAAAACTTACAAGTAAAAACCGTACGTTCAGTGGAGTGATAAGGTTACTTACAAACTCTCCCATGGTCCTGTCGCTGTTGGGTTGAACTTTTTCTAGAAATTCCAAGGCGTAGAATGTATATCTGTCAATCATGTACACTCCGATGGAAGCATCTACATGGTGCTGCAGAGAAAAAAAAAAAAACAAAAAAAAAAAAAAAAACAAAAAAACAATAAAATCGCCTAGAATCACTTTGTTTCTATCTTACAGAAAGGGAATCCTCGCCCACTAGACTACTAGCAATAGCTAAGACATTTGGTGATTGGAATTTTTCATACAGAGAAGCTGCCTGACATGTGTCCACCATGAACAGCAATTCATTGTATCTGAAGAAGACCACTGTGACCAACGAGTTTTTACTAGATAATTCTGTTTTTTTGCTTACCTCTCCTTTTGCCACATCTGCTCGACTGCATCGGCAAGTTCCTGACTGGTGATTTCCTCAGAATCTTGGAACTTTAAGAAACCATCCCCGCCATGACCTGTAAGATATATCAAAACATTGCTACCGGCATCAGTGAGAAGTTTCTTTGAACGCGCAGTATTATTTTGTGTTCGTCCGGTTAAGAGCCGAACAAAATTCTCAACAGTGACTTCATAGCCACGGTAATCCACCTCAACATCATCACCGTACACGTTAATGTGCTGATTGGCATTGTTGTATACATGACCGGGTCGTGGATTCCTTGGGTTACACGCCATGTCATCGGCAATCATCAGAATGATTTGACTATCCGGTATGCCCAAACGTTTAACAGATCTGTAGATGGATAAAACATTCGCGACATGACGATAATTAAACCAAAATCTTGATGCATCGACGAGAACCGCCCAGTTGTTGGTATGAGTCGATGACTGAACAGATTTAACAAATTTCTCAGGAAGCTAAATGATAATTTGCATTTTAATAGCATAAAGAGTTAGAACACAAATCTTACGTCAACTCCGTCGCTTTTAGCACTCGAAGCACAACAAACACCGAAAAGAAAAATTAATTTTATGAGATCCATTTTTTTCTGCAGCCCCGATAAACAATTTTTGACAGTTGAATTAGTGTGAAGTAAATGTCATATTCGAGGGATGTTCAATGTTAGACAGATAGAAATTCTAATCCACAAAGTGAATGTAGTCAGAGTTCTGGATGGATGCACTCAAAAATAAAATTTAATTGTAAAAGTACGATTAGCACAGTTACCAGTTAAGATGAACTTTAACCGGAATTATAGAAGAAACATCATTTTAAAATTAGGAACTCGCATTTGTTTAGGCTTTTCAAATTGTTAAATGTTCACGAGCTGTCGCAACGTTTTGAAATATTATATAAACAACACGCATACATAGGGTCTATGTTAACCAGGAAAAATCGAGAAGTGTGCATAAGAAGAAGTGCATAAAGGGAGAAACCAGAGAAGTAACTTCTTATACACCCTAACAAGATCGAACAAGTTATGGCCACTCTTGAATTCCATTAATTCCATTTCGTACATCCGGAATGCCTGGTTCAGATCCAGTTAAAGCAGTTGAGGATATACGATAAATTCAAAGAGGGCAAGTGGGATCAAATAATACTATTCGCTGCAAAGGTACAGAACCTTTCAATTTTCTTGGAAGCGAGTGGCATTTTTCAACACCTGCCCAATCCCATGTTATTACACGACTTAGTCAATAAATTCCCGGCGACTAAGAGACTGTATTGGTCGCAGTACAATTTATCCATCCAGCCATCTATTTCACTGGATGTCACTGTCACGATCATGAGGCAGGATCGTGCTAACCGACTGCGTATGCTAGCAGCATATGGTTTTGGTCTGTGAATTTCGCACAATTTTTTTAGATATGATGTTGAAGAAATCACACGGCAGGGCGTCACCTCGTCGAAATCCTTTATACACACTAAATGATTCATTCTCCATTTACGGATAAGTTTAGCAGTGATCGGAGATTTTGCCGTGACTCATTTCTATAAATGTTGTCATATGCAATCTTAAAATTAATGGCGGTGGGTATCAATTTTAAGTGTGTGGGTTTTTTTTCTCCCCAAGATCTGTTGGAAGGTGAATGTCTGGTCGATACGGGATTTATCGAGCCTAAAACCATACTGAGGAGAACCTCTCAGATTGTGGACACATGATTTAAGGTTAGTTCCATAGATAAACTTTTCTACGCAATGTTAAAGGAACTGAGACGTTGCTGAGATTCCGTTAATAAACAAACAAACATATTTTTGATTTGGTGTATGCTCCTTTCCGAGTCAATACCTGTGGCTTCAATTAATTTGGTAGCTTATTCTTATGAAGCCTTTTTGCTTTTAAGATCTGACCACTACCCATAACTCTACTTGGTCGGGTAAATGAATTTTTTGTTGATCTAAGTTAAATGATTAGTTCTGCTTTACAGCGGCACTTTGGTATTAATCGCTGGTTGTTCTTATTAAAAAAGCAAAACCAGTTTAATAAATGAAAAGTATTTAATTACCAATCAATGAAATAGAAAAAAACAGTTCTGCTACTTGCAAAAAGAGTATTCAGACAGTCGGCATAAAAAACACGGACGAGCACCATCGTGCCTTTGGAACTTAAACTAAACGTATAGTTCACACATATTAGCTCATAATTTCAACGTCGGTAAATAATCTGCCGAAGTACGAGTACGCAGCGAGTGTGACTCTACTTTAACGTTCCGATCCTTATCTCAGCAAGCTTTTGTTTGTTTTTGTATTTGGAAGTTTCTTTAATGTTTTGGTAGAACTTTCGGACATCCTTTTGCATAATTACCTCTCCGCGGCCTCGATCGAACTCTTTTCTGATTCTTTCCTTTTCTTATGAGAAGCCGATGTGCCTTCCGTTTCCTATGTTCATAGACCTCGTAAGCAGCTCTTGCCCATCACTGCAGCCATCTCGTAGACCTATTGCTACGCTACAGCGCCTACTGACACTGTTTTGTGGTGATCAGGGTTAACCTATCATATCAGATACAGCTTCTTTCCGGAGTCTTGCGTTATTAGATTCAGTATAATGTTGTTAGTTTCTAGTTCTTCTTCTTTCTCAAACTGGGCTTGAGACCGGCTACGGTTTTAAAGATGCTGTCTAGATTTGATAGGATTAATATTAAAGTTGTAGTAGTACATGAGGTAAAAGATGCAGAATTAGGTGAAATCCCAACATTGACTCCTAGGCAGCTAAATATCGAGGATTGTTTGCCGAGAGCCATCGCAGTCTTTTATAGCAGCAGTAGACTTTTCCATAAGAACTGAAGATAACGATGTAAAATGGTTCTTTGGATATACATACACTGACCTAATATAATATTAAAAACATTTGTGTGGGTAGAAATAATATAACTTACTCTTTTCAATACAATCGCTTTATTATGCTTTACTTTATCTTTTACTTAAACCACTTTATACTCCACTACTCGTAATTCACATTTCAAATTCCACTTTAAAACTGACGATCTTGTTGAATGCTGATATTTATATAGGGTGAATTATCGTGAGGATTCATCTGTAAATTATATCATGTAAATTTTGGCCACGACTACCTCTGAGGCGGTTCATTCGGAAGGTCCAATTTTGGGCGACTCGTTCAAGTGAGTGAACGAACGTTAAATTAAGTGCTCACCAAAATGATTTCTTAACAAGTCGATTGTTTCACGTGCTGTATGGCCCGTAGTGCCGTCTTGGTGGAACCAGAGCTCACCGAGATCATGTGCTTGAATTTCAGGAAGCACATTGTCCGTTAAAATGGCGCGATAACGGTTACCATTGACGATAACATACTGATTTGCCTCATTATGGACCAATGATTCCACCAGCCCATAAACCACACCATACCGTTGTTTTTAATGGATGTAATGGTAGCTCTTGGTACTCTTCGGGTTGGTCATCAACGTATCCATTAAGACAGAAATGGGCTTCATCACTGAACAAAATTTCACGTTAAAACACCGGATTTTCATTGAGTTTTTCCAGAGCCTATTCACCCAAAGTCGCCTGGCTTCAATTCTCGCACAAGTTGAATTTTGTACTTTTAGGCCGAGATCCTCAGGTAAAATACGCCAAGATATCGAATACGCCAAGCCAAGCTGCTGAGAACGACGACGAATCGATTCGTCACGGTCTCATTGGCAGTAGTGGTTTAAGTAGGTCGCACCGTAAGTTCCTCGATTCGCATGAAAAAAATTTCTCACAGAACGCTGTTTTTTGTAATACAGCTGAACAATTTGGAGACGCTGTTGTAGTGTGAGTCTTTTCATGGTGACTTGCCGAACGATACGGTACGAACAATAAGTCACGCGTGATCTGTGACTTATTGACTATTGAAAATCAAACCTCACGATGAATCACCCCTTACTTTCTTGACATCTTTCGAGAACTTTACGTACTATCCAGCGTTTTATACATCTTTATATTTTGTAGAATGTTCTCTAAAATTTTCCATTATTCATTCTCCAATGGTTGAGTAATTTTCTATGCAAATTTTGAAATCTGCTATTCAGGTATAGACGACGCAGTTTACATTCAAACGGATATCACACTGCTCCCTCCTTAAAGTTGTTAGTCATTCATCGTTTTCTTGAAATGACACATTTTATTCACATGGACGACTTTCATTTTCCTCGATCTCCACGCTGGATCCGGTAGACAACTGCGTTAATTCGGGTTATCACCTTGTATGAACCTTCCCAATTCTGTAGCAATTTTGGTGATTTGTCTTTCTTACGCAGAGAATTATACAGACATACCAGGTCTCCATCGTTCAAGTCAAAAGAATTTTCTTTGGTGTCATATCTAGTCTTCATGCGGTTGGTAGTAAGCTTCATCTCGGGTGTTTTCATGCAATCCTTGGCATCCGTATTGTTTGACCAAATAATATCTCGGATGATGTATGTCCTGTCGAACTATGGGCAGCATTTAGGTAGCCCAATAAGAAGAGAAGTATTTGTAGATCTCAGTCCCGACGACCTTAGAAAGATGCTCATTCAAGGTCTTATTGAATCGCTCGATAATTTCATCATATTGAGGGTGAAGTGGCATTGTACTTATCTTGCTTATTCTCAGATATCGGCACATTTCCTAGAAGACTTTTGATTCAAAGTTTCGCCTTTGATCAGAGAGAAGCTCCGTTGGGACCCCAAACGTACTCACCCAGCTGCTGCCAATCTGTTCTGATACGGTCTTAACCTCTTGGTTTGGGTTTACAAACACTTCTGGTCACTTAGTGAAGCAATCCATGACAACAAGGATTTATTAAAGGTTTCCTTTACAAATAACCGTATTTGTAAGAATGGTGCTTTCGTATTGTTGCGTTCGTCCCTGTGGCTTTACTTTTGGGCCCTTGGTAGCCGCCTTATGTATTTTTTGCGCCAATTCTTGATATCTTGTTTTTCGCTTAGCCAATAGACACGTTCCCTTACCCTTTCAAATGTCATGATAAATCCCAAATGACCTCCTGAAATTTCATTATGTATTTCACGGAGCACTTGACTAACTCTGGACCGTGGTTCAATTACCTGCATACAAGATTTTGTTTCATCAGTACTTTCCCATTTTCTCTTCAGCAAACCATCTTGCACACAAAGCAATGTGCCCAATATATCTTCAGAGTTTGGTTCCGGACCGATATCTCCTGCCAGCTTGTTCTTTTCTCGTGTTCTTTTTAGGTCAATATTGGTTCGATGTCATTATCTAAATATCAACTACCACTAACCTCGTAGAATTCGTGTCCTCTGTTCTCTCAGCCTTAGAAAGTGATAAAGAAGTTGATTTTATAACAACTGATTTCAATAAGACTTTTGATAAGAGATCTCATAAACTAATCCTGTTTAAATTGTCCGTCCTAGGCTTTGAACCCATTTTGCTAAAATGGATATTTTGTTACCTAGATAATCGTTTTTATAGTGTTCGTTTCAGGTCTATCCTATCGGCCCCTTTCTTGGCCACGTTAGGTGTTCTTTAAGGTAGTTACCTAGGTCCACTTCTCTACATCCTAACTATTACCGATCTTGAAAGGGTCATTCAGTACTCAGCACTTTTATCTGCCTCCTTCAAAGAGATTTAAATAGCTTTTCGACCTAGTGCATCAAGAACTGCTTAGAACTCAATCTCAATCGTTTACCTTCTCACGTAAGTGCAACAAGTCTCCTCCCCGAATTTACCTTCTCCGCGGCCAACCCATATTCCTCGTTCAGCGCATATTACGCGACAGGGGACTTAATTTCCACTCGCATATTGATGAGATAATTGTTACAGCAAACTTATCATTTGGCTTCGTTAAAAGATGGCCTAAAGAATTCTGCAACCCGTACGTGAACAGATCACTATATATCACGTTTGTCCGCCTACTACTCGAGTACGCCAACCAAGCGTGGTGTCTCTTTCAACGAGCTCATGTGTCCCGAATTGAGAGGTCTACCTCGAAACGATCCTCTAATTTTATCTCCCTATCGAAACCATCTCAAACTCATTAACCTGAATACCCTTAAGGAACAAAGGGACCCAGCTGACATCTTTTTATTCACCGACTCCTCTCTCTTTTTTTTACACTAACCTTCGAAATCTAATCTTCCTCCGTCTCTTTTACCTCCCAATTGCCCAATCACAATCCGTTTGCTACGTAAGGTAAACTCCAGCTTTTCCATTTTCGATTTTAATCGCAGCACTCTCTCCCTCAAATTCGATACCCTTTACCATACCTAGATTTAAACCCTAGTGATGGACCCTTCATGTTCGTTAATTTTAAGTCCTAGTTTCTATGTTAGTTAAGCTTGTATTAAAGGGGAAAAAATGAAAGAAGTCAATTTGCTATCTCTTTCTGAGACATTAAAATTCTGCATACGAAAGATCAAATCTAAGCAAATCCTAGTAAATGACATGTTCCAAGCAGCTCTATACATCTTTTTTATTGTCTTTAAAGATGCATGCAGCATTTATTCAACAAAGACATAGAAGGCCCACAGCCTGCTTCAAATTCAGATTCAGCTAGTCCATATTTTCGGGGAAGTTCTCCGTTACAGCCTTACTTTTCAACAGTTCATCAGTTAGTTCGATATCCCATACAAGGTAAGATTTTGCAGCAAATGTTTAAAAGCTGTAGCGCCTAAAGCTACAATGAAGAGACCGTAGAATCAGAGGAAGTGAACAAAGCCTGCAAAGTAAATATCTACAGGTTACAATGGCAGATAAGAAGTTAACATTAAAATGAAACATGAACCAGCTGTTTAAATGGTATTGGACTGCTTACTGTGAATTCGGCGAAAATCTATTTCGAAGAAGTGGATCAGTTATTTCTTAGTTAAGTGATCGCATCAGGAACCCTAAGGCGTTTTTCAATGAGAACTGCTCAAAAGCAACTTTCAAGACCGGTCGAGAAAGAAATAGGAAAACGATCGACTATAAGACCACCAACCGCAATTCAGTATATTAAGTGAGTGCACGACTAGCATAATACTGGCCTATGCTATCATAAGGTTCACAACCCTATACGGAAGAAATAAGAATAGTCCTGATTAACGGATTCACTGTTGATGACCCTGGCAAACGATGAAAGTATAACGATCTCCCGATCTGCGCATAGAGTGTTCGAACTTTTAACAGATCGTGTGAAGCCTCGACTATTACAAAGACATAAGTGGAGAGAATAAAAACTGTGATATCTGCTATGGAGTATGCTATAGACAGCAGGCAATAAGGACAGAAACCAGTAACGGACACAGGCTTATTGATTTCCCAATGTCACTATAGCCATCACACAGTTTGAATACCTTGATATCCATAAGCGAAAATGGCAGACTCCTGATCAACAAACCGTCAAACAAATTAACCATATTGCGGTCGACGCAAGGCACTGCTTTAGTGATTTGGATGTTCTAACGTTCTAAGCAGCTAACCATACCAATATCTTGTTCTAGTCAAGATGCGGAACTCTGCACTATTCCAAAGCCAGCGAACATTCAATGTAGAACGGCTACAATCGAAAGAGATCACTATTGGCTTTTCAGATCGTGTTTTTCTTAATCTCGCGATGAGCCCGATACCACCAGCTTAAAAAACTAGTGGCATCACTTCCAATGAGCAATCATTGAAATCGCCTATAATCTAATGGGTCTATTTGGAAAAAACAGAATGTAAAGAACAGGTCTACAGATAAGGAGGACTCGCGAGCTCTACCTCTAAAATATAGGCTCGTCAGAAGAAAAAATTAGGAGCACTAGAAGCGTTCGATTGAAGCCTAAGAAATGTGCTACCAAAAGTTCAGAAGTTTTGCTCACAAATAAATCAAACATAATGGAACCACAACCGGTGCTGAGAATCTGGAAAGATTTTTTGTTGTTGACAATATCCCACCATAAGGCAGAATCAATCCATTTACCTGGGCAAAAACAAACAAAATATTCGTCCACCCAACCAAGATCACGCCAGTATTGAAATTTTCAACTACAGCACAGAGGGACAAAACAAAAAAGGACGACGTAATCTAAGGTAGCGCATACAAGTAAAAGACGACTTCAGTCAACTTGGTGTGAGTAGCTAGAGGTTGAAGAGGCATTTTAGCTGAGGTCCAAAACTGAGGAGAAAACTTTATAAGCCCATATGGATGCTCACCACACCCTCATCGAACCCTCACATGTCAACATCTATAAAGACAAGCTGTATAGAGTTCTGCAGAGTGACAGTAGGGTCAGAAATTTACAAGAAATACCACTTTTTTTAACATCAGACATACTGACAAACTTGTATTTTATAATTTTCCAACTCCTCGTGCTGACGGCATTAATACAATAGTAAGCTGGCATTGACACTTTGGCAAGAGCCATTCAGGTTAATTTCACTGTTGTACTGTGACAATCCTTTCTGCCTGATTTCTGTCTACTTTTAGGACCAGGATTTATGACAGGCAAGCCTACATTATTTGGACCTAGAGACAAAGCTAAGACGTCGTCATTAAAGACAGTCGACAATCGTGTGGCTCTATGTCTACCAAAAGGCAGGTATTGAAACGAGTCGCAGAAAGCATTTCAATACCAGGTGGAAGACCAGGCGATGACCGAGAAACCAAAATACCAAAACCAAATACATATCTGGGAGGTTAACGATTGGCCTGTTCGCTTTTGAACTATGATTTCGGTTATATGAGTATTTGACAACAATGTGAACTCTTTTCTGACAGCTTGCTTCCAAACAGTATTGTGAGCAGATTGACTCTGTACGTGTTGCATGCTCTTTCGTTAAAAAATAACTGGCTTACCATATATTTAAAATCATCAACCGGTTCAATTTTGGAAAACACAGTCTAACTATCAGTCCTTTCGAATGCCATAACAAAGGCGATTTATGGTGATCTCTAAACTTAGTGGTTGCATTGGTAACCTAATGAACTGCATCTCATCTGGTAGGAAGGTCAATCGATGTGATTTACATTCCTTTTTATATTTTGGATTCGTCCCAACTGGTTATTTATTTTATCGGTGAACTCGTTTATGTAGGTCGAAATATATTTCGTACTTCAAACTGGACGGTTTTAGTTACAGGTATTTGTAGTCCTTATGTCTGAATTTCAAGTTCTTGAATGACAAAACGATTTATCTGACAAATTTTTGAGCTAATTCTCGGGATGGAATGTCTTTTTTAGTTTCTTGACATGGGTACAAATTTCTTTTAAAAGCATGGGCGAGTGATCACCACCCTGAGCCGTAATTTTTATTTTAGTCATTTGAACTTGATAGTCAGAGGTTAAATGAAATTCACGATCGTCAAGTTGACTTTCCCTTATATGGGCATTGGATGTATTAAACGATCGTTTGAAATAAGTAAACCAATCCGCGTGACAGAAGAGTGCGCTTCTAATAAAATATTGCAATGCAATCGGTTAAATGCAGAACATCGGGCGGGAAGCCAGGAAGGAGTTGTTTTGTTTTTGACAAAGCCTTCGAGAAGAATATTTTAGAAATATCGTTAAATTTGAAATGCCATTCAAAACTAATAACGAGGATCGAGTATATAAAAAAAAATGATGGTGCTTTGGTGCAAAAACGTAGAAAAAAAGCGACGAAAATGCTAGGATGCCCATTTGTTATGGGAAATCTACCACACTACGTCCTTCTAAACAGAGCCTACCGAGCATGCTCAGAGTATGATGTTAAAATTTGTGATCAGGGTTGGTAAGGCGATGTTTGTTCGGAATAGGCTTTAAGACGAGTAAGTTCACCGAAAATGTGGCGGAATCTGCACGCTCATTGGTATCAAACAGTCATCCATTCCGAGAATGTTAGTATGTAGTTCCAGGGATCGGAATAACAACCAGATGTTCTATAACAAAGCCAAGTAATATGGTAATATGCAGCTGGCTTTAATTCCGGAATTTAGCCTTAATAATGACGGAAATCCAGCTAACAGATCATGGAGAATGAAAGAAATTTTTTTACCTTATCAAGGATTATAGAGCGAGAATTTAACAGAAGTCCCAATTGAATAATTCTTAAATTTAGGATGTGACCTAACAATTTTCATTAAATGATAAAATACATCCACAAAACGATTTCCGATTTCTTGGATAATAGTTGATCTAGTTGTGTCAGTGTACACTACAAATCACAATTTTGGAACAGCTTTTTCGAATATTTTCAAGACAATATTAGATTTCCGCTAAGAAATGTTCCGGATAGGTGTAATTATGGAAAACACTTCCTTCAAGTAATCCGACGTATGTTCTGTTAACGAATACAAAAGCCCCGCTCTATAATGAAATCTACGAATTGTATCAAAATGCAAATAAACAGGGTGTCCAACAGTCTCCACCGCAGACGAAAACCATTTCATTTTAAGCCGAAAAACTGAAGAGGTAATGTTCTTGTTTTCGCTTTCTTTTCGACTTTTAGCGGTTTTAATGATTGTTGGTCTCGTTTCTTTTAACCGGCTCTTTCTTTGCCAAACTGCAACCTTCTTGAATTTGTTTTTATTTACACAAGAGTAGTTAGCAGTTTTTACCCGTCCTACAACTTTTTTCTATGTGGATAACTGGTTTCCCGAAATTTATTATTAAATGATTTTTTTTTTGGCATTTTAGGTGTTTTTTTGATTTTGATATACGTTTTTTCGCAAAAACATGTCATTATTTATTCTCTTAAAAATTGTAACATTTCTTTAACAAAAAATACATCTAAAATTATTAACAAAATAAAACAAAAAACATTAAATTCCAGAAAATTGGAATATTTAAATAAAAACGAATAAGAAATCTACGTCTAGGATATTGAGTGTTAGAAGGAGCCTACACTTGAAAACGCTACAAAGAAATAGTTTCTAATGCAATGAAGGATGATTATGTTTATCTTGAAGATTTTGGCCTCTGCAGCATCTTTGCTTTTTCTTTTTGTTGCTTTCTTAGGTTTAAAGTTAAGTGTGCAGTTTTTAATTCTTTTCGATTGTACAAATGAATAACACTAATGAAGATTCTTTAGAAATTATAATAGCATTCAGTGAAATGGGACAATATGCTCAAAAGGTAGCTCAATTATATTCAATATATGCTCAGTGCTTTGCAAATCGACGTTATCCTGATGATCGTACAGAAGGTGTGCTTCAACCATAGCGACAGGATAGAGGACAAAACGTGCTTTCGTAATGGACCTTCCTGAGCATCAAACTTATCGAGTTGTAGAGGCGAGAGACGAGTCTTGAAACTAAAGAATCCTCGCACATTCCTCCTCACCTACCCAAGCGCTTCTTTTTCCCTTGGGTTGGATCAAGGTGTCATACGACCCGTGCCGATGAATAACCTGGCTGAGGGCCCAGCATCTTCAAGTATATGAATATCTGGTGACCTCTCTATTAGCTATCCTTATCTGTATACAGCGGATCTCTGTACAGATGGACCATGCTTTCTCTACTACTCGTGAGTTCTAATAATGGATACTATCACAAAAACAAAACCCGATTCTGGTAATTTTTTACTATAATACCAGGCGCTTCAACGATGACCACACCGTCTACGGGTAAGTCTCCTGCGTTGTCGAGCGAAGGTATAACTGTGTACCATCTTCTAAAGGCAAACGCAACGAGCCCAAAACGTAATTTTCAAGAAGTGATAATGTGGCAAGCCATTATCCTATCATTTCTTTCGCCTTTAGCAGCAGCAAGATTGTGGCAAGCCATGGACTTGTCGCTGCTACAAAAACTCCCCCCTAAGGAGGAATCAGGGGCTCAGCCTCAACGGCAAGCTCCATCTAACGTGCTCTTTATAAGACGCGAAAATGCTTTACGCATTATCAAAACCATTAAGAGCCATATTGAGTAGGCTAACAACATCCTCCAAGTGCCAAAAAAGAACCGTGGCGGTTCTCATCCCAAACCAAACACCAAAACCCCTGGGACATCCTATAGCACATCTCTGAGGTCTTTTAGCGAAGTCCTAAAAGACGCAATAACGATCGCTGTAATCAACAGAAACAATACCGACGGATCGATAACGATAAGCTTCTTGGACATCACGCGGGAAAACCCCGGAACACCTCCCATCACAAGCGACACTGGCTGGCACCAAGACCTCGTCAAGCTTATCGCATATGCCAGTCAAAGATTTCTTGATATTTTTCAAAATCCATATGCGGTTTAGGAGAGATTTGACCAGGCCTATTCCTATTCCTAGCAGACCTAAAATCAGCACTTGAATTCCAGCTGAGCCCTCCTCCTCAGAAAGCATTCTTGAAATCATCAAGTTCAGCAACCCGACCCATCTGTCTCATGATTCGAAATTCGCGAAACTGGAAAAACTAAGAAGCCCTTATAGATGCTCGTTGATTGTGATTAATAAGGAATCCTGTAAGCCTCTAGCGCAGAATAAAGGTATCATTCGGTCCGATTTGATTCACCTAAGGGTTTATAAAAAGGACGAGCTGGATGCTGATAAGCAACTTCAAATACAAACTTAGATCTTGAAGGGTCGACATCCTTTCCAGAAATGCACAGTGACGACTCCAATTTTTCCGAAGCCAAATTTAATGAAAACCGATGACGAAATTAAAAGAGATCCTATACGATCAGAGGAAGGATATGAGCTCTTGGCCAAATGTTCAGAATCGAAGCACTTGAACAACACCGTGGTGGAGGCTACTTTGGTGAATTTTAGCAATGATGCGGTCCCTCCAGATTAATCTCCATCACCCAAAAAAGGCTTTGGCCGCACTTATTCTGCGTTTTTCATCCTAATCCAGGAACCATGGATCATAGAAGGCGTGGTTTGTGGACTTGGGACACCTGTATACGCTCTACTCTATGTATACAAGAGACAAAGGTAAACTTGGAACTAGTACTCGTATATCAGTGAAATGTAGCTTTAATGCATTTTTACTTTCTGACCCCGACTTAATCGTTACCAAATGTTTCTACTGGCCGGCATCGGCGTATCTTGGCCACGATCATGTGGGTCCTCACCTAGAAAGGGTGGTACTGGAAGCTGGAAGGTAAAAAACTGGCTTCATCATCTGGTGCGACGCTAACGCTTATCACACGGAATGCGGCAGTACCGACATCAGCGATAGAGGTGAATCACTTTTTGATTATATTATAAGTATTAACCTTATTGTTTGCAACATTGGCAATAAGCCGACAGGAAGTGTTAGACATTACTCCTGTCTCCAACAACACCACTCAAATGAAATTGAACTGGATGGTATTGTCTGTACACTCATTTTCAGACCACAGATACATCTAACCAGCATTCCGGAACCATCGGAAAACTGATTGGCCAAAATACAAAGGAATACTGTCACAGAAACACAGAAACAAAATCCTCATAACTCTCAAGTCGAGCTTGACATGAAAGTCAAAAAATTAACCCTGGCTCTGAATCAGGCTATGGCTGTTTCCTGCCCCATTATTCTATCTAGACGGAAGAAAAAGCCGCACTGGTGGACATCAGAATTGGGACCGCTTAGAAACATTTTTAGAAAACTTTTCAACCTAGTAAAAAGCACAAGAAAAATGACTGACTGCGACTCATACAAAGAATCCCTCAAAATCCCTCCTGGAAATAATTTTGTTACAAAATTACAAAAACCTTTGAGGCATCGCGGTTGAGAAAAATCCTCTCTACAAATCCTATGATGCCTCTTTGTTTGAATAAAACCAATGGCTCCTGATTAATTACTCAACCTGCTACTGAACACTTACTTTCCAAGTAGCTCCCAATTCGCGGCCAGTAGTAACCCAAAGAGGACTACTGCAACCGTGATTAAAATTCATGATCTGATTACAAGAGACAAACTGCTTTGGGCCCTGCATAGCTTCAAACTATACAAGTCTGCTGGTCCGGACGGTACCCCTACCGTGAGCTAGGGAATATCATGAGTTGTGTAGAACTGATCCAAATTCCACTATGATGGTGAGAATTCAATGAAGTTTTCATTCCCAAGGCCAGAAAATGATGTCATGTTGTCCCAAAGGGCCTCAGACCTATAAGTCTATCACCTTTCCTTCTGAAAACTCTAGAACGACTGATTGATATTCATATACGAGCTAAAGTTGATCCAAGACTTTTGTCAACGACTCAACATGCCTACTGTAAAAGAAAATCGGTGGAAACAGCTCTGCATTCACTGACTAGCCACGTCGAACGATCCCTACAATATAGAAAGTACACACAAGTCGCTTTCCAGGGAAGTTGTTTTTTTATTTTTATTTTTTTTTATTTATTATAAAAAATGTGTCAGCTGAGGTACGCCATAACGCGGTGTCCTTTCTCCCCTTCTCTAGAGCTTAGTTGTTAATGAACTGCTGTTGTACGAGTACCTGGAAGCGGGTTGTAGCAGGGTGATTGCCTATGCGGATAACGTTGCTATAGCCGTCTCAGGTAAGCATTTTAGTACCATTAAAGAACTCTTTCAGCTGAATATTAACAGATAAGCCCGTTGGGAAGATCGTTGTGGACTGGGAATAAACCGCCATAGAACTGATCTTGTCCTCTTTCCATAAGACTAAAATTAAAAACGGACTCCCTTAATAAACGGTGCCAGTTTAGTGTTTTCCAATATAACAAAATATCTGGGTGTCATTTTTGACAGGAAATTAAACTGAAAACCTAACATTTAAGAGAGTGTTAAGAAATCCACAGTTTCTTTATTCTCTTGCAAGAAAGCCATTGGGAACAAATGGGGCCTTTAACCTCGAATAATCCATTGGCTATACACCTCGGTCATAAGACCGATACTCACCTACGGTGTGGTTGTCTGGTGGACGGCCTTAGACAATGCACTCAACTACAACAAACTGAGCAGGGTCCAAAGAACACCATAGCTATACAACTTACGTGGAGCTTGCCGCGGATAGACAGTACAAGAAAGTTCAAAAAGTAAGGTGACTTTATATTTTTATAAAAAAAATATACATTTGTTCACCAATATTTTCTCGAATCACTTCTTATAAGCACTTTTTGGTACAGCGTTGCAAATCTCCGTCCTTGCATAGGTCCCTTCTACTTTGGAAACAGGAAAGAGTCGAATTGGTCCAAATCTTGTGAATATGGTGGCTGAGGTATGATTGTCGTGTTATTTTTGGCCAATAAATCTCTCACAAGCAACGATGAAAGAGCAGGCGCATTAACGTGATGCAAAAGCCATTAATTATTTTTACACAATTCCGGTTTTTTTCGTTAATACTCCTTACTGACCGTACGACCTTGAGATAAAAACCCTTGATTCACAACGCAACAGCAATCGAAAAAAACAGTGATCAAAACTCTGATATTTAGTTGAACTTGGCGTGCTTTTTTTGGTCTTGGCTCTACTTGGTGCTTGCATTGGTGCGATTGGGCTTTTGTTTCGACGTCGTAACCATATACCCATGATTCGTCACCAGTTATGACCGTTTTGAGAAAGTCAGGATCAGCATTAACGTCATTCAAGAGCTCCTAAACAATGCTCATGCGACGGTTCTTCTGATCAAAATTAAGAAATTTCGGAACAAACTTCGCTGACACACCCTTAAAGTGACTACACAGTGGACAAATAATTTATTTGGCCACGCTAAAATTCTTAATATATTAGGAATTTTCACAGGGAAAATCGATAGCACAATACTTGAATTTTGGTTTGACAACGATTTCCATGTAAGCTTCCCTTCTATATCCTTCTGGGAGAAAGATACTTTCATGGAAGATTAGTCTTTTACACAGATGGATCTGAAATCTATAGCGGGGTTGGTGGCGGTGTTTTCTTAGATAAGCTAAATCTAAGCCTCTCCTTCCGTCTTCCAAATCACTGCAGCGTGTTCTAGGCAGACATTTTGGCGACTAAAAAGCTCAGACTTAGCTGAAGAAAAACGTGAACACTGCAAAGGCCGCTATCAAGTCCCTAGACTCACTCTCACTAATTTTTAAAACCGCCCTTAATTGCCGATCATCTCTTACGGAGATGGAAGAGCAGTTCAACCTTCTTCTTTGTTGGGTGTCGGGCCAAGGAGACATTCCAGGGAATTGTCGAGGCGACGAACTCGCCAAAATTGAAGCCATTCTACCTATTCGACCAGAAAAGGGTAGAATAGGTATACCAATGCTTATAAAAGAACAGACCTTAGATGGACCGCTGGGCCAACATGTCTAGCGACTAAGCAAATCTGGCCAAAGTTAGATTTGAATCGCTCTAAGACTCTGTATCTTCTAAATATGAAACATCTCAGCACCATCATAAGGTGTCATCACTGTAAACTGCCTTATAGGCAAGCATGCAAGAAGGCTTGGCGCTTTAACAAATAATTTCTGTAGAAACTGCATGGACGACGAGGAAGATGAGACAATCCTACACCTTCTCTGTATATGTTCAGCTCTCTCCCTGAGAAGAAAACTCTACCTAGGAGCTTTCTTCTACAATGGCTTAAACGATCTAAAGAATACAGCCTCATACGCTTCATCATAAGCTCAAATTGGTTCCATGAGTAAGAGAATCGCTGATCCACGTGGCGTCACAACGGGCCTATAAGCCTAAGTGGCTTGGTCTTTCAAACAGCCATTTTTACCTACCTTCCACAAAAACGCAAAGAGCAGCTCTTACCTTGCTTGCGAATGAATTCTACGTATGAATACCTAAAACTCAGATTTTACTTCAAACTTTACTCGTGGAGGATTTTTTTTTTAACAGTCATAACTACCATTTCTAAGGTGAGAAAAATCCTCAAGTGTCACGGGCTACACAATTTCAACACCAATTCAGTTTCAATCTGTGGTTTGGGCTTTAAACGATTCCCTGGTAGATATTTTTAAAAATAAATTTTTTTTTGACTAAAACACATTTAAATAAAACTAATCGAGAAATTGTGCTTGAGAACTATAACTTTTTAAAAACTTTTATTTTTTGATAAGATCCGACCTTGGAAAATGCCTTTACGACTTAATGGTGCAAATTATGTAGATTTTTTAAGAAATAACCTTCCAAATTTACCTATACTTCAAGCAAGACATGAATATTTGCCCCATGCACGATGGTACCCTAGCTCATTACGCTATCGTTGCGCGCAACGTTCTCAATGAGAACTTCTCGGAACAGTGGACCGGGCGCCGAGGTCACCAGATCTTAACGCACTAGACTATTTCTTAAGGGGGCATTTGAAAAACGTTGTACATGAGCGTCAAAAAATTATATTGGAGGACTTGAATTGAACCGTAAAACTGGATATGGTCAAAAGACCACCGCAAGTATTTTGAGGCGAGCACAATAGTTGTGTATCGAGCAGCAGGGTGGGAGTTTTGAACACTATTTGTATGTTACTCGCTGCAAAAAAATAATTCATTTTAATACTGTGAAATCAATTGGCTTTTGGCAAAGTTAGAACCAGTTAAGAGAAACTAGACCAAGATAAGTAGAAAAGGAAGCGAAAACGAGAAAATTACCTCTTAGTTACTCATCCTGTATATTTTTTAAGAAATTTAAACATTTTGGTGATAACATTGAACAACAATGCTCCAGGCAAAGATCACCGAATCGTAGTGGGAGAGAGTTGTGTAATTATTAATGGCGTTTCAGATATGGGCTTAAGAACTTGCTGTGGTCTTTTAAGTCTTTTATCGCTTTCGAGTTGGTTCGAAAATGGGACTTTCCTCTAATATTAGTCGCAAGACTAAATTCGGTCTTGTCTGGATTCCAAGCCACTATGGGGCCTTAAGAAATGAAATTGTTAATTCAATGAATTTGCTAGTATGATGAGCGGGCAGATAAGGTTTCTTTTACGGGTTTAGACTGAGCTAGGAATTCCTGCTGCTAAGGGCTTCTTTTGACAGCTTGGTTTTCTGTGCCCTGTATTTCACATATTTCACTAATGTACAGGTGGCTTAAGTGCATTCTTTGGACATTTCTAAACAACTATAGCACTGGGATCTTAACTAAACAGTATACACTCATCATAAACTTTAATTCTAGCTTAATTATGCGTTATCGCCTCCGGCGACACTCGCTGAGACGAGATGCAATGCCACAAGTTATTTATTACCTAGTCATTAGATATATACTTTATTTTAGGTTTAAGACCTGTTCCAAGCTCAGATACGCCTCATTTATTGCACAGATAAATCATTTTGCGACAAGTCGACGGCAACCAAAATCAACATGATTGCGCTCGTATATTAATGAAAGAAAACATTTCAGGGATAAAAGTAGAAAGATGTCAACATATCAATCAATGAAGGTGTTGCACTAAGAAGCCAAACTTCAGTAGTGGAATTGTGGACTAATAGCCCTATATTTCTTAAATGAAATCAACAAGAACTGCAACCTTTGTTAGTAGTGCGGGCGAAAAATAAGATCACTGTCTTATGTGGTGCTATATATTTGCCTTTAAGTCTAAAGAAGAAGAATAAGTTCATTCACAGCGTCATTAAGGCTTTTAATCGCCGGAGTTCTAGATTTGAAAGAATTTGGTTTTGTTGTTAACTAGGGGGTGTGTGGTAGGACATTGGTATGCACTCTAATGACAAACCATTTTTAGAGTAGTGACGAATTTGCGAGAAAAATTATTCCACAAAAAATAAAGAGAGAATCGGTCTTGTCAGTAAATTGCCAGAAAAACGACGCACGGCGCCGTGGTACGAGGCGATGCCCTCTCTCCATTGGTGCTGCAATTTTTTAAGCCCCTCCGTATAGTACGACTTTTTTTGGCCTGCAAAATACCCCTACGAGGCGACGATGATTTCCTCGTTCGACCCGTAATTCTTTCCAGGGAATAATCTTTTAAGGTTTGGGAAGAAAAAGAAGTCGCAAGAAGCCAAATCCGGAAAATACGTAGAATGGGGGAGCAAAAAAAAATTTGGCTGTAGCGATTGCAGAGGTGTGAGCCGGTATATTATCGTGGTGAAAGAGCATTTTTTTCTTCGCACAAATGTGGTTATTTTTTCTTCAAATCGGCATTGAATTGGCCCAATAAATAGAAGTAGTATGCTCCTGTGATGTAAAAATCTGGTGTGTACCAATGTATTCATGTCTCTTCGACGGTCACGAAACGACGCAGAAACTCCTTCGGATTTCGATTAAACGGGGCCAAGAACATCTTTGACGTGGTCTCACGATTGCGTTTGTTCTCCGGTGACAAATTTATCATGCCCAAATCTCGTACACGATATAGCTAACTCGAGAAGTTTCACTCGGCGGTTCGCCAATACGAGATCACGGAGCTATACTGCTATTTTTCCATGGTCGCAAAAAACTTTAACGCGATGTTTTAAAATGGGTGTCAAAGCAAAAATAAACGGGCGGGCTAAAAAGGATTATACTAAATGACAGTATATTGGATCAGTAGCGTAACCTATCTTCCAATGTACTCATCAAACAGCCCTCGTATGTATTATAAATTTCGAGGCCATATCAAGCTCAGTGGAGCTTGATATTCAAGATGACATCCAGATATTTATTTCATCAAAGAAGTGTATACTGACGTCTTGAAACACGTAATCAGTCAGACAGGTCAGTTGGCTTCTTCACGTGAAGTTAAGAAAGGATTTACTAAAACGTATTTCGAATGCGCCAGTCAATAAATAGGCCAAGAGATACTTTCACCTTAGAGTAAACATTAGGTATGCTATGTCTTTTATCCACCTTATCTGCATATAGCTCCGCGTAGATGTCAGAACTGTTGTCAATATTATGCAGTAAGTCGAACAAATCCTTGTTCGCACCAGTCACTACATATTGACTGCAGTTGGCTTCCGCAATGTTGTAGTAAATCGTCTGCTCCATGTTATTTTATCATGAAGGCCCACTCAATGTCGATAGAAATGCCCACTGCCTAATCCTTCTTGTTAAATTCAGAGTCAATTCTGTCTTTTAGATTTTAAAGTGTAGTCCTCAGACAGATGGTGAATTCGCAAAACCATTTCGCGCATATCAAATTTTCTTCCATTCTCTTCAGCAGAAGGAAAGTCGGACTTATAAGTCAGATTCTGTCCGTTGAGTAGTCATCTTTACGGATTTTCAGTATAAAAGCTTTTCTTATCCTTTACCAGTAGTTCAGTGTATAGACCAATTCTTTTCCTAGTCGAAAACAGTTGATCAACACCTTTTTAATGCTTGGAAGTGGATAATGTTCTGATTTGCATGGTTATGGTTACCTTGTAGTCTTCACATAATCTGATACTGCCATCTGACTTTGGCACACATACTACTGGTGAAGCCCAATTGCTATCTTTTACCGGAACTATAACTTTCTCACAGAACAAACGATCTATTTCACTGACCACTGCTTCTCTTAAATGAAAAGGAACAGTGTAAATAATGGTTTACTCTCATCTAAATGAATGTCGGCTTTATGGTCCACAATCATTTGATTTGATTTCGGAAAACTAGCAATAATTTCAATACTTACTCAATCACAAACTTTTTTGACCTCAACAACTTGGAGTTTCCCTAACTTATTTTTCCAATCTTGTACTAGAAATGAAAACCATGCTCTTCTATACAGCGGCTTAAAGTGTAGACCCTTAACAACAAGTAACTCCAATTTCTCAGCTGCACCGAACTCTCCTATTACATTAGTTTTTCCTACGACTTTTAATTTGTGACCTTAATTTGTACTCAAATTTATTTCACAATTTTATAAATCTTGAAACTTAAACTTAGCCGCTGTATTCAGTTCCATTTTAGTTCTTCGACAGTAACTTCCACTTTAGTAGCATCTGCTCTGAATTGTGTCAACTGCCTTAACTCTTTTCCTTCCAGCTTCAGATGACTTTGGTCGTACCTTGTCATTCCAAAAACAGACATAAGGCGTGTGACCTACTCTTTGCATTTAAAGCAAATCCAAGACTTCGCTGGGTATCCTTTTTCAGAATAAAACCGTCAGCAATGTTTACAAATTTTTAATATTTTGTTATTTAAAGATTTAAATTTTTTACTCCGACTGTGACTTCCATTGTTCTTGTATAAGTCTTCCGTTTTATACGATCCGATATTTCCAATGAACCGAAATCGCGTGGTTTGCATTTACTTTTACTGAAACCTCAATAGTGCGTTACCATAAGCTGTCAATTTTGAAGTGGCCTACAAAACAGCTGTTTGTTGAAAGAAAATATAGGGTGATTCATCATAAAGTTTGATTTACAATGTAAGATAAAATACATAAATTTGGAAGTGGACTTACAATTTTTATTATCAGTTAAAAGGACAATTCTTGGCATTTACTTTTTGAAAATGATATTATGTAAATATTGGCTAGGACAACGTCTGAGGTGGTCCATTCTGGACATCCAATTTTGGGCGACTCGATCGAGCATATCGACTGGTACCTCGCGGATACCCCACGAGAAATGTTGGCTTCCAAAGCGTCAATCCTAGCTGACCTATTCCTGAAGACCTGAGACTGTACATATTCCCAGAGAAAATGATCCAAAGGTGTTATATCGCACGATCTAGACGGCCAATTTACTTTAGCAAAACCTGAAATTAAGTGCTCACCAAAATTATTTCTCAACAAGTCCATTGTTTCACTCGCTGTATGGCTCGTAGCGTCGTCTTGTTGAAACCAGAGCTCACCGAGACCATGTTAACATAGTGCGATAACGGTTACCATTGACGGTAACATTCTGATTTGCCTCATTTTTGAAGAAATATGGACCAATGATTCCACCAGTCCATAAACCACACCATACCGTTGTTTTTAATGGATATAATAGTAGCTCCTTGTACTCTTCGGGTTACTCATCAGTCCAAATACGGCAATTTTGTTTATTAACGTATCCATTGAGCCAGAAATGGGCTTCATCACTGAACAAAATTCACGATAAAACACCGGATTTTCATTGAGTTTTTCCAGAGCCCATTCACTGAAAATATGACGCAAATTCAAGTCGCCTGGCTTCAATTCTTGCACAAATTGATTTTTTACGCTTTTAGGCCGAGATCCTCACGTAAAATACGCTAAGTTGTCGAATACGCTAAACTAAGCTGCTGAGAACCACGACGAATCGATTCGTCACGGTCTTTGCGGTCTAGCCGACCTAGTATCATCCACAAATGTAAACTGGGACTCAATTTTGCGAATGGTATTCGCAAAAGTGGTTTTAGTACGTTGATTATGCGCACCGTAAGTTCCTCGAATCTCACGAAAAACATTTCTCATAGAACACTGACTTTCGTAATACAGCTGAACAACTTGGAGACACTGTTGTAATGTGAGTCTTTTGTGATAACTTGCCAAACGATGCCGAATAGAAATGACAAAGCAGTTTGATAGGTGTTATGCGTGATCTGTCAAGAGAAGTCTATTGAAAATCAAACCTCACGATGAATCACCCTGCATGATTTCTGCAGAAAATAAAAAGAAAGTTATTGCAGTGGTTTTAAGTGATTTCGCGGCACAAAGAAATCAATTAAAATAATTTATAACAACACAAAATGTAGAAGTTACTAAACCCATACAATTATTAAAAAGACAGAAGAAAGGTCATAATCACAAGAACTCTCAAAAAGCCTGGACAAAAGTTAGTCATGTATCTAATTAATTATGATTTTCAATACTTTCTTGAACTAATTTCATTTGCAGTGACGCCTAAGCACTTTTTGGGAGAAGGATATTTGTGAAAATGACAGCAATTTCTTTAAAGAAAACTTCCAGATGTAGTGAGAAGCATTGAACTTGGTATGCAACGAGCTCCAAAGTATGGGCAAGCGAGATAGAAATTTCAGAAAATGTATTCCATTGAATCTAGAATCATCAGCGGAATACCAAAGTATTGCAAATCTATTTTTCTCAGTGATTGCGTGTACTAATTGCATTGTGAGCTTCTCATATATTTTATTATAGTTCTAAATTGAAAACTAAACAATTTACAAGAAATGGCAGGCTTATTAGTCGATATGTTCTCTTTTACTCATAAATTTTTGATTTCTTATGCCCCGTTTAATTGTCTTGTTAATAAGCCTCAAAAGCAAATCGTATTTTGTGGTGTAAAATTGAAAGATTTTGTTTTTTTTTTAGATAATCTAAATATGAGTGTTTCAATGTGTCCAGATGAGTTATATATTCTTGTTAAAGAATATGTGTCATTTTTGTTCTGCACGAATTTGCAAAACTTGATTTTCTTCCTTTTAATTGATAGATTATGGGATTCCGCGAATGGAGTATTTTGAAATTTGGTGTTCCAATGAAAAGAAAAACCGTATTAATAAAATTTTTGAATATGTTTCAAACAAAATAAATATTTCTGAAGAAAATTGCGAGCTTTCCAAGCAAATAAAAAAATAAAATTCGACTGTTGTCAGTAAATTTCGATAAGAAATGGAAAGCAGCCGGCTTGAGAAAAGAAAGGTTTCTTTTGAAATATGAAGATTGGTTGAATGGCAATGATTTTATTCTAGCACGTAAAGCAAATAGTTTTGAAAGTGAAAATGAAGAATCTGCGCATACTTCTAAGCGTGGAAAGCCAAGAAAAAGTTTTGAGGATTGTGTTAATCACTTTAAACACGCCAAGGTCCGCGATCTCCTCGAATCAAGATCTCCTTCAGAACTATTATATGTTGATCAAATGGCTTCACATGCAAGTGGAAAGCGTATATTTGCGGATGTTATAAAGAAGTAACAGTGCATTCCGAAGCTGCAAAAGATTTTAAAACTAGTGAAAGGAAGTTAGATAAAGTTCGATCCTACAGTAATGATGAGGCCCTTCCTTTGTTTATAGACACAAAACTTACGCGTCATACAAACAAAATTTTAAGAAAGCAATCGATCGAAAGAGGTCATGCATTATATCCATCAGTTTACAGTTTAGCCAAAGCTAAAAAGGATTGTTTTCATTCCGAAAATGCAATATGTGTAGATGAATCGAGTGTCTACATAAATTTAAAAGAAATAGTTTATCACACAGCTAATCGTTTGTTATTAGTGCATGAGAGAGTTGTATCCCAAAACATAGCAGACGGGTCGTCAATTGTTTTTATTTGTAAATGGGGAGGTGATGGTAGCTCAGCTCATAGCAACTACAAGCAAGTTTTTGAAAACCAAGTGATATCAGACGAATGTTTTTTTCCTTATTTCATTTGTTCCTTTTCAACTTACATTGGTTTCGGATCCGACAATGATTATATGGCAAAATCCCCATCCTTCATCTACACGTTTATGCCGTCCAATTAAATTAATGTTTGCTAAAGAAACAGAAAATATGGCGCTTAGAGGATTTAACGCAGCTCGGAATCAGATTGCAAATATCGAAGAGCTCGAATTCTCGGTTGGCGGGAAAAATGTCAAAATTATTTTTAAATTTGTTTTTACGATGATAGACAGTAAAGTTGCTAACTTCCTTACATCCAACCGGTCAACTCAATCGTGTTATATTTTTGGAGCCAAAACAAGTGATGAATAATAGAGTTCCAAAAACAGAATTTTATGAATATGGTTTGTCAAGTTTGCATGCTTGGATTAAAGCATTTGAGTGTTTTTTTTACATTTTTTGACGTAAAAAATGGGCTATAAGAAATGAAAAAGACAAGGCTTCAGTAGAGACGCGAAAAAAATATCCAATTTCGTTTTAAAACTGAAATGGGTCTTATTGTAGACAAACCGAAACCGGGTTTCGGAAACACAAATGATGGCAATACTGCCAGTAGGTTTTTTTTAAATCACGTAAAAAGCGCTGAAATAACAGGAATTGATGCGAATATATTAAAACGGTTTTATATCATTTTAAGCTGTATATGATAGGTCCACGAAATTAACATTGGCCTTTTTGAAAAATATTTGGAGGAAACAAAACTAGCATATTTAGGAATGTACAACTAAATGTACATCAGCATACATAAATTGCTTTGTCATTCTGTGGAAGTAATTAAACAATGCATACTTCCAATAGGACAATTATCCGAAGAAAGCCAACAAAGACTG
The DNA here is from genome assembly GCA_907269105.1 of Volucella inanis. NCBI lineage: Eukaryota > Metazoa > Arthropoda > Insecta > Diptera > Syrphidae > Volucella > Volucella inanis. Next base: position 108,019,287 of record OU026156.1, read on the forward strand.
TAGACGTTTTCGAATGTGTCATACCAGAAAAACTTCAAGACTAAATACTAACCGAGACCTTTTAAATATGCTTTTGATAGCCTCTGATCCGATAATAGATTCTTTTCGAGAAAAACCTTTCAAAAATGTAAGTTCAATACCATCAGACATCACACAATTTTTAGCTGAACCTAAACTGGTTGGAAACACAAGACAATAAAGTTCCAAATTAAAAGTACAACACTAAAGCCCCATTCTGAAGGAGAGTTTCAGGAATATTTGTGGTGTTGACGTTCCCATGATTCTGATTGGGGATTACGCATTCCGCTTTTCGGAAATGGTTACGAATAAAAAAATTTTACCTGTGCTTTCTCAAAATGCCGAAGAGTTATTGAACCGGCGTTCGGGCATTTGAAAGCACGATTCAGAAGAATTGGCAAAGGATTGCACAACCACATAGACAGCACTTCTTTGACAGTGAAGTGCTCCTGCGTTTTTTAAATGTGCACGACGACCAAATAAATAATCATTTGCTACTAGAAGAAGAGGAACCTTTAATTCACGAGTAACCGCTAAAAATATTTGAAAAGCTATCAGCAACTACGTATCAGATAGAAAACAAAGTTAATCAAATCCTTTAAATAGTAATTTCTTTCTTTTTCAATTTCAACATATAATTTTTAAAAATTCTTGGCTAGAATCTTAAATCACTTTTTTGCAGCTTGCGGTGTCGACGTGTTTAGGGTCGATGACCTGTGCCGGTTGCTGTCTTGCACAAGCAGTTTCACATTGAACATTTCAGATCACCTAGAATTTGATGAACCTTGTTAAAGAGGTGCATTTGAGAGCAAAAACCTTCCGATGGAGCGATCGTTTCTTTTTCGTTTCTTAAAATAAAATGCGTATATAAAAATTAGATTAGAACTCGCCAAAGTCTACTAAGAAATAATAAGCCAGACAATCATACCTGTACCGGCTTGTGAGGTGGTGTATTTTAATTTTAGTTAAACCGGCGTGAAAACAATATCCATAAGTAAATGTGGCTATTTTTTCTGTTTCCATGGAGCTCGCCAATTTTCTCCCCCCACAATTCGACACACATGTTATATTTTTTATCTTTATTATTGCTTGCCATTGTCTTAAAAAATTAACAAATTTTATAAATCTTTAGAATTATTTCTATCGAAAATATTACCTCCATGCCCGATATTGCCACAATTGTTTTGACATCTAAAAATGAACACCAAAATAAAGAGAAGTTCATGCAGTAGGTTTGTTCGGTTTGACAACCTCTAACGGACGGATGAACTCAAGGGGATTTCACCGAAATCACGAAGTTTCGAAACCCCGAAAATGTATGGCGAAACCTAGGAGGATTGGAGAAATTTGATGAAGTCTCGCGTTTTCGTTTGATGGGAACATATCATTATATCACTTACAGGATGCATCGAACGTTATTCTTTTTCTGGCATCGCCATCGTGAGAGCCTTCGTATAACACTGCTCGAAAAACCTCGACTCATCTGTTAAAAGTGCTTGCTGTGTACGCTCAATTCGTAGTCCCGCAATGAATTTGTTCGTAAGTGCGTCTTCTAGTGGAACATTTTTCCATTTTCTCACATCTTTCTCATTATCAGCTATGAAATCTCAAAATTTACACGTCTCCTCCAGATTACGAAGTTTTATAATAAAATCACAGGGGGAATCTGTGCCCCTCTTCTTGTTCCGCTCGTTGGAATTTAAATCACTTCGCCCTCTTATTGAACTTTGGTGAATAATGTTCGCCAATTAACCTATTAACTCTTCAAAAGGTTTGGTGCTTGGTAAAGCAGGAGCGATAGTGGATTTAAGCACGTTATAAATTTCTGAGCCCACAAGAGTTATGAAAACTGGTGTTTGCCGATCCGTTTTAATATCATT